>OU744319.1:18737421-19937421 GCA_916610145.1 Eristalis arbustorum
CCATTGCGACAATTTCACAAGATTCCTAGAAAAAGAAAATAGTTTTTTTGCACCCAGCGTCTGATCCGTCATCATTCTAAATCTCGTCCACCCGAACCTGCTAAAGGTGTTGCCTGAGTGGTGAACACTCGGTCCCCGCTCCTGGCTCATTTTTCATGTCAACCATTCGCACCCAAACCAGTCTGCACAACCTCGCCGGTCCCACGAGTCGCAACTTTGACTGCTAAACTTTCCTGCTCAAAATTTAATCGGAAGAGGGTCTGCTTGGTGGCACAGCGCGTGCCATAAGCGTGCCATTTGTCATCCGAGAGCTCCAAGGTAGCTCTCCCCGTTCTTTTTCTGGCAAATCTGTCTCCCCTCGCAGCAATTAATTCCGTAATTAAAATCCAAAAGCGGAGAACAAAGTCAGTAATCCCTAGGCGGGATGTGCTACGCAACATCTACGTAGACGACGACGACACTGGCGGGGATGTTTACACTCGCAGGCTCATCCGCGGTGTAGCGGTGTATGGGATGAGTGCCACTCAGGAGGATTAAATTTAATTGAAAAGGACGAAATGATGGGACTGGTAATAATGAAATGGTTCTTACCACTTTCGCCTTGAAGGTGTTGCTGCGTTTTATTTATTGCCACCCTCGGGGGGCCGACCGCCGAATCCACGTGGTTGTAATTAAAAATGTTAACGATCGGGTAACGCGACGGGCGAGTGAGGGGCGTGCGGAAGGTGCATTGACAAATGTGTCCTTGAAAAGCCCCAGCACCACACCACAACATCTATCAGCTCTCAGCTCTCCACACGTGTCCTTGATTCAAACGCTCTCTCCCATGGTTGACTATAGTGTTTCCTTTTTTTCCTTTTCTTCCTTTTTCCAGGACGAACAGAACAAAGAATCGGATAGTCTATCGTCGCTGCCGCAAGCATCATTCAATTACATCAACTCCATCGTAGGCAGTGGTGTCATCGGGATCCCCTACGCCTTCCACAGGGCGGGCTTCGGTCTGGGGCTGCTGCTGCTCGTCCTTGTCGCCTGCATAACTGACTACTCGCTGATCCTTATGGTGAGTATCTGCTACGTGTGATGAATCATCGCTAACATCACAATTCAGCATCCTCTGCGTGCGCGTGCGGGAGGGAGAGGATAATTGTATTTTGTTTGCCCGCACCGGATATCCGGAACGAGAGGCCGTCCCCCCGTGCAAGCACACTCATGTGGTTTCGATTCAATTTAGTCGAGAACGCTTCGTCGAGTGGGCTGTGCACGCCTACTTCCTCGTTTTGATGCCTAATTCATTCAACATTAATTTCAATCCTAAGTGGGTGGGCGCCATCGACGATGAGTTTCCGGTCCGGGTTGGGACATGGGTGGGAGTGCGTTTCATATCAGTTTTTGGTCTTTCACAGGTCCGATGCGGTCACATTTGCGGACGATTCAGTTATCCGGGCATCATGGAGGCCGCCTACGGCAAGTACGGCTACTACCTGCTGTCCCTGCTGCAGTTCATGTATCCTTTTCTTGGTAAGTAATTCATTGCGTCATTTATTACGTCTGCTCTGCGGCGTCTTCCGGGGGATGAACGAAGAGGGAGAGCACTTGTCAGTCTGTTGCCAGGCACTTGTCTTGTTTGCCTGTCTGTTTAGTCAGTGTTTGCTTTCCCAGTGTGTTATGGAGCAGCCACAGATGGGCTCATTGTGCAGTCCACTTGGGTGAAGTGACTCTCTCGAGAGGAGTGCTTGTTTGTGGCCATATGTGGGGTGGGTGTGAGCAGTCCCTTAAGAATTCAGAACAGTCAAAGGAACCACAGCCACAACAAAGCTCTTGATGGTCTCCTCACCGACTCGCCGGAGCACAGGCAGTCAGTCCCCCGCGCCCAACGGTGACCATCCACCCATCCAAAGTCCAAAGGGGAGATACGATTTCCGAGTAAATCACGGAGTGGATAGCGAAAAATCGATACCCCGAACGATAGCCCACATTTTTCACCTCGCGCTCGAATAAATCACACAAATGACTCCCAACGCCGCACACAATTCAAATCCCCCACACTGCCGTTGGCAGCGCCAGCGGATGACTCGTCTGCGGAATCGAATCAACGGCGGCCCAGGAGGACACGAGAACACCGACACCGACACCGCCACAGTCACAGTCACACTCATCAAACGGAATAAATTGCAACATTCTCGATGCAATTTACATTCATTCATCAACCGGCGCGGCCCGGCTTCGGTGGGACGGCAGGATAGTCCTTTGGCAGGACATGGCGATGGCAATCTCGCCCCGCTGCCGCTGTGCACGACGGATATTATGAATAGTTGGCACTGCGCGCCGCACAAATATACCCGGTGCATGCATTGTCTTCCGTCATCATCATCCAAACGACGACGAGAAGGAAATGGGCTTCGCCTGCCCGTGGAAGGACCTAAAAATAACATTTAGCCGCGCCAAAACCGCCCTCTGACGTGCACGCGCGGCCGTCAACTCCAGCCGACCTCCCGTCGCGCTGTGAATGTGGCTCGCAGGCATGTACTCGCCGAGTGGAAACCGTTTACGTTGCATGACGTGCTGATGATGGGTTTCAAGGAGAGAGCGCTTGTTTCTCTGTTTAGCGATCAGTTTACAAGGAGGCCCGCCTGAATGGGAAGTGACTGTGAAGTACGAGTATCGAAGAGCGATATCGTTGTCGGCTGTGGCATCGCGCCACCAGCCACCCACCGAGCCGGTCCCGTCGCCTGGCCGGAGGGCGAAAGCGGTTTCAACGAATCGAGTGTTGGGATGGGGCGACCAGATATCGATTGCGCGATGGGAGCCCTCACTTAGACGCAATCAAAATCAACCCGCAGCCAGAAGATGACAAGAAAGGTTAAGGCTGCAAGGACTGCGGGTGGAGAGGGTGTCGGAGGAGGGATGGAGGCAGATGACAAGGTTAAGGTAAGTGATTCGCGCGGCAGTTGGACGCTTATAAGTTTGGAATGAGTGCCAGGAAATTTGATAAAAACGGTCATGTGGAGTGCAAATTGTAGTATGCACTGACGGACATCACTTCGAAGTAACGACGAGAATTCTTTTGATTTGTTGGTTCCGTAAGTTCCACCTTGACTGTAGTCAGCTTGAAATTTCAATCCAATTGGCTTTTATTCTGTCCATGAGCCTAGACAAGTCAGTATGACGTCTGGGTTTTCCGCCCGCAGCAACCTTAAATGCAAAACAGCTTCCGTCCACTACCGGATGTCAATATTAGAGCAATTTGCATCATAAGTGTGAGTTTGACAGGCGTTAAAAGTAGACAGCCTCATGGGCTGCGTAAACATAACCAGTAAAAACCATCACCGAAACCGTGAAAAAGCTACGTTGACTCTGGATTCTCAATGCTTAACAAGTGTGTAGCGGGCTTGCGTTGTAACCGTGCCAACAAAGGTGACGTCGAATACCTTAGTGTTTACAACTGAGTTGAACCCGCCACCTTGGCTTTAATGTCAACCTCGAACTTTCTGATTAAGGTCTACCAAGCTATTCTTATATTGACCCAGCTTGGCCAATCCTACCTCTTCCTCTCTAACCAAGCAGTTTGGATTTGCAGACCCTTTTAGATTGAATATTAATTTCCACCAGCTCGAAATGACTTAACCAGTGTAGTGGATGGATTTTTCACTTCTCGATAACGATTATAACTTCGACTGAAGTAGTTTCTGTATTCATACGATCGACGAAAAGTGGTCAAGTGTTAGGAACCATGAAAGTAATTTTCGACTTCAAAGGCATCCCTTGTCGATAGGCAAGTGACTAGGTTTGAGTTTCTTCCGGATATGTAGACTACAAATTATGCAACTGCTCTGTGAAGGGAATTCAGTGGCTTAAGCTGCTTGCTCCTAACAGCACTTCTTACTTACCTTAGGCTCACTATAACGACGACGAAAATATGGGGATGGCTATAACCCTTCCAACCCTAAGCACATCCCAATGAAAGAACTCTTAAAATATTCCGAAGTTCTTGTGTGACCACCAATTTAAGGGATACGGGCAGATTTCTCCATTTTCAAGCATAAAGAGCTGATCCCATTGTTGATTATTATTCAACGACCTGTCGATTCCTCAAATTTTCCCTACAAGGGTGATTGATGACAAGCCATACACCATGCATCAGGTTGATGCTTGGCAAACCTCTACTCCTACTTCAGCAAAAGTTCACGCGACTAAGCTCCTCAGTTCACTCATCTCTCCACCAATCATCCAAGCAAACCTAGTCCCTTCCACGAAAACCCCTTCAGAGAACATCTCATACGCGCTTCCAAGAAACCAGCGCAAAGAAGCACGAAGCACGCCGCAGGAATGCGTTAAGTAACCCCCGTCGCATCGCCTCCAGTGAATTAATGAAGGACCCTAATTGGGAAGTGATTACGAAACCACTACGCGGTGGCAGCACAAATTGGAAATGCTCGTCGAGCTCGCGATTATTCCAATCGCAGGCTAAACACATAATTGGGCAACGGTTGCCGGGGGTGGTCGTGAATAATTTACACAAGGATGGCAGCAATTTGCGGCTCGGAGCTAATGTCGGCCTTGGCAGGAGGCGAGCAGGCCGGTTTTAAAATGTAAACGCAAATCAGCGACATGCACTCACCCGCCCGGCTCTGATCGCCTGATCAATAATTCAGACGGTGTCTCAGGTGAGGCGCGCTGGGTGGGAAATCACGGCAACCATTCGTTCATCCTGCCGGAGGGCGGTGCGGGTGTGTGATTTTTTTCTTATTCATTCATTCCTTTATTTTTCTCGTCTCGTTTCAGCCATGATATCGTATAACGTGGTCGTCGGCGACACCCTTTCAAAGGTCCTGGTACGTTTCTTTCCGTCGTGGGGCACCTCAATGGGAGCCGTCCGCCTGGGAGTTGTCTTCTTTGTTACCGTCGGCGTTGTGGTGCCACTCTGCCTCTACAAGAATGTATCACGACTCGCACGAGCGAGTTTCATTAGCCTGGCATGTGTGGTCTTCATCCTCTTCGCTGTGATCATAAAGTTAATGTCTGGAGAGTATAAAGTGTAAGTTGTTCTCGTTTTCTCGTTTTTTCCGTTTATTTTTTTCTGTTACCGTTCATGGAAGCCTTTTAAATTCGAGGTTCTTGAGTGCGTGTTACAGCTGAGTGGAGTCTACTGAAAGCTGAAAGGCATTTTATGCGAAAAGAGGCAAAAAAAGAGGAGGACTTGTTGATGGCGGGTATAGAATGGTGTAGCCAGCACTTGGACGATGAATAATCAGCGACGGTTACATAGGTACAGTGGATGTTGGTGGGAGTGGAGTGCTTCCACAGGCGGTGTAATGTAGGTCCAGGTTAACAGCATGATGAACCACGTGCTGGAGTTGACAGCGTAATACGTGAAAGCGACAGTTCTAGAAAATGCCACAATTCCCGATAATCGGCGCTGAACTATTTAGGCTTTTATCGGAGGGTAAGCTCACATTCCTCTATCCTACAGAGACCACAATTGAGTTGAGGACCACAGCTCAGTTTCACGACAGTGAATTAGTCAAGTAAAGGGATGGCTAATCTTTTTAAAAAAGAATACTGAGAAAAGGTTTCATTCATCCTCAAATGACTAATAGGGCAAGAGTTTGCTACCACAAGCACAAGAATAAGCGCTCATTGAATTAAGCAAACCTTGGTGTTTCACGAAAGACACTAGTATGGAGATGATTAAAATCTATTCTGGCACACATGGTCACTGTATTTCCAGAGACGTCGAAAAACATATGCTCTTCTAAAAAAGGGTGATTATTTGTTTTAGAGTTCTTAGCCAATCAGTGATTTACCATCTCTCTCTGACCAGATTCATTTGATATAGCTATGGACCAGTAAGAGGATGGAGGCGAATAGTCGCCCTTGTCAAATATACACTGGTGTTTGAATTGAGTTATTTACTTCTGACCCCTTGTGACAGATGGGGGGTAAGAGTCAAGAGTATAAGGATATAATTCTTAATGTACTGAACCTTTTCAGTCGACAGAATTGCATTAGCAACGTAACAAGTAGTAAAATGCTGACGATGCATATATTGTCATCAGGAATACGGTTGCATGATCGTTCGGTGTGAAGGGCCTAGCTTCTCAGGAACCCCTCGTAATGGACGTGCTACTGTTCTCTAACGAGTGTTATTGACCTAAGGTTTAATGCTGATTTCGAGCGGCCAAGTTTGAGAAGCTTTTCTAAACAGGAAATATTCTTTGAGCATTGTCAGTGACTCGAACGAGGTGGTGTCGTGAAAATTATTTTTGTCACTTTCGTTTATACAATCGAACCAACGACGTCGAGTTCGAAAAAACAAAACCCTGAAAAAACCTCAGTTATAGAACACCAAAATGTCGGTTCATGTTTGCAACTAAAGGCAGAGTTAAGCGAAGACTCAGGCAGCAGATATAACCCATATACCTCGGTTAACATTTCGCATAACGAACACATTTTCTTGGGAAAAAAAGTTTCTCTTAACAAACGAAGTTTCGCATAACCACCAACGTATGTGTATGTGTTTATCAACGAAACAAGGGAACCCCGAACACTCATTATATTGTTGCCTTTGTTCAGCTTTAGTTTCCTAATTGTGCATTTTGTTTTATTTTTGCGCATAACTGCATCACCCGTGTTCGTAAATTAAACAAGACACAATTTAACACATTCAGTTCAGTTCTTCAAAAGTTTTGATGCATTTTATGTTACCACCGTTCAATTAAAACATAGGGGGTGGGTGCGGGTGTCTATTCATGATCACTGTTAGCGTTTTTCAGGCAGAAACCATAGCGATTAAAGATGCGCTGTCTTGGCTTAAAAACAATGTGATATCAAAAAGGGATATCACCATCTGTTCCGATAGTCAGGCCGCTATTAAAACCCTGGACAATGTCATGTTCTACTCTAAAACATCTATTAATTGCAGGTTAACGAGATGGCCGAGCATTTGAACATTCACCTCATGTGGGTGCCGGGGCACTGTGACATACCAGGTAAAGCCGACGAACTCGCTAGGTGTGGTACAACCTCATCCCTATCGATAGAAGGGGTACCACCTTTCACCCCGATCGCTACAGCCTATCATCTTTTAAAGATTCATGCAATAAAAACAACCAATGACAAATCGCTAGAAGGCACCACCTGCCTTAAAACAAAAGAAATCTGGCCATCACTCAACCTAAAACGGTCACTCAGTCTACTTAGACTCAGCAAGCCCTCATTAAGGACCCTCATAGGAGTCATAACCGGGCACTGTGCCATAACCGGGCACTCATGCTCGCAGGATGGGTGCTCCATATAATGATTTTTGCAGAAGCTGCATGGATGAAGAGGAGGAAGAGAACACTCATCACCTTCTCTGCTCCTGCAGTGCTCTTGCCAGTCGTAGGTTCCTGCACCTAGGAGCCTACTACTTCAGCAGCCGTAACGAGCCGCGTGGTATCACAATGGGCCTACTCAGGCCTAAGTGTGACTGCTGTGCAGCAACTACAACCTAACCTAACCTATTTGGCAAAACCATTACGCTCAACGAACGTTTTGCATAACGAACAAGATGCTGGAACCAATTGTGTACGCTAACCAAGGGTTCACTGTATATTCATTTCGTTCAGTTTCGACCACTTTTGATTTGGTTTGGCTATCCGCACAACCTCCCAAACGGAACTGCGGCGCGCACTCGATAGGTTTGTGATTGTATTTGCAGATGCTTAGATGAAGGTCAACTTGGATAAATCAGAGGTTATGGCAATTTCCAGAATACCTGTGCAATGCACTGTACATCATTATTGAAACAGCTTGACAGGTCTGTAATCAGAAAGGCCGAGCTTGATGTTAAAGCCAAATTATTGGTTTTCAAATCAGTATTTGTTTCAATTCTCACCTAGGTCATGAAATTTGGGAAATGAACGAAAGAATAAGATCGCCAATACAAGCTGGCGAGATGAGATTACTTCGTGCTGCTTTGGGAGTTACCCGTCGGGATATTGTGAGAAACGCGACAGTTCGCGGGAAATTCAAAGTCGCGCATCTGCTTCTACGTACCGAGAGAGCTATGCTTTGATGATTTCGACACGTGCTACGAATGTCTCCTTCATCATGTCCTCCTAGGAAGACCTAAAATGCGACTCCAACAGAAAGGCGTCCCATGGGAATATCCTGCTCTCGACACAATTAGGAAACCGACTTTAGGTTCATACTTTCACGACAATCTAAACGACTTCAAGAAAATTTCGGTCAATGCAGTGGTAAAATTTTGTAAACGGTTGGCTGTCATATGGCTCGACAGATGTGTCCTTATTACATGCGTGCCCACCAGTGGAGAGTCTACCCAAGACAACCGTGTGCCTTACATTGTGACATATTGAGTTTGTCTCAAGCGCTTGCACTCAACCACTTACGCCATCCAGCCGCATATCGCCTTGCATACAACACCGAAAGATCCAAATCCAAATCAGATCTCCTAGAGCCACCCACAAATTGTGAAAATAGTGTCTCCAGCCCTTCGGTAGATCTGATTATTATTCAGAACAATGCCTCTTGCAGACATTTAAATGTGTTTTTTCCTCAGATACGAATGTGTACCTGTTAAAGTTTTCCAGTTTATCCTCATCCTAAGCAGATATTAACTGCATTAGTCGCCACTCGTACAAACCACGTTTTGCAGCTGAACTATCTTCAGGTGACGGCGACAAAGGTCCATCGAAGCCCTCGGTCAAAGCACGCTCAACAAACTGGAACAACACTCGCTTCGCACACAATTTAAAATGCAAAATGCGACTGCCGTTCACACCGACCAATCCCTCTGGAAACCGTTACCAGCACTGAGCGGATTCCCAACTACGCTGACTCGCAGAAGGACATGAATGAGGTCCCTCCGGGATCATGACCTCTCCGATGCACACTTCATGCCGAGCGCTGTGCTCCCAATGCAAAGACAATGGGTACACTGTAGCGGGCAACTTCCACAAAATGGCACTTCAACCGACTGAGGTGAGCCCCCGCAGCAAGGCGACCGAAAGTGGCCACCCTCTCGGCTTCCGGCAATTGCCTTTGTTAATTCGCTTGACATTTGTTCAAACAAAACCACCCCGGAATGTGCTCATTCACTCGTGGGGCGCCATTATGCAGCTGCGTCTGCACACAGCCACTTGAAACGCCCCCGCAACCGGGCATCCTCTCTCGGAGTTAATGCCGCTTCAAAGGAGAACGACCAGTTAACCACTTTTTGCACACTTCACTTGTACAGCGGTGTGAATCGGTGGAGAGCGCTTTCTGTATTTTTTTTCCTCTCATCTCGCCGTGGGATGTGCGAAAATTCCATCGTATTTGCATTCAGACGAGCGCTCATAACTCCTTGTTAATACCCAGCAAGTGGCGGCTGGGTGGTGCTCCAGTGGGCTGCTTGTGGGGGTATCTGTTGCACGGTGCTAAGCACCTGCCTGACGGCTGACGCTGTCGTGGCAGGGGGTTGCAATGTTATTAATGCGAATGCTGGCTGGAGCGCCCCACGGCCGACGACGTGAACGGGTTGGATGCTGAGGATGTGAGCTTGATTTGAATAATTTTCTAATTTAAATCGGCCCCAATTGGTATTCAAGCGACTGCGGGAGGGCGGGCGCCGAGCTGGGACATGGGGGCGTTGGTGATAATGATGATTGTGTGTGTGTGTGTGTTTAAGGCAAACTAATTACGTTTTTTTCCTCCTTGGTGTCTTTGCAGGACGGATACAGCGGACTCGTGGCGATTTGCAAACGTTGATGTTATACCGGCCACAGGAATTATGGCGTTTGGTAAGTTTTCAGTCCTCGTTTGGGGTTGGCTTATTTTTTTGTTCGGCGGCCGGATGGGAAGGATGAGACTGACAGAGGAAGGGCTTGGCTTTGAAGGGCGCACCGTTTTTGGGTCTAAAACGGAACCCTTTCGGGAGACATTTAATTGCTTTCCCGGCAGAAGTCGAGCCGGGAGAGATCCGAAAATTAGCAGAATTTTAATTTGTTGACGTGCGGTCTATTGACACTGGAGTTGGATGGGGATGTCGGTAGTGTGAAGTCCTTTGTTTCAATTTTAGGATTAGGGTGACGAAATTCGTAACGACAGAACCCGAAAGTTGTGGGTTGATAACGGTATAAGCGGGAAAGGAGTGAAACTACACAACTAACTCTTTGACGACTTGAGGGACAACCGGAATTTGACCTTACGTCACAAATCAGGAATCGACGATTATGTAGCAAAGTACTCAGAGTGGTTATTTTGGTCAAAATTCATTTTATCCAGTCGCTCCATTCGTTAGATTTTTAAAATTGTCCCATGTCTCCTTGCATCCGTTGTGACTAATTTATATCACCCAATACATCCATTTACTTCGTACTATCGCCTAACTGCCTAAAGAATACAAAATCAAAACTTAACGAAACTTAACGACACTTAACGAAACTTAGCGAAGTAGTTATTTTGGTCACAGTCGATTTTTTGTGTGCATTCGTTCGATTTTAATGTTACCTTTTGTCACCTTTCATCTGTTGTGATTAAACTCCATTCACCCAATATGTCCATTTACTTCGTTCTGTCTTCTAACTGCGTATAGAATACAAGAACTAGATGTAATGTCGACTAAATGCGTAGAGAATTCAAAAACAAAACTTAACGAAACTTAACAAAACTTAACGAAGCAGTTATTTTGGTCACACTTCACATTTTTGGTACATTTGTTCGATTTTTAAAGTTACCATTTGTCTCTTTGCATCCGTTGTGGTTATATTACACCCACCCAATATGTCCTTGACTACTTCCAAGCTGCAGGATGATCGGCATTTCTCATAAGTGCTCATGCTGCATTCTCCCACTCGACTCTAGCTCTCTCATTGTTGACCAAATCCATCCATCGTCCATTATTTGTATAGTGCTCCTCCCAATCGAAGGACACCACGAATAGAGAGCTCCCTTCAAGATTTGAATTTCAAATTAAATCATTTCACCATCATCAATCATTTGCAAAGCACTTCCTCGTCCACCATATCGCAGACAGAGATGAATAATCGCTTAGCCCAACTAACGATTTCCCAAGCAAGCCCAAACTGCATTACAGCAGCGGTGGTTCCCCTCCGCATCACAGAGGTCATTCCATTTACTTCAGTCAATCCCACAGTGTCCCGACACCGACTCATCCCGGTCAAGGATGTGTGCGGGGCGCCATTAAGCCCGACGACTACGTTTTACAGTCCCCATCGCTATTCCGCTGAACTCCATTAACCGCCCCCACTCCTAGGGGTCGTAAAAAGCTTCCCGAGAAATTGAAATTCCGCCCCGTCTACGTTCGTCGCCGGGCCACTGCATGTGCATCGTCGACGTGTCGAATTCGGATGCATAACTTAAACACAAACCACCCCCGCCCTCCTGTCCACGTGAGCGGAATTCATAACTTTCGTCCGACTTGAGATTCCATTCTCGGGCGGTAGCTTTAAACAGTCCGCTCTCTGTCGGTGTCACACCATTCCCCCAGCCAAGACAATTTCTGAAATTTATTGACGCACTTTTTGCGGGCATTGGGGGCGTTTTCTTTTCCTCCTTGTTGCAGCCTTCATGTGTCACCACAACACATTCCTCGTCTATCAATCGATGCGGAATGCCACACTGGAACGATGGGAGAAGGTGACGCACGTCTCAATTGGATTCGCCTGGACTGTGGCTGCTCTGTTCGGCATCGCTGGATATTCGACATTCCGTGCTCTCTCACAAGGTAAGTGCTTTTGATTGTTGCCCATGAATGTGCCTGGCGCCGTAATGGGGTGTCGTGAAACGTGCTTCACGTCGATCGCCACTCGTAAAGACGTAAGTATTCGCTCTTGTTCCCGAGCTGTGGCGCCTGTTAAAGGGAATGTGACGACAATTTGATGTGGAAATTCCTTGCGGTTGACAGGCGGACGGGCGTTTTTTCAGCAGTTCACCGTCACACTTCAAATGCAGTCGCAAGCGCCCCGCTGTCAAATGGATTACGTCGAGTGCTTAAAGCAGTCGGAATTAGCAAAACATTCGTTTCACCCCCTCTTCGGAAAGTTTTCTGCTGATAAATTCCCTAAATTAATTCGGAAATGTCGTCCTCTCTGAACGGGCGGTACGAGGAGCTGGAGCAGCAGCAGCAAATGCAAAGCAAACATTTACCCATGAATAGTTTCCAAAGTGGAGCACATTTTATATTTATAATTGTTTCCAACCGCCGCCCACCCATCTCCTTACAGGGGATCTGCTCGAGAACTATTGCTGGAACGACGACTTGATGAATTTCTCAAGGATTCTGTTCTCGGTATCCATTCTGTTGACGTTTCCCATTGAGTGCTTTGTTTCGAGAGAGGTAAGTGCTTACTTTTGCAAACTTTAGCAGCGTGTGCGTATCGTTTTATTCTGCGCTTCGTTTTTTCGGCAGATCGTCAAAACCATCGTGCACAAGTTCATCCTGAAGGAGCCCATGGAGGCGCCCCACGACACGGATCCCAGCCTCGAGAAGGGCACCGAGACGGACGAGTACTCGACGACAATAACCCTGGCGATTGTGTTTACGGCGTTTGTCATCTCCCCGCTGACGGACTGTCTGGGCTCCGTCCTGGAATTGAACGTAAGTGCACTTCCGACCCAATCCTTGGCCCCCTTTGACGCGATTGTCTTGTTTCAGGGTCTCTTAGCTGCAATTCCACTGGCGTACATCCTGCCGGGCCTGGCCTACATCCAAATGGAGCCGCACTCGCTGTTCAGTCGCGAGAAGCTACCGGCCGTCGGCCTGGTCGTCTTCGGGGCCATCGTCACCGTGGTCGGTGCTGCGGTCCTGTTGCCCGGCATCATGGGCGACTGTCGGGCAGACATCGTGCTCGGCTACTGCAAGCAGGAGTACGACGACGCGGAGAACACCACAAGCATTTCAACAACGACCAAACGTCCAATCTAAGGCGCCAAACATGACACACTGTCTGGAAACGGGGCGAGAAGGGGAGTTTTTAGTATTTATCGCATCATTTGGAAGTATCTGCGCAGAGACGCAGAGAGGGGTTTTGGGAAGGAGTAGTTTTAAGGAAACAACAAGGCACCAAGTTCAGAGATTCACTGTACCTAGTAGAAGCACGTTTATCTAAAATGTAGTTTGTTAGGGATTATACATTTACAATTAGCATAGGACGACGATGAGAGGATGGGAATCCGCGATGAGAATGTTCAGGGAAACTGGAGAAGAGCGGGGAATGGGCGATCGCGTTTGATGGGGAGCAGTGATGGTCATTTAATATTGAATAATTTTTAAGATTTAACGATGTTTGTTGGTTGTCGGCCCTTTTTGTCCATATCCACACTCTTTTTGGAAGGGAGTACCACACTACACTACTACTGCCCTCATGAGAGATTTCTGCAAAAGGTTCATGCATGAGGAAGAACTCGAGTGTCTAAGCCATTGTCTGGCTAGAGGTCCATTGTTTTAATGATGGATCTTGCTTTGTAACATCCCCAGTTGCGAATGGCCACTAGCCCCCTAGATCGTCCTTTGGGGGCTGAATGGACTGTCAGATCTAAGAGTGTTCTTTAAAGCCAACAACCCACCTACCTCCCTCCACCGCTGGACTTAAGACACTAGCTCATCTCATGAGTTCAAATGCTTGACACATCTGCTTGACAAAGATGGGAAGGCACACACTTTCGTGGTTACCAGGGGTTACTAGATGCAATCGAATTTTGTAGATGGTTGGTCACCTCGAAACTTAATGTTTTTGGCAGCACGTAACTTGTGAGGAGTTATTTTGCAGCTTCTACTTAAAAAATTGTCATTGTGTGCTATCAAATCTGACGATGCCAAATGAGCCATGATGAATGATGAATGTTCTACTGCATCAGATCAACTCGATTGACGTTACGTGCTGGCTAAAAATAATATATAAACGAATCAACTCAACATATGGCCTGTCTTTGGATTTACTCTAAAGTCATGCTAACAACTTTATTTCTACTCACACTTCTTATGGGTATAAAGCAGCGCCATAAAGCTTTTAGAACACTTGTTGTCACAACTCCTGGCCATAAAGATTTTTAAAAACACTCTGTCAGATGAAATCAAGGTGTGAGTGAGGTTGACTATCTCGGTGTAGATGGTTTTTGGTGCAGCCACCCCAGCCTAGAACGAGGTGATATCTGAGTCGTTGTGTTGTGATTTGTTGAGACGGCTTTGGTGTCTGGGTTCAATTTCACGAATTTACTTGTCTCGAGTTACTTGTATGCTCGTGTTCTCAAACTTCGCCATTCCTTAGCGGCATTCATTTTTGGATCCTTCTATTACTGCAAGGGTGACAACTACAGCGTTGCGGGTCTGTTTGTCGACCTCCACGTCCTTAAACCTACAGTTTCATGTTCGTTTCCCAGTGCGACCAATGTAATATTCACGGCAGGTGACGCTCCGTCGAGTATCCTACCTAAGATTGCACATTTCGTCGGCATTTTGGTGTCGACACCATTGGTGACTATTATTTATTAAAGCACATCCTTCTCCAATATATATGGCTGTTGACTCTAGTCCACTGCACCCTGACGATAATTCCTCGAGTGCAGAAAGCTTTCGATAATCCGTTTACTTGAATTGAAACAGACGCAGCTTTTGGGGGATTAGGCAAAGTAGTCCTACACACCGCTGTGGTCAGCACACTCATCTCATTGATTGATGATGTGAAGGAACATCGACGCCTGAAGTTAGAAAAGTGTGCTGCTAACGGAATCGCAAAAACTCTTAGATCATTGTTGGTCCATTGTGATTCAGATCCGGTGCCATTTTTGCCATTTTTTTTTATTCCAACGGCTGGGCCAGATAAAGCGTAATTAGTTTGATTTCACTGGAACTCCAACCGGGGATCCATACAACCAAAAGACACTCAACCAACTGCGCTATCTTGACGTTTTGGTAAGCATCGCAAAAAACATCGCTGTCGAGATGAAATGGAGATCACGAGTAAAGGTACAACCAAAATTGACACAAGTATTAAGCTCTGAATCAAGTAAAAATTCTCAAATCAATTGTCATATCGATGGCCCTATGCAAAAATATACTGATTGCAAACTATGCTATTTTCAGGATAAAGACATTTTTGAGTATACGTTTTTTTCGTACAAAGTCTGTTTGAATCAGTTGTATTACTTAAGCTATAACATAAAGGGCTTTGTCGCAGTACCCTTATTGGTATTTGTAATAAAGTGTACTTTGTTGACTTAGAACAACAAGCTCGGGCCCATCGATAATATGACGTATGTAGAAGTGTACGATTTTGTTCCCACTTAAGCAAGCAAAAATTAAGGAATCTTAACAAAACTGAGCGATTTACTTTCTATGATCAGTTCCTTATGGGGCAATCCCGGTTTTTTTGTCGCCATAAGAAAACACTATGCAATACCTTGAACATCCTGATTCCAATTTGCCGTGTGGAGTTCTTTATTTAAAGCGTTCTTCTTATATTGGTCTATTCGAAAAGCCAATAAGCGAGGCAGATGGACAACTTGACACGAAGATTATTCGACCTCAGATCAATGAATCAGAACAAGTTTACGTTTAGGATGGCACAAACAAGAAGAGAAAGACGCTAATCAACCGCGAGTATGAAACTGGCTATAGACGAACAATCGTCTGAGCTAGAAATGGTCGTTGAGATTGCGAAAGATACAGTTTTTGGTAACGGCCAAGATGTTGCAATCTTCGAAAGACACTAAGCCGGGGTATCAGCATGCATGATCCAAGCAAACCCAATTTCGGGAATACGCCTATGTACTAAACTTCATCCTGCGCTCTTCTACCACTCATCCGGCGGAACTGTCGTTAGGTAATACTGCGCTGGGCTGCAAAGCAATTTATCCTACTCCAGTACTTGTTTGGTCTGTTCTGCCGGACTCCTTTCGGCTTCTATACTCCGTTGGTCGGTCTGCAGGTCTTTACCAATCAAGCTAGTATTTTTCCACCATTATTTTTATTACCTCTTACGGGTCTGGTACGGTTGCTCTCTATTCCGCGAAGGGTCCACACGGGTCCACATTAGGTCCTTCTCCTGGGGCGAAAGTGACGTGATCAATGTCACAATGTATTCTTCTAAGTACAATCTCTCTTCAATACTGAAGAACGTTGCTTCTGCTTTAGATTAGTCAGTACTCAGCAATTTGCTAGACCCTTTTTGAACATTTACCACACCATAATTGCACAGAATATTATTTCTGTCTAGAAAAACCTTCCAAAACTAAGTCGCTCAGAGTCGACGTAACACTGTATGTCTCTTCTACTCGTCAAACAAGAATAGAACGCGCAACAGAAATGGTTGCTGAGAAGCTACGGGCTGTAACGCCACCCAATATTATGTTGCAATAAGTGAAATCACTAAATTGGTAGGTAAATTTTCACCCATCCTATATTACACACTACAGCCCGACCATCACTAAACCACCCACAACCAGCAATCTCCGTTCATTTCCCCGCGATCTCGCCGAAGAGCAAATGTGATAACTAAAGATCAGCCCCTATCATAGGCAAGTAGAAATTGCACACCCTGTATGTATGTAAGATACTTCTATCGCTTATTTCTGACCACATTGTAACTCAAATCGATATTATTTTTGACTCAAATCAAATTCACAAAATGAAAAAACAAAAAAAAAATACAAAATATTTTATAGATATACACTATCTACAGGAATTTAAATTTTATACACGCAATGTTTAATGAAAACTGCACAATCCTATATTATGAACTTACGTACACATATATGTATTATACTTTTTGAGCGTCTATTCTATCTAGTTCGTAGGCCGTTTGGCCAGCTGGCAATGGCGCCGCGGCGCCGGGCAAACCAAATCATATTGTAATTTATACTGAACTATACATTTGTTAAGAACACACCCAACTAGGGAACCACAACCGAGTGTGTGCAACTAAATAAAAGGGAAAACTTTTAGGGAAACAACTAAACAAACCAAAAAAAAGAGAAACAAAGAAACAGAGATATCAAATGCAAATATTAACTAACTGAGAATTTTGTCAAAACGCTAAAAGCGACCTCGTGTGCTACAAAGTTGCTAAAAAATGAAGAAGAAGTTGAAAAGGTGGTTAACAAATGAATTTGGAATGTGAGTGAAGTGTAGCGCAGCCCCCACTAAATCAAAGTTGCTGTTACACGAACGCGGAACTTGATTAACAAAACAATCACAAGGGCAGCAATAGACCTTAAGAGATCTATCCTAAGCTAGATCACCAGCCTTCTGTAACGCATTTCTCACAGACCCAAGCATAATGCGATGGTTTCATGGGAGCATCCGATAACGTATGATATCTACGCCCATGACTTTTTTAGATAATAAAGCTCAGTAAGAGAACGAAAACGTGCAGCGTACAGCATGTATTAAGACAAACAATATTACCGCCACAGCTCTGAAACGGGATAACCAACGACCGTACCTGTTCGCGATGCAAAGATTACTCCTTCTTGTATTCCTTTCGGATTCAGCCAATCATTGTCCAGTCTCTCCTTTACTCAAGAGGGTGGCTCATGATGATATTTGAGTCAATTGAGGAAAGAATTTTATTCCTCGTGCAATATCGCTAAACACATGCTCGGTGACATTCTCATCATTGGACGTGTCACACACATGTCGTATGGATGAGCACGCGAAACCTAAGCACATTCTTCAGTAACAACGCCAGGAGATACCAAAAACATCCACATTCTTCTATGTGGCTGCCCCGCTCAGCGACCCTCAGACGACGCCAATCTGGAGTGATCTCCTTGACCACAGCGACTTAAGAGACTCGTCGATGGGCAACCTAGTTCAATTTAACGCACTATGTATTGTGAACCGCCTCAACCTAATTAAAGGTAAATCGATTGTGCTACCATCGTGCACTCATCTGACTAGCTAGAGGTAAGACTTAATGACCTTGGTGGCTAGTCTCTTGGAAGTTGTGTGTCGTATCGCACAAACTACGGAAAAAAGAGGACGATCAGTTCTTCTTCAGTAAAATACAACCTACCATGCCTTGAGCACAAATACTACATCAATCATCTACATAATAGATCAGTGGTGCTTCTTATTCTTCAATAGAATCCTCTTGTAGTTCGCTCAGATTTAGTGCTGGTATCAATGAGACTGTAGATTCCGCTTGGTAAAAATTGTGTGAATGTATCCAATCCAAGCGTGCTCTCAAGAAATCACTATACCTACCTTCCCAGCTAGTGCCTACCCATTTAGCTATCTTCAATTCAATCTAGAAGTAAACTTGAGCTTGTGCCTTGTGAAGCCGGAAGCATAGTCTATTCCATGGTATTCATAGTTGACCTAGGTTCTGTAAGGCAGAGAGTCCAATGTTGGTCTATTGTGATACACATAGTGGAACTACTGCCAGTAATCGGCAATCATTTGTTCCCAACGGATAATGGTGAATGGACCAGATTTAAAAACCGGATAATGCATATTGGCATAGCTTTCACTGAGATTTCGATGCCAGGATCCCTACAACCAAGGACAGGCTGGAAACACTGACTATCGTTTACGTACGTAGGAAGCAATTGGTTTCGATCGATTTTAAGTAGCGGTGAACAAAATTTGACGAAACTTTACGATACCTAAGGCAGCCTTACGATACTTAACGAAACTGATTAAAATTGTCATTGTGCATTATTTCTGGGTATTCGTTAGCTTAGGTTAGTCCTTACCACCACCACTTAAATCAAACGTTATCGAGTACGAAACCGAAAGAGTTTTCGTTTCAGTTTACCGTCGCCCCCCCGTGGTATTACAGTTCAAAGTTCTGACAAAGAGTGCGATGTTCTGACAAGACGTTGGTGTTATAGAGGGAATATTGCACCCATCCATTTGTTGACACCCTGTAGCGTCGCTCTGAAATCCCGTCCAAATTCATTTGCTAACCATAAACAAATAAAATTACAAAACAACAAACTAAAGTGAAAACAAAAATAAAATATCCAAGACTACAAACGAAACAATGAACCAATCAAACTATTGATATTAAACAAAAATAATCAAGTGGCATTTTAATTTTTTACAAAAAACAAAAACCAACAAGAAAAGATAAGTAAATAATATAAATATAAAATTATATATATATATCTATATCCGACTATTTACAGTACACCGATAGCGTTGTATGTATACTAACCAATCAATTGTTGCTAATGGAAAAAAATATTTTATTAGACATTGTTAAGTTTGAAATAGAAAATAAATCAAATAATCAAATAAGTACTAATAACCAAATGACGCGTTCAATAGGAGTCCAATCCACTGTTGGATGTTATTTGAATATATGAACTGGAACGAATCGAGTACCTGTTCTAGCTGAAAAACAAAAAAATAAGAGATATTCAAAATTTTGTGTAAATACAGTCAAGTCAGGTGGTATGTATCGTCTTATAAGAAAAAAAGGCGAAAGTCAAATTTCTTGAAATGATTTTTATTTTGAAACGGGAGGAGTTCTAGTGGTCGTGGGTGTTGGAGAGATTTTGAATTTGATATTTGAGTCTAATTCCCTTCAAGAATGAAGGCTGAATATGTGTCTTTCAGAATTCCATGCTAAAGCAGGCAGAATTTGGCAAATATTCCTTTTGCTAAGCGTCAAGAGTTTGAAGAAATTCAGCAGCCACAGGCCATCACCCATTATAGTTGTTCACATATTTCTGGCAGCAGAGGCAAGACTATCCCAGTGTGTGTCGAATTATAAGTGGCACCATCTTGTTGAAGCGAAATGTGCTTCTCATCTGCGAGCATCTTCCATTTAAGACCAGGCTAAGTCGGGTAAATGGTGACCCGTGGCTTTGGGGGTATGTGCGTCGATCCCAACCTCGACGTCTATCCCTGATTTGTGCGGAAGAAATAATTTTCACGTACCCACCTCTTTCGAGTCACTGACAATGCCCCAAGGGTATTTCCTGTCAAGAAGAAGCTTCTCAAACTTGGCCGTTCGGAGCCGGCATAAAACTGCAGGTCCCTTGCATTCGTGGGAGAACTACAGTGCGTACAACACGAGTGGTTGCTGAGGAGCTAGGTCTCCTCTACTGGCTGTAGCGCCACACGTATAATTATTATTATAAGTCGATTAACATTTCTCTAGAGTGCGACAGTGAGAATTAAAGGCGACGGTGACTTGGCTCATTGTCACAGACGTGTGGGGCAATGACACCACAAGATGCTTCCAGAAACGACTTATACCGGCACTCTCAAATGCTTAGAGTGAGTGAAATTTTCAATCCACTTCCACTGAGCACTCAGACTCAAGACCCTGTCCTTTGAAGTACCTGGCAGCAACCTGCATTTGCTGAAATCGAGATCAAATAACCAGCGGACGCTTTTGTGACGAGGAGCCTACATCATCAGCTCTCACCACATTAGCACCATGGACGACGCGACGGTGTGCTTTGAAGTGTCGTCCTCTTCTGCACACGCAACGCTGAGGGTTTCACAGCTTAGGCCAAGCACACTTAGGTGCAATTGCTCTCTTTTCTGTCAATACGATTTTTTAAATACATTAGGCAGCAAACTCTTGGTTTATCTAAATCATGGAGAGTCAGTACACCTCCAGTAGTGCTGTTGAGAGAGTCAATAATCGATGGAAGCGAACGCAGGGGTTCTATCGCAGGCCCGGCTCCTAAGTGTCTCTCCTCTGTTCCTTGACTAGCTGGGTAATCCCGCGGTGGACTGGGATCCGAACAAGTCGCGTCTGACGGCATACCCATGAGACAAGGTCCAGGTAACATGTACAAAAAAAATCGCATGGAGAACCTCCTCCAATGACAGTAAGACTTGTGGAAAGCAATCACCTACTGTGAAGAGATGTGGTTTTTCTGGTCTATTTAACTGCATAGCTTTGACTGCTTTAACGTGTTGCTAATCAGAAGATGTGAGGACTTCTAATTATTTTACTTTACCTTTGAAGCGTCTTCGATTGTGAACTCTTTGTCGACTGATCGGCGGACCAGCTTTTTCTGGCAGTGCATACAAAGCAAATAAAGAGGGTTGGGATGCAACCTTCAACGCGGCTTGGTTGCGAATTCAGTAAATGCTGTCTTGTAATAGCAGGGAGTTTCGACTGAAATACGTACAATTCGGCGTCTATAGATCTTTAAGATTTTTAGGATTGATATAGAAGCCGTTGATCAGTCTTGGTGTATCTTCGGCGAATTTTCTACTGAACCGATATATTTGCAGTGCTTCAATTTATCGTCGAGCAACTTTTTGATTCATCTCATGTTCACTAGTCCGCATGATCCACAAAAGGGGTCGAGGTGGCCAAAAATACAGGAGAACTCCAGCGGCTCTAAGTGCAACCAGGCTAGTTTTCGAACTTGGTCGGACCACCACGTGGTCGCTAACTTGGTGGAATCGCATTCAAGACAAGCCTCAGTTGTCATGATGATGGAGACATTCCTTGCCACTTTAGCACAACCCTTTCCGTTCGAAGAAGCGGCTGCCCAACATTGAGTTCCTCACGAACTGCGGCAAGTCTGTAAAATGTTGTGCGAAGAAAGGTCACCCATCCGTTGTTGGAGACCACAAGCATTCGATTGGCATGAATTCTATCCATTAACTGGCTTGACTGCCTTCAGTAGATGCCTTTAGACACGATCGAGTTTTGCGTTGCTGACCGATCGTTGACCTTCTTTAATTACTTTGAAACCCCATTTATATTACTTTGACCCCAAACTCATGGGGTCTCAGACACACTCATCGCGTGTCTGAGGTTGCGCACCCAAGTGGAAAGGATTTCAACTATCTTGGGGTTCTTAATTGGAAGTAGGTAGCCAATGATCGTGCTATTTGAAGAGGCTTGTGGGTTGAAGCCCAGGTACACGACGCACGGTAGCGCCATACAAAGACGAAGTAGTTGAACGTTTCTGCTTCACGATATGCCATGTTTCTGTTGAATTTTTCGACGAACAAATGCTCCCCTGTTAGCCCTGGATGATATCTCGTCAATGGATGTCATTTTGCGATCTGTCTCTGTTGCAGACTGACGTAGCAATAGTCGACGGTAGCTCGTGCCCCTCTGTTCGTGAATATACGTGCAATATGTTTTGTCGTCGACCGACTGGAGTCGTAATGTCACCATGATCAGGTACCACTTTTGGTCAGATCGATATGCACCCGCAGAGACAATGTGTCTTTGGACAAGGTGAAGATACCACCACAGACGGCGCAAGGACAGTGCTCTGAGTTCAGATGAAGGAGTTTCTGAGCGGTGGTCGCTTCAATGACCGTTGCTTCACTGCTCCCATGGGGAATTCAAAGAAAATGCTCTCTATTCCTGAGAATTTCAAATCCAGAGCAAGCTCGTATCCCACCAAGGAGCTGCTCAAAGGCCCAGACTACAATCGATTCAATGACAAATTCAAAATCCATTCAAATCACCACCCCCTCAGCTTCCACCTCCCAGAGAAGCAAAATCGAAAAAACCAAAACGACTCGATGGACACGCAGAAAGAATTTCGCTTACATCCTGTTGTTCAGCTGTCTTAGTCTTAGTTGGTAGCCCTTAAGTCGTGCATTTGGAAGAAACACACAAGAAAACTGTTGTAATTAGCTTAAGTCAAGATCTTCATCATTAGACAATTGTAACTGTGAACCTATCCAACTAAACAAATTGTAAATAATCAAAAGAATATGCTAGACCAAAGGGAACCGCATTTTCCATTCGCCCCACGTCGCGCTTATTATCGCCGTTTTTTCCCATGAGACTGCCTGCAACCGCATGTGCAAATGCGCGTGCAACTTACCCGAACCGCAACTGCACTTGATCGACCAGCCGCGACGGTATAAAACGCGAAAGGGTTGCACTCAGCCGGCCAGTTATCAAGCGAGTCTTGAGCTTTCAGTTGTGAAATCCCGTGCAGAGTGAGCTAACGACAATGGCCGACAAGAAGAATCTCCTTCTGCTCTTCGAGCGCCCGCAGGAGCCGGTGTTCATGGAGAAGGGCGACCGGCGAGCGGTCTTCGACGTTCCCGACAAGTTCCTCACCGACCGGTACCGGCCCATCGGCAACGAGGTGCAGGCGCGCTTCGGCAACAAGGCCGAGCAGCGGATCCCGGTGAAGGACACCTCGACGCCGGATCTGCGGCTGGTGACGTCCTTGGGCCGACGCGAGAACTTCTCGCTGTTCATCCCCCGCCACCGACGCATCGCCGGGCGGCTCATCGACATCCTGATGAGTGCGCGCTCCGTGGACGCGCTGCAGAGCTTGGCGGTGTACTGCCGCGACCGCGTGAACCCGTACATGTTCAACTACGCGCTCGCGGTGACCCTGCTCCACCGGCAGGACACCAAGAACCTGAACATGCCGCCGTTCGTGGAGACCTTCCCCGACAAGTACGTGGACTCGAAGGTCTTCGGACAGCTCCGCGAGGAGGCCACCGTGGTGCCTGATGGGTCGCGGATGCCGATCATCATACCGCGCGACTACACCGCCTCCGACCTGGACGAGGAGCACCGCCTGTGGTACTTCCGCGAGGACGTGGGCATCAACCTGCATCACTGGCACTGGCACCTTGTGTACCCGTTCGAGGCGTCCGACCGTGCCATCGTGGCCAAGGACCGCCGTGGAGAGCTGTTCTACTACATGCACCAGCAGATCATCGCTCGCTACAACATGGAGCGCTTCAGCAACAACTTGCCGCGAGTGAAGCGCTTCAACAACTTGCGTGAGCCCATCCCCGAGGCGTACTTCCCCAAGATGGACTCCCTGGTTGCCAGCCGCGCATGGGCACCCCGCACCGCCGGTGCGACCCTTAAGGACCTGGACAGGGAGATGGATCAGATCAAGCTGGACGTGGCGGACGTGGAGCGCTGGAGGGACCGATTCTACGAGGCGATCCACCAGGGCTTCGTCGTTGACGTGAGTATCCGTCCGCCAGTGGGTGGCAGACAGCCAGAAGCTCATTAAGGTTCCTTCTTTTGCAGGAATCTGGGAACCGCATGCCGCTGGATGAAAACCGCGGCATTGACATCCTCGGCAACATGATGGAGTCGTCGACCCTCTCGCCGAACCGCCAGCTGTACGGCGACCTCCACAACATGGGCCACGTCTTCATCTCGTACTGCCACGACCCCGACCACAAGTACTTGGAGTCGTTCGGCGTGATGGGCGACTCGGCGACGGCGATGCGCGATCCGATCTTCTACCGCTGGCACGCGTTCGTCGACGACATCTTCCAGGAGCACAAGGAGTCGCTGGCTCCGTACACCACGCCGCAGTTGACGTACCCCGGCGTCACGGTGACAGGCGTCCAAGTGGCCAGCAAGGGAGGGAAGCCGAATGTCTTGAACACCTTCTGGCAGCAGTCGGACATCGACTTGTCGCGCGGCCTGGACTTCACGCCGAGGGGCAACGTCTTCGCCAGGTTCACCCACTTGCAGCACGACCCCTTCACGTACACCATCAATGTGAATAACGACAGCGGCGTCCAGCGCTTCGGCACCGTGCGCATCTTCCTGGGACCCAAGACCGACGAGCGCGGTCAGCCCATGTTGCTCCGCGACCAGCGTCTCATGATGGTCGAACTGGATAAGTTCGTCGTCTCATGTAAGTGAAGGTGTCTGCCCTGTCTGCTCACGGTTCCTAATGAGTCTCGTTTCAGTGAACCCCGGCCAGAATACGCTGCGACGTGAGTCCACCAGCTCCAGTGTGACGATCCCATTCGAGAGGACCTTCCGCAACCTGGACAACAACCGACCGGACGCCGGCAGCCCGGATGAGCTGGAGTTCAACTTCTGCGGCTGTGGCTGGCCGCAGCATATGCTGATCCCGAAGGGACGCCCCGAGGGCATGCGCTGCGAGCTGTTCGTCATGGTATCCAACTACGAGGACGACAGGGTAAGGAGAGGGCCGATGTCGCTTGATTAGGGGACTCACTCACTCTCGTCCGTTTCAGGTGGACCAAGACTTGGTGGGCACCTGCAGTGACGCCTCGTCGTACTGCGGGGTCCGTGATCGTCTCTATCCGGACCGTCGTCCCATGGGGTACCCGTTCGATCGCTTGCCGCGCACCGGGGCCGACCGACTGGCCAACTTCCGCACCCCGAACATGGGCGTCGTTGATGTCTCCGTTCAGCACACCGATCGAGTGACTACTCGTCAGTAGAGCCGAGGGCCGGGTGTGTCCATCGAGCATCGAGGGGAGATGTTGTATTGTCATGAGTTGAGGTGATAAATACACGATGGAACAAGTTATGAGAGCGTTTTTGAGTTGCTTGTTAACAGTGTGACGATGGTCACAATGACGGGGATCAGATGTGTCTTTTGGTTGTTCTTAGGTAGCGCAGTGGGCTTGTCTAGTTAGTGGTGTCCACAGAGGGCGACAGAGTTGTGCCGACACTCCAGGAGCGGTCAAGTTAGTAAAAAGAGCGCCGAAATGGAAGACTTTGTAGCCACTCTTGCCTGAGAAGAGACGAAAGAATGAAGACGCGGAGAGAAGCCAAACATTCCCTGGCTGCATCTACGAAATTCGTGATCTGTGACCAGTCAATGTCAAGAAAAGACTGTCAATTAAAATCAGCTGGGAGGCATGCATGGGTAGAGTTTGTCCTCACCGGCCATCGTGCCAATAGAATGGGCAATGTCTAGGCACATACGCAGCGATTTTTGCAGAAGTTGCAGAGATGAAGAAGAAGAGGAAACAAATCACCATCTGCACTGCGATGTGATTGTTCTACTGAAGTGTCCGCGTGCAGTTTCTTTAACGCCATGAGACGCCTGCTGAGATTCCTGACTGAATTTGCTTGGCGGTCTGCAGCAAACCAATTTCCAATGGCCCACTGGATCCATCTCATTGGTCTTGTAAGCCAAAGGCACTCCTTAGCCGTGTCCACAGCAGCTGATCAGACTGATTCGCTCTGTTGTCGGATCCTATCACAGATTTGGAACCAGTCGCAGCCATCTTAGGCACTCGATCCTTGGACGCTGACTGGTCGGTGACTATCTTATAGCTTGCTACTGCGTGACGCTGTGATTGTTGCTTAAATTGAATGCATTACTTCCTCTCAAATGGTCACACGGAGTGCCGTCTTCGGATCTGGACCTCGTCCACCTCCTCGTTGCTAAGGCATAGACCATTCCAAAACGACGGCAGAAGTCCTTGGTGTCTTCGAAGATAGAGTGCCGCGGCAAATTTTTGCATGTTTATCTTGCATCGCCGATGGATGACTTGCGTCAAGTCAGGAGTCTACGGAATCCAAATCTACGGTGACTAGCCCTCGTACAGTGCATGATCAACTAGACTCCGAGCCGACAAATCTTCGACTCAGAGCAATGAAACAGAGAACGCTTCCCTCTAAGGTAACAACATGTGGTGAAGGACCTCAACCATCTTCTTCTCTTCTCTTATTCCAAGACGGCCAAGATTAGTCGAAGGTCCACTGGTGGTAAACGCATGACTCATCGAAAGAAAAGGACAATCGACCTAGAACAGTCTCTATATCACAACTCGTTGATGTCTGCATCCACCTAGTCCGCATTCGATGTGGCAACGGCAAGGTCATCGTTGAGCCACTGGAAGTTTCTTCTGTGCCTCGGAGGAAGTAGTTCGTGGGAAGAGTCTCATTGATGTGATCTACGGTACATCCAACAAGGAGTACGTTGGCGAAGAACAACTTAGCTGGGGTACCATTCAAACGTTGCATCCAACCACTGGGACTGGGACGTGAGTGTGATTCTAAGCATGGAAAGAACCACGAACGACGTCCACAACGAGAACTGACCGCCAGCATAGATGACGTATTCTCGTTGGCGTCGTTCTCAACTATGTAGCTAGGAGCAAATAGAAGTCGCTTTCAAAAAAAGTTCGCTTTTACTGAAAACTCTTGTTGGTTGGGGTCCAGGTTTGTCTCGAAGAACATGTTTCCCCTGAGTATGGTTAAGTTCCAGAACCTTGTAGCTCCACTCAAATGAGAAGGCAAAGTGTTCCCAGATCACCAGTTTGGTCTGCTTTGCAGATTATGCTGTGCATCGAGAGTTGCAGTGATTCTTGTTAGTGCTGCCGACTACCAAGGTCTCAAGATTTCCTCGCGTCTCTCATGGACCTTCAATGTCCCAAGGTGCTTGAGAAAAAGCAATTCTTTAGACAATGATCTTAAGAACGCTCTGACCTCTGTGCCGTCGTGTGCGCTCCTAGGGAAAGGTCGTCGGCAAACGACGATCGAGACATGGCCTCGATTTTCCTCCCGCGACATTGATGCCTCCAGTAGAAGGTGCCCAAGCTAGCAATTCTTGCAATAACGACACCACTCTTCGACGGGCTTTTGTTCATCAGTCGAATTGGCCCTCCCTCCGACAAGTTTCTCATTCAAGAGACAAGTTGTCACATTTTAGCCGGAGCAGTTGTAGACCTCTAGACATTTTAAGGGCTGGATCTATGAAAGAATACATGCGACCAAGTTGTTAAGTCGAGCAGAGTGCCTATAAAGGAGATCTGTCCTTCCGAACCACTTGATCCAGGAAGTAGTAGCCTTGACCATAAGCCGTGAACTACGGCAGTAAGGTAGTCGGGGGACCCATATAACAACCTAGCTGATCGCTCAGTAGACCAAGTCGCTTGTGCATAAGAGTCTAACAATCTCACTCAACCATGGCTAGATGGAGGCATAGACGCTCTTGAGCGTGACTGACGAGACCCACTTTGGATGTTAGAGGAGCATTCTGCTTGATGGTGCAACCACTGAACTAGTCTCCATTCAATGAAATGACAGCTTGGAGGACGTGTTAGACCAAGCAAGCAAAGTGTGGGGACTCTTGGTACCAGAGCTTCAGTAACCGAAGAACGGGTGGGCACCTAGAACGAGTACATCTTCAGTGCGGCGGCGTCTAGATGATGACCGAACTTCCCCCGATTACGCCCGATTTATCAGTTGGAAGTGAACGTCGTTCTTCTTTAAACGGAATACAATGTGTCCCACTGAAGAAGTCCATTTAATATCCACCTTTGTGGCACATCGTAACACCCCTCAATCCATGTTTAAGATCCCCTTACGAGGTCGCGTCATAGCTTGCTAAAGTCTGATAGGTGAGGCTCCACTGGAAGCAAAGCATATCGCGAAGTGATCTGCAGTCTCGCTTGTTAACAAAAAGGTGAAGACCAAGTCTCTGGACATGATGTCGCCGACGATTCAGCATCGGAAAGGAAAAGGAATGAGCTGGAAGCCCTTCTGCTCATCAAACTAAGACTGTCCATCAACACCAGGGCACCACTTGGCAACTTGTAAATAATTCATCATATCCCAACCAGATGTCGATTCCAAGCCCATGTTTCCCCGAACTCTTGGCATGATCTTGAATCGGTGGTTCACAGGCGAAATCCCCCGTCTATTCACTCAATTCCCACGAAAACGGCCCCCTGTCAATCACTTCACCGGCTTATCACTCAATATTCGCTCTAGCTCAGTTCCCAGCTCGATTCACTTTCACCATCGCGACTGTGGTCTGCTTATCTCCTCATAGAGCGTCCCATTTGCAGTCCTCATCCCAGATAAGACTGCCACTCCAACAAAGCAGGTGCAACCGCAAAAGAACTCCGGGTTCGTAGTGAAGCACTGTCAACACATGAACTTGACCGCGCGTTATCAGCGCTAGCAACAGCGTCGATGAATCGCCCTGTTTCTCGAACTCAGCTGCGACTATCCAAACCGCAGCGCAGATTGTGCCGAGAGAGAAATTTCGGGTATAAAGGCCCACGGGTGGGTGAGCAACATCACAGTCCACTTCTATTCTTCGAGTAGTTTGACTAACTTTCAACCTTCGCGTTCAGTTGCTGTTTGGATCCATCGATCAGAGGAGAAAATGTCTAGAGGCACCGATAAGTCGAACTTGCTGCTGCTCTTCGAGCGCCCCCAGGAGCCGGTGTTCATGGAGAAGGGCACCAAGGCGACCGTCTTTGATGTTCCGGACAAGTTCCTCACCGATCGCTACCGGCCCATTGGCAACGCAGTGCAGTCCCGTTTCGGCGAGAAGGCCGAGAAGCGAGTGCCCGTGAAGGACATCGCCGTTCCCGATCTGAGGAACATCACCGCTCTGGGACGCCGTGAGCCGTTCTCGCTGTTCATTCCTTACCATCGTCGCTTGGCGGGCAATTTGATCGACATCTTGCTGGCAGCCCGTACCGTGGACGACTTGCAAAGCATCGCCGTCTTCGTGAGGGACCGTGTCAACCCGTATCTCTTCAACTACGCCCTCTCTGTGGCCCTGCTCCACCGGCCGGACACCAAGAACCTGAACTTGCCGCTGCTCGTAGAGTCCTTCCCCGACAGGTTCGTGGACTCGAAGGTCCTCAACCAGGTCCGTGAGGAGGCCACCGTCGTGGCAGCGCCCTCTCGCCAACCGATTATCGTGCCCAGGGACTACACCGCCTCCGATCTGGACGAGGAGCATCGCCTGTGGTACTTCCGCGAGGATGTCGGCGTCAACCTACATCATTGGCACTGGCATTTGATCTACCCCACCGAGGCGTCCAACCGCGCCATCGTTGCCAAGGATCGCCGTGGAGAGCTGTTCTACTACATGCACCAGCAGATCATCGCTCGCTACAACTTGGAGCGCTTCAGCAACAACTTGTCGCGTGTCAAGCGCTTCAACAACTTGCGTGAGCCCATCACCGAGGCGTACTTCCCCAAGATGGACTCCCTGGTCGCCAGCCGCGCATGGCCTCCTCGCTTCGCCAACACCAAGCTGCAGGACCTGAACCGCGAACGGGACCAAATCAAGTTGGACGTCGCCGACATGGAACGCTGGAGGGACCGCATCTACGAGGCCATCCACCAGGGCTTTGTCATCGACGTAAGTAGACCCAGCCTCCCACTTGACCATTGCTAAGTGCTCCCTTTCAGGTATCCGGCAACCGAATCCCACTCGACGCCAACCGCGGTATCGACATTCTTGGAGACGTCGTCGAGTCGACCATCGTCTCGCCCAATCGCCAGCTATACGGTGATCTGCACAACATGGGGCACACCTTCATCTCGTACTGCCACGACCCCGACCACAAGTACTTGGAGTCGTTCGGCGTGATTGGAGACAACACCACCGCCATGCGGGACCCGGCCTTCTACCGTTGGCACGCGTACATCGACGACATCTTCCGCGAGCACAAGGAGGCCCTGCCTCCGTACACTTTGCCCGAGTTGAACTACCAAGGCATCACCGTGACCGGTGTCCAGGTGGCCAGTAAGGGAGGCAAGCCAAATGTCCTCAACACCTACTGGCAGCAGTCCGACATCGACCTCTCCCGCGGCATGGACTTCGTGCCAAGGGGCAACGTCTTCGCCCGGTTCACCCACTTGCAACACGACGCTTTCACCTACACCGTCAACGTGAACAACACCAGTGGCGTCCAGCGCTTCGGCACCATTCGCATCTTCCTCGCACCCAAGGTCGATGAGCGCGGCCAACCCATGCTGCTCCGCGACCAGCGCCTCCTCATGGTCGAACTGGACAAGTTCGTCGTCTCATGTAAGTGAAGGTAACGGCCCCGAATAGCGTCCGTTTTAATGCGTCTCGTTTCAGTGAACCCCGGACAGAACACTTTGCGCCGCGAGTCCACTAGCTCCAGCCTGACCATTCCATTCGAGAGGACCTTCCGCAACGTGGACATCAACCGGCCAGCAGCCGGCAGTCCCGATGAGCTGGAGTTCAACTTCTGCGGCTGCGGATGGCCCCAGCACATGCTGTTGCCGAAGGGACGTCCCGAGGGACTCCGCTGCGAGCTGTTCGTCATGGTCTCCAACTACGACGACGACAGGGTAAGTTACCCTCCATCTGCCTCTGTGAGTGATGCTCATTCGGGTGCTCTTTGCTCTTGCAGATCGATCAAACCCTGACGGGAAGCTGCAGTGATGCCTCATCGTTCTGCGGTGTTCGCGATCGTCTCTATCCGGATCGTCGCCCCATGGGATACCCCTTCGATAGGTTGGGTCGCACCGGCTCGGACCGTTTGGCCACCTTCCTCACGCCGAACATGCGCACCGTTGATGTCACCGTTCAGCACACCGACCGGGTGGTTCCTCGCGCCTAGAGTGCTCGCATGATATGTCGTGCTGTTGTCGTCAATAAAATTAAATGACTGACACTTGAAATTTTTGGTTTTTTTTATTTAATTTCGTCAAAATTTTGCACATTTTTCTGAGAGTCCTTCGAATTTTGGGCCACTTTTACTGACTTTCTGGGTTTCTGTGGAGGAACGAGGAAAGTGCCAGTAAGGCAAGCCTTGAGTTTCGGAGCGAGTTAAACAACGAGTAACAACAAAGTTTTGCAAAAAAAAAAAAAAATGCACATGATTTATTCAATTGAAAATAGGTACAGATGCAGATGCAGGCACAGATACATCTGCAAACTTCCACTGCACAGCGGGGACATTTCAGCACTCGGATCCTTAAGCAACCTCTGCAAAAAAAAAAAAAAAAAACAACCACAAAAATTGAGTAAATTCACAACAAAGCAAAAACAGTACAACATACTCCTCCTTGAGGCATTCCATCCGATCTTCAGTCTGTCCACACGGTTCTTCGCCCTAAGCCAGTCCATGATTGGCTGATAGTACTCGAGAAGGGCGTCGGCATTCAGCTTGGCATCGCCTGGCAGGAGCTTAGACAAAACTGTTCGCCATGGCTTCGACGAGCCCAATGCCATCATTTCTCTGCGGGAAGTGGACATTTGAAAGTGCACCAAATAGAAGGGGAATCTGGTGTGAACTTACTTGAGAGCATCGCCGGCTTCCTTGCTTCCGTAGAAGTCGCAGTCATGCAACGGTGTGGCTGGGTACTGTCCGCTGATCTGGCAAAGCTTTCGGTAGAATTGATAGCCCAGAATTTCTGATACGAATTTCCTGAAAAAAAATTGAGTGATGATGATCTATAAGATTTTAGAAGACAAGATCAGCTTTAGTAGAAGGGGCTCTGAGCTTTAACCACTCTGTCAAGTAGTAGGTCTGGCCAGACCAGTCAGCAATACGATAGCAGGCAGCCAAGGAAGTACGAGAGAATGGGCCTGAAGTAGAAAATGTGATTGGTGTTGATGACGAGATGGAACACAGTCGGTTCTGGACATTTGAAAATACCATTTCCGACGATGGCGGTGGCGACCAAAATACCGCTGTCGTTAAGAACAATCCATCAAATATAGGCCATGATGGACAAGAATTGATGATGTTAAATGCCCGTCCTTCCGTCAAGGTCAGTAAAGATCTTACCGATGCAAAGGGCTCTGTCAAAAAAGGACTAAAGGCGACGCACTATTGTGCGATTTCTTTAACGTTATTCTCGAGACGATCGTGCGAAAATCAAACGACGTCATCGAAAGAAATCAACGAGCTGGAAGCGGCTAAGATGAGTCTCCCGGTCAATGAATGTAAGACAATGTATATGCTGTCTACCAACGCCGACGTCTTGGACAAAACGTCACTAGAGACAACTATAACTTCGAAGTAGTGTGAAATTTTGTTTATCTAGACTCGACCACCGCGGATATAAATCAACGTCAATCACACTTGACAATCGCTGTGCTGTCGCGCTTGGAAGGGAATCGGGAATAAAGCCCTCTCTTGAAGAAACAAGATGTCCCTAAGATCTTGAGAGTGCCTCTCCTGATGTATGACGCAGAAGCATGGACGCTATTAAAGCGGCCTAAGAGTTTCTTGGTCGCTTTAAGAAGACAATCGTTCGTATAATCTTTGTTCCCGCATGTACAAATGGTGTTTGTAGAAGGAGGCTGGAGGACCAATTGCACGAGCTGTACAACGACATCGATCTGGGCAAAGTTCAAATCCTTCGTCTCAAATGACTAGGTCCCGTAGACCGAATGGATGCCAATGCTTCTCCCCGAATAGTCTTCGACTGCAGTCCAGAGGGATAACCACGCCCCCAGCTGCGCACGCAGCTTTAAAGAACCTCAATCAGTAGCACGTGCGTGACTGTAAGCTATTAGCACAAGATCGGGCATGTTGGCTGAGGGCTAAGTCCACACCGGACTATAGTGCAAACCAAAGGAGAACAAGATAACGAGATGCTGAGAGAGCTACCAACAGAAAATGTTAGAGATAGAAAAGCGCTAGTGATGAACAAAAAATTCTATCATCAACAGACTGTCAAAGAGTCCACAATGTCATTCAAGTAGTCGTTGGCTTCACAAGACGAAGAATGCCTTGTAGTTAAAGCGTCATCTTCCACTAAGGGTTCAACAGGAAATTGTTGCCCCAAACTATGGATAAAGTTGGACCACCTTTTGAGCCATAGCTCATGGCAGCCACTGGACTAGATGCAAAGGTCACATGGCTAATGAAAGGTACTTAAAAAATGTCAGTATTAATTAAAATTAAAAGGCTACACATAATGGGTCCACATATCACATCTTCAATAGAGGTAGACTGTCTAAGGAATTCGAAGTCCACAGTGCTGTTCGGCAAGGCGTTGTTCACCGATACTCCTTCTATTGGTAATTAGCGATGTACTGAATGCAACCTTGTCAACAGGAAATGGAGGAATTCGATGGACTCTTCTTCGAGCCTCGGGCTCCTTAACTACGTCCGATGTATGCTTTCTGACTCACAGAATAATATCCTTCACAAAATGGAAACAAATTTTAGAGGGAGAGGACTGCAGACGTCGTTGGGCTGAGAATTAAAACGGCACGGAACGGAAAGCGAAAATGATCGGCTTCAGACCAAACTCATCATTTGTTAGACAGACTGTTAAGAGAGTAGAGATCGTTGGAACCGAACTGGATATGCCCAACCGCATGGACAAAGCTAAATCTGCGTTTGGGATGGTATCCACAGTTTGACCTAAGAAGAAGCTTTCAACCAATCTACGACTGTTGAATCCGTGCTACTGTATGGAGCACCTGGAGGGTGATTATGACTCTCACGAGGTGCAAGCGTTTGCTAATTTTAGGGATATTCTAACTAATCCCTATTTCCAGGGAACAGCGTTTTCCGTGAACAGACCATGTACTTACAGGCAGAAGCACACGACGACGGAAGTGGCTTAAGATTCGTCACTCTTCGAAAAGGTGGCAGGTGAGTTGAGGCATCAAGCGTTGCAATGGAACCCGCTTACTCATTTGGCAGAACACACTGTGTCAACGGGCTGTTGGGAAGAACAGATGTTGGGAAGAGCTAAGCCACATTCTCCACACTCGATGGCGCGAAGACATTGTAGAGGATCTAGGACCCACAAGGAGATACAGGACGTTGAGTGAGAATTAAAGACCTTCGACATTCAGAAGCACGAATCATCGGTGGATCTCTTCGACAAATGAGTCGTTATCTTGAGACCCAATCCGAATCCGAAGAAGAACTAGTATTTCAGCGCACCGAAAAGGTCACCGAAGGAGGACTTGGATACTTCAAGACTCAAACGAGGGCCCTCTGTTGGGGCCACAATCGGTGAGAGGAATTCCAAAAAATTCACATGAAAGGCGCCTCACTTGCAACGCACATCTGGTGATCTTCACGTTCTCGCTGTCATCGTCTTCTTATAAAATGGCCACCTTGAGGAGTTCAAAAAATGAGGCGAGAGCACAAGCACTGTGTTGACATATCCGTCCCCTCCAAAGTGCCGCACCCACTGGTGACACGTCAGCACACTTAGACCTCTGTTGGTCCATTGTGACACCCATAGTCAGACTACCACTACTGATCGACAACTTCATTCATATTTGATCCCCACTTCAAAACCGATAAAAGCGTATTAACCTTGCTTTCACTGGGATTCGAACCGGGAACCTCTATAACCTAGAGCAGGCACCCAACCAATAGCGCCATCTAGCCCTTTGACACAATCAACTTACTTGGCTTGAGTATTCTCATCGAGGTCCACGTAGAATTTGAAGGGGAAATCGAAGTAGCTGTCCGGTCGGTCGGTGGCCGGTTCGACGCCAGCGAACTCCTCCATCAGCTTCCAGTAGTGCTTGTTCAAGCCCTCGAGGTCCACCTTCTCGGTGAAGACGTCGAACATGACCTTGGTGTGGACGAAGAACGACGGGATGTTCAGCAGCGTGTGGATGCCCTGAAAGTAGTTGAATCAGTCTCGCGCTCAGTCATTCCCATCGGAGGCACTTACCATTCTCAAGTGACGGTTTACCAAGACGTCGTCGGTGAAGCGGAAGTTCTTCGCCAAGCCGACGGCCTTCAAGTGACGTGGTGTCGAGGCCGAGAGGATCACCGCCTCGCCGACGGGGTACTCGAGGTCGTACGACTTGAAGTAGTAGAAGGGCAGGTTCTTCTTCTCCAGCGCGTAGTAGATGCGTCCCATGTAGCCGTGGGCCTGGAGGAACTTCCTGAAGTCCATCTTGTGGCAGTAGTTCATGCGGACGTTCGAGGTGAGGTCGTAGATGTTCGCCTTGCAGTCGCCGGTGTCCTCCTTGGTGTCCATCTTGAGGCGATCGCCCCAGTAGGCGTCGGGTACGGGGGTGAAGCCCAGTGAGGTGTAGAACTCGTTGGCGCTCTCGAACATCTTGTTGGCGTCGTAGTCCTTCTCCTTGAGGAACTCATCGTACGGCGGAAGGTTCCTGTGCGGGAACATGTCGTCGATGACGCTGCCGTTGGTCCAGGCCTGGGTGAGCACTTGTTGGAAGAGGTGGTCGGGAATGGGTCCGTTGGGCTTGATCACCAGTTCGCCGTACTTCTTGTACAGCTGGTTGCGGATGAACGAGTGCAGCTGGCTGTATAGCGGACGGATCTGCCTCATGACCGCCTCCATCTCCTCGATGTCGTAGAACTGCCCCCACAGCTCCAGCACGGGCACACCTGCGAATGGAGGTGGACGCATGTCATCATGTTGGAGCGCCGCCGGCTGGGCTACTCACCTGTCAAGTTGGCGGCGGTCTTCAGGGACTCGACGAGCGAGTAGAAGTGCACTGCTGACCAGGCGCTGTTCTTCTCCCGCCAGATCTCCCAGTAGTACTTCAGCTCGGCCGGGTCGTTGCTCCTGGCGATCAGGTTGTGCACGTCGGGGAAGTAGGCGAGCTCCTCCTCGTCCCGCCGGTAGGGCTGAATGTCCTTGTCGCTGGCCAGCTCCTCCAGCGAGCTAATCGACGAGGTCACCGTGCTGAAGAACTCCTCCTCCAAGATGAACAGACCCGCCGACTTGGATATCGTCCGGAAGACCTCCTTCAGCTCGGGATCCTTGAACTGGGTGTAGTCAAACTGGCGCGCATCCTTGACCACGTTCACCAGCTCCTTCGACGTCAGACGAATGGTCTCGATGCTCGAGAAGAGCGCCTCAAAGTCCTCATCGTTCACGCTGAACGCCTTGTCCGCGATGGTGTCGTAGAACTCGAACAGCTTCTTGCTCACATGCTCCGCGAATTGTTTCGCCTCGATTTCGTTGACTTGCGCCGCTCGCGTTACCTACAACCAAAAAACAGAAGAATATCCTTCAGTAAGCACAGACTCCAGTTCCGAATTCCGACGCTGTACCCACCCCGAGCAGGGCAACCAGCACAAGTGACACTGCTAATGTGGCGGACCTCATCGCCGATCTGATTCCGACGCAAAACTGATCTGAATCCGGTCCGGACGGATGGATTATAGCTGCAGCTTTGGTGTTTTTGCGATTCAGAGCGGAGGACAGCGATAAGCGGGGATAACCTAATCGCCCTGACCTCGCGATAAGCTCGAGCTGGAAAGCGTTTTACGAAGTTCAAAAAGGCCGAGCTTGCAAGCTGGCTGCTGGCCAAAGGGAATCCCCGGCGCACACCTTGCCCGCTTCGCGAGGGAAAGTGCCTCCGATGGAAACTTTCTCGGGTGGTGCACCACTATTTGGGGCAGTTGACGCGATTTCCCGCGAGAACCTGCGTCACGGTGACGAGGAGAATCTTATCTCCTCGCCGTAGACGGGTTCCATCCAACTGGGAGATTCTTAAACAAACAACATGGCTGGGATTTCCAAGTGGCCGTTGGGTTTCGCCATGTCCTTATTCTCAGTCGACACAAGTGGACACCGTGTTAGTCAGCAGAGACAGTTTTTCAGGCTGCGACAGCGACATTATCTGCCGAGAGGGTGGAAGGTGAAATATAAATAGACAAAAATTGACAAGTAGTTGGATCGCGGGATGGTCGATTTGAGATTAATTTTTTTTTGACGAAAAATGATTATTTAATCGTTTAATTATCGCTTTTGCCTCGGCTGGTGCTCGTGCTTGTCCAGTCTCTTTTTAGAAATTTGTTGAATTTGAAATATTTGTCAGGTCGATCTGTGGACAGTTCGTCGCCCGATTGTGGGTGATTTTTTGACTTGTGGCCTCTGTCTCGCTCCAGCCAACCGAATGCAAACTATTTGTATCGTCAGCTGTTTCCGTATCAAGCACTATTGACGTAGGCTTCGATTCACAAGCACAATCAGAGTAAAAATTTGCTGGAAAAAATTCAAAAGACAAACAAAAATACGAGGAAAACAGATCGATTACATGTGTTGCTTGTTGTGTCTCGAAGATTTGGAACTTGTAATCTGTGAACTCATGCGGAAGCTTGTTGATTGAGCTTCAGATTCAGTCAACCAAGACAAATATTGAGTGATTCATTTTAACATGTCTTCTTTTTGATTGAAAAAACCACAGAAAATGGATTTGGACGATGGAGACTTTATTACGTCCGGTATCGTAATCGTCCCCGTGATTGTATAGACGATTGTACGCACGTTCCATTCTGAGAGTTCAATTTTGGATAACTGCATGTGTTGATATTGTCGATTGCTGCACAGCCGCAATATTCACCTCACTATGGATAGGGTGCTGTCTATTCAGTTGCCTATCATGCAAAAACCTGCACTGAGACTCGAATTTGCCGAAGATAAAAGCGAAAACTAACTCGGAAGTTCGAAGGAGGACACCATATTATGTTACTCGAAGTGCACATATTTCACAGCCCCGCCAATGAATTGTGAAGTTGTTGTCAATAAAAGTCAGTTATTAACTGATTGAAGAAACTTGTTTTTTGTTCTTCCTCTCCAGACAACACGATCTCTCGCCCAGTGTCGTCAGTTTCGCACACCAAGCCTGTTGAGGTTCCCCTCGACTTGTGTAAACCACTTTGTGCGTGGACGTCCTCTGGTGCGTTGTCCCTCAGGCTTAACGTCGAAGATTCTTCGGGCTAAGTTGTCCATACGCTCTGCATGGCCTAGCCATCTTCGGCGTTGGATCCATAGATGCCTGGCAAATCACCTACTATCAAAGGAAGGCATTAAGTCACTAAAACCTTCTCTCATTCTCTTACTGTCTTAGAGGGGATGCTCTAGAATAAAACTCTTCGACATTTTTCGCAACAGGAGTACGTTACTCTCAATAGAACTCTGAATGGTACTATACATATGTGTGTGAGGGGAACTTATTAGAAAGCAAGAGTACCAACAGGAGGCACAATTAATCTATGGGTCGCGATGCAATATAGTATAATATGGGTGACCAGCAGGAAGATGGCCAGGGCCTATCTTCGTTGCCACCCCTAGTGTTGTGTGTGCTCTTGTTCTCTCACGAGTGGAAGGGACCTACAGTTTTATGCAGACTCCGAACAGGCAAGTTTGAGAAGCTCCAAGAGCATTGTCAGTAACTCGAAAGAGGTGGGCCCGTCAAAATTATTTTGTCGTTAGCAGGAATCAGGCCTAGACACGCATCGGTACTCCCGTATGCGTTGGGGTCGACGCAACTACCGATTAAGCCACCAACCACAACATAAGCAATAAGCCCTCAATAATAATAATAACAGCTATGCCCCAAGCCGACCCGCTCTAAGAGCATGCCAAGGAAGAAGCACAGCATCGGTATTCCCGTATGTTCGCCGTGGCGTAGAAAGCCGGTATTGGTTGACTATTCCTCAAGTCTGTCAAATTCGACATGAGGGTCTGCTCACGATAGAAAAAGAATTTAAATAAACGCTGTGAGATATGAAATTGATTATTTCTTCAAGCTCTATTCACATCATTAAGGAATATTAGGTCATTCATTTTTCATTTTCATTTTTGAAACCTCGGTCCAAGTAGGACATTATGCCGGCAATAGCGTTTCGATTGTTGGCCTCGATCTGTCCAAAGTGGCTGGCTTGTTGGCCTAGACGAGGCTGAGAACTTGACGGAGCCCCTGAAGATATAATCGAACGGTGTCGATGACACTTCGAATGTAGTCCCGTCCGATTGCATGCACATATCGGATGTATTGCAGTTGCTGCCTCGAAGTTGCCTCTGTACCTGATATCAATGACGGAAATGCTGTTTCCTTTCTGATTTCGAAGGGCATAAGATCCGATGGTCAACAATTTAATTGTTGAGAGATCCCCTAAGTAAGCATCGCAACCGAAAATAAGACGGGTGACTTTCTGGAGATGCTGCGCGTCGAATAGTCATTTTTGGGTCTGTGTTGATACTGGCTCTGGCTGTTACGTTTTCTTAATTTCTCATCAATCTCCGTCTAGTTAGTGCCCGTTAAAACAAATTGGCTGCACAGAAGGTATTATGATGATCGTCCTCATGACGAAACGCTGATGAACGACGAGCATGAGTGAATCGACGCATTGCAACGACCTGGCAAACATTACCGAAAATTATGACAGTCGTGTGCCATTTGCAATTTTGTACAGCTCGTGATGCATAGCAATTGGAAAAACTATAATTTACAACGAACCTATCAACCAACGACTTGCAGTCTTATCCATTCCAACTTCTTCTTCCTATGGCCCTACAGTCCTGTGTGGACCTGGGCCTCAGCCAACAAGCCTATCCCGCTGGCACGATCCTTAACCAGCTGCCTCCAATTTCGCACTCCAAGTTGGTTGAGGTCCTTCTCCACTTGAATGCGCCATCGGCTTCGTGGTCTTCCGCTTTTGCGTTGTGCCTCTGGTTCGGTGTGGAAGACTCTTCGGGCTGGAGCAGTGTTGTCCATGCGCTCAACATGGCCTAGCTATCTTAGGCGTTGAATCCATAGATGCCTGGCTGGACTCATGTCGCTGTACAGCCCATACAGTTCGAACCTAATTCTCCAAATACCATCAACGTCAACAGGACCAAAGATCTCAAATAGCCAATCATCACTTTGGTGCTTTGAATATAGTCCATGAATCTGCGCCGTAGAGTAAGACTGGGAAGATCTGGATCTTATACATAGTTAACTTGGTCTTCCGAGAGAGTACTCTGTTACTCAATCGCCTCTTAAGCCTATAGGAACACCTGTTGCCAAGAGTTGTTTTCTAATGTGTTTTATGTACACTGATTATCGCGCAGTCAAGATAGACGAAGTCCTTCACTTCTTCAAAGTTAAAGCTGCTTACGGTGACGTTGTAATGGAATCGTCGATGCATGACTGCATATAATTTGTTTTGTCATCGTTTACCAAACTCATTTTAGCCGCTTCCATTTCAATGACAAAAAAGGCTTCATTGACTACTTCCTATGTTCGATCAATCACGTCAATGTCGTCCGCGTAGATCGAACCTATGCAAGATCAGACCACTTTTGTTTGCACGAACTTCTCCAGGATGACGGAATTGTTAGGTAATGTAATTAAAAATAATCAACGCGCTGTTCCAATGCAAGATGCGAAAATTCACTGTCACCACTGTCGCCGTCACCCACTGTGCCAGGATATTCACAATCATTCGCAAGAAGCGAAGCAAGTGCGTGCGGGGACAATTTGTTTGCCTTGCCAAACCGAATCGCAATGAATCCTGTCAAGTGTCGACGATGTCGTAATGCTTGACAATGGGCGGTTTTAATTTAATTTCTCGCGGCCGATTACAGACACTGGTCGCTCCATCGGAGGGTAATTCACCGAAAGGGATCCGGGTTATTCATCCGTGTAGTACTTGTGCCTCTGAATGGCTCTTGAACATTGAAGGTGTCAGTGATTTCGAAACCGACGTTCCATCGACATCCTGCTCACTCTGAGGATTTTGGCAGGAATGTCAAAATCAGATATGCCGTCGTACATCTCGTCTCTATGCGGCTTTAAAATAGACAACGAGGTGGTGGGCGTCTGTACCGAAAGAGGCCTAGCAGGTCTCTTGGCAGACTACCGTGACTCATGCTTGGTTTGGCATAGTTTGCTGCCATTATACGCATGGCAGTATCTTTGGACTTTCGAAATGACGGACAATTAACGTCGATGGTCTCATGTATAGACTGTAGGCAGAGCTCGACAACATAGACATGTCCGAACAATGGTTCTGACGAGATGGCGCTAAATGACATACAAGCGACGAATCGCTGGAAGCTGTGATGGAGAATTTTGAGTGCTGAGTCCCCAGTCTGAATGTTTTGAAGCCAATCGATTTCGATGACGTCGACACATTAAACACACCACTGTCCACCAATTGATTGATGTGCTATTCCTTACATAATGTCACAAATGCAGCTTCAAAATGCAGCTAAAATTTATCCTCACCTTTTTTGGTGGTTTATTAAAATGTCTCTTTCTACCGTTCTTATCTGGCGACCAGTCATGTCAAAGCTGTGACTCTTGTTTTGGGAAAAATCATAGAGCTACAACGATGCCTACAAGACCCCGCTGGGAGCTGAATATCTAAAGCCGATCGATGCGACTTCAAAATGAGCATAGACCAAAATTTCACATTAAGTCAATTCTCCGAACAGCCCATCTGTCGACTTTGAGTCCACATAAGACAGGGTTCATCGCAAGGAGCTATTCGATGTGATACGCAATGCAGCGTATAGTTCGGCTTGAGAACTTCCGGCAATAATTATAGTGGCAGGTGGATGGAAGCTATTCTCTTCACCACATTTGTTGAAAATGAACCACTACTTCTATTTGCCTTCGCCAAACCAACGCCAACCAAACTGTGGTGGCCCGTGGCATTGTGGGTATGTGCGTCGAACCCATCCTCGACGTCGTAGGTTCGATTCCAGCTCTGAGCGACAAACATAATTTTCACGGCCCCACCTCTTTCGAGTCACTGACAATGCTCAAAGAGTATTTCCTGTCTAGGGAAAACTTCTCAAACTTGGCCTTTCGGAATCGGCATAAAACTGTAGGTCCCTTCCACTCGTGTGAGAACAATAGCACGCACAACACGAGTGGTTGCTGAGAAGCTAGGCCTTGGCCCTTTATGGGCTGTAGCGCCACCCATATTATTAAATATTATTATTGCAAACAAACTGCCACAATTCAAATGAATCAGCACCATCTGTGAGCATTACGTCCCACCAATTGGTTCGTGGATCCACTAGATCACTACAAACATAGAATTATCCACATTTCCCGGATAATCATATCCACGAACCATCTAAAAGTACACTTCTACTACCCCGTGTCACCGTGGTCACTTTCCAATTCAGAGCAGCCAAGTGCTCGGATAACCATCCACGCACCGGACAAATAGTGCATTATCTTGGAGATTATTGAAATGTATCCGCGAAAGCGCATGTCCGTAGGTGGTCATCACGTCGCTGTGCAGTCTTCATCGCTCGTTATCATGATTGGCAGGTACTGCGCCCAGGCATGGGTAATTTCTCGATTGGCAATAATCTCTTAACATCAAGCTAATGATACGGTGGCTTATATCTTCGAGCTTGTTATATGTCCGCACGCTACCCGGCGTATTTGTTTATGTTCTGTCCTCGCGCAAAAGTCTTGATGGGAATTGCCTGCACATTGAGTGGAGTTCATTGAATGTGCCATTAGCATGCACTGGCTTGAGGATGTTGTGTAGTTAAGTTGATTTAAATTCCTATGTCCTGGAGCCACTGGTGTGTGATTATACCTACCAATTGTAGCGTTTATGAAAGCTCATAGAACAAAGTCTAGGGGTTCGATTATTCTTAGCTATTGACTGCGGTTCATTAAGTTGAAACCAATTTATAAGAAGAATTTGACTAGCCAATGCGAAACAGTGGCGTCCAGGGATAAAGATGCACATGCAGTTGATCTCAGTCACTTCTGCGGAATATATCACAGAACCGGGCTTAAAGAAAATGTTTCTCATTTCGGCAAGTGTTTTACATGTGCTTCGCCGAAGCAATTTATGGACACTACCTACTGTCCAGAAAGTGCTTCGCCGAAGGAATTTATGGACACTGCTCTCTGTCCAGAAGGTGCTTCGCCGAAGCATTAAGTGGACTTTAGCTACTATCCAGAAAGTGCTTCGCCGAAGCATTAAGTGGACACTGCCCACTGTCTAGAGAGTGCTTCACCGAAGCATTAAGTGGACACTACTCACTGTCCAGAAAGTGCTTCGCCGAAGGAATTTATGGACACTACCTACTGTCCAGAAAGTGCTTCGCCGAAGGAATTTATGGACACTACTCTCTGTCCAGAAAGTGCTTCGCCGAAGCATTAAGTGGACACTACTCACTGTCCAGAAAGTGCTTCGCCGAAGCATTAAGTGGACACTACCTACTGTCCAGAAAGTGCTTCGCCGAAGCATTAAGTGGACACTACCTACTGTCCAGAAAGTGCTTCGCCGAAGGAATTTATGGACACTACTCTCTGTCCAGAAAGTGCTTCGCCGAAGCATTAAGTGGACACTGCCCACTGTCTAGAGAGTGCTTCACCGAAGCATTAAGTGGACACTACTCACTGTCCAGAAAGTGCTTCGCCGAAGGAATTTATGGACACTACCTACTGTCCAGAAAGTGCTTCGCCGAAGGAATTTATGGACACTACTCTCTGTCCAGAAAGTGCTTCGCCGAAGCATTAAGTGGACACTGCCCACTGTCTAGAGAGTGCTTCGCCGAAGCATTAAGTGGACACTACTCACTGTCCAGAAAGTGCTTCGCCGAAGCATTAAGTGGACACTGCCTACTGTCCAGAGAGTGTTTCGCCGAAGCAATTTATGGACACTACTCACTGTCCAGAAAGTGCTTCGCCGAAGCATTAAGTGGACACTACCTACTGTCCAGAAAGTTGACAGTGATTCGCCGAAGGAATTTATGGACACTACTCACTGTCCAGAAAGTGCTTCGCCGAAGCATTAAGTGGACACTACTCACTGTCTAGAGAGTGCTTCGCCGAAGCATTAAGTGGACACTGCCTACTGTCTAGAGAGTGCTTCGCCGAAGCATTAAGTGGACACTACCTACTGTCCAGAAAGTGCTTCGCCGAAGCATTAGGTGGACACTACTCACTGTCCAGAAAGTGCTTCGCCGAAGCATTAAGTGGACACTGCCTACTGTCTAGAGAGTGCTTCGCCGAAGCATTAAGTGGACACTACCTACTGTCCAGAGAGTGCTTCGCCGAAGCAATTTATGGACACTACCTACTGTCCAGAAAGTGCTTCGCCGAAGGAATTTATGGACACTGCTCTCTGTCCAGAAGGTGCTTCGCCGAAGCATTAGGTGGACACTACTCACTGTCCAGAAAGTGCTTCGCCGAAGCATTAAGTGGACACTGCCCACTGTCTAGAGAGTGCTTCGCCGAAGCATTAAGTGGACACTACTCACTGTCCAGAAAGTGCTTCGCCGAAGGAATTTATGGACACTACCTACTGTCCAGAAAGTGCTTCGCCGAAGGAATTTATGGACACTACTCTCTGTCCAGAAAGTGCTTCGCCGAAGCATTAAGTGGACACTGCCTACTGTCTAGAGAGTGCTTCGCCGAAGCATTAAGTGGACACTAGCTACTGTCCATAAACTGCTTTCCCGAAGCATTAGGTGGACACTACCTACTTACTTTCGACCGCATCTGACTATCTTCCACCATCACTAAGAGGCCACATCTTGGATTTGACGATAAAACTGAAGCCCAAGGCCCTTCTTCAAGCCGAGAGTCATTGTTAACGATGCCATTTACGAAATTTCCAGTCGAAGCAGAGATCAAATTTCGTAGTCCGGCTTCTGATGGACCCATCACTAGCATTCTGTCCAGAAATTCCAACGAGATAAAACCCCTCGATTCCCCATGCTGAGCCCTCGCAAAGCCAATTGCTGAATGAGACATACCGTGGAAGTCGTTACTCTTCTCGTCGTGCACCTTCCAGTTGCTCGATAGTCCTCACGATTTGTGTCGCTCGTCGGCAATTGATTGCCTCTTCGTGTCGGAGTCGATCCGACCATTAAGTGAAACAAGTCCAAGATTGAATTGCCCCCAAAGCAGCGCGCAGATCCAATCGACCGACGACACACATTACTTCGTGTCGATTGAGTAACACGTGTACCCCGGCTGCAATCAATCCGATCAATTGATTCCGAACATCTGGAGAGTGTCCCTAATCAGGTCTACAGCATCTGATGGATCGGTAGCCGAGCCGCGGAGTCAAGTCGATTGATTCGATGTCGCAATGTTGCGGTCAAGATGTTTCATTAGTGCCGAGCGGGTGCGGTAGTGGTGGCAAGTGACGTTAAATTTACGACTCATGAATCGCTGCAGTCGGCGTGCGTCTGAGAGATGAATGCGGGGCACTGATTCGCTTCGGCTGACGGGGACTTGGTGAGTGACTAAGCGGGCCGTGTGTCCGACAGCACCGCGTACACATCGTAAATTTGAAAATTGTCACTGAATTTATCTGTTTGCCCGATCGGTACGGAGACCCGTTGGGATTGAGCTGTCCACTCTGCAAGTTTTGTGCAGCAGCAACATTTGAATGGCTTTGATTGAGAAAAAATGGGATCCGAGTTAAACTGGTTCGGAATGTGGTCGTCTGGAGGATTTGCAGGGACTGAGAATGGATTTATGGCCCTAGTGCGAGACGAGGGAGAATGTGGTGCCATAAAATTGTTGTCAAATTTTTGTTGTTGAAATTTGCCATAGGTGCCTGATTTCGTGAAAATGATAGAGTCTGTTGCCTTGAAGATGGCAGGGGTTGAGCTGGATCTCTTGGGAGTCGCAAAGAAATTTTCGTCATTTTGCGGTTTAAGTCACTAGACTAACCTAGTTCTACTAACGAGGAGCTGTACGAACCAGTGCTGGCCTAAGAATTGTAACAAATCAGCGTGGTATGCCTTCAGTGATTCTTCAGACCATCATCACATGTCACCTATCCTAAACACTGAAGATTGCATCATCATTGACTCTAGTTCAAATTCATACAGAAACCCGTCCGCATTTGTAGGCAATTTCAAAGAACCTGCTTGATGGAAGTCGAAAAGTTGGTGCCATGAACAGAACATACCAAAGGTTCCGCCGATGGTGCAGGAGAGTGTTGTATTTGTCATCACACTTTTGGCAACTGCTGGACTGGCATAATGGAGAGTAATGGTCACTAGATTGGATGGCGTCTTTAGTGAGTTCCCCGGTTCAAATCCCAGTGAAAGCATGGTTAAATAATGCAAATCTTGTCCAGTCACCATGTGCTATAGGAATTCAATTAACGGGTACTCTCACTGAAGTTTTCGATCAGTAGTAGTCGTCTGAGCCCAGGGGTATCACAGTGGCCTAAAATTAGAATAAGAATGTTAGAGGAGGGGTGGATCCCCCCTGATCACTGTTGCCCTCTACTGGGCCTATTTTGATCTCCCCCATTTAGAGTTCACATACGAAGCCTGAGTTCATGATGCAACTTAATTTATTTTTGAGTGAACTGGCTGCAATTTTGAAGGGGTTAGTTATCAGTAAAATCATCCGTTTCCGAGGCTTGTTGTTGCTTCGTAACTATTTTTGTTTTGTGTGGCCGGGCAGATACCCCGACGGCACAACTCCCCACCTGGAGGGCCAGTTCCTTTTTTGTAACCCCTAGGACAAGAGGTCGCACTTAAAAGTTTGTCAGGTTGAGCTCGGGTGAACTACCTAGTGGTACCTGATGGCTACCACTTGGAGGTAAAATAAGCACAATTGGTTTGTAGAAAAAGTAGCAACACTGGGCATCGCCAGGTTGACGCCAATCAGTCCCGATTCCCACAGCAACCAGCCATTAATCTTTCAGAAGTCCGTCCAACTACACGCATATGCCGACGATATTGACATTATCGGAAGAACGCAGCGTGATGTCAATGGCGCTTTTGTGAGTATTGCAACGGAGGCCGCGAAGATGGGTTTAGCGGTAAAAGAGGGTAAGACCAAATATATGCTGTCAACGAGAAAGGACACCCAACACCGACGTCTCGGTCTGAACGTCACAGCAGACAGATCTCAGACACCAGCTCTGAAATCAAACGAAGATCAACTTTTGCCAATCGGTGCTTCTTTGGGCTAAGAAAGCAATTGGTAAGCAAAGCCCTCTCTACTTCTAGTTTTGAAGTGATTTCGTAGCTTATGAGGACTAGAAGAGCAGCCTTGCTGTCAAAGAGAATATAGATGTGCTTGGTAGTTATACCTCTGTCTAAATTTTCTCTGAGACAAAGTTCAATTGCAAATATCTCTGCTTGAAACACGGAGTTGTGAATATTCATGCTATGGTACATATATATGAATAGAGGTGATGACCCCATGTACCTTTATCTATTTTGGAGGCACTTATGTACCAGATGAGCGACTTGCGTCTGTCACAAGTGGTGGCAATTTCGCTGGCAGCTCAATAAGCTAACCTACCCTAAGGTCCGCTCTGTAGGCAATTCCGGCAAAGATGTACACTGCGAACAGCTTTCTTTTTTTCCGCTGGTACATGAGTGATTGACAGTGAGTGACAACAGTAACTGATTGACACCCAAAGCTTCCAACGTCGGGAATGGCAGCTCCATAAAGTTTAGAAACTCCTCTAGACTCGGGCTGGTCCACGCATCTCGCAGAGACTGCTCGGATAGCGTTCTGCTTTCCTTATCCTGTTATGCATTACCAGCGGATCCCAGTTGCTTACGTCGATGTTTAGGTTTTGCGATGGGCCAACATTGGTCAAGGTGTGCTCGCAATTACGCTGGCAGCCCAATTACCTAACCTAGCCTTACCATAGGATAGCTTGCATTCCTTCTTTCGTAATGTGAGGCAATCAGGCGTCTCGTCAGTTAAGCATACAAACAGAACCCAATTTTTTGACATGACGCAACGGATGCAACGGATACTATGGGCTTGGGCCTCAACGCACTCCAGACTACCTCATAATTACCGTCCGTTGGCTGGAAATGCTGAACAAGACTGTGCTTGTGCCTGTCCAGTGATGTTGGCGCCAAAGTAGTAGAGTTGTTTGGCCGATGGTATTGGCTGCTCGTGTCTAAACTGTTTGAACAGATGATCATGCCAATTGCCGTCGACTTTAGGAAATTCTATTTTTGTAGCATCGCTGTATTCATTGTCATGTGCTTTAGGCCCTATCAATTTTCAGCGCAGTGCTGTCTGCTGGGTCTTTTAGCTGAAAGCTGGAATCTCGCGTTTCTTGGATGGATAATTATTTTCCCATACTTGCATATCACGTTTTTCATCCCAAGTCTCCTCGGTAGACTGTGCTGGTTGGGCATGTTCTAGCCTACACTGCTTGTAGACTAGCAATTCCCATTGTTTGGTGCTCCATAGTCGGCTGACTGAAGCTTCTCTCTTCTGTTGGTGGTAACCGGGATCAAAAGCATATGTTCGTTCTTCCGCTGGATCTGTTGATGCTGCCTGTGTCACTACTACTGAGTCTGCTGGTATGTCTAGAACGACTGGATCTGCTGGTGGCTCCTTTCGCTTCATTTAAGTTAGTCTTCTGGCGATAGTACTTTTAAGATAAACTCTTTTAGTTGTCACTGTTGCCAAATTCTCATACCATTTCGTTAAGATTCGTTCAGTTCCGTTAAGTTTCGTTAAGTTACACTAAACGTTGCTAACGCAATGGGGAGTGACCTCATTCGCTTTCTACAAATGTAAAACAGGATTCCTATTGAAATCTAAAATTAGTAAGTTCACAGACGCTATTCTTTGCTTTCGTTGGGTTACGACATGAGCTTGTAAGGTTATGCTCTCGCCATTGAAAAGCTTCTTCAGATTCTATGGCATCGTTTTCCAAGTTTCCTTTGAGATGTATACTAATTCAGTGGAAGTATGCCACGAGTATAAATCACTCGCTCGGGCGTCACCAATCAGCAGTACGCCTACGATTCTCTCACGCCTTGAATGAATCCCAAAGAAAGCCCAGCCAAAGTCCACTTCACCGCCCTCCCCGACGACCGACGTGTCATCTAACGCGTTGCCCACTTCAACGGGCCCATTAGCCCGATCGGGCATACGCCTCAAATGCCCATTAGTCCAGCGGCCAGTTGGGAATGCGAAATTAATTTTCCCATCAGCGAGTCCTGGTTCTGCACCACCCTCGGGCATTAGCATTCGCCACCGAAGACCTTCGATCGTTCCTCTGATTGATTGCGCGGCGCGTGTCTGCCGAGAACAAATGCGACGTGACGCGAGTTTCCACGGGGGATGCATTGACACAATCATTAGGATTCGCTGTGACAGTCTCTGCCAGGCGCTAGTCATACCGCACGGCGATGAACATAAATTTCCGCACTGCGCAACTCATCATAGTCGCAGGCAGGCAGTGCGAATGAACAACTGGTACCGTAGCAGCACACCGGCCGCGCTGCAGGTGAAGAAACGGCTCGACTGACCATAAGCCGGCGTGTCGTCGGCGCGCGAGTCTCGGTGGCAACAAGTGGCCGCAGTTCACTATCGCCTCGGCGAGCAGTTATTCATTCGCCGAACGAAGGAGCACTGCTGGCGGTGATTTATGGCCCCCGCGCTGATGGGAACAAATCCGTGCATTCAAAGTGCACCCTCTAGCCGGTGCTCGGCTGCGTGTGCCGCGGGTCAAGATGATTTGTTGGCGATGTCTTGGAAAATCTTTGTTCCCGTCTGGGCTGTGGGCGAAAATGCGCGGAAAATGATGTATAAAAGGGCGAATGAGGGCTGCGACAACGCGAATTTGTCTCGGACACCTCAACACGTTGTTCGGCACAAAAGGAGGCTTGTCGGCGGGGCAGCAAAAGTGAGTCTTCGTCTGTTCCGGGATTACGCCTTCGGGCATATGTGCAGTCGGCGACGGACACGACACGTCCGTTGTCCTGTCAAGGCGCGGATTTACGCACGGCTGCCTTATGACGGGCCAAAGTCCGGCCTGGCGTGACAAGGCGATTTATGCGCTGAGTAAGCCCCCCGCAGCTCATCAATCCACATTAAGTCATTCTCGTAAATCGCGAATTCCAGCGCCGACCGACACCTGTGGCATATGTGGCGCCTCGTCTGGCCGACAAGCCGGCCGGCGAATGGTAACGGTGGCCCGTTCCGTGTTCTATGGCAGTGAGCTTGTTCGAATGCAAATTATTGGGCCACTTTGGGAGATATTTACGAGGTTCGCCGCGTGTGTGCTGAACCTCGCTCGTATGCGGCACGAACGGGGAAGAAGGTCATAAAGTGTCTGCACGAGAGAGCCGAGATTAAAATCAAATATCTCATAAGAGTCATTCGATTCACCGCGTCCGCGTGTCGGTCGCAACTGGTTCGCTTGTTCGCGCACAATCGCATGTTGGGCAAGCAGTCCTTCTGTGCGCTGAGCCCCATCGGGCTGGCAAGATGAATCGACTGCAGTCGCGCGCACCGAAGCCGAGGCAGTCTCCTTTCGAGCCGGGGTATCGGCTAAACTTGTTGTTTCAGTGAAGCCGATGCTCGTGGTTGCCTTTCTGTTGTTTTTCCCGACCGTTAATTAGCCAAACGTGTCCGCTGGCGCGCTGGCGGTGGTGCAGGAATAAAACGCAAAGCTTGCAGGTGCCACATTGCCCCCCGGTGGCTTGCGAGTGATTAAGGAGGCAAGCGGCGCGGCGCAACGCACATTGCTGTGAGTTACCACAAGATCAGTGCCGTCAATCATAACCAGTCAGCCGTCAGCTGATGTCCCGTCCTGTCAATCGGCACAGTGGTTGGCAACACACGCTCTTTTGGCGGTCGGCTTAGAGTTCAAGCTGCTGGCCGTCCAGTTTTTGGGTCGTCACCAACCACCTATGCCTTGCGCACACCTCTGCCGATACATTGTCGCTAAGCATCCCACCGGGTGGGGTGCCTAGCCGCTCCCAGCTGAGCGCCACTCATGCGGACCAGGATCCCGCATTCGAATGCTTACCGAGCCAAGCGGTGACTTTTCATCTCGAGTTAATTGAAATCTCCCAGCGAGCCAGCAACCGATGTACCTGTCACCAAATGCCGGTCTTAGACGTGAGCGATCACCAGCGGCTCACCGGGCTCACCAGCTTAGACAAGCCGGTTCTGGCCACAGTCACAGAAGCAATTTAAGCCACCCGAGGTGGAACTGCATGTGGAACACCGGTTGCCGGAGCACGGACGAGCCAACGACGATGCCAGGAGATGGAGATAATTGGCCGAAGCAATCAGGGTATCGCCTTTCAGGTCGATCGCAGCTACTGCCGGCCGTCGGACGGTGGCAGTGCAATAAATTAAATTAATCGTCCTTAATGGGATGAGTTCAGGGATCAGAGACGCTTGGGAGTAATGCTGCCCCCCGGCATGCAGAGCGGATGACTTTTATGGCCGCAATGCCCTTGGGGGCAGGCAACGAAGTGCCAAGGAGTTTGGCCGAGGTGTCAGAAGTAATGTAACAACATGCACCCTCGGGGGTACATGGTGTCCGGGTGCCAGGTGAGAGATGAGCTATTCATCGTTGATGCTGCGCTCCGAGGTGATTATGTTCGATCGAAGCGATAGCGAGTGTGTTCAGTGAATGAGGAGATGTCCGTGTCAATTAGGGTGGGCATGGATTTATGGGCTTGTCACGCGGATGGACGATAGACCTTGTTGGCGTCCGGACAAGCCTTGGAGGGGTAGTGACCGCTGAGTCAGCTAATTCGAGCGCTGAACCTGGGTTGTAACATGCAGAGGCTTGAAATGCGACCATAAAGCTCTATTATACCCCTTAGGATTTAAGTGCCCCCTTTAAGAAGACAACTTTCCTAGAGTGTCTTGAAAGCCTCTTCCTGTTACAGATTTTGTATTAATTATTTTTAATCTTTCTTGGGCTGGGCTTTGGTGTTTCGGGGTTTCCTTCCTCTGGCCACAGAACCGGCAGATTTTTGTATTGGTAAGACATATTTCATGGATGAGGTACATTCTTCGCGGTCGTTTAGTGCTCCACATAGCAACCTTAGATAAGTGAGCGGACAAGGAGGCCCCTGACGGAGACCCATCACACTTAGGTTATTGTAGACGTATTGTGATACAGAGCAACCTTAGATCAGCTTTTTTGGAGTTCTAGACCTTCTTTGGCTCGTTTGGGATTGTAGTTTTGTTCCATGAACTTCTGAAAGTGTTTAATACCCTTCTTCTTCTTTTTGTTCTTCCTCTTCTAATAGCGCTACGGGGTGAACCTTGGCATCAGACAACAAGCCTCTCAAGGTGGAACGATTTTTAGCCAGCTGCCTCCAATTTCGCCCGCTAAGTTGGTTAAGAGCCTTTTACACTAGTGTGAACCTTCGTCTTCATGGTCGTCATCTATTGCGTTGTCCCACTGGTTCGTAGTCGATGACTCTTCTTGGCTGGACCATTGTTCTTCATAAACTCGGCATGGCCTAGCCACACTAGGCTTTGGATCCATAGACGCCTGGCTAGACTCATGTCGCTGAACAGTTCGTGGTTGAATCTTCTCCAGAAACCTTCAACGCAAATATGACCAACAATTGAACTCAGAACTCTTTTCTCAAAGCGACCAAGGACTTCTTCATCCATTCTTAAGATTGTCCAAGCTTCCATGATGAAGACCAGGAGAGTGATGATGGGGGTCTTATCTATAAAAAGTTAGCATGGTCCTTCGAGAGAGGACTCTACTACTTAACTGCCTCTTGAACCCAAAGAAACAGCGGTTTGCAAAAGTTATCCTGCGTTTAATCTCGGTACTGATGTTGTTCGTACTATTAACTTGGGAGACAAGGTAGATGAAGTCCTTTACCACCTCGATGTTGTAGCTGCCTATAATGGCATTCTGTCCGAGATGAAAAAATCACATGACAACGCGCCGCCTTGTGTAAAACCTTTTTAGACATTAAAAGTCTCGTTGAGTTCGTTACTGACCTTGATGGAGCAGCGAGAGTTCTCCATCGTCCTCCTGCGAAACTTGACGAGTTTGGCAGGAATGTCAAAACTAGACATGGTGTTGTATAACTCGTTGCTATGCACGCGAGTGTCTCTTGAGACTTTTACAGGATCTGTCGAAGTGTGAATATTTGGTCGATATTGGAATTCCCAGGCCTGAAACCGCACTGATAAGCATCTATCAGGATGTGTTGAATGGTCTCTGGCGTCACACAAAACGGCAGAGAAGATCTTGTAGGCGATGTTAAGGAGACTCATACCTCGAATGTTAGCACAGTTGAAGCGGTCTCCTTTCTTGTGGATCGGGAAAACGAAACTAAGATACCACTCGTCGGGCATGCTTTCCTCCATATCCTACAGATAAGTTGATACATGCATCATACCAGCTCATCTCCAACTGCCTTAAAGAATTCTGCAGGCAGTCCGTCTGCACCAGCAGCTTTGTTTGACTTTAGTCTCGATATCGCTACCTTGACTTCGTCTAGATCGGGGGAACGGAATATTCTTCTATTGTCGTCCCTTACGTGGAGTGGTCAGCCTGCCAGCCCCTAACCTCTTCGCCGTTAAGCAGTCCGCAGAAGTCTGCGATGCGACTCTAGTGCCAGTTGTCCCTCTTCGTTCCAACAGGCTCTTCTATCTTCTGTCCGATGTTTGTACCCTTGGGATAATTGCTTTACCCGTTGGTAAAACTTTCGTACATTATTTCTGCCGTATCACCCCTCCATTTCCCCGATCGCGTACTTCTCATGCTACTGCTTTTCCCATTTGAGACGCCGATGCTCTTCCCTTCTTTTAAGATGGTAGAGCTCACGAACCGCTCTCGTCCTTCAATCCATGATTTTTTTCTGGGTGGCGTTTTAAAACCCAACACATCAGAGGCAGCTTCTCTGATGGCGTTTTAACAATGGTTCCATTATTCGTCTATTGTTTCGGCTAGCGGGGATAGACTCTCTAAGAGCTTTAGGGAGACAAGCTGGAGAAAGTTCCAAGCAGTCCCTTACGATTGTAGCTTGCCGACGTCAAACTGTTGCGGTCTTACTCTAGTCCGTTGCACTATAGATATTCGTGTTCTTACCTTTTTTAGATCAATGTAATGATCTGAGTCGATATGGCACCTCGGAATGTTCGGACATCGAGAATACTGAGGACTGTCTGACGTCGATTGCAATGTGATCAACCAGTTAGGCAACCGCCGGGTCCCGTTGTGAATGTTGAGCTGAGGCAAACGCGTACTCGCTATATAAATATTTCGCTCCATCACGAAGTCCAAAAGCCAGAGTCGGACGTGTTGTGATGTAGGCTGTATTTTGCAATGACTCTACCTTGCTCACCTTTGCCTTAAACATCCCCTACAGCAATCTTGGTGTCATAGCTGGAGTATTGATAGCACGTCCTTTTTAGAAGACCTTAAAGGTTGTCCTTACTACCGTCGTCTTTATTCCCTGTTGAGACGTGGGCGCAGATTCTGCTGACATCTTGCCTAGGTCTTCCTCTAACAACAAAACCGTTGCCAAGAAAGCGTTCTCATCGCTCGTTGTATCAATCGCCATACTAGATGTCGCTGTTCTTTATCATCTTTTCCCCGGCCAATCCCATCGCACTTCCTGAACAGCAGTGAAATCCGCGTTATAGGCTTCTAGGGCCTCCGCATGTTCTTCGGCGGCATGGAGGTATTAATGGACCTCACATTCTACACGCAGAACCGAAAAACCTCGTCCTTATTTCGTTGTTTATGGTCGTAAGGTTATCTGTATCCGAGGCCTGTAATCGTCTCTCTAGGTTTCTTACACGATGTGGAAGCTTACCAAACGCAAAAGCGCTGAACCTGGAAGACCGGGTTCTTGTTTTAACCCCTGTACAAGTGAGCAAGGGTTCGTTGCATACATTGGTTAATAACCCTTGAGCACGCGTAAAAAAAACATTATTTCAGTTCTAAGCGCTTGCGGTAACATCCATCCAGAGGGCGCTACGAGAAGGTATGTCAACTGGACCCGTGCCTTTACAGGGATAGTGGCTGGCATCTCACATTTTACAGATTTATCAAGACTTGTAAGTAAATGACGAACGGTTTGATCCATGGTCTGTACGACAAAAAAAAAATTGTTCACTGCCAAGACCTGGCCCTCTGCGGACTGTTGCATCTGTACCACCTCTGCACAATTGTAATGTGCACAGCTCACTTGGTAGTCAGTACCACCTCCCCTTTTGTTTACGTTACCCCAACAACTGCCAAGCAACCACCGCCGCCGCTAGCAAGAACACATTTGTTCACTCCACCACCACTCGCTTGGCCATAGTGTTGTTCCCGGTCATTGAAGCAAGCGAAATGAACGATATTGAATTCCTGTCACGGACCGACCAACGCCAGCTGAAGACCCACATACAGTTCAGGGTAAGTCCGAGCAGTCCACCTTAGCGACGACAGCAAACTTACATTAACCATCCCAGATTAAGGAGGCCCTCCAGGAGCGTGAGGCCGAAGTGACCGAAAGACGAGAACGGTACGCAGAGTCATCATCCAAAGCCTTCAACTCCCAACTCCCCTCTTGTCCATTCACAGCTTACGGATGCTGCTGGCGACGGAGGAAATCCAGCAGGAGCAGGAATTGGCGCACCTCTTCCAGCAGCGCGTCCTCGAGGCGAAGCAGAAGCGCCTCGACTGGGAGGCAGCAGCGAACTTCGAGCGGGCCGAAGCCGAGAGGGAGTTCCTCAGGCTGAAGCAAATTCAACGGGAAGTGTAAGTGTTGTTGACAGCGACCATCACCACAGCAACTGATCCCTCTTCCGAACAGACTCAACTGCGAGGAGATGCGCCCGAGGGAGAGCAAGAAGATAACCGAGGAAACCAAGCGCATCCAACTCGTCCAAATCGCCGAGAGGCGCGCCCTCGAGCTGAAGGAGAAGGAGATCGACCAGATCTGGCTCGAGGCGGCGCGGCTGATGGAGCGCGAGAAGGAGCAGCAGGAGATGCACGAGCGGCACTTGAAGGACATCATCGCTGGCCGGACGTTGGACGTGCTCCGGGGACAGATGGAGTGCCGTCGCATTGCCAAGCAACTGGAGGACGAGGGGAAGCGAGAGGAAAACATCACGTGAGTGGAATGACTTCTATGTCTTGAGCGTCTTCGGCAGAGAGTTAAATTTGTTTCCAGAAATGAACGGGCGGCGAACGAGGAACTGATGGCGGTCGACCTCGCAGCCAGGGAGAGACGGACCAAGAAACTCCAGGAGCACGCCAGGCAAATCGTAAGTCACCGACTGTCTTCGGCTCACTAACCACCGATCACCTTTCAGTCAGGGCTCAAGGCCATCGAGGACGAGCGAAGACTGCAAAGGACCCGCCAGAGGTTCTTCGAAGCGAAGGAAAACGAGCGCCAAGCAGCTCAGCTAAGGCACGACGAGGAGATGGACAGACTCGCCAAGGTGCCGTCTAAAACCGCCCTAATTTCCCACTCTAACGACTTTCCTTTTTGCAGGCAACCGAGAAGGAGTCCTTTGACCAGTACATGCAATTCACGAGGGACACGCGGTCCGAAATGGTCGGCAGAGACAAACTGCTGGACACGGTAAGCCTTCGCAGACGACATTATTCATCTCCTGACGCGCACTCCCTTTTGCAGGCGCTCGTGGCATTCGGTAGACGCATGCCGGCCAAACCAGTTCCCAAGAGACCGTATCACAAGTCGGTTCGCTAAACAGGATCAGCGCGCTCAATAAACTCGGTCGCTTGACTCAGGAAACGTTCGTTTTTACTCTTTTTTCCGATTCGTTGCAACTATCTGCGGTCCCGTCGATAAAATGCCGCGATAAGACGGCGGCAGCTTAGCGAACGTTGCCGCGAATCGGTTAATTAAAATCGCATTGTGACTCCGCCCGGACACTGGATGACAGACGCGATAACGGTTGCAAATGTCACAACTTGTCCGATCCCAATCGCGTCAGACGCGCCAAAGGTGGAGACTGGACCGAGACACCGGACGACATAAGCATTCGTAATTCGATTTGACGTGTGGCGTTGACTGAGTCGACAGATCGCGACGGATAAGCGCTGTCAAGCTCGCGGCTTTGGCGTGTCAGTGGTGCGGCTGATGTGGTGCGAGGCCAAGGTGGTGCACTGGTGGTGATGAGAAATGGAATGCGAACTGGAATGCACGTCGACTGGGTAGCAGTTTGAGGTGTGGTGCGGGTGGCCGCAGGAAGCTGTTAATATGTTCGTTACGTTGGTTATTAGGTTGGGTTATGGGTGAGTGATGAGTACAGAAGCGCAGCTCACTTAGGCGGCCCATACAGACAACAACATCGGAGTCCCTTTCCGCTACGTCCTTCCCAGAAATTCGCACATTTCCCAGAAAAACGACGCAAGTTGAAGAATGCATTGTGTTTAGGATCCACACACGTGGTAGTTGCTGGATCGCAAAGATGTGACTAACTTAATCCAAAGCCACTGCATGGCTTCACATCTTGTCACTATGCTAAGGCTCAGTAAATGTCAATGACACTTGAGAATCTATTCTCTATGAGGAGAATCTAAGGCCATCAACCTCCTCCACTCTCCTCCCTCCCCTTGAGCTGAACTAAGGTATAAACCTTACCGTGCCAAGAAGCAGGTTGAGTGGGACTCTGTTAAAATAATAGCCCAGTCACTAACGCTGAATATAAGGGACCAGGCACACACCTGGATCAATGGGACTAGGCTATATACTGCGGGACCCTGTACAGGGCCTACCATTCTATTCTTGCACAAATATTTAAAAACAATCACAAACTGGACAATTCAAAAACAAATCAAGATGGAAAGCCAGCTCATATTGCCACCTGGACATGTCGATAAAATTAAAGCATGATGCCAGTAGATTCACAGCTACGACCGACTAAAGGGCACATACTACCTTGTGGGAAGATACACGGACTTCTTCTCTCTCAAAATACCTATTTTCTGACAGAGAAGAGTGGCTAGCGAACGCTGCTGACAATGACCACGAGATGGGGCTAAGTTCTACTCAGACACTGCATAAAAATAAATCATCAGGAGTCTCGATATGTGCAGCATATCTCTGCAGTGCGATACCAAGCAGATATCCTGGCAATAGAGAATACAGCCAGGCAATTACAAAAAACCGATGTCCCACCATAGGACATCACCATCTTTGTAGACAGCGAGGTTAGCTGAAGTGAATTGGATCCTGTCAACGAAATCAAAGGCGATCAAACTCTGTTGGATTCCAAGCCATCATCCAAAACCTAACTTAAACTAATCCACCGTGATTCGTTCCACTTGAAGGCCACATTTGCTTTCTCTGTGACCTTATGACTCTCTCAATTACATCTTATAAGTTGTCAATTTATTTTTTTTTAATATTATTTTATGATTTGATTTGATTCCAGTCACAGCGTCACTTTCTCGGACCTCACGTTACACTAACGCTGTCAATTACAGTCGAGGTCATTAGATTGACTGATTGACATTGACGAAATCGCAACAAGGCACATCGACGAAGTGAAGCGAGTGACGGCAGATTAAGAAATTGTATGGTACATGCTGACAACGAAACTGAAGCTGTTCGCATAACCAGTCGCAAGAAGGAAAGCTAAAAACCCTTGAGGTAATGCTTGACAGGAGGCTGCAATGTGGGGCTCATGTCAAGTATGCCAGCAAGAAGGTGCCGTAGATGCAAGGAGCTCTCTCTCTCGGGTGCTGTTTTTTTGCAGTGGGTGTCACGGTTCACAGAAAGCCCATGCATTTTTGCTCTATGTATGGAGACAGTTGGTAAGTTTGAGCATCCTACCTCCCACTGGAGTCAAAGTTTCTGGCTTTCCTTGTACATTTGCTTAAGGTGTGTTTTCTTCTGCTTTGTATGACGCTACAGTCCGGGCCGGACCTGGCCCTCAACCAACAGGCCACTCCAACTATCGCGATGTCAGACTAGTTGCCTCCAGTTTCACACGCCAAGTTGGAAGAGGTCCTCCAAAATTGCCTTAATATAGTCATTGACCACTCCCTGACATCCGCCAATCACTCCAATGTCAGCGTATGCTAAATGTTGTGTGGACTTTTGAAAGACCATGCCCCTATAGTTGGCGTATGAGCTTTGCACGATCTTCTCGAGGACGATATTGAAGAAATCACATGTCACTGCGGCGCCTTCGCTGCGTCGGTTTTTCTCAAAGGGTTCTGCTTTCTTGATGATGGATGCTCATTTGTCATGTGACGCTTGTGGTTTAGAAAGCGAAATTATTTTTGCAACGATTTTCTTTTCTTAACACGCTGAGGTCACGTATGTCACGTACGCTTTATCCGTTTGCTCAATTTATGAGGACTGTTGGTGGGGGGAGGAGGCATCCGAGTGGGTCCACGGATCGACCCCGAGAAAACATGTAAAGAGCACATATCCCTACGGACCTTCCTTTTGTGGTGAACTCTCAACACCACGGACGCATTCGTGGCTGGCGTCTGTTTTGGATAATCATGTGATGGGCTTTCAGAAACTTTGATCACCAACTTGACGACTGTTGAGCCACAAGAGGAAGCTTAGCACTTGGAAGGTAGTCTATGGTAGCGCAGCAACCAGTGTAAATACATGAGGCTATTATTTGGAATTTTCATCGCACACACGCATTAATTAACTGGTTTGGGTATAACACTCAACAAGCTAAATAGTCTAAGTTTAAAATTACATTCCTTGTGGGCTGAAAACAGCAGATTTTTCTCCCAATACATGGCAGTCTTTGAAGCATGTTGTTGTTGGACTTTTTCTTCCACTTTATGCTAGCTGGCACCACTATCGGCGATGCAAACAGCCACTGTCTTCATTATGTCGTCAGAATTCCTCACTCCTACCAAATTTTTGGTACATTTTATTGGCTAACAAGCCGAAAAGTCATTATTTGATATGGCATTGCGTGTGTGCCGATGGCTGCAGTCCTCCTACTAATAAAATATCGCCAAGCTATCTGTTGAGTCCCTCATAGTCCCCCTTCTTCCACTACTTCCTCCTAGGCGTCGCCACAATCAGCCATGAATCAACGCTTTCAGTCCCAAAATTCACTCTCCAGCTAGACCGTGGCCTTTTGACCCATCCCACGTTCAGCATACCCAATTGATTGCACTCAACATCAAATGTCATCGTCGAAGTTCTTGAAATAAAATATCTTCTAGAACAACTTCAACTCCCGTCGTCGCTCTCGATAAACATCCGAGATAAGCATCCCCACAACGCCAGCCGTCACCCGCATGCACCCCACTCATTCTTTCAAGTTGCACCATCGCTCTCAGCAAACTGCAAACAGCTGCCCCGTCTGCCAGCAATGACCTATGCTCAGTCGACGGCTCCTTCCCCACGGATGCAACATGCAGTAACCTTATCGTTCGAGGACCTTGTTTACCGAATCGTGTCTCAGCCAGCACACGAAAGTTCATCTCGATTGGCAATAAATTCTCAAATTGCCGTCTTACCGTCAGTAGCACACGGCATTGTCAATCCGATACCGGTTCACCGGCCGATTCCGGAGTCCCAGTGGCCAGCAGCGCACAACACAACAACGTACCCTAGACATACCTCAGAGAGATTCACACCAACGAGGGGAGGCCCGAGTGAAGGCCGCAACGCGGTTGCGGGCACAGCACAACCACGCGTACGCCAACCATGCGCTCTGCTATCATCTGTCAGCTGGACGGGCGTGTAAATCAGCCGCACTATCACTGGACGCGAGGAGGTCGGTGTTTGCCTTTCAACTTGAAGCGTATTAAGATTAATAGAATCCACAGGTGGTAATGGACGCGAACCGCCGCACAGCGCTGGTGCGGTTTGTGCGCCAATCGGTTGCGGAATCATCCACTTAATGCCACACGTGGGTATCTGTGTGTTTGACTGGTTGGCTGGATCGACTGGCAGCGACAACGCAGTAAAATTCAAACGCTATTTGCCTTGAGATTAGAGAACCGCACTCGAATGTGGCTTCAGACGGGGAGAGGCGACTCGCAGAGCATTTGTTAGATAAGTTGGGCGGCTAATTCGAGCTGACAGTTGACAAGTGCTTCTACGCGAGTATTCCGCGTACTTGTCGGTGGTTGTTTTGATTTGCGGTCCGCTTCTGTGGACTTCGCTGAAGGTCAACGTAGACACTTGCACTCATTTGATATTTGTTTTCCAAGCGATTAGGGACTGGTTGTGGTTCAAGAGTGAATACTTTTGCAAATGCGCTGTTGTCTGGGAGAAGTTGGTGAAGTCGGTGAAGTTTGGAGCGTCATCCTGGCTGTAGACCGTTAAGTCCTGGTGTCGGATACGAACGAGTGTTGGCAGCTGGGGTAACGTCAATGTCTGTGTGGACACCCAAAATTCTACTTTCCGACCAAAAAACAAAGCCGATCCTATTCTTATGTTAAGTCCATATTTTTTATTAGTGTTCCATCAGAAATTTGTGCAAAAAGAGATCTCCAGACAAGCGTCCCTCACAGAATCACTGAAACAACAGGCATTCAGCATCAAATTCACTTAATCTCGGTCGCAGCTCACTTACCCCTCGTCGATGGATTCCAGCCGATCTTGGTGCCCGTCAAGCGGTTCTTCTCCTTGAGCCATTCATGCAGAGGCTTGTAGTACTCCAGCAGTGAGTTGGCCGACATTGCTGTCCAGCCGGGCACTGCACGACTGATGGCGTTACGCCATGACAGTGACGATCCGAATCGCATCATGTTTCTGGAATTTTAAAGAACATCACACTCTGGTCTCACGTGAGCCCACAGACCGAACTTACTTCATTGCGTCGCCGACGTCTTGGCTGCCAAAGAAGTCACATCCGTGCAGAGGCTTGTTGGGATGACCGCGAACGAAGCCGCCGCTCATCAGGCAAAAGGACTCGTACATCTGGTAACCGAGAATTTCTGAGACGAATTTTCTAAGTAAAGAGAGTGAGAGAGACAAATTTGTCAATTTGCTAAAATTGAGAGTGTTCTAAATTTTAGTACTAAATTTTTAGTACACTACTTAGTAGCAGTGTTCATTTTGTTGGAACTTGAGGATGCACTTAGGCCACTGATCTAATGTTTAGTACTCGATTTTTAGTACACGCCTACGCATTAGTTTTCCTTTGATTGGAACTTGAGAGGACACTTAGACCGTGGTTCTACTTTTTAGTACTACATTTTTAGTACAAATCCAAATAGCTTTTTTCTTTTCCTTAGAACTTGAGTGTGCACTTTTGTTCTAAATGTTAGTACAAACATAATTTTTAGTACACGCCCAAGGAGGAGTTTTCTGTTGGTTAGAACTTAAGAGTGCACTTAGACTATTGTTTTAAATTTAAGTACCAAATATTCAGTACTAAATTGTATGTACTAAATTTTTAGTACACGCCCAAGTAGAATTTGTCTTTCTGTTGGAACTTGAGACATACACACACCGTTATACAAAATTTTAGTACAACATTTTTAGTACACGCCAAAGCTGCTGAGACAGTGGCTTCCAGTCGCACAAGAAGCGTCTACCAGCCGTCTGTGAGGTCAATTATGGGTGAGGACTGACTGATGGAAGTTAAAAAGTGACGACAACTTATCTGCGAACGCATTCTCCTTTTCTTTTCCTTTTCTCAATTTTCGACATTCCGCTTCATGCGACAGACTATCGGTCATCTCGATTATGGCATCCTCCAAGCAAAGGAGCCTAGCTTCTTTTAAGAATCTTCCACCCAACCCCACACAGCTGTTCCCAGCTCAGCTCAACTATAAACTTTGCCTCAAAACCTCCTAGAAACCCCACACATTTTCTCCCCAACTCACCGCGTTTGATGATTCTCCGTCAGATCCTCGAAGAACTTCGCCGAGAAGTCAAGGTACTTGTGCCGCCTATCGCTCGGCGGTTCGATGCCCGCGTACTCATCCATCAGCTTCCAGTAGTGTCGGTTGACCCGTTCCAGGGGTACACGACCCTCCAGCACGTCCAGCATCACCTTCGTGTTGACAAAGAACTGCGGGATGTTGAAAACCGTGTGGACACCCTGAAAGAGGACGCATTTAATCCACGCTCATCGACGACGTCGACACCTACCATGCGGAAGAGCCTGTTCATCGCCCGTTCGCTGGTGTAGTTGAACTGCTTCAGGATGTCGGCGCGGTTCATGTGGTTCGGCGTCGAGGCGGACAGTATGACGGACTCGCCGAGCGGGAACTCCAGGTCGAACGATGAGAAAAAGTAGAAGGGCAAGTTCCTCTTCTCCAGGGCGTAGTGCAGATGGCCCAGGTACCCGTGGGCTTGCAGGAACCGCTTGAACGACGGCGCCCGGCAGTACTTCAGGTAAACCTTCGGCGTCTTGGTGAAAACGTCCGCCTTGCAGTCCTTCTCGACGATCTTGAAGCGATCTTGGCCGACTCGCCTGCAAGAGACAGACACACGCACAACTGCTGTTGAATTCCACGGGAGAGATGCAGAGGAACTGGACTTACGGAGGAATTGGGTCGAAGCCCAGCGACTGATAGAAGTTCTCAGCGTGGTACAGGATCTTGGTGATGTCGAAGCCCTGCGCCTCGAGGCCCTCCTGGAGGTTCGGCAGCCTGTCCCTCGGATAAGCGTGGCTGAGCACGCTCTGCTTGTTCCAGGCCTGTAGCAGCACCTGATCCACCAGATGCGCGGGAATGGGGCCGTCCGTGTTCAGTACGGTGTTGCCGTACTTCACGTTCAGCTGCTGGCGGACGTAGGCGTGGAACTCCTGGTAGAAGGGCTTCATCTGCATCATCACCATCTCCATGTTTTCGAAGAAGTCCGGGTCGTCGTACTGCCGGAACCAGAGGTCCCTCACGGAGATGCCTGAAAATTGCACCCGCTGTAGCGAGACCACACACAAGTCAACCCGCGCCCGTACTCACCGTTCACGTCGGCGGCTATCCGGAAGAACTCGACCACGTTGATGAAGTGAAAGATGCCGTAGCCGAACTGCTTCTCGCGCCACTCCTCCCAGTAGTACTGCAGCTCCCGCGGGTCGAGACTCTTCGAGAAGACCCGCCGGATGTCGGGCGTCTGCGCCATCTTGCAGAAGTCCTTCGTCATGTAGTTGCAGATGTCCTTGTCGGTGGCCGTGCTCTGCAGCGCCACCAGTGACGTGCTCAAGGTCTTCAAGTAGTCCTCGTCCAGGGCGTGAAACGCGGCCGAGCGCAGCTTCCGAAGGCCCTCGACCACGTTGGGATCCGAGAACCGATCGGCCTTGTACTTCCTAGCCTCGGTGGCAATCTGCACCAGCACCGTGCCCATGCGGGCGTACATTTCCGCCGACTGGTCCGAGTCGATGTTCTCCGTTTCGTACAATTCGTCTGAGATGCCGTCGTAAAGCTGGAACAGGCTGTCGCTGGACCGCTGCAGGAACCGCCTGGCGTCCGCCTCCGAGTCGTACCGGCCGGTGACCACCTACCGCAGACGCAATGAGTAACGAGCGGCCAATTTGCCTTCGGAAAACTTACCCCGAACACCGAGACCAGCACTGCGATTGAAAACAACCTCCAGTCCATTCTTATAGATACTTTGCTCTATTCTGACTGATGACCGGCCCGCTGCTCGCATATTTATAGGCATCCGTGGCTGCGGCTCCAGATAATCCAGAAGCTCTGATAAGAGCAGAGCCAATTCGAGTGCGTCTGAGTGTCCAGCTCAGGCGATACGACCGAGATTAGGGCGACTTTTTAATTTTCGAAATTTCGTTCGCGTTCGGGGTCAGCTAATGGGTGTGATAAGGAACCGATTGGGGAACAGAGCTGGACTGGCTGCAGTCTCTTGGAAGTGATCGCGTTCAGGTTGACCAGGCGCTTTGAAGGTGCTGCTGCGACCCGGATTGAGAAATGTTGGGAGCTGATGGGCCGATGTAGAGCACTCTGTTCAGATGCAATAGGAAACAAAGAGAGGTTGGGTTGAGGGTTGAGAGACAGACAGAAGCCGAATTTAGACTTTGTAATGTTTTCCACAGTTTTTGAATGCGATTGGGTTAATTTTTAAGCATTTTGCAAGTTAGGGCAACGATCGTTACGAGCTTATATCAACTTGAAGAGTAACTGACGGTAATGGTGCCAATGGTTCACCTTCTCAAGAGACTGTGAATATGTTGAAGAAGCTGGATATCAGCCATTAATCCACTGCAAGGCACTTCGTAGATAAGGTAAGGTTAAATTGGCTGACAACTGTACGAGAGCACAAGAGCCATACTTAGGCCAGCATAGATGAGAGAAACTAGGCCCTGGCCCTCTACGGACTGTAGCGCCACCAAGACAAACAAAAATAAATCCAATTTGTGCTCAAGCCATGTAATGAAGTGGAATAAGACCGACCATTCGTCGCTTAGTTCGGTCAGGTTTTTGAAGTAACATGCTTCCAGAAGTCTATTCCTACATGACAGATTCATTCTCGTCTGCGAAGTTCCTTCAGATGCCATTGCAAGGAAAGCATGTCCCTTAGGCCTGAGTACCAATTGTGCAACTCGGATGAGGTTTCTAAGATTAGACCTGTTGATATTGATCAGGTTAAGTGATCTTTTGAAATCTAGGCCAGGGCTGCTTAGTTATGAGGTATCCAGTGCCAGTTAACCATCTATGATTTGCTGGATCAAGCGTATCCAGCTTCAGATGCTTTGCTGCAGCGATATGCGTGAATGGTATATCGCTTTGAGATTCTCTGGAATCTTACAGTGTCCCAACAACTACCATATGTAAGTGGGATGTTAAAATACTTGGCCATCTCGTTAAGAGAGAGGCGATAATTACGGGAAGGTCTTGTTGTAGGTGACACAGCTGAGAGATTTGATTCGTAGACTGTCCAGATCTCAGTTATTTCAACACACGATCTACAGTGATCTCAACCTGATCGTCATATTAGTTGCTGTTGTCTAATGAGTAGGTCTATCGGTGGGAGTTTGAGGAATTCGAAGCAGCAGAGGGTGTGATCCGTAGTGCTCCGGTAATGCATGTCCGGCAAATAGCATTGTTGTCCCAATTTGCGTCTTTACGCCACGTTCCTGAATAGCTTTCAGATCAGTTCCTTGTCCAGCATAAGACCTAGGAATTTCGCGCTGCTATTCAGCTTTAGAAGTGTCCCACATAGTGAGAGACGGTCGAAGTCAAATACCGTAAACGTCGTAAACTTTCTTGTTAAGAATACTACGACACTCTGGTCACTGGTCCACTGCGCCAGCTTAGAAAGGGCCGTTTGCAGTATACCCCTGATCGTGGATACACAGTTAACAGACACCGCTCTAGCAATGCCATCTGCATATGCGATGAGCTTACAGCCGGCCCATTCTAGTGGTAGTAGCTGCTCATCCACCTCTACATTCCACAAGAGAGAAGAGATTACACTGCCTTACTGATCCTGTCAGTGTTGAACCTGGGAATCCTTGTCTTTATGCGGTAAATGATCTGATTGTAGCTATTATAAGATGGTGATCTCGAGGTATTCCGCTATCGGTGTCGCGGACGTTCAAAAGACCACATCCAAAGTGACGACCGATGACAAAGTAAAAAAGATGTGCGGCTATGCTTGTCTGTCTGGTGACATTGTGACAGGACTTATGATCAAACACGATACAACGAGCTGGCTGATGACATGGTCCTTTTCATCCTGGGAACATCGCTCCATCGCATCGTTACACTGTATTATCGTGACGTGTAGTAGTCTAGTACGAAACCGGGCTGTCATAATCCGTTTTCCGTGTTAAGCTGCTAGGAGATCAGACCTCTGCCTGCTTCTTGTAACAGCATACACATCGTTCTGATTTAACTCTGGAGGGTTTCGGAAACAGCTTAGAACTGTGTTACGCGTAGAAGAATGAAACTGTCCTGCATTTGACCATCCTTTTTCACTCAATCCTAAGACATCAATTTTATATCGCATGATTTCTGCATGGAATCTGACGTTGTTTGGTCCTTCACTCTTTGAGTTACCGAGCGTTTTTTCTTCCCAGAAACCAGTCTGTGTTCGGGTACAATGGGCGATAGTCGCCAACGGATTTCTATAATTCTTATGTCTATCCAAGGCGTAGTGTCGTTCTCGTTAGCTTTTAAATTTCCAGTAATGTAGTCTGCTTTAGAGGTTACCTAGTTTAGATTTAGACTCGCACTTGCAATTTTAGCGTACGCAACTTTTTTAGTATAAGCGTTTATACAAGAAATTACCGGGAATCACCACGGGGAAGTAACCCAGGCACTTCATCACGAATTTGCTACTGTCCCAATACAAGTTTAGAGTAGTCAGTAGTTACCCGTTCAGTCGCAATGCAAGCCCCCAAATAATAAAACATGACATACTGTGACCAAAATAACGTCGTCTCTTCATTAGCTTTGTTATGTGTGAGCAAAATACATCGGTCCCTGCCAATGAAGGTGGCATCTGTCTTCTTTTCGTTCAGTTCTCACATAAGCTTAATTTTATTCAAGTCAATTATGGGTGCGGTCTTTATAATTCTATGACTCTACATATGGTTCATCGTCCAGTTATACTCTAAAAGAAGAGCTGCCTTGACTCAAGGACATCGTGGCAGCTGACAATTTAATTATGATCAATTTTTTGGGTACGGTCAATTGACACTGTTCGGATCTGGTGCTTACCTTCCGTTGAGGTGGTCAAATATTGTAGCATTCACCTGGGTGCTGTCGCTGGGACACATTAACTTTCCAGAAAATCACGAAGCATGTCATTGGCTCATCACATCTCGCATGAAGAAAATACCTACATACTGCCCTTGGAAATTGCTTCAGCCAAACATCATCAATCAATACGATTAACTGCATCACTGGGTTGCATAGAAAAAAAAGTTGGCCTTAGTTGGGATTGCATCGAACCCCTAACAAGCCATCCTTTAGATTGGTCCCCTAAGCAATGCCTTCTTTAGAAGGCCATATCTGCTGATTCTTTCTCTCCACTCTCTTAACGTGATGTATTTTCAAAGAAAAATACTCCTCGGGGCCAACTATGTCATAGCATTCTAGGCCATTGGCTATTCGAAGTGCTTCGTGACACAATGTGCTAACGGTGACTTGGATGCGACTTTCCTGAACAAGCAACCACCGGAGAACCACCAAACCAAACTGATTAATGGAAACTCCGTGGCGTCTGTCAAAAGTGACATTCGCTAAGGTTGCGAACACAGGACAAACGAAAAGACATTCACGCGATTGTCTAGCAATTTTCAATTAGCACCCGCCAATTTGGATACATTTTACGACGCCTTCAAGTCAAATCCAATCAGTCACACATTCACTTGAACTCTGTGCTCATTCCCAGCCGTCATCAAAGTGATCACTCGAGAATCTTCACATAACCATCGACAAGCGCCACGTCTCTGCATCTCCATTCCCACCCGACTGAGTGAAAGGATGCCCAATCGACGACGAACCCTCTTTCACGTCAGCAGCAGTCTGCTTGCCTAATCTCGCTTCATTTGCGATCGCTCACAAGTCACAGTCAAACGGGTATCCCATGCGGCTGAGTTCCGCCCGGCCGCTGGGTGGCAATCAAACTTAACGAACCTTGTCCCGCTCGCAGCCCAAGAGCCACTTAACAGACCGTTCAATGAAGCATTACGTACGCAGCCAATTGCGGGCTACTTTCACATCCAGCATCCAGCCGCGGCGCTGCGATGAGTTCGAATTCAATTAGCATGCTCCTCCGTCATACATCATGCGCCACACAGACTGCGGACAGCAGCGGTTTAATAATTTTCGGCCTAATGACGACTCGGGGTCTGTACCCACCCAGGCCACCTACCGGCGCTGCAGCACCCCCCGGCGCCGTCGAGCCAGTGTGCGCCGCCTTATCGAAGTGGGTTATCAGCAGCAACAGGTGTTTGTGCCGGTTGCGCAGGCGCAGTCGCGATAACGAATAACTTAATTTCGCCGCACAATTCGCAGTGCCACATCCCGGAGGGGACAGGGAGCAGTTAATTGATTTTTCCACAAGTGTAATTAACGAGCGGCCCGTCCGCAAGGAGACGTCTAACACGATCAGGCGCATGCACCTTGGTCACGGAACATCGCGCGACCATTTGCATGCACGCCCGAGGTTCTGCTGCGCGTCGACAACGCGCGTTGATAAAGTTGTCATAATTCCATTAGGACGCAGCTGCTGAGCAACTGCGGGCCGCTCATCTCCGTGGCGTCTTCGCTTGCGTTTTATTGGGCACTAAAGCTGATTGCCTTGATTCGACAGCCGGCTGAGCGGCGTGGCGGGACTGGTCGTGGGGCCTGGTGCATTCCGGTGAAATCGTGCTTTGGGATGGATTATGGTTTTATGATCGGCTTGACATCAAGGTGGCCACGCACAGTCTTGCGCGCACTGATCTAATAAAAGTCCGATGCGCCCGCTTCCGCCGCGCCCGCCTGATGGGCGGACAAATTGGGGGGATGTCTCGATGACTCGAAGCATCGTTGGCGTACGCACTCTATTTCGGGCGGTTAAGAGGTTTTATTGATGGTTAATGTTGTTTTATGACCTGACGTTGGAATCGCATTAGCATGTGATTTACAAGCCATTGAGTGATGCTCCAGCTGGTGGAGGGGGCAAGGGTGTGGGGTGTCGGAGAACTAAACGAAAGTTTAACTTTCTCTGATTTCAAGGTGAGTGCATGTGACAATCGCTTAGGAAAATCGGATGCAATCACATTCTGCAGACAAGACTGACGGAGACGATTCGCTTCTTTGGCCCGACTTGGCGAGGGAGAAGCAATCATAGATGGCCGAGAGTGGTGGAAAGGATTAGCAACTTGTGGTACGATGTGGGCGGTTTTATGGGGTGAGATCTAGAGGTGTGACAAATTACTTGTTCCAGCGACCAGTTCCCCTCGCTGAATGGCCTGAGGCAATATACCGATCAGAGGCCTCGGGTGGCTTGATCGTAAAAACCAGGTGGACATCGTAGCGCCGGTCCAAAGATGCTTCTACTCTGACACAGTAGCAAGAGTGAACGAAGATGAGGAGTCCAATAAAAGTCAACGGGGGACACTGCCAATCCCAGCGAAAGCTGTCAAACTATCGTGCTTGCTACGTACTAATTAAAGTTCAAGTTTACAAAGGGACCCTAGTGCAAATGCAGGCAGGCAATTTCTTCTACAAATCAGATTGGTGGATTATGTTGATAATGTCATGATGACATCCCAGCGCGGTCCGATCGGGCATTCATTGATTCATTCACGGCATCGGAGAACAGTCAAAACGATCTGAGTTTATGATCAATGCTGGCAAAACAAAATGTGTGGACGTCGATATGTCGACACGATCGACATCTGAAATGTTCATTGGTTAAAGAGTTTGTCATCTTCTTCTTCTAATGGCGCTACAGTTCGGGGTTAACCTGGGCCTCAGCCAACAAGCCTCTCCAGCTGGCACGATCCTTAGACAGCTGCCTCCAATTTCGCACTCCAAGTTGGTTGAGGTCCATCTCCACTCGAGGGCGCAATCGGCTTCATGGTCGTCCTCTATTGCGTTGTCCCACTAGTTCGGAGTCGAAGACTCTTCGGGCTGGAGCAGAGTTGTCCATGAGCTCTACATGGCCTAGCCATCTTAGGCGTTGAATCCCTAGACGCCTGACTAGACTCGTGTGGCTGTACAGCCCGTTCAGTTCGTAGTTGAAACTTCTTCTGAAGAAACCTTCAACGCAAACAGTACCAAAGATTGAACTTTTCTCTCGAAGAGAGTAAGTGCGTCTCCATCCCCTCTTGAGATATTATAGGCTTACGCGCCATAGAGCAGGACAGGGATGATCAAGGTCGTATATAATGTGAGCTTGGTATTACGAGACAGGGCTCTACTAGTCAATTGCCTCTTGAGCCCAAGGAAACAGCGGTTGGCAAGAGTTATTCTGCGTTTAATCTCGGTACTGATGTTATTCGTACTGTTAACTTGGGAGGTAAATGAAGTCCTTTACTACCTCGAAGTTGTAGCTGCCAATGGTACCGTTCTGACCGAGTCGTCGTTGTTGTGTGTTCCTTCTTGATAACAGCATGTACTTCGTTTTGCCCTAAACCCATTTTTACCGCCTCCGTTTCAATACCAGGAAACGCTTCATTGAAGGCTAGCTGATTTCGACCAATCAATTCAATGTCGTTCGCGTATGCTAGCAATTGCACGGATTTTTGGAATATAGTGCCTCTTGTGTTGGCTAAGTTTGTCTCCTCGGGATAAACGTGAAATTCACAAATAACAGACCAGTGAAAATCCGACGTAGAATCGCCGTTAGCAACCGAAGCTAGTTCAGTTTGTCTTGGCGCATCGGACCGGAATCATGCTCTGCAACTCTCTTGTTTTCCAAGCCATTATGAAGCTGGTACCTAAATGTTAAGTTAAGTCGTCTCTAGCAAACTCTAAAGGCTGTACCAAGCTTGGGACGTATTCTGGACGACAAAAATTAATTAAAAAAAGGTGTATTGGCCACATCGAGCGCATGGACACCACCACTCCAGCTGAGATTGTCCTCGAATCCTAGCCTGGTCGATGGTGCGAGATGGAGAGAAACAACGAATCTCCGCAATAAAGACTACGTTACCAGGGATGCAAGACAGCTTGGTCCAGATTGCTGGAAGCAGCTTTCTCAGGACCATCAACGATGAAAGACAAGTATTCATCATGCCCTCCATTGGCCGAAGATTCGATAAATAAGTGAGTGAGGTTGAGTGACACCCTTGTAGTTTTCTACAGCTATCAAAGAATGTCAATATCACGGCAACTCTTGACCCTGACTTTAGACTTTTCACGTTGGTGCCATGGCTTTCAACTTATACGAATGGCTCTATTTGAAGCTGTGTGTGTCTGGCATTACAGCGTGCAGGTTTTATGTGAGAAGACCATGTCAACACGTCTCAAGACAGGGTACACGGAAATAACGATCGCACGCAAGGAGAAACTTAGCAATTAAGTTATATTTGCTCTGTTTCTATTGCCAAATCAGGCAGAGTTTGCGTTGAAATGAATATAGCGAACTAAGAACGCTTAGTTTTCCCTTGCACTTGGTAGTTGTTATGTCAAATCGTCAAACCAATCAGTCATTCGAGACTGCGCATGTTTACTTTAAATTCGACCGTGTTATTAAGTCAATGGACATGTTAATGATTAACATTAGTTTGGGGGTATTTTTTACTCGAATTTGAATTCTCCAACATAAGACTTTTCGGTCAGCGTCGACCACAAGATGCTTGCTATTCCTACAATACCTAGATGAATCCATCCAATTTTTTACTATTTTTACCTTGTGGATTTGAGCGATTTATCCACATATGTATGTTCCCTTAGTTATCAGAATCGACCCGATCGATTGTTCTCTCACGAGTGGAAGGCGCGTACAGTTTTATGCCGACTTTTGACGGCCAAGCTTGAGAGGCGACAGAGGTATTCTTTGAACGTTTTCAGTGACTCGAAAAAGGTGGAACCGTGAAGGGATCGTACCTGGACGTCGGGGTTCAACTGCATTGGAATCGACGCACATACCCACACAGCCGACATTACCCTGCGATCTCTTCGGTAATGACAGCATCAACAATTACATTTCACACAACTCTGCCTCTCTCTCACTCAAGAGCACCCCTAGAGACATCTTGCGACACCACAAATCGCCGACGACTGTCAGGACAACTTCTTCAAGAGCCGCCTCGCATGCGCAATTAAAATCCCATTTCTCACCGAGCCCACACGACACATCAACAAGCCGACTAAAGCCTCACCGCCAATGTTCGGCTGCATACAAAGGCCAAAGGTACGAGAAAATTTGCATATGGCTCCCGAAAGACAAGATAGACCACAACGCCACCCCGGTCCTCGCTAATTAGCGAGTGCGCCCCCAATGATCGCAAGAGTCACCGAAGCGACACGATCACGACTCCGTGGGGGGACGGGACAACCTCTATCAAAGCGAGAGTAATTCCGCATGTTAGCGCGCGATTACAAGATGGCATCGCTCGTAAATCATAAGCCGTTTGTGACACACAAGCGGCGGCCGGCGTCGAGCGGGGCGCTCAAGCGAAGAGAATGCATGCGTCGGGTAATCGCCGTTTTATGTGAGTTGACACTGCGTCCAGCGTGTACCGAGTGAACGGCGAACATCGCTCGCGGCGCAAATGTCACGAGGGGGATAACTCCCCAGACGAGTACTCGAATGTGTCTGTGGATTGGATTGTCACTAAGGAATTCGCAGCCATGCGTGAGCTAGTCGCTGGGCTGCGCATGGGAGTGGGCTGATTGAGTTGGCCAAAGTGCCACCGCAAGTCAACGGATTGCGCATTTTTGAGGCAATTTAAATTCAATCTGCACTACTGTCGGAAATCCAGCGCAGTGATGGATGGGATGCGGTGGAGTCGACTTTAGGTGTGGAGATGTTCATTCCGAGTGACTGGAAGACAGGATCAGGGATTGTTTGCAACTTTGTAGCTGAGAATGACGACGCGGTGTTAGTGTGACGATGTCCGGGGTAAGGACACCCAGAGATGGATGGAGATTGGTGGAAGGAGTGCGAAGACCGAAGTGGATTCTTACAAGGTAATAACGAAGAAAGAAATCTGTTTTCTGGCCAACTCCATCCCATAGACAGCAGTTGGACTTCATTTCAATTCCGCTTTGGGCGGCTCTTAAGACACTCGTGCTTTATGTGGTTAAGTGCAAATGAAATGAAATATTGTCTATTGCCCAGTGTCGCATACAGACTGGGATCAATCTAGCAATATCATAAAGAGTTGGCAGAAGGACTCGTTTTTAGATAGGTTGCACACAGGTCATGTTGCACTGCATTCCAGCCTGGCCAGTGAAGTGTGTAGAGATATGAGCCTTGCCTGCTTGTAGTCAGATGTGCACCTCCTACGCAAGCGAGCACTGAAGGGCAGATCCGTGATTTGGAGGAGTGATTTGGAGGCTGTGCTGCGTTGTATGATCGGCCAAGCTAAGTCGGTTTTGAAACAGCCTAGAAGACCTGTAATTAGTTACGCCGAGGTTGGTGTCAGTTCCAGTTGCAACTGAGGACGTCCTCGATCGAGAAGGCGCACACAAGTGGAGATGAACCTCAATCACAACCCGGAGTGGACAACTGGAGGCAGCTGGCGTAAGATCGTGCTGGCTGGTCTTGTTGGTTGAGGCCCAGGTCCACCCGGATTGTAGCACCAAATACAGAAGAAGATTTGTCCAACTCTCACCTATGGGCATGTGATTTCGGTAACGGCTGGAAGCGAATAAACAAGCTGCGGAGATGAGAATTCTACATGCTGTCATACTAGCTACTCCCCGTGATAGAGTGAGCAATACGACAGACTAGTTCGAACGGAAAGGTCTATGCCTCGATGTTTGTTTCGGTTAGTTTATGTAAAAGTGACTGACTGCTGAAGACAGTAGCACTTAAGCTAAAGTAGCAGCGTTGTGATACCAGTTTGAGCTTGCATTGAAGCGATTGAGCTGAACTATGATGGCGTGATTGGGCTTCCAGGTGTAAGTGCCTACGACTTGCCAGAGAGCAACACGAGCAGAGTAGGTGATTTGAGAAGACGGTCCGCTTGACCCATGTTCCATGACGAAATGGTTGAACCATGCAGAAAAACTCGGCAAAGCTCCTGAAAAGTTGGTGTTGATGACGGAGGATAGAGCCCCAGAGATCTGTCTTGCCTGATTTGCATAGGGAATTATTTAGTGGATCATGAGAGCCACTTATAATGAGATGAGATTATATGGATCAGAGCTCTGCAAAAATGTCTTAGCAATGACACGAGAACAGCTAAAAGCTCAACAATAAGAGAGTTAAGAAGCCTTAATCCAACTGCTCAGCAAAAGTCTGGCCAAAATAATCACTTCAAAATAGTTTCGTTAAGTTCCGTTAAGTTTCTTTCAATTTCGTTAAGTTTCGTTTTGTTTCGTGTCCTTTAATTCCGTGAGGTTTCACTCATCTTTGCTTCAACTATTTAATAAAGCCGACTTAAGTTTCTGTAGTTTTAGTCCGAAAAGTCTTCGAGTTTATGGAGCAACGCAGCAAATGACGCCCGCGCCTCAGGTGAGTAATACAAATGCTGCGGACTTCATCGATTATGCCACGTATAACTGGAAGGAATTAGCCACACATCGCCGAAGCTGGGGGGACGAAGCAAAAAAACGAAAGTGTCGCTTTCCTAGGTCTTTCAGCCAAAATTTGTCTTCGAGTTAAGATTTCAGTTATCCAACAAATATAACTGAAGTGGGTACTCATTGTCTCTCTCACAGTCTTGATGGGTTGATAAGTGGCATTTGATGGCTTCTCATGAAGGGGACCAACTTGGCACTAGCCGAACTAACTCCGGACTCGACTATTCCACCTCGTGAGGCCAGTCCATCTCTTTGAGGTGTTTCGCGTCAGAACCAGAAGAGGTGTATGATGTTGTCCCTTATAGACGTGTTGTGAGGTTGATAAGCACCCGTCTTGTACGTCTTCTCCAACCAGTATCTCCAAGGCCTTAAGTGGAATGATAGGGGACTAACTGGCCTTTCCATCCTACGCCTGATGGTTTTCCTCTATTTTTCTACCACTCCACGTCGCGAAGATGTTAATCAGGCACGAGACAATATCAAAAGCCGGAACTCCCTCAGACCTGGTTTGAAGCCCTTCACGGTTCGTTGGCCGAACAGGGAAGCCATCAAGCCACCCACCCAAAGTCCCATGAAACACAAACGCCAAAAATAGCCTTCCGAGAAGCAGCGAGCCAGCCCAATCGAAGGAAACGCCACGTAGACCGCCGCCGCAACGTTTATGCCCTTTTCAAGCATTGCCTCACGTTCGACTACACGTACGCATATCAGATCCGAGTGCACGGCGAAAAATAATTTGAATAGAGCTGCCACGCCAGAGGCGATCACCCGTCAGGCAATCACGTCCTGGGACGATCGTCAACTTGCACCGCGATAAATCCACTTAATGATGATCGAATGAAAATAATCGCGACTTAAGTGGTGTCGAGCGTCCCCTCCGCGCTGTCGTTGTCGCTGTTGCTGTTGCTGTCGTTGTCCAGCTCGTTGGACGCGAGTGAATGAAGTTTTATTGGCGCAGATACAATCACAGTACACGACATGCCACAATGAGTGGGCCCATTAGAGCTACACTCGAATGCGCCGCAGCGCGGAGGCATCTGCGCACCGGCCGCGTAAGGAACGCCTCTAGTTCGGCCCGGAGCGGTGGCGCCGCGAGAAAGACCAACCAAAAGTGTGGCCACATACGAGCAGTTACTTTGTTTTAATATTCCCACATCCTCGGCATTTTAGTGTGGGTAATTAAGGAGCAGTTTCCTTTTTTTTCATGTGCGCTCCGTCGTGCGAGAGCCTGTCTCGGTCGGCATGCCGGCCTTCCTCGAGTGTGACTGGAATGTGGAGTTGATGTGGATGTTGGATGGAAAAATGCCGTAGAATGCACGCGGCCGTGCGGTGTTGGACAAATGTTTCTTGTCGGCTGAGTTGGACCAGCGTCACACCTGTCAAGGGAGATTAATTCCAGCCGGTGTGGAATGGAAGGCATAGCTGGGCCGGAGGGGGACGGGCGGGTGGCGCCGCGGCCGTTGGAGTTATGCAAAAATAATGGGCACTCCATTGAGGGCATTGGTCACTAAATTAGCTTAATTTTCTCGTTTGTCTGGCTGGAAATGAGATTATGGTTGATGTTCGAATGGGGCACGCTTGGACAAGTGGCTTGTGTGTCGGGTGGGGAGGGATTAGAAAGTGCAGAGGCTGCGGAGATAGTTAAGCTGATGAGAAAGTGTTTAAGGGATCATGTTCAACAGCAGAAGATAACATCGCTTTTCGTTAACGACGGTCAATGGTTGCCGCAACCCACCGACTTGGGAGGGTGTCGAATTTCTTGACTGACTTGGAAATGAAATTGATTTAATCCGGTTAAATTAACGTTCAGTGTAGGCCATTAACGAAACTGTCACATGAGCATGAAATGTCACTCACTGCGTCTTCATCGCATTTTTGTGCCGAAAACAAAGCAAGTCATGGGCGCATCGGTCGGTTGATACTTTTATCCAAGTTCTGCTTGAAGAATCCCTTTTAAACTTTTAAATTGTCGACAAGTTCAAGAGGAATCTGCTGTATCACAACAAGAAGACTGCTAATGAATAAGGGAGCCGTTTATTGGGAGCTCAAGGCTGGCCTGCATGTATAGCAGCGGAGTATTGAGAAGCCCCTCGTCTGATGCACTTAGCCCTTTTTTCCACTTTGTTTCATTAGTGATATTCGGTAATCATGTAGCATCTGTGAACTAAAAACAATTCGATGTTACTAACACCCTTAATTGTCCGGGATTAAGACACAGCACGGGCCGAGGGTATAGACTGAGAGAGCGAGAGGAGATTCCTGTGCACATTGGTCTTAAATATCTGCGGATTGTAGTCCATGGGAAATATTGGGCTGGGAAGAGCCGCTAAAAAACGAGTCCCTAAATGTGACTGTGCGTCCGAAAGCAGGCTTAAGCGTAAACTGATGGGCATTCCTGGCGAGACCTGTATTGCGGGTGAATTCAAGAAAAGGAGGAATGCAATAGACAAGCTCACTTAAGCATTGTTTGTTGAAATAACGATGAAAACACGGACAAAGAAAACATGATAGGTCAATGTTCGAGCGAGTCTAATAAGCCCGCCCGGTATTGTTGTCTCCTTTAAGTTTTATCGCTCGCTTTTGGATTCTAGTAGGTGCAGGGTTGTCTTGGGGGCACAAGACCAGTTGGTCGGTGGTATCATTCGTGCTCTAGTGCATCCGTGTCGGCAAAAGTTGTTCAAAAGGCAACAAATGCAGGTTTCGCATCTTTCCAACCCCAACTTTCTTATGTCACTAACAATGCCCAGACCGTCTCTCCACTCACGGATTCACCGATCAGAATCGCCATAAAACTGATCAAGAGCAAGAAAGCAAGGGATTGCTAGGGCTAGGTTCTCATCAGACAGTAACTCACTTCTTATAGTCAGCAAGCAGAATAACTGCTGCTTGTGGACCTTCTAATGGAGAACGTTCAACATTGTGCAAGGACTGCCCTAAATGTGTTTCAGTGGAGCAATTAGCAGAGCAGCACCCCCATTCGGTAAACATGTACCAGCCGGCCCAGCTCTGAACTAAAACCACTTCGACTGCGATCCGAACTCACCATCGGTCACTCCACCATTTCGATAGTTGATAGCCCGCAACTTCAAGCTGGGATGGTGCAGTTGGTTAAGTGTCTGTCTTTGGTTACTGGAGCTCCCTGTATAAATCCCAATGCATGTCAATATGCTAATCTGTACCACAATGGACCAACAATGGTTGAAGTGAGCTGGCAATTTTGCGTGCAGCTCAATTAACTAACCTAAGCTTTCCTCAAAAAAAAAATGTGTGCACCAGCATTCCTTCCAGATCGGATTCGATGTCTGAGAATCACAAGATTGTCCTGATCTCTCTGATCACTGTAGCGTTTTCAGACAGATATCTCACTATCCTGGCGCAAGAACAATGTTAAATAACATTTTTGGGCAGCCAGGCTTTAGTTAAGTCTGTGGAAAATGTTATGTTTTCTCAACGAGACTACTGGGTGTTTGAATATACACCCCATGTGGATGCCGGGACATTGTTACATACCGGATAATAGCACAGCCGATGAAATCCCAAGGTGTGGTACAACTTCTTGCCTTACACCGGAAGTAGATTCACCATCACATACCATTTTAGACTTCACATAATTAAGACAGCCAATTACACTCCTTCAGTGTTGCTCAGACTAAGCAGACCCTCACTGAAGATGCTCATCGGCGTCTTAGCTGGACACTGCGGCGCAATATACGCCGACGGGATGGGTATCACCAGATAACTAGAGCACGCACACTTCTGACGCCTGGTTTCCAGAATTGACTCTTTCGTTTGACTCTATTATATACTCTCAGATCTGATGAACACTAACACACACAATGACTCCTGCAGAAGCTGCTCCTGTAGCGCTCTGGCTCATAAGTAGAGTATTCACACCTCAGCAAATTAGAATTAACTAGTCAAACGGCTTCATTAGAAACTGGTTCCAAGCTTAGGAATAGGCAATCCGCCATCGTCAGTCAAGCACACGCCCTTACGTAAGGTTCTATGAAGGGACTGGTTGTGTCTTGCCTTCAAATAAAGGCGAAGTGAAGTCTTCGAATGCGTATCGGCGTAGGGGTGACGGGACTACATCTGTCAGTCAGTCAGTCAAGCCCCATCAGGCCCATACTCTACAAGGTTAGTCTACTAGCTAAAGTATGTGCTTTTCCACATGCCTGCCTGGAGAAACTTTCAGTTTTTTCAGTAGCATGTCGCTGAGTTGGCATGAGGTGGCCCGTGGCGTTGTGGGTATGTGCGTCGACCACAACCTCGACGTCGTAGGTTCGATTCCTGCTCTGTGCGTCGAAAACAACACTTCTTTCGAGTCACTGACAATGCTCAAAGTCTGTCTAGAAAAAGTTTCTCAAGCGTGGTCGTTCGGATTCGGCATTAATCTGTAGGTCCCTTCCACTCGTGAGAGAACAATAGTAGTGGTTGCAGAGAAGCCACGCCCTGGCCCCCTATGGGCTGTAGCGCCACACGACCAAAACTAGTTAGCTCAGTTCACTGGCAGCGAGCGTCTTTTTGAAGTCGAAAACAAGACACTTTCTGCCGCTTTTTGCGAGCGGCTTAAGTTCAGTTCTGTCGCCGGCCACAGTAACAGTTCACCAGACAGACCATGAAAAGGAACCCCTAAGTTCAAGCCGACACCCACCACCTCTTTGTCAATTTTATTGCCACATATGACAGCGTGTCTACAGCGTCATGTCCCACGTCTTGACAACCGAATAATGGCCACATATCCAATCACTTTCCTTGATTATGCATGCATGTGCCTTGCCGGGCATTCGATTCAATCGCACTCAACCGTCAACCTGTTACAGCTCAATTCGGTCTCTGGCAAATCCATTCGTTCAATCGCTACCGCATTCAATTGGGAACCATCTGGATTGAATTCCACAACAAACGAGTGGCAATCGCTCCGCGAGCCAATTACTTAACCGACTCCCATTCGAGCGGGGGCCCACTAGGCAGCTGCGTTCGCCGCTGGACACAACCTGTCCCGCGACCAATTTATTCGCATGAAATATTACAACAACAGCTGTCACAATCGCCCCTCCCGACCAACCGGTGGCGGGCGACTTATGAAAATTTATCTCCACACATTTGGAATGTGTCCGTACGCACCGCCACGGAATTCCAATCGGATGGACTGGGCGTCCAAGGTCGATGTTGGAATTTATGGCCGATGCTGGACGGCTCCTCCTCAAGATCACACCGATTGCATCGTCTCGGGATCGTAAATTGCAACGTCGGTCGTGTGTGCGATTGCAACGGCGGCCGGACGGATTTAATCATCTCCGCTTGTGCTAAATGCGTTGGCTGGGCTACACCCACCTGCCCGAAGGGCCGCACTCGAAGAGGGATGGGTTGCAATTAGCGTTCCACTTAATCTGACGGCAACGGGGCGGTACACGGCGTAGTTTGTGTGCAATTGCACGGAGGAACTCGTAAATTTCCCCACGCTGAGGTGGAGGACTGCATGGAGGCCACCCAAGAGAGAAGGGACCGCTCTTGGCATGGAGCCATGTTCTAGGAGTTGTACGATCCATAGACATGTCAACGATGACATACGCCAGTTGTTGGCTCGTTAAGAGTGCTTCGACGAAGCTGATTTGAATCAAACGCGTGTCTAGGGTCCATTGTTCATGGTCGAGGGTATATCGTGTCGCCGGGTAGGAGTTCAAGGAACACGCGGTACACTGAAAGAAAATTTGGCGTCTAAAGAGGGAGCCTTGATGGACTGCGAGCAACTTGAATTTTAAGCACTCTCTGTTGGGTTATTTGTTTGTTCATCCAGTTTGGCAACAATCAGGTGTCCCGATGCGGTTTCTTGACGCCCCTTGAAATCACTAGCAAATGTACAGGACCTAGTTTGGTTTCCTGAGGAAACACGGCAAAAGAAGCTACAATTCTAACAAACTCGCCTGTGATCCTTAAACTTGTTGCTATACGACACCCCAGCACGATCCTTAAGCTTGTTGCTATACGACACCCCAGCACGATGGACATGCAAGGAAAAATACAGGATCTGCTAGGAATCCATGAGGAACCCAAGTAAAACAAACTATATTGGTCATGATCGTCATAAAACCGCACCTACGAATCTCAAACAAGCTGCTTGGCATCGGTCTAGCTCTATAGGCTCCAAAGCAAAAGCACAACACCTAGATGGGTGCCCTTAGGAACAGCAGTCAATTTGCCTATGTTGGCAACGATCAACATAAGGCCGATTCTGTGACCCAAGCAGCTAAGCATCCGTCACATCCGTCACCGACTTATTTGGGATCCCTAGTGAAATCAACTACATCGACAACAATAATCTTTAAACTTAATGAAGTTGGTAAACATTCCTTTAACACAATTGACATGCAAGGATAAGCACGGTGACTAGTTGGGATATCTGAGGAACACCAGTAAAATCGGAATAAAACTGGCAACGGTAGTCTTAAGGTCGCCTCCTTGGTTACTTAACGAGTAGCAAAAGTCCAGGACCTAGTTTGGATCCCTGAAGAACCCCAGCAAATTCAGATAAATTGAAGATGAAGGAACACTTTGAGTGAGAACCTGCCGTGCTCCCTCTCACGAACGTCAAACTCCATCTCAAACATCAAGTCAATTGACATTTTCTTCAAGTGTATCCGCATATGGGGCTGATTACTGCGTGGTACGCAACCGCACAGCCATCTACTGCCGATGATGATGAATCTCGGTTAACCCGCGGTGCCGCGTCGTTACGCTTTGTCTTCGCTTCTTCGAAAGCAGGAAGTGTACGCATTCATTCGTTGCCCTCGTCCAAGACAAAGGAACTGATCGTCCGCACGGTTATGCATGCATTCTGCCATGCGGCATGCCACGGCAGGACGGAAACGCACATGGTCGCAATTAAAAATTCACTCGAAATCGCGCACAATTCGAAATTCCAACGAGGGAGTGCAGTGGCGGTGGCAGGCTCTCTCTCTCGCCACTCAAGACGGTAGCAAGCACACACACAGCCAATTATGAAAATTGATGCAACATCCTGATAAGGAGCCGAATGGACCCCGACTCAGGCAATTGCAGCGCTCGTTCGCTCTGCCTTTTGTTCGCGCAGTCCCACGGCACCGCTTCGCGGAGTGCAGATACAAATCAACTCTTGGCGCACTTCAAAGTCCACGGAACGGACCGCAATTAGAGCCACGACACTCTTAATGTCGTTTAAGTAATTCTTTTCCGCTTACAGATTCAATTTGAATTCCAGCTCCGCCCACTCGGCACGGTTCGGCTTCGGTCTGGTACCGGCTGGTGGGTGGAAGGCGGGAGGGGGTGGACGAGGCTCCAGCTAAGCCCCAGAGGAGTTAATTCCAATTGAGCGCCTGCAGTCTCATAACTCGAGTGCTAAGTAATTTGGTTAATTGAATTCAGTTGCACTCGCAGACGGTCGATCTGCGAATTAGTGGCCCCGGCTCCAGTGGCTCGGATGATTTGTAGATGATCTCAGAGCGTGCGGCCTGCGACTGTGTGGGGCAATCGCGCGATTTAGGAGCACTCTGTTGGCTGCCGGCTGGTGATCAGGAACTCAGATCGTGTGGAGTATTAAGTCGTTGATTGCTTTGAAAGCGGTTCGGAAAGCCGACGCTGAGATTGCGGCAATGCTGGGACTGATTTTTGCTTGTTTTGGCTTGCTGAAGAGTTTGGCACTTGTTTTTGATAATTTTTGTTGTGATTTAATTGAATTTGCTGGTGTTCCTCATGGATGCAAGCTAGGTCCTGTGGTTTTACTTGTGCTTTCAGCTGTCACTACAGTAGGACATATAATACGGGATCTCTTGGCTCTTGTCCCTGGAATGTGGGAACAAGGCGATGCACGGATTTCTGTGCGCAAGTCACTCGAGTATTCACCAGTGGAACGTGTTGGATGTTTATGTTGCTACAGGTCTCTGCCACTGAAAGGTGACTTTGATCAGGCCCACGGACAGTGATGTCACGAAGTCGGAATCGATGTTCCCCTGTAATGCAGGAAATGGATGCGGTGATTCCCACCTCGGCACATGTTCCTAGATTAAGAAGCGCCGAGGCCCGGAATGAACCTGCGCACCATCAAACCCTGCGAGCACTTCCAAATGTCATTTGAATATATAAGCACTGAATGTCGGCACTCCAACTCCCTCCCCGATCGGTGAATTTGATTGAATTTGAACGAACACATGGCAAGCCCTCCGCTGCATCGCCACCTCGCAATAAATGGATTTTAATACCGGGCAGTCATCTGCTGTCATTCGCTTATCTCCGTCTCGTGTGAGATTTGAGATTGTGGTCTGTCGGTGGCCATGGCGTTACAAGATGTGGCTGAGATAAGACCGGCCGCCGGCCCAATCAAGCGAGCTGTGGACTTGTCCATTAGCTTCAGATCACTGCGTCTGATAACGACGAGTGGGCTGTGGGAAGGGAATGAGGGCCTCGTGTGAATGACAAGCGGCTTCTGAAATGGATACGATGGTGAAGGGGAACAATTTGATGGGGTCACTGGTTTAGACAGTGTTGACGTCGAAGTTGAGTGAGTGGCCGTCGAAGTGGTGTGAATGTTTGGCGGAGAGTGCATCAAATGTGGACCTACTGAGTGGCTAGTGAAAGGATTGCCCACTTAGCACAAGTGTAGTTGAATGGATTATTAATCTAAATGGATTTTAATGAATATCTGGAGGAAAGCACAAATGCGTTTTTAAAAGTAGTTTGTTGCTTTCTGGGTATTCCGACTATCACCATTCTACGTTTGTTCTATCTGCTGATCAGTTGATGACCGAAGATCGTGGCAACAAATCTCTCACCAAATTCATGGGAATTTAGTCGCTGCTTTGCACGTAACTCTTGATCTTTTGCCGATAGACTAGAATGATTTTATTGAGCCAAACCAGATAGCAGGCAGCACTTTTAAGATTTGGAAGAAACTCCGTTCTGTGCACACAATCCACCATGAAGGACTTCAACAGATCAACACCTAAAAACAGAAGATTCCCAACCAACCTCGAGATCCCAATGGAGGTCTGACCACTACACGTTGCTGCAAATGTTTGCGAAGGAAGTGCGAAGGGGTGGACGATTGCCGAAATCTTTATACGAATGCCTATAATCAAGATGTCGTCTATGAGGTAAATATGAAAAACAATGGGACCAGGCAACGCTAAAGTCGGCAGACACGTCACTTTTACCTCAAAGACTTACTTGAACTGATGCCTCTCTCGAGATGGCCCACTAGTTTAACATCCAACTTATGGGGAGGCCGGGACACCGTGTCATTTCAGAAAATGGGTGAGCTGACGAACTTGCTAGAGAGGCCACAAGCTCAGTGCTCCTTTCATTTGGACAATTGTCATCAACGTTTTCCGCCTCTTAGAGAGGCACCCCATTCCCTTCATGAACACCATCAAACAGGTTTTTGCAGCATGATCAACTAGATCTGTGTGGTTACACGTCGCTTATACTTTGGTCTAAGTTTGACTGCTTCATGATGGCAGTTAACTTAAGGCCACATTAATTTAACTCAACCTAGCCAGTCTGTGAAGTACCCTCGTTCTGAAGAAAAGTCGAACCGAAGCAGAAAAAGATTCGCAGTTGGTTCATAACATTCCATCATCATCAATCATATCCCAATTATTTACTCTTCCACTCCGGACTATTCGGATTAGAGGGACGCACTTAAGTGGAGAAGGACCGCATCCAGCATGAGGCGTGAATTCTCTCCATCTGGACGATTATGTGGGCAGGTTTTTTGGCGAAAAACTTCATTTCGGACCGATGCACCACTCCAGATGTAGTAAGAGTCTTCATCAGCGCACGACAAACTGATCTGAACACAAAACTGAACCAATTACAACCACAGGGAATTGTTCAACCTCGCGTGGCGTCTTAACCGACGTACTTCTCGCGGATGGATGGCGCAGTTGGTTGACTGCCTGCCATTGGTTATAGGGATTTCCGGTTCGAATGCAAGGAAAGTTGTTGATCAGTGCTATTAGTCAGACCATGGGTACCACAATTCCCACGATGTGTGCTGGTTATTTTGCTGGGAGCCCAAGAACCTAGCCTAACCCAACCAACTACAAGCATGCCTTACCTTGGTTATATTCTACGACCCCTAGCCGAAGGGGGATCGATAGTGGCAATGAATGAGAGCGGCGGCAACAATGCTAAGATTCAACGCGACGAACTCGACATCAGCTGATAGCCAACAGCCTTAAAGATTTCAGTATCTTCATTAGGTAGACTTCAGCCTCTAAACGCGACTAGACCCGGCAGTTGTTCAGATGACAATCTGAGAGGATGGGTCACCTTTTTTGCTTGCTGCTTTCCTAGTTCGTTAAATTTTGTGTGGGCTTCCTGGGTCACTACTTGATTGGGTTTTTTTTCTTCGCGGTGTCGTAAAAGCCAGTCACCGCCTCTTTGAAGACTTCTTGACAACGCATCCAATCTTCTTCGATTGTTTACGCAGGCGACGATGGCGTCTGACGGCGATCGCAATAAGATGTGTTTGGTTGGCAATTGCTTGCTCAGCCAGACCACTGCAACCATTGCATTTTACTCGGGAAGATGTTTTGTAAGAGACTCCCCATTTTCAATTTGCCTTCGGGGCACAAAGTGAGGCATCACAAATACAGGAGCTCCACATCGGTTGCAAGCCACTGAAACCAATCCATCCATCGCTTCATACCTGAGTCTTGACTACAAAATCTCCACAATTCCCACGACACACAAACCGAACCCCATACCCCATCAGTTCTCGGGGTCAACACCCCACCGATCGCCTTCATTCACAGACCACATCACGGTGACATGCAACCTCAGCTGCAGCGCTGCATTTCCCATTCAGTTCTCGTACACTTCTCGATAACATCTTCATCCTCTCGACAGAGCCAGTGGCGGCGTAACATCAAGACCGACAGCGAGTAGTGTCCTCCCTTCGGTCGGAAACTGTCACTCCGACGCCCGCTGTCCGCGAACGACAGCGCGGATGGCGCCAATTCAAACTGACAGCTAATCAGTATAAATCACCAATTAAAAGTCACTTAACGACTCTTGCCAGGCAAATAAACCAAAAACCACGCGGGAACGTGGGCGGAATGCACATCGAACTTGGCTGGGTCCTTCTCTCCCAGCGAGGCGCTCTGCCCACGTGCATGTTAATCGCGGCTGTCCCCTCCTTGTGCTAGAGGAGCGGATCAGGTAATTAAGGGGCCGCCGCAAGATTGCAACACAAGTTCCGTAATTAATTCCTTGGGAACCCTGGCCCTACCCGCTGCGACGAGAGATGTTCTCTCAAATCCCATCAGTCACAGCCGATATGCGCATATCCCGCTCGCATCAGAATTCATCAACTTCCCCGTTCGACAGCACGTCTCCGGACCGCATGGGGAGAGTTCGCGAGCGAACACCACAAATCCTTCATCGGCGGCCCTGTGCGGCCCTCCCTCCCCGCTCCGATGCACTACGCACGTGAGCGCAGATATTTCCCACCTCCTAGGTGGTTCCTGCGTGTCTCCGAGCGGAGATGTAAAGGACCGGCGCATCGTGCGCACGCACGGCGACCGAGAAAAGGTGCTAATGCCGTAGGTACCCAGATGTGCCGTGCCGAGGGATAAATCCGACACCGATGCGGATCCCCGGTCCTTGGGTGCCCCGGTGCCTGTGTGCGACAGGAGTTGCCGTGAATTATGGTTGCATTGCGAAACTCGAATAATTTATGAGCCCGCTCGCCGGTAATCGCACACACTCGGGGGCCGCCGGCCGAGATGTCCTTGCAAAACTGTGAGCCTCGCTCGGCGGCCTACGTGCCCGCTTTGTCTGACCCGGGCGCTGGGTTCATTAATCTTTGCATAATGTGTCCTCGGCTGTGCTCCGGCCCTCTCCGGTGAATGTAATCGTTCAGGCGAATAATTTAATTGTTTTTAATTGGAACGATTTACGCCGGATGACAGGGAGTGAGAGGGGACTCTAGGGAACATTAGCAATTCAGAGCGAAATGGCTCGTAGACAGAGATGCTTACCGGCGAACTAGTGCAATTAGATGTGGAGGTATGCTGCGAGGGTCCTTTTGTGCGGCGCTCTTCCGCCCTTGCACGAGGGGACTGGTGAAAGGGTGCGCAAATTGTGACAGAAAAGAGGCGGAATTACAATTTAGCGCGGCAGAGTCCCATTGGGAGAGGGCCGAGTTTTAATCGGGCATTCCGTGTGCAGGGAATGCCACTTGCAGGCTCATTGTGGTCTGGCTCTAGAGTGTTGCTCTTGTGCCGAGGGAATGTGTGTTGAGTTTGAATTTTAATGCTTGTGTAAGCCGGATACCGGATACGACGACGAACTGATTAAGGTGACGAGTGATGACAATCGCAGAGCAGTGGTGTTGTGCGGGCAAGGACCTTCTTTAAAGACGTTACAAATTGAGGCGATGGCAAGTACCAACGAGAGGCTACTCAGAGGATTCAATGGACCATAATTACAACTTAGGGGCTTGATGAGGAAATATAGACCCGCTCTATGATACCATCCCATACCTACCATTTGAGTTGGGTGAGATTTACCTTGAGGCAGGCTCTGTATAAGCAAAGACATCTTGACGGGAACCGCAATCGCTCTGAACTGGTGACAGAAGGCGATTTAATGTCCATCGGGTTGATGCGGGCATGCTGTATGTAACTCCCAATCGGTGGTCAAAATTACGCCGATCGCCATAACATTAAGAATGACATTTTGCAGCTCGGCCATACACCCGACGTCTACGGTGACCGACCATAGGGAACTTGGGAGCTAGCAACTGCTGGCAATCAGACGCAAGCAAGTAAACTGGATCTGACCATGAAAGGGTGCAAAACAATGTGAATTCCTCAAGGAGAGAAGGTAGTGTTCTCGATGTCTCTTTCACTTCCGGTCAAAGCTGGCATTCCCTTTTATTAAGGCAGCGATGCGCAATAAGAAGCCTCGTTAGCAGGTTGCAGCCGCGGTCCAGTTGACCTATGAACCTGTGCGGCTCAGGACCTATGAACGGAGATTCCGAGTTAGCCCAAGGAAGCTCATCTGCGAACCTAGCCGAGCATCACTCAAGTCTGACAAGAGATTATAGTGCGTCGTAGCAACATTTGACATTGTACGCAAGAGGCAAGCTAGAGCCATTGTGATGCTCGGTGTAGGATAGAATCCCGCCCTGAAATCTTTATACATCCGAAATCCCAGACACTGAGACTCATGTCTCAGCTGAAAGCAGTCACAACATTAGTCGCCTCAGTCTCAAATGTTTTCGTTGGCTAGTCTCATTTATGTTACGTGGTCTACTTCACATGATTATTGCGAGTTTGTGCTCCAACTAGCAAAAATAAAGCGAGAAAAGAGTACTTGTGAGCATGCTACTAGCTTGGATGTACTTGAGGTTTGTTGCCGAAATTGCATTAATGCCCGCTTGACTGTCAATTACATAAGATGGTAATGCCCGCCGGTAGTATTTTCAAAACAGATATCATTCTGCCCGCTTTCTTGAACGTCCGAACCTCGGCTTGCCGTAGTGGGGGATAGTGGTAGGGCAGAGCAGGGTAACACGAAAAATTGCCGCGCCTCTAAGGATCCTCGATCCATCAGAGTATACATGGGACACAGCTTTGAACCGACGTGAATCTTGCCAGAATTCTATGGATCCAGCCGCCTAAAGCAGAGTAGAACGAATGACCAACTTGAGTGTGGCCTGAAAAGTTTTTCGACCACGAGCCTGAACCACGCGAGTTGATTCAAAGTGATTTCAAAAGCTGATAGGACTGGTTGGATGAAGCTCAGTTCATCTCGAGACTGTTGAGCCCCAAAAGTAACAAGAGGCGTGTTTTCTTGACTACGCAGTGCTCAGCTTAGTGAAATTTTACACGTAAAGCAACAACAAAACAACATACTGAGTAAGAAATACTCAGTAAAATTTCACTGCCATTACTGACTAGGACGCATTAAAAAAATCTCATCCATAGATGGCGAAATATTGGTTTATAAAATGGTATCAATTGATTATTCGACACTAGTAATAATTTACTAATGTTTATTAAATTATTTACATTCGTACAGCTTGTTTGGCTATCTATTATTTGTGTAATTTCTTTGATTTTGAAAATTAAATTTCACTTATTTTTGACATTGCAATATTTTGAAATTAGAGAATTTTGACATCTAATGCAATGGACGTAAGTACTCGTACCAACTTTAGGAAGAAAACTTTAAATCAGTAAAAGGGCGTTTTTTTGAAAATCATAACTGAGCTGAGTACTGACTAGTCAAAAAAACACACCTAAGAAAAGAAAGTTCACTCGAAACCTTCATTTGCGTTCAAAATGGAGCAGTCGTTTGTTGTATTTTTTTGATACAGAACGTTTACTCGGCCTTGGATTCCAAGTAGCCTACTTCTCGAATTAACTTTGTGGCCTGAGTGGAATTTCTTTCGAGAGTCTGTATCCAATCGTCTTAAGCTATAAATGCTTCCCCGTACCAGTGGATAATGGAATATATTCAGATTTTTACAACAGGCCTGTTTGCAGCTGCAAAACCATCGCAGTTCACCTACATACATGAGTACACACCCATTAGTCAATGAATGACATTTTTAAGACTAGCTCATCAGGAACTGGTTCTAATTGACGACGTTGCGTTCAAAGGAACCTGTTACACTTCTCTTTGCTGATTAAAGACTTGATTGGACTGGTTTTTTTACATTTCAAACCGTTGACATTGCGATTCATATAGACACAAGTGTCTGCATCCAGAACCACGTCTTCGAACTTCTACTCTTTCAAGGGCTGATATACATTGACCAAAGGAGTGAGGGTCTAACCCGAGTGGAACTTCATTGACAGCGGCTTATTAGAGGAGGAGGCGGCCGAGAGTGTATCGAGGCAGACTTTTTCGATCGACCCTGAGCTCCACAAGCAGACGCGAAGAGAAGATATTCGGCTTCATACGAGGAAGAGGAGAAAACATGAAAAGCATAATTGTCTATGATGGACATGGAACGACACGAATGATGTCAGACTATAAACTGGACAAAATATAAACTTCCCGGTATGTATATGGAGACGACCAAGTAGCAGTAGAGTTAAAGTCGATTGTGGGAATTTGAAAGAATCACTTCGGCAGACGGTCAAACGTCGACGTGGGCCCAAATGAGGTTGTTAAGAAGCGCTGCCCCACTCACGCTCAAGCGGAGATCGACTTAAGCAAACTTGGTGTGCCCAAATGGGGGCAGTTAGCCAAATATTGCTGGAAAGGCTTGTTGGCTGAGACACCTCAGAACAAAGCGTCACACGGAAACGAGTTTGAAGTTTGTGATTTTGTTTAAAACCAATAAACATTGCCGGAAGAAACCCGATGCCGTTTTAATCGTCGTCCGCTACGTTTCCCGCGAATAGACAATGCACCATCTTTTCCATGACGTTGTTGTGAACCAGGATGGTGCTTCTCATCCATTCTTGATCAATCATTAAATTCTGATTCAAACAAATCATTCAGTTCCTTCAGAGCAGTAGGAAATCAATTGAAATGACAGAATAGAACGAACAAATTAATCTGCACTCATCGTCCATCAACTGACATTAACCGAGAAGGGTTCACTGCGACGCATCGCTCCCACTCGAGCTGCACACACTGGCAGAAGACATGACACTCTGCCTGCTACACGACGACGTCAAATTCGCCAACAACAGCGTCATTCATCGAATCAACCGTCGAAGTGTACGTGGGACAGAAGTAGACGCAATTATCGATGCAAGCTGTAGGTGTCTCTCCGACTGTCACCCAAACTCTGACACCTTCTTGCTAGCTTTATGCAAATCGTTCAACAGTCTGTCATCGCTCGCTACCACGCTGTTGCAACTCACTTGAATAATTTCAGCGCAACACTTACACATCCCTCGTCGATTGTGCGCAGACGGAGACGGCTTTTCGATCGTGGATTGAAGGTGGCTTCGTGCCATTCGGCAGCAATAAGGTGGGTCCGAGGTGGACATGGAAATAGATTCTTCTCTCACGACTGGACGGGACCTTCTGTTGTCTGTTGAGTCCACTGACACTCCTTGTTTGGCAATCGTTTTTCTTCTTCTGAATATTTCCAGCGACCTACTACATGAGGAGGCTGAAAAGTTGTAGGCTGTGCTGGGAATTGAACCTGGACACCAGGCGTGCAGAGGTGATACACTTAAACACAAAGTCCCAGCCTATCGGCCCGTCCTAGCAACAATGAGGTAAAGGGACAACATTGCTTATTGATAACCATGTTACGACAGATGAAACTTTCTGAAGACTTTATGGGTACACCCATAAGCTTGCATCTGATTTTATCATCAGACTACTGTGACCAGTGTCCAAACTGGTTTTGACTTAATGAGGCACTGACTTTGACTTTGAGGCACATCGTGTGCATGTTCTTTGTACTTTTTTAATTGAATCTCGCTTCCAAGTCACAGTCGTCGAAGGGAGGAACCAGATCGTATACCCAGTTCGCGAAGGGTCGCCGCAACTTCCTTGCTAAAGAAGCGTCTTGACTAAAATTCTTTGAAACGATGGTCTGGAAATACAATCCATAAATTTGTCATTGTGAGATCTAAACATGGCCCACCGCTTGTCTTGTACAGACATTTTTTTGATCAGTAAAGGTGTAAGTAAGTGATACAAAGAACCGTATGGAATTGTCCAGGTCAAGAAGATTAGGATGTAGAGTCATGCTTCCGGTAAATATGGGCAAGTGTTTGGAAGGAGCTTGGTCACTAATTTCGAGTGACGGTGCATTTTCTGTACTGAAGGATGGTCTTTCATGACATCTTCAACTTACTTACGCTTCGTCGACCAATGGAGGGTCCGAGCCTGAGCAAGATGGTCCAATTTTCAGTGCCTGCGGGGCTATCCTCATCGAAATCCAATCCATCCTCAATCCATAGCTCGCCTAATACCGGAACGCATCAAACCAACCATTTAAATTCAACTCTCGACGAGGACCAATTATTATCCCACTCTGGTTCCTTCTGGATCAACCACATCAACACCTTACGGATCGTCATCGAACAATGCGTTGAGTATAGATCTCCGCTGCATCTACATCTTTCTTCTTTGAGTGGCGCTACAATCCGGTGTGGAGCTGGGCCTCTGTCAGCATTCCTCTTGGGCTAGGCGCCTCGCACACTCATCTGATTAGGCTCTCTTTCCAGCTGGTTACGTCATCGGAGGCGAAGGTCTTCCTCTAGGGCGTTGCCACTCAGGGTTGGCTCCGAAGACTTTCCAAACCGGGGCGTTAGTATCCATTTTCTCTATTATGTATTATATGTCCTAGCCGTCTGAGTCGACACAATCGAATTCGTTTAGGCCAATGTAGTTGTACCTCTGGTAGAGTTCGTCGTCCAGTCTTCTTCTCCAAACTCCTTCTTCGCAAAAGGGACCGAATACGATTTGAAGGATTTTCCTTTCGAAACGACCACACATCTCTTTGTCCTCATTTGACATTTTCCATGCTTCTGCGCCATACAGCAGAACTGGGACTAGTCTTATATAGAGGCAGCTTGGTTTTCCGAGACAGGGCCTTGTTTTTCAATTGCCGCCATATTCCAAAGACACAGCGATTGGCCAGGGGTATCCTTCGTTTTTCTACGCGGTGATATCATATCCACAGTTTATTGCAGAGCCTAGACAGCTACATCTACTGTTCGTTGATTTCGAAAAGACTTCCGATAGCTTGAATCAAGATGCGAACTGGTTGGCCTTGAGCCTAATATAAAAGCTGCATATACCATATATGAAGGTAGTTAGTATCACGTCTTGCACAGCGGTAAGATGTCAGAGGTATTTGAGGTCCAAAGTGGAGATGGTCAATTGTGCATACTGTCACCACTATTGGTTCTGGTGGTTATCAGCGATGAACTCCGTGCAGCATTGACGGATGGAAACTATGGACTATGGCATCTTATCTTAAACCTCCTAGAATGAGCAGAAGAAGTTTGCCTGCTATCGCATCGGATAAAGGACCTTCAATTGATGACACACAACTTAGAGGCTGAGGCAATCATGACCCCTAGCACTTAAGACAACAGGGTCCAACGGAACATTGCCGGACAGGAAGTCGAAAAATGATCAGCTTTCTATAGGAAGCTGTTCTTAGGAAGTGTACCCTCGCCTAACCGCGGTGGCTCCGAACTTGATGGGTGCAGCAGAATGGGGAAGGGTAAGCTGCGTTCGGAATGCCATCTACGATCTGGAAAAGTAATGTGAACTGCTTGAAGACCAAACTGCGACTGTGTTCTGTTCCAACGGAACACAGTTGCTTTATGGATGCAGTACCTGGAACAGCTACAATGCTTAGAATTTTTGAACGAACCACATCTCGAACGAGCAACTATACCTGAGAATAGGCCAAGAGGCAAGAAACGACATATAAATCTTACGATAAGAAGGAGAAAGTGGCAAATCGGTAACAGGGAAACCTCCTAATCAATCCCATCTAGAGAAGTTCTGAAATAATTTCTGAAGGCATCACTTAAGGCCTAGAAAAAAAGAAGATGATACAACAGCTCTCTTAGGTCACACTGCTAGTGTCTATTTGTAACACATTTCGAGTTCTTCAATCAATGCCGACTAGGTATCAGGCATAATTTCGTATCCCAACAGTTGTTGGTTCAGCTCTTAATCGTCATTAACGCTCTATAAGCGATCTTGCCAAGTCGACGCCTGTTGACCGTCCATTCGTCGTTTCTATTGATTCACAAACCGCCCACCTTCCATCATTCCAACGAACTCGATCAAAACACCGCGATCTGCGCACAAACTGATGTCAGAACAATCTTCACGCGCTCTGAACCACTGAAGGGAAAATGAACCGAAGCAACATTTACCCCTGTTGCGTCAGCCCTCACCAAGCACAGCCTGTCACAACACCTCGAGTCACCTTAGAGGGACTTTCAACCGCAAGCAGTTGAGCACCACCCGAGACACCACCAACATGTTGCTACAGCCTTAGCAACACGAACACTCGGCCAGACTCTCCGCAACCCAATGCAACGCAGTCCAACATGCATGAGGCGCAACACTCTCGCCACACCGCCTGTGCCAACAAACATTTTTCTGACATTTCCCTTCGCTCTGTTTACGAAAACAGAAATCACAGCAGGCACGCGCCGACCCGAACGTCAGGAGGAAAATGGAAAAATTGGGAAAATAAACGAAAAAAGACATCACCAGCGCCACTCAACAGCAGCGACTCCGACTGCACACCGAAACCGAATAACCTGCGCAAAGCGGACGACACAAACGTACCCCCGAACGGCAGAGCAAAAGCGAATTCAGTTTTGAATGGCATGCCATGCGAGTAGGACGTGTGTGAGTTTGAAGTCCAAAGTCGCTCTGAGTGTCGCCTCTTCTTCGTTGTGTGTCTCTGCTGCCGCTGCTCGATATCAAGTGAAGTCCGCGCAATCAGTTTCTTGATAACATTCCCGACTCGGTGTGCCGCTCAGTCGCGAATTGATAACCCCCTGCGCTTCCGTCGCAAACCGAAAAAAGTGCGAAATCGCAAAAAGTGCTCGTCTGTTTACAGTCGCCGTCGACCGCGTAAACAAGTGCGTCCGAGGGGAAAAATAGTGTGATCCAAGTGTGTTCGCGTCGTCGTCGTCGTCCTCCTCCCCGCCCAGGAACAGTACGCAGCAGCTCAGAGGTTCACCCCAACCGTGAAGGCGCTGCCAGCAGGCGATCGTCCAGCGGACACAATTGAGGCGTTAACGGTAAGCAAATCGAACGCGCACCTGATTACAAATTCAATCCCCAAGTGGATTTGGGGCGCCGCGGATCTATAAATAGACCCCGATGGAGGAAAAGTGATTTTATTTGTTGTTGTCGATGTCGTGTAGAATTTTCCGCTCGAAACGTCAGCGAGCGATGGCAGTGCTGCGATGTGTGCCATCACTGGCGTGGCAATGACAGTGAGACTGCGTCGAGGACGAGGCCGTGCGTCTTGTCGTCATTTTCGCTGATATGATGTGGACTGCCCCCGAGAGGAGAGGAGGCGGAGGGATGCAAACGCAAAACAAATAAGCAGATAAACGGCATCGCAGTGGGCTGAGTGGCTGTGTTTTGTTTTGGCGGAGGGATCCGCCGTGTGATGGCGCGACGGTGGTTGGGGCATTGTTCGCCGTCTCGGAAGAGCCGCAATGTGCTCCCGATTCGGCAACAGTTTCTGAACAAATGCCAATTAATTACAAACGAGTTGAGGAGAGTTGGAGTCGATTTGGGGTTGCCACTGTCGCTGGTTAAGTTGGGGCATTTTTTTCCTTTTAACACCCGAGCACCGATTTTGGGCTGAAGGTATGAATATTTATGGGGCCAGTCTATTCGATGGTGGAGAAAACGATTTGTGGCTGGAAATTGATGAGCGCCGCACTGTGCATACCGTATGAAGAGCGCCCTGTATGGGCGGCTGCCCGGAAACTCGCGGTCTCTAAGGCGAACCAATTTGTCTTCCATGGGAAATTAGAGTGGTTTGGTGGAAAAAATTCCGTGCGGTGTAGCTTCAATAATTTATGAAAGTTTCGAGCAGTTTGCCGGTGGAATTTGGTATGGACGCGGCAAGTACTTGAGGGTTTTCAATTGCGACCCACGAACGGCATGTGCAGTGGTACTTGCTGGGGAAGACGTTGCCTTTTGAGTGGTGGTCTATTGGTCATCCTTCTCCTTGAAGTCTGTTCTCCGTGGCTTTTGGGGCTCTGCCTGTCGTGAACTGGTAGTCATTGGCATTCACGAAGGCATTAATGCACGGGCTTGTAGGCACAAAGTAGGTGGGTACTGCTGGAAAATGAATTAACCTCACGTAATGTCGGCATCTTCTTGATAATCACCGCTGCCCGTACTTCAAGTGATGTCGATGATAAATTTTAATTAAAATCCAAGAAATTAATTTGGAGAGTGGAAATTTTTCTGCAAGCTGAAAGTTCATTTTCTGGTATTCAATAAAAATAATAATATTGGTGGCGCTACAGTCCGTTGAGGGCCAGGGCCTGGGAAGCCCCGTACACTGCTCGAAGTGCACCAAAAACCTTTTTCCTTAAACAATACCTACAGCTCATTAATTTAGAGAGAGATAAAGATTTACTGAAATGCGACTTTTGCCACGTTGATTTGTCAAACTGTCAATGAGTCAAATGTCCAAATTCCAAATGTTGAAAATGTTCCATTTGACTATACTTTTACCACTGTTGCTGAATAATCCATTTCCTTATTTCCTTTCAAGCAAAGTTGCGGGGCCCACGAGAAAAATTTAGGCATTTGGATAGTTTTCCCAAATCGAAAACTATTCAACTGGCAACACTAGTCCCTGAAAGTCTCTCCAATTAGCTGCTCCCAGATTGGCGCATCAACTTAATTGAGGCCAACTTCTGCACGTCATCGTCGATGATGCAAAAAAAATGCAGTCAGAACCAGATTCAGCTATTCATCTCGCCTCGACACTCCAAGGCCCGTCGGCCAAAGTAAGGCATTAAGTAACTTTTGCATATGGATATGTCCTCCTTTGAAGGCAGCCTTTGTTACGCCTTGTTTACTAAATGCAGTCTACTCATTTCGGTGTCAAGGCTATCAAACATCACACAGTTCGTTCATCAACGTCATTGCTGTTATCCGATTAAGCTAACAGCTAACCAAGGTAATGGAAGATCAGGATCTTGGTGTTGACCACAAACTGCCAGCGACTTCTGACTAACCAACTGTAGGCATCGCGTTGCCTTGTCTCAACCATTTCCCCGTTAAATTACTTGATCTTGTGCTTGATGTATCAGAGAGAGTAATACACTGTCGTCTTTCAAAACCCGAAAAGTTCGGCAGAGACGCCGAAGCTAGTCATATAGCTCTTCTTCATGCTGTCATATGCAGTCTTTAGGTCGGCGAATACTAATTTCATCTGGCTTTTCCATAACCAGGATGAACATTTGTTCTACTGTGGACTTTCTTGACCTTAGGTCACCCTAAGACATTCAAGCCTTTGAATAAAAAATCAGAAAGGAGTTTATACGCAAGGTTCATGAAGCTTGTCCCACGATTTATCTTTGGTCTTGTTGACTATTACGAACTGAACAGAATCGAGATTACGAACTGAATTTCCACAATTAACTGGTTGTGGTCAGCCCGACCGTAAGTGGTGAAGTTAGGACCGCCAAAGTCGTGCTTTTGGTTGACTGTACTAAGAAACAAATAAATCAACAAACAAATAGTGGGATCGAACAAAGTTGCCTTCGTTCGTCTGTATTGGGCTGTTTTTAGGGCATGCAAGTCTCCCAAACCACATTAGCTAGTACATCCTCTATCATCGTTCAACTTCAGTAGAGCAGTCAACTGATAGCGGAATCATCTATAATAGCAGACTGCACGGATGAATCCTCCAAATTCTTACCATCGGTAACTAATCTTCTACTAGTCGGCCATTTTTGTCACAACCTGCTGCTTCCTGTCTTTCAGAATACAGGCATCACATCCTTCCTCGATAACGTTCGTCTTCTGAAAAAAGTCAAATTTCTTCACTTAATTCTATCCATAGGGCTCACAAATGTCTATCTGGAGATACAGAATTTTTGTGTGTTCCGCGCTGTTTTCGTCTTGGCTGCCAAAAATCTTTATTTTGAGAGAACTTGCCTTGACTAGTAATTGTAAGGATAGCCGTATGCTTGAATCATCTCTCATCTCATCATGGACCTCCACTGGCAAGAACTTTTGGTCCAAGTTAATGTGAAGACGATTTGCTGAAGCAGTTCCAATCAGAGGCAGCAGCTTTGATGATGGCACAGATCCCAACAAGTCTTCTTTTGTTCAAGAGAATGTTGCTCACTGTCCCCTTAAAGCAAATGTAAGCAAATGCGTTGCGTTTGTACAGATCTTAAAAATTAAATCAATTTCGAGAGTTATCCACATTGCAACAGCAATCAAATTCATTTATTCAAAACAATACCGAAACAGCAAACAAATCAGCGGCAACGAGGGAAATTTCGAATCAAGCAGCTGTCAATTGACGTAAAACACGCCAAAGTTCAAAGTTTAACCGGTCTATGCATTCCGAAGCATTCCACATGCGGGCTTCTGGTTCACATCGCATGACAACGCCTGTATTTGGTAGAGCTGTCAGCTTGTGGATTGAATGCAATGCGATCAATGGATTCTGTCGGTTGAGTGCTAGAACATCGTCAGACGTTATTTTTGATCAATTTGTTTTCAGGGTTTAACCGTGGGTGAGATGCGGAATGAGACTCTCCTTTGTTCGTTCTGATTTCTGCTTCCCATGGCTTCGAGGCTCAGGGCTTTGATCAGATCATTCACAGTCGGAATAGGTGACAAATTTTAGTCGATTTCTTTACGAAGTATCTTTCAAAAGAGCCCATTGCATGGGTTGAACCAAAGACCATCACAATTTCAACAAAACTCCAACATCGAACAGTGTGTAAACTGCAAAGATCCGATGCCTTTACATCACTGACCGCAACGGCTCCAGTGACTCTGCTATCCTTTGCAACATAATTTACTGAATTAAACAAATGATTTCGCAGAGCATTCTGCGCATTCAGTCTTTGCAACATCGAAGCTGGACTGATGGTGGTCGACAGCAGTTGAGGAGGACATGTGGTAGTGTCCACTGTTCTTGCAACTGCCTTGCTTCTGAATGAAGCTGATCAAATCGCTGATAAAGTAGAGGTTGAAAAGCAAACGACGGCGTCTACCAAAGGGCGCCTTGCCGACATTGACTGCTTACAGTGTCTCAACCATCTTTCGACACTCTTTGTCCTTCTTTGGTCGAAGTCTTGGTCGTAGTCGTCATTCTAAAGCCAATCGCCTTGCGATCTAACCAAGACGAAAATCCCTCTATTCTCGATCAAAAAAAGGGACTTCACAATCCATTGACCATCACGAACGAAACCCTCCACCTCCTCCCACTCACCAATTCATATATCATAGCCGTCCAATTGACTCGGAATTACCTCGACAACCCCGTCAGGAGCAGACAGACAGACACGAAGAGAATGTCATGACAAAATTACAATCAATTACCCACAAAAAGTTAAGTGCCACTAAAATTCGGCGAAAACATAAAAAAGGTATATCCCTTCGGGTTAATGACTGTCCGTACATGTCTCAGTACATTTGAGCAACTTGCCCCTTAATGACTATCAGCTGGTGGTGGCGTCGGCGACCAGCGACCAGCGACCGACCAACATCATGAAGTCGGTGAGAAAGATGTGGTGTGCGATACAGCCGTACAGGGGTCACGGGATACGAAGGAAGAGAGAGAGAGTGCTAAGGGTACGAGTTCAAAGTTGGGTGGTCTGGTCTGGATGTCTTAAAAGAGATCGACGATAAGGAACTGCTGAGTAGTTATGTCGATTTTGCATTGAAGAGGAAAAGCGACTGTTTTGGGGGAACAGACAAATTATAAGCTTCCGGTGCTGTGTGGTGGCGAGGAGATGGTCTTGATCTCGTTGGTCGGGAAGAGGTCACATGATGCAACGTGGTGAGGTTGATGGGAAAGTCAACTTAAGTGGAGATGAAGCCGGTGTGACAGACTGGCTAGATACCCGGCAATGAGACTAACTGCATCTGAAATGTTAAAGAGTCGACCATAATTTCAGAACCGAAAGAAAATTTGACAGTCATCGACGTGCTGACAACTGCCACTGGGATCTTGTGAGAAATTTCACCACCAACTGTTTTTTACGAAAGCTAAGCCACTGCAAAAACTCATACAAATCCCAACACGAACTGCCATCTGCTTATGCATAGAGAGATTGTGCAGAAAATGTAACTTAACGAAGCTTAACGAAACTTGACGAAACTTAACGAAGATAAGATAAGTTACTATTATGGTCACAGTATTCCTTTTATATGTCTTGCTTCAATTGCTTTTGCCTCCTTAGCATTTTGCTTCAGACTTTTGGCATGAAAAGCAATCATCATTGCATCTGCAGTTCAAACGGGTGGTGTACCGAACCAGAATGGCTTCAAATTCGGTCGGTACTGGTCGGCTTATCCGACTGGATGAGTTCTACTCATCGACAACGAAGCTAAATCAATGGATTTGATTAGGCCTTTGTAGCAATGATGTGTTGGCCACTGCCTGATCAATGAGTGCTTCAGCTTCCCATTTGAAGATGAAAAATGAGTCTATTTGAGCTCATAACTTTGCAAATTCTCTTCCAGCATGAGCCTGAGCAAGCGTAGCCCCGAACGGATTGCGACTCATATTCAAAGCAAATCAAATCAGCGACGATCGTGTTACCTCTATACCTCTATACCTCTACACCAGTGTCAGTCTCGACTGAAGTGCCATTAAGTATAGGACGACTAGTAGTCACCTGACCATTAAAGTGACTAAGAATGCGTCAAAACGAAAATTTCAAAAATTCATTAAATATGCGACGCATTTCCGTAGACTCATTCAATTTCCTCCGAACCACTTCACCAGCTTGAACTTCAAAACACTTGTCTGTATCCATACCGTCATGTTGTGGCACTTTCACCATAAACCACCTATCTAACGTTTGACTTTTGTTCGCGGTAACTTATCGCCTCCTTACAAGCCTTCGATAAAGTCGATTGGACTCCAAGTGCCTTCGAGTATTTCGCAATTCTTTTGTTATCGCTATCTGACGCCGAATATTTTCGATTGATAAGATGACGACTTAAGCTCTTAAGTTTATTTCTACCGCAATTCAAACGTGGGGTAGATAGTCTATCTCCCCCGTCGAACTGCGTCGCAATGTAGAATGAAGGTGAGCTGAGGGGACTTTGCTCGAGATTAGATGTGAAGAGGGCGTGTTATCGATATTTCGACGAAAACAAAGGGTTGTATTGACAAACCAAGGAGGGCTCTAAGAAGTGGAAATTACATAAATTCCAAAGTTCAAGACTGTCTTCAAAGTGGGGAAAGACAGCCGTCAGAATGTGAATTTATTCAGCACAAGCAGCAGACGTCAGAGCACCACCTTCATGGTCACTCTGTCCCTCTATCTCAGCTTCTGTTCAAGAAAACCCCACATCTGCCACATCGAGTGTCATCTCTCGCACAGCCTCAAAGCAGCCCACAAAGCTTTGCCCTTGTCATCACCTCGTTTCACTTCCGCTCCAAACTTCTGAAAAACTTCAACGTCTTGCCCTACGTGTGGGACGGAGAACACGAGGCACTCCCATGTGCAACTTTATTGTCGGCTATTATTTTTTGTTTTAAAACCGAAAGCAGTCCAGTCGTACGTGTAAAGCAAACAATTCGAATAAAACGTGATTTTATGTCGTTGGACTGCACTTTTAAAGACCGTAAGGGTGGTCTCCGTTTTATGGCGCTTTGTTCACCCAAGAGGGCTGAGACGAGGCTGCACCCTTCAAATAGGTAACAACGGTGGAGCTTCGAAATGTCACAAGGCGAAGGACTGGGTTTTCTTTTTACTGCCGTGTTCAGTAGAGTGTGACACTTTTATTCTGATTCGTATGACAGCTCTACCTTGCTTCTTCGGAAACGTGTTCACCTTGTGCGCCACGAAAGGTCTGGCTCCCATTCCAGGTGGTGTTCATGTTATTATCCCTTTCAGTAACTCAATGGCAGATGCTATCTCGGCACATGAATAATGTTTGTCATCGAAAATAAGTTTAAAGGGACTTGAGAAATGGGCCCCCGTGCCGAGTTGGTAGTTTTGTAAATGCCATAACCGGGTCAGAGCCGGAGCTACGACATCCAGAGTAGATTCTTCAGTGAATGAACAAATCTGGCCAGTTCGCGGCTTGAGTTAGGGATCTGCCTTGAATTGAAATAAGTCAAGAACCTCCTCTTTAAAGTTGTTAAGAAAAACCCCAAAGATGAAGCTGATATTCAAAATGCGCCTCCTGTCTTCAGAGCTCGACAAAGGCTCTGGTTACTTTCAAGAAGTGCATGAGCTCCAGAAAAATACTGCAATTTGCAATCGTCTTGCTGCCAGTCTGACTAATGGAACTCGATCGGTGGAGGATGTAGTTTTAGCAGAGAAAATACGCTTATTCACCATAATTTGGGTGTTTATTATTTCCACATCAGGGATCACATCAGGACAAAGGTGAACTGTGACATTTTAAGGGTTTAAGAGCCGGTGCAACAACTTAGGAAACACTTCCTTTCAAATGGATATTCAGTCTCCCACTTCACTTTGGATAGAGCAATACATTTCATTCAATACCACCGATGGAATTTCGTCAAGTGGAGTGTATAGACATTAGACAGGCAAGCACACATAATTTCAAAGAAAAGTCGCCTGCAAGCGTTTGTTTTCGAGACTTTGGGTTCAGTAAAACTTAGTTCAGATGATGTCACCATTGAATCTCGTTTCGTTACTGTAACCGTGATGTTTCCAGGCATGTACCTTTCTCTTTGCCGGACAGAGCCTTCTTGATTGACAAATTCATTCAAATTCAAATCCATTCCCGTGGCAACATGTATTGAATTGAAGAAAATGGAGAATGACTATTGCAACACATAGCAGTGCGACAGACAACAGATCTATTGTTCCCCCATTTCTTGATCTAGGACTTTTTTACATCTGTCTTGAGAAAAGTATCAATCTCTCTAGATGGAATGTCCTGATAGTTCCCATTCCCTGTAGGTCTTCTATGGTTCTCTCTGATTCTTCGCAGTGTCTACAGTTTTCTGTTCGACTGTGCCCAATTTTGTCCAGTGGCTAGTGAGTGGTCTTAGGTAGCCTCTGTTACCTCCTTATATATAAAAATTGTTTGCAATTTGTAAAACATTTTTGGGCGTAAGAGAATTAATTGCAGCACATCCACGTTACATAGAGAGGGAAAGCAGTTCTTGTCCGTTTATCGCTTGTATTACAGCCTTTTCATTATCCTCGTGGCTTTTATGTCCTTGCACCTTTATTAGTCTTAACCTGGTTCTCTTCCCCATTCTGTTTGTAGGATTCTTCGACTGCCCTGGAATTGAATGCAGATCGTTTTTCAGCTTAAAGTAGTGCGTGGCTATCTGAGAATATTGATGTCTTTGACTGAGTAGATTCCTGTTGATTCATGGGGGTGATGGGTGGCGAAGAGTTCATGTATGGAAGATTGTGAATTATCTAGCGAGAATTGTGTGTAGTGCCTGCCATATAAGTTTCTCACTCGACCCACCTTTGGGCAATGTCAATCATCAATGTGGACTGTTGGCCCATTCTAAATACTCTGTCGAAGTCTAAGACTGGTGTCGTGAAAACCACTCACTTGGCTTAGCTCACGTAAGCTTACCTTCTTAAAGTTATACGTTCCTTGTACGCCAAGTCTTGCAGCTTCAGTCTGGACAACAATATGTAGCTGATTTAGTAATAAATAGCTGCCGTTGGAGTGGTTCTTATTGCTCCCGTACCACTGCAGCATTTTCCACTATATCATCCCGCTATAGAATATAGCTTTATCAGAGAGTCTTTGATCCACTGAAAGGAGTTGCGTTAAATCACAATAAATGTTCCACTTGCGTCCTTCACCAAAGAAAACTAAAATCCACTTAACCTAACTAGGTTAGCTTACGTTAGGTTCGATTCAGAAAACAAGTATTAGCCTACCCCTCTCAAATTGTTGGCACCCAAGCAAATAAAACGCTGACATGAAAGTACTTGTAATGGATGTCTGTTATGCCTAAAAGCAATTGATACTTGCTTCGAAGCGATTTAACTGACTTATGTTGTTGCTGTGTTTGTTCATTCTATATAAGGCTCCCAAGTAATTTTTCTGCCTTGCAGCGCGGATTAGATTACGTTGAAGTCACACCTGAATTAATTGTGACCCACTACCCGGTGATTGATACACCGATTCGTCGTTAGCCAGGCGAACAATCTGACACTTGAGAAATACGAGCTGGTATCAGTTAGTCCCCTAGTCTATCTATAGATGATCCCACTAAATTACTTTGTTATAACCAGTTTGTTTCTTGATGATTTTTGCTATATTCTCAATCTTGATGTTTGACATTCCTTCTAGGCTTCTGAATGAAGAGTCACCTGTTGTGCTTTTTCTTCCAAAGACTGGACAGATAGCGTGAGGTCTATTTCATCATCCTCATCTATGCAACTTCAGCAGTAGTCGTTGCAGGGCGCTTCCATTTTTCTTGCGAAGCCCAACAAGTAGTGACTGGTGATAGTGCTGCTATACTTCCTCTAGTGGTGTAGAAGCGTATTTTCTATTTTCACAGGATTAAATAATAATAATTATAATGTGGGTGGCGCTTCAGCCCATAGAGGGACATGGCCTAGCTACTCAGCAACCACTCGTGTTGTGCGTGCTATTGTTCTCACACGAGTGGATTAAATAAAGACCATATTTTATAATTGACTCTAAATCGCGCAACTATCCAATTCCATACATCTCCGATAAGGGATATTGATGGCATCTGTAAGTTAAGTGAAGTTAGGGTAGTGGGTCATAGAGCGAGGATACTTCTCTTTCTCGTCGTCCAATAAACAAATAAGCATTTGTCCAACTAGACCGAACAAGGCTATCTCAAAATGCAAGAGCTCATCTGTAACACACGTTCGATTGGCGAATAATGTATCAAACGAGTGACATATAAGTTCTCAATCGAAAAAAAAGGGGATCCATTTCATTGCTCCAACTGTCGTAACTAACCGCCTGATGCTTGAGGGACATTATCAGTATGGCCTTCCCAACAATTTGTTGCATATGACAAGACCGTAGTGAGCAGCTATAACCGAGCTCCAAGCCGCTATTACTTTCAGCTCTAGAGTCGATATGTCGATTTATCAGATCGGCGATTGTTACTAAAGTAAATCGAAGGAGTCAGCACTTAGAAAACCAGACGTCAAAAGTGTTCATCGCAAAATTGATTTTTGTTCGGATTCGGCCAACTTTCTACGTCTGTAGGATATGGTCTTAGGATAACATATCCAAAGTCTACCCATCGTGGCTTGCCCGATCAATCAGACAGAATACCTCTTTGATTGTCGGGAAAAAGACTTCTCAATATCGCCATCGAAAATGACTAGTGAAACGTCTTGAGAATTCATAGCAAATGGCAGCCCACAGTGAATAATTAGTACTTCAGGTTCTTAAGGGACCTTGTCCACTTCGCCTCCTAAGAGAAAAGTACAAGCAACATCAGAACCGAGATAAAACAAGATAAAACACAGAATGACTATTACTGGTCGATGTTTCTTTGGACTTAAGTGCGTGTTGCGTGTTAGAGCCATCTCTCGAAGGATCGCGTTGATTTTATAGAAGTCATTTATCACCCCTGTTCTGCTGTACGGCTAAAAGGCATGGGCAGTCTCAAGAGCGAATGGAAAAGTCCTCAGTTTCGTCGGGAGAGAGGCTCTGCGAGCAAAGTTTGCGCTTGCTTTCATTAATAACGTCTAGACTAGACGATTCACGAGCTGTATACCGACATGAGTTAAGCCATCCTTCTATGTCCTTCTATGTTCTAGGCCATGTAAGGTGCATAAGCAAGTCTTCGGTTCCGAGCCAGTAAGACAACACAGCTGAGGAGGCCCACGTCCAAAGAGGTTCGCCCGAAACTCAACCTTCTTGGTTGTCTAATTGGATGAACGAAAAAAACTTATTTGGCCAACTTTTTCGATTCACAAAGTTTGAGTAGACTTTGGACGAAATTCTAGGCAAGCTACTTCTTTTTGGTCCAAGCTTCAGGGTGTCCTGCTAAGAGCGATAGGAAAAGGGGTTTAAATAAAACAACATCGGTGTGAGTTTTGAAACCCATTTCTGCTTGTATTTTGATTTCAACCATTTTTAAGAGAGTCTAGTCAAGCTGAGGCTTTGAGAGGAAGTGCCAGCACACGGAATATATGACGACGACCGACCTCACGACTTTGCTTTTTACAAATGAGGCGATATTGTTTTTCAATAATTTCCTCACGTTCGGCAAACGTGAAACGATTCACGATGAAATGGCAAACCGTGTTGAATGTGGTTGGTAACTTTGACAGTCGCTGAAAGTCAGTGTACCACTGCGATAGAGGCAGCAATCCACCCAGGCCGCTAAAGAGTCCTTTCTTGCATTGACTCCGTTCGGGGACTACAGCCTATTCCACTCCCGTGCTGAGAGAGTTCCATACGAAGACACAGCGGCCTGCAAAAATCCCGTGCTCATGGCAATGGCTTTTCCACTTTCTTAAAAACACATCAAACTGAGTCAAAAATCTCCCCGGGCTAACTCAGCATATCCCGTCCCATGCGAGTGCCATTCCATGTTCCATCGCTCTGAACTCCAACTTGCCCGGGAACTCGTGCTCCAGTTCAAATGCACTTAAACACTCATAAACGTCAGCGTTGCACGAGGGCGTTAATTGCTTGAACTCCTGCGGTGCGGCGATCACTAGCGTCTAACCGCACTAATTGAAGTCGTACGCTACCCGGCCACTGACCTGGCTTTCCGCAGCGGGTTTCAACAGCTGCTCCAAAAGCATGCAGTACCGCGGTCCTAATGATGACAGAGTTGTATGATTTGATTTTTGGTTTGATCGGCAAGGCAAAACCGGCATTTGGAGCAATCAATGATCGTCAATGGGTGCAGGTGGTGTGGTCGCGAGCACTCGATAATTAACACTTGTCAAAGACACTTTTGCAGTCGCTCTGTCATGTACTGGTACTGCAGCTGGTGCTGGTGGCAGCATCAGACAGTCACTCCAAAAAACGGCTGACTTTTCAGCGAAAAAGTGCGTCAAAAGCACTGACTGCTGACGCTGCTAGCTCCGTTTTAGTGCTGGTGTCAGTAGCAATTCCACTCGTCACTCTCAGTTGCTTCCATAAACAAAAGTCCATCCCCCGTTGTCGCGCCATATCTACATGAGAAAACAGTGCAACTCCGCGTCTATGTTCGTCGGCACCGCGTCTCTCCGCATCTCCGTCGTCCAGTATAAATAGCCTCCATCGTAAACAAATCCAAAAGCGAATCCAAAAACAGGCCAAAAAACCATCGCAAGTGATTCAATTTGGAAAACCGCTAGCGGGGCAACATCCAGCGCGCCAAGGTCGGGTACTTCACGTTTAATTAGTGCCCCGGCGAACTGGTTCGCCCGCGGTACAGCCTAATTGGCGGCAGTGCTGTGTAATTATGCGACAAGTGTCGTCGTCGAGTTGACACGACCGAAATAAGATCTCCGTCCGTCTCGTCGGAGTTAACATGTTTTTAAGTGCGGAACCCTTAAGAAGTAATTAGCTCTGGCAACCCTCGCGGAACACGACACCGCCAGCGTTCGCCGAGCGGCGATGATTTTTTCCCATCGGAAGTTCATACGATTTTGTTTCGAATTTCCTTACTTCCGACGGTGACACGAAACCTGCGACGACGGGGAACACGAGAAGTACGGGAATCGAAGGTGAAGTGAACATGTTCTACATCCGTTATGTGACTCCCTCCGGTGACACTTAACGCACTGGTGACTTCCTCGGCTCTTCGAATGAGCGGGCAGCGAATTTATTGACCTCGTTATCTTGACATTTACAGACGTACACACACGCCATGCGGCATGCTGCCGGGCTGACCCTGTTTCAGGGATGAGTTACACGACATCCTCGAGATTGCACTGCACCGTGGACGCGTATCCTCCTCCCGGTGGTGGTGTGGTGGTGGAATGTGCTCGTGCCTGGTGGAGGCACATGCGCAGTTAGTGTCACCGAGCAGCTGGCAGAAGGGGGCTCCTGTGTCTCTTGACGTCTGCAAGGTGACAGGAGGCAGCATTAGTTTGGCGTTTTATTAGTCGCTTGACAGTTGTTTCGGTCGATTTGCATTTTTTTTCGGCCGGTGAAGTTGTCGCGGTGAGTTTTGTGAAAGTAATCCCTGTCGAGTGATTTATCGTGTGATTTAAGAATTGCATCGGATTTTATGACGCAAGGTGCGTCGGTCGCCTGGGGTTTTGCAAACAATTTTGCACACACTCGGCAGAATCTGGGTCAAGTGAGGGCGGTGACGGGTGCGCCCTAGGGTGGGTGACTCCTTGTGAGGGTTGGGAAAGTGCTGTGAGTCAAGTTCGATTGCGGTAATCGGGTGATAAGAGCTTGTTCCGGTGGTTTGCGTCCGTGGGATTCTTGAGAAGTGAACACATGATATCGCGGACAGTTTGTCATCGATTTAAGGTTGGACGGGTGTTTCTAATCAATGGGTTGGGGATGTGCGCCTCGTGGATGACTCAGGAGTTGAGTGAGAGTGACAAGAACAAGAATTTGTGTTCAGTTAATCGCTGTTGTGTTTCTCAGGATGGGGTCCATATTCACCGCGGAGTCGACTTCGCTCTCCACGACATTGGCTTTCTAGAGAGCAGTGTGCACTTAATCTATCTCAATTCCTCTGACACTCTCAAGAGGTTTTCCAGTTCCTACATGTGATCTAAGACTGCCACGGAAGGACGCCCTCCTAACATCTCATGATTCTTCACAGAAAAGCACTTGCATCGGCACAAAGTCTGTCCCAGACAATGGATGGACAGAGTCTGGCATTGACTCCAGTTTCCTTGTCAGCTTCAAGGTGCTTGAATAAATTGCAACACTGCTCATCGGAGAACGGCTGTAGCGACTGCAGATTGAAGAGTAATAGATTTCCACGACGATGTCTCAAAGGACAGCGTTGTTGTGGTGTTGTTTAACTAATTCTTTGTTGCCGAACCATTTGCCCTTTCAAAATTCGAGTGCCACATTTATCGAAATTCGAAAGCCACCAGGGATTGCGTATTACAGTAGCGGACGTGGATGATATACAGTCTGATAACATCGTACACGCAGAACTTAAAATGTGGTCTATTTTGTTTATTTACTTGAATGCTTTTCAATTAATATGTTGTCCACTCTCCTCCATTATCAATTATTGCTTGGAGTCTTCGAGGCATGCTTTGTACCACTCTCACACCTTTATCTTGAGGCTGTCTAGCTCTCCGTAAAACTCATATTTTCCGTGATAATTCAAACATCGTCGACATCTTCTTTCCTTGCAGCCTTAGCTTCATGCCCAAATGATCAGATAATCGATTGAGTTACGTTCTTGAAAAGGACTTGCAAGCATTTATCACGATGGAAGTTGACGTGTACGTAGCGAAGTTCAGGCGGAAGTTCATCTTCATGAATGCCCAAACATTTTCAATGGAACTTGCATCCGGCGACTGTGATGGCCAAACTAAGACAGCGACGTCATTTGTTTCTTGTTTCCACGCACTGCACAAACGACTGCGATGTTTCGGGTCATTCTTGCAATAACCAATCCTTATTCGTTGTAATAAACCGCCTTTGGGCAGATGGTAATCTTCCTTTCTCCGAACGACAAGATTATGGTCAGAATCATGGGGATCATAACCCTCCCACTTCACTGCATCCCTAATGTTCCGCCTTTGGGGCTCGCCGATTCGACCTCAAATATCAGCAGGCATCGGCAGACCTCCCGGATCACTTAATCACTGAGACCGATCAAATACTGGTGTTTTTGCATTTGTGTGATCCACGAGTTTTTAGGCCTGCCTTTCTTACGCGCTTGCGTTGGAACGTGGTTTTTTTAACGGGGTTCAAAGGATCTCCCCGTTGGACATGACAATACTAACTAAGCCGGTCGTGCTCAGCTTTCCTAGCGATGGGTTCTTTGACGTGGAGACTTCCTCGGATCCTTGAACTTCTTATTTCTTTACGCAGAAAGCCTTCTTATAAATTGTGACCATGTTGGGTGCGTTTAAGTTATTTGTAAACATGAACAAATTGCCAAATCCTTGTTTTGAGAAGCATCCCCAAACGTGCACCTTTGCCGGGTGATTGACGCTCCATTGCATTAATATATTGGATTGTGTACACCAGGTATGAGTGATAGGAGACCATGCGCAAAAAGAATCTTCATCCGAAAAAATAATATTGTCGTTTTTCTACGTGTTTTGACACTTTATTGTGCTTCGAAATTTTAGATTATTGGTCAGTAAACATCTTCGTGTCGTATCCCAATACACATTTAGACCCCTTTTACGTAAAATCCCTTGTCTGCCAAGTAACGATAGAAGAGGATTTTTGTCAAGCAAGCGTAGAATCATTTTGTCCTACTTTTTTGTCGTATTTGACGTAGACCCACGATCCGGCAAATCATCCACATTTTTCTTCTTGAGATTGGTGCGCTCACTTTCTAACAAATGCTTTTGACTTTTTCCTGTATTCTGCAGCTGCTCCGTCCGACATTTTCTGTCCTTTTGGATGCGTAGACAAGAATACTGCTTCATACTGTGATGCAAACGCGACACTCATTTTAAAATACTTCCAACTCTGACAGAAATGGAACACTCTATTCCATCTTATCACACGGACTGTATTAGTCAAGTGGTTATTTTGAATTAAGTAGTTGCTTGAGCTTCCTTTTGCCACGGATTTACGTATTTTGTGATTTGTTTTTCGGCAAGGAACTGGGGTTTTATAAGCATCACTTCAGCGTCTATGTTAAGCTGGTGTTTATGGCTCTCCCGAGCTACGAACGTCAGTCCTCACTTGGTAGATACCCCATTTCTTTGAGTAAGGCATGCAATAATGAGGGCATCGTGTGTCTTGCTTAGAAACTAAATAGGTTGGGGATCATCTGCATACAGGATGCTAAGAGAGTGATTGTGGTAAAGTCATACAGAAACACGTTGAGGACCTAGATCAGAGCCTTGAGGGACTCCGAAAAATACGTTGATAGACGCAGCTTGAGGGAATACAGTCCACCGAATGCACTGTGACCCCATCATTCTTTGGGCTTGTGTGTGTTGCTTCTTTTCCTATATTTGGTGCTACAGACATTGGCTTCTCCAGACAGGATGATCCTTCGCACCTTGACTGCAGTTGTTTGAGGTCCTTCCCCAATTGTGTACGCCATCTCGATCGATAACTTCTTCTGTTGTGTGTCTTAATGACGCGAATTCAAAGACTCTTCGACCGGAGCTGTGATTTCTATCCCCTTTAGATGGTCCGTTACGGCAATTTTGTGTCTGGTTCGGTTGGCAAGAGAAATTTCTTACTTGATCTCGGTACTGCTGTTATGTTCCATGTTTACTGCAGATCCGAGGTAGACTACGACCTTGACTACGTTAAAGTTGCTGCTGCCCATTATGACAATCTGTCCACGATGTCAGTATTTTGCGTCCTTTCGTGATGAGAGATTGTACAAAGTTTTGCTCTGGTTTCGTATGCCATTTTAGTTGCTTCGTATTGCAGATGATTAAAGCATACTTCAAACGTTGTTAGCGTACGCCGAAGGGATATAAGCGCAGACTTATCACGACGGAGTGACAAAAGCTGAATGAGCGTCTAAGTTGCTCAGAATTAGCAGTTCTTGACCCATCTTGGGAATTGACCATACTTGTGGCAGATCTATTATTTTTCACGCAATTTTCAAATCCACCCCATCTACTACCCAGTTTTAAATGCACATTTGCAGCTCAGAATTCTCCCTTCTTATTACATTGATTGTTGATTCTGCCTACGAGTCCAACTCCTTTTCTTGTGAATCTTCGATACTTTTAAGCTATCACTCGCCCCAATGTTCGATCCTCGTGTTAACAGTTTAACACCCCCACGACTGGGTTATTAATTTTGGGAAACAGATTAAAACCTCCCATCTGTCCTTCTGTCATCCGAAGCCCACATTGTTCCACTACAAACATGTGTTCTGCATCATCTTCACCCTCATTTAAAAGCACTCTGGACAGCGTGTAATCCACGCTTCCCAGGCTGCCCACCTCTCCGCAGGAATCCATTCAGTTTTTCTGTTAACCAGAATCAGATGTTCTTCATTTAAAATCGATAAAATCCATCCAAACCAGTTAGAATCCCACCTCGACATCCCATAAATCACACGACCTTACCGTCATTGTGTTCTAATCCCTCCGCCCACTGGCCTCGCCCCCACCCACTCGCCTGTCAGGGGGAATTTCAAAATCAAACAATTTATCGCTATCCACACGTTCAAGTGGAAATTCCTTTGTCACCGAATCATTTATCAGCTCGTGGCCGATAAGATAGCTCGCCCGCTGCCGCCTCGCGTCGAAATTCGTAATTACGTGGATTCCCTTTGAAAAAAAATTGAAGAAAATTTCGAAATTTATTTACGAACGCGATGGTATCGCAGGCGGAACGTTCTTGGAAGACCACTCTCATCGGCTGTCAGTCAGTCAGTCGGTGGGATCATTAACGGAGGCACCTGCCGCAGCGACTGCTCAAGAAGGCACGCTGACATGGGGCACCACTCGAGCCAGCCGAACACGACAACAACATCATTAAACGATGGAAAAATAACTCCTCTTCTCGGGTCTTCGGCGGTAATTGCAAGGCCATGCAACTATTCGAAGCGAACAGGAATGACTGCCACTTGTGCAGGTTCGTCGGTACTTGTTGCACATGGGCCGCCCCCCCCTCCACGAGCGAGACATGCGACGGCAGCTGCTGCTGCTGGAGTAGTGGTGGTGCACGCGACGGTGGTGGTGACTCTTAGGCACGACACAAGATTCATGACTCCAACCAGCGCTGCGCTGGTACTGGGTCGGGGCCTTTTCTGCAAGTATCCCATAGGTTGACGGTTGTCCGTTGCAGTTGCAGTGCCATTCTCCCACCTCTGTGTGGTGGGGTGGGATCATTGTGCGGCGGAGAGGGGGAGGCCTTGGGTCTTTGTTTTTGCCAGATGGGAGAGGAGCGTCCCTGCACAGGTGGAGTCTGCACTGCAGTGTGGGCTGACAATCGAAATTGGATTTCGATTTCGAGTGTGGGCCAGGGCCAGGGGCATGTGCTCAGCACTGACTGAGACATGACGGGTGAATGGGTGTTTGAATGCATCTCGGGAACAATGGCCCCTTATCATGTCGGTCGACGAGGTGGTGGGGGTTTTGCGAAAGTTTAAGGTTGGTTTAATCAGACGATCGATTAGGTTATGTTCTTGGAAAGGAGCTGCAAGCATTAATCACCGCGGAAGTTGACGTGCTCGTTGCGAAGTTCAGGCGGAAGTGTTTTTTTGGTTTTTGAGTTCTACGTGAGTGTTTTCTTCGATTGACGAATGGGCGAGCAAAAGAACTGAATGAACCACCAAATCTTAATCTTAATTCGTGTTTGCCAAGAGATGGCGTGACTTGTATTTTTCCAGTGATTTTATTCCATTGGAACATGCGTTGGAAAGCTACTGTCATTGTAAAAGGTTGTCATTGAAAAAGTCATAGCTTCAGATGGGTAATACTGTGAATGATAGGTTAGGTTATGTTATAGTGGCTGACTGTGTAGCTGACATGTAGCAGAGCGCCGGGTGAATAATACTTGTGTACATGTTTTCATTAAGTTATAGACCTAATAATAGGATTCCATGAATTTTAAGTTCAAGTGAGCTTAACGTGGCTTAACGTCGACCGTTCACATTTGTGCTTTTACTACTAGATCAACAACTACAAATTATGGCTTGAAGTACGGTCTGTCAATGGCTGTGTCCTGTAATGGCAATTCAAGCTTGTGCTCACTTTTAGTTCCTTTGACTTGAGAAATCGAAGCCGGAATGATGAGGGTGGAGCTACAGCCCGTAGAGGGCCAGGGCCTAGTTTCTAAGCAGCAACTCGTGTTGTGCTCGCTATTTTTCTCTCACGATTGGAAAGTTTTATGTCGATTCCGAACGGCCAAGTTTGAGAAGCATTTTCTAGACAGGAAATATCCCTTGAGCATTGGTAGTGACTCGAAAGTGGTGGGCCCGGGAAAATTATTTATGTCGCTCAGAGCTGGAATCGAACCTACGACGTCGAGGTTGGGGTAGATGCATATACCCATAATGCAACGGGCCACCACATTTCTCTTAGGTTATAGTGTGGTGGCCCGTGGCGTTGTGGGTGTGTGCGTCGACCCCAACCTCGACGTCGTAGGTTCGATTCCAACTCTGAGCGACAGAAATAATTTTCACGGCTCCACCTCTTTCGAGTCACTGACAATGCTCAAAGAGTATTTCTTGTCTAGAAAAAGCTTCTCAAACTTGGCCGTTCGGATTCGGCGTAAAACTGTAGGTCCCTTCCACTCGTGAGAAAACAATAGCACGCACAACACGAGTGGTTGCTGAGAAGCTAGGCCCTGGCCCTCTATGGACTGTAGCGCCACCCATATATATATATATATAGTGAGTAATTGAACTAACTAACATGGTCTGGTTTAACGTGACGAGGATTCTCTGTGACATTAGGCGAAGTCTCAAGCGTTTTCCATTTTCATGAATTTTCTAAAGCTTGAGGTGGAGTTGGTATTTTCTGGACATTTTCATCCCAGATCGCATTTGAGGAACTTCGTTGTGCCAGGGAGCAAGCCTGAAAAGATGTTCTAGTCGAGCATTTCCCAAATTGATTTTAAAGAGAATTTGTGCTGGTACTCCTTAAGGACGACATTACGCCCCAATCATGTTTGAAAGATGACCTTACCCATGCACACAAAATAAATCGAAAGCCAACCAGCGGTCAACAATTGTCTTCTCGCCAAACTGGTGAAAAAGAGATCTTTGGGAAAAGTCCAAAGGTCTGCTCTCAGGTGTTTATCAGAGATTCTTGCTGTTATTCTATGTCCACTTTAAACGTGTGCACGTGATTAGGGGGAGGGCACTGAATTAGTTTCTGAGGTGTGTAGTTCATCACGTGCGGTCGGAATTTTCTATGTCGACTCTTCGTTGACAACTACGTTATTCGGTGTACAAGCCACTAATGTCTAGGTCGTGGTTTGATAGTGGCCTGCTCCTCACGAAAAAATTCTGTCTGAATTTGGTTTCTATACAAACTCGTGACGAACTACTCTCTTCTAATGACTAAATGCTTAGAGATGTTCTCATTAGTCGCGATCAGCGGGCAGGCACAGCGGGAGATAATAGTTTCAGTTTCCTTCAAACCGGAACTCGTCCTGTTAATCGGACATGATCCCGCCACCTGGCCGCCGATAGTGCTACTTACGTTCTTTTGCATCGCATTGTTTTGAAGGTTAACAGTTAGGACATCCGAATGAGAGCAAGATTCACACTATTTCAAGCGCCTTCGCTTAGATCGGGCCACAGAAATGGAGAATAGAGCTTATCTCGACACGTACCGGGGACAAGAAGACCGCAGCTCAAACTCGAAGACTGGCGGTCCTTTGGAACAAAAAGCAGATAAAGTCCGCAGTTTAGGTGGCACACAAAATAGGAGAAGGACTCCGCCCAGCTGGCAAAGGGTAGGGCCAGGTGGTAAGGCTTGTTGGCTTACCACCAAGACCATCACGAGCTGTAGAGCCACACAAAGAAGGAGAGTTGATCCCCAGAGCTTATGTCTCAAGAACCCACATATTTTTGAAAGCGTCTCAGAAAATCTCAGTTGTGGACTTGGATCTCGAATAATTAATCCAAGATTACTCAGAAACTGGTTGTGTCTCGTTTCTCATCCGGAACCTTGTAATTTCCACCAATTCCAATACAGATTCCGGGGCGGAGAACTCTTACAATCCGTCTTAAGTTGCATCCTTGATCTATACTCAGCCTACGGTCAATTATCCTTCCCATGAATCTATTCCCGACGTCACATCGTGGACAAATGTTACTTATTACCGCTGACATCAGGACCGAGGCTTATTTAAAGTATACTTGGATTAATCCGAATAACAAGACATATATGTTATGTCGCGTGAAATTTGTGAGAGACATGTGGAAGTCCTTAGTCCTTGGCGATGCCCGACATGTGCTACACTTTTATTCGCACTCATTCTTAACCCGCTTCGATTTTGTCATTAAGTACGTCTACCATCCTGTTACAGCAAAGGTACGATCCTTGCGGAACTCCCTCTTCAGAATGTCTTCTCGGTTCCCCACCTCTTGATCACGTGGCCCACCTGATATCTGCCTTCCATCGCCACAAATGAGTCACTCCCAAGGTATTCACATGATCACATGATGTTCTGCGCGAGCAAAAAATAGCGCTGAACTCACGCGGATCGGCATTCGAAAAGCAAACACAAGCCTGCCACAACTTTGATAAACGTTTTTACAACATTCCCCGAAAAGGGAGGCGTGCGTTGGGGACAACTGAAAACCAACACAAAACCGAGATAAGCTGGCTCTAAAAATATCACGGAAGCCAAAAGTCTGCGCGATAAGCTCGAAAGGAATTCACGGCACCAACCGTGGAATTCATCTGCAAACAGATGAATCGCCCGCGAATGAGAGTGCAGAGCTTGGTGCTCAACCCTGAGTCACATCAAAATACACACTTTTGGTGAGAGTCCTAAATGTCCCAGACCTCGGTTCTATGACTGCTCGTGCGTCGTTTACGTCGTGAACTAAAAAAACATGTCGAAGCTAATCACGACCGAGCCGGCAGTCTCACAGTCCCCCTCTTTTTCGGCTTCCATTTGACGGCAATCTCTAGGTCAAACGAGCACATTCCGCTCCATCTTCGAGCGCTTGATTGATCGTCCTCCAATCAATTTGGTCGAACGACAGACGCGTTGCGTGCACGCAGAGCCCTTACAAGCTGGGCCCGGAGTTAATGCCCACATCCATCACCCACAGATTTACCGACTCTGATGGATCGACAATCGGCCGAATGTCAGTGGGCAGAGGTGCCACGGAAGTTCTCATGTCAGCTCCCCGCTCCGCCCGCCTCACGGACAGGATCCAAGAAGCAAGCAGCACTCGTGTGCATTGTGGAGCAACGCAACATCCGGCGAAAGACCTTGACTTCGGTCTGGCCGCCCATGAACTTCAAACCAGCTCCGCAGACTGCGCGCCAGCCAGCTCGTATTCCCACGCACAAGACACTGCCACTGGAGTCGCCCTGCCGTAGGAGTCCACCTCGGGCGCAGTCGGATGCCTGCCACCGGCGCCCCATCTCGGTTGTCCCGTCTGGCATTCGGTGTGTTTCTCCACAAAAAGACAAACCAGGCGACGTAGGCGAGTTGCCAAAACAAAGACACTTCTGCTAAATGCCATCGTCTTCTCGCATCTGTTTGTTTGGTCCGCAACCTCCGCGGCTCACTCGGCCTTTGCAGAAACAACGATGCATAGAGCGCTTCGCACGTGTTCGCCGGCCGATGGAATGAGCAGGCGACCGCGCCGCGACGTTGTCGAGTGCGCAAATACTCGGCCAGTGTGTAAACAGCCGACAATTTGCTCGAGTGCGGCCGATATCAATTAGCACGGTTGGACTTTTATGGCCAATTGTTCTGTTTGCACGGCCTCTTGGCTCGCGGCTTGTGTGCGATGCTGTCGCTGGTGAATGTCAGGTCGTGGGGCTTGTAAATTATCCGATGACAATGTGCTTTGATAATTAGGATCCTTGAGGCGGCTCTTATTTGCGAGGGGATGTGTTAATGGAATGTCCATATCTCATTCCACCTGATCTTGACTTCGAAGATGGGAATGGAACGAGTAATGGAAAACATGTTGAGGAGGACTATTATCCAAATTGGTTCACAGACTGATGCTAAAATGCTGTGCTTGACAGGTGGACAAATATGCTGTCTCTCAAACCAATTTGGGCCAGCGCCATCTGGTCGGTCCACAGTCTTGCTCACCAGGAGTGCGACACTAGGAGGTTCTGATCCCGAGCCCGGTCAAATATGCGCTTAATTTTCGCACTACACAACAACACTTCTTTTGTAATGGTCACTCGATCACTTGGCACTTGACGAGAGTCTAACATTTTTAATAAAATATTTTTGGAATAATCTTCAACCATTGTCATAATTAAGGTTCCAAGACCTTCCTTTAAGAAATGGTGAGGTTTTGACATTAAGCATCAATGAACAGGGTGAGCCAAATGCAAGTTCCTGTATAAAATGCAATAAAATGAACGTAATTATTTTTCCTCGTATTATGGCTTTATTAGTAAGAACAAACGTTTACATTAATTATGAAATACAAGGCCGTTCAAGCGGCTGTCTCGTTTGTTTTCGCAGTAGCGCATTCTATCACCACACTTTCCAAGACCTTGTTGATCAATTCGTTTCCGGGTTGTTGGCATTACATCGGTCCTTCACGGTTCCTCGTGATAGTTTTCAACATTTCTCAACGTTATTCAAGCGTAAAGCGATTGATCTTGTTCAGCGGAGGTATGATACTTACTTTCTCTCAAGAGTTCGAGCGTGAAACAGCTGTCAATGTCAAAATAGTCCAGAACTTCAATATTTAGTTACTGGAGTTTTTCGATCGAATTTGTGGGCCTTTGTGGTCGCCCCCATTTAAAGTTGCGTGAAATATTCTCCTTCTTCTTTGGTTGGCGCAGTCCGGGGTGAACCTGGGCCTCAACCAAGACGCCTTTCCAGCCAGCTCGATCTTTCGCCAGCTGCCTCCGGTTGCGCACACAAAGTTGGTTGAGGTCCTGTTCCACTTGTGTGCGCAATCTCGTGCGAGGACGTCCTCTGTTGCGTTGCCCGACAGCTTCGGATTCTTCGGACCGAAGCTGTGGTGTCCATACGCTACATGACCTAGCCACCGTAGGCGTTGGATCCGTAGACGCTTAACTAGGTGCATGCCGCTGTACAGCCCGTACAGTTCGTGGTTGAACCTTCTCTTCCAAACGCCATCAACGCTGCTCCAAAGATCGTACGCCGAACTTTTCTCTCACAACAACCAAAACCTTCTTCATCCGATTTCAATAGCGTCCATGTCTCTGCGCCATAGAGCAGGACTGGGTTGATCAGAGTTTTATACAAAGTGGCTTTGGTGGTGGCCCGTGGCGTTGTGGATATGTGCGTCGACCCCAATCTCGACGTCGTAGGTTCGTTTCCTGCTCTGTGCGACGAAAATAATTTTCACGGCCCCACCTCTTTTGAGTCACTGACAATGCTCAAAGAGTATTTCCTGTCTAGAAAAAGCTTTTCAAACTTGGCCGTTCGGAGTCGGCATAAAACTGTAGGTCCCTTCCACTCGTGAGAGAACAGTAGCACGCACAACACGAGTGGTTGCGGAGAAGCTAGGCTCTGGCCCTCTACGGGCTGTAGCGCCACCCATATTATTATTATTATTAACTTCGTGTTTCGAGAGATGGCTTTGTTCCTCATTTGCTTCTTGAACCCAAAGAAACAGCGATTGGAAGGAGTAATTCTGCGCGTGAAATATTGAAGGTGTTGAATTTGACGTTAGGTTACGCACTTGAGCCTAGGCGGTGATGGTGACTGCCTGCCACTTTTGTCAGCTAATTTTACCAGTGTGTTGCTAAATTAATTTAGCCTGTCATAGAAGTACGAGCCTATAGTGGCTTTCTTAGTTGAGGCGAGAGCAGAGAAGATGCTGGGTGCTTTTCTCATCGTCCTCGTCTAGGCTGCTTATACAGAAGTCAGAGAAGAGAGAATAGTCTTTTTGCATGGAGATCCAATGGGCAGTGTCCGGTGATTATTCCCACTGCAGTGCTAATTTTTGATCTTCTTAGAGAGATCAGACAATCTCTTTGGATCAAAATAGGTTATGTTAGGTGAGGTTATTGGGCTCCTAGTGAAATTCCCAATTGTTGGTCCATTGTGATAGCTAGTGCTGCTAATTCGATCTTAACGGCAGATGGTGACTGGACCAGATTTGAAGACCAGATAAAAGCACCTTCCTCTCAGTGGGTTTCGAACCTGGGTCGCCTACAACCAAGGGCAGGCACTCAACCAACCGCGCCATTCGGCCGTTTGTTGGATCCAGATGAGGTCAGATTTGTTTTTTCGTTCGGCAGGTGCTGTCTGTCAACCATATGACTTTGATTCTCTCTTCAAGGGTTATTGAGCTGAAAGCTTGAGGTAGTTCAGGGGTACATATGGTTCAAGAGGTTCTATCAATCGGCAGAATAGTAGCGTGTTACAGATTCCTACAGTCGCCTGGAATGCCTCTATGACCTGGCATGAATTTTGCACTGTTTAGAAATCTCGTTAAGTGATGTGCGGCAGTTGACTACTATAGACCGATGGCAGGGATTTTACTGCTGTCGGGCTTAAGGTGTCATCCGCAAGGTTACAGATATCTCGGGCGGATATCACGTTCCACCTAAGCCAAGAATGGTATGTGTCATTTCCCTCTTTGATCCATCTGTGTAGATGGATGGAATAGCCAAACACGAGATTGATTTAGCTTCAGAGTGCTTAAACTGACGATCACTCAACGTGCCACTAATTCATGTCCTACTACAACGAACGTACATAAGCCGACTTTTGTCAACTTAAACAATCATAAAATGTCATGGCGATGTAGTGTGGGGATTATATTCGCTGCGAACAGTTTCGATAAGTTTCGTTAAGTGTCGTTAAATTTCGTTAAGATTCGTTAAGTATCGTTAAGTTCCGTTTACTTTTCCTTACTTCAGCAAGGAACTAAATTGATCTTTCTATGTGCACAGAAACGGTAGTGTGTTGGGAAATGTTCCAGGATCCACTAGAATGGACTCTCCATAAGTCGAACTCCCTCAAACCCTCTCACATTTTGACATCTACAGAGTCCACTGTAGAAATTTAACGATGGTAGCGGTAGCGGAGACTTAAACCCAACCGTGTGTTGTGATCGCAGAGATCATCGAGGAAGGAAGGCTTACAGTGCTCTATAGGCAAGCAGGTGCTGTCTTCGCGATCTGTGGTATAGGCAGCCATGAAAATTGTTCATGTGTCATTCATCAATATTTCTAGGCGTCTAACGCGTCCTCCTTAAAAGACAGTGCCGAGAAAAACCGGACCTGTTGCCAGCTTTGACCCAAGCTTAAGTCAATTGTGCTCGGGCCTTCAGTCTTCTGCTGACAAATTTCCATTCTCATGTGTAAGGAAACACAACGACTTCTGACTAATTCGCCACTCAAACAATACTTCTAAACACGAAAACCCTCTGTAATCCGACTCGCTTGCGTCGGACGCATGGCGTCTGCCTCCTATCAGCACGACCTACATTCAGTTCCGGTGCAGATGCCCTTCACAAATTCGGAAGTCCACCGTCCGCCGTCACAAAAACCGCACAAAATTCCGGAGTGTCTGCTTTGGCAGCTGCCACACCGCAAGTTCATGTGTACTTCCACCTCCGGTGTGGGCAGTCTGACTCACCTTCGCACCGTTACCCCAGGGAGGAGAAATCACCAACCTCAGGCCACTTGATGCACGTCGAAAAAGTGGGAAAAAAAAACTGACGAAGAAACTCCCAAAACGCAAGATTCTTGGGCCTATGCTGTCGTCGGCGTGATTCAGCGCCAAGCTAATGACTTGTAACTGCGTTTCCCCAACCAGCACGGTGACGAAGATGTGGTGATGGTTGAGAATTTCCCCAATGAGCACTCAGTCCCTTGGGTGATGTAGGACTCATGCCCCCTTCCTCAATGTCAAGCACACAAATCAATGGTTCTAATCGATGTTTTTGTTTTCAGGTAAACTGCACCGAATCCATGGCAACGTGCGCCCCCCGACGACCGGCAACAGTCTATTTTTAGAGGACCACAAGAGGCCCAACGCAAAGCCCAGCTAAGCGCAACATAAACAAGCGCCCAATTGACGGAGTCAACTTAAGTGCCATCGAGCTCTCCTCCACTGGATCCTCCGTCGCGAAACAGTCTCCAGAGCACACACTTGATGCGTCGATGAGTCAACAAGAAGGTGTCCCAAAAGAAGACAAGCAAGCAACCACCTTACCAGCTTCACGACTGGACACACTGTCAAGTTCAGCGCCGTAGTGTATTTTATTCGTGGAGTCCCTCTGTGTGTGACATATGTGTGTGACGTGACGCTGTAGATACAATTTAAATCGACGAAAAAAAAGGAAAAAAAAAACAAACTAAGCCACCACCATCACACACTTGTTAGTTAATTCAACCCATTCACGGCACACATCGCCGCTCACGGCTCACGGTTCACCCATTGGGAGCGTCTCGCATGTGGTAGCCGTTCTCGTTCTCGTTTCTGGGGGATTTTATATTTAATTCTCTCGCTCTCCCGCTCTCTGGCTCTCTTTCGTGTGTTTCCCCTCCCCCCCGCCAAAGAACAAGTCAGACACTCACACACGCGTGCAAGCGAACCGATAACACTCCATTAAGCGAGACATTCACGCTCACCGACGACGACTGGCTTGATTGTGTCTGTAATTGTTGGTCGTTTTTTTTTTGTTTTTTTTTGTGTGTTGTTTTTGTATTTCGCCCCAAGACGTGACTCGCTCGAGCTTTGGAAGTTCTGCGCGAACGAAAATGAGTAGCGAACTGTCTGTCAGTGAAACAACACCGCTTCGTCGGCCGGATCTAAACGAGGAGCTAGCCACATCGACTCCGACGCATAGTGTGAGCGCGGTGCAAAGCGGTACGAACGGTGCGATTTCGAAGTCCCATCATATTTCAACTAATCACAACAACAATAACCACATAGACGACGACCTAAGGATACGCATGCATAGTGTTGGTGTTGGTGGACCCGCTGCTGATCATCATCAATTCAAAATGGAGACGAACAAAAGGATACTCTGCCGGATCGCAACCGATGTCCTCATTCTGATGTGTGGTGAGTTTACACGCAATTTGTTCACCTTTCTGATAACATTCACGCGGCACTCGCGTAGAACGTATCTGAAGATGTTGTGTTTGACATTCTTTCCGCGTTTTTTTTTTCTTGTTTCATTTGTTTCGGTCGGTTTGGCATTGAATTTCTGTTGTTCTTCCAAGCAGCGGCGGCCGCCGCGATCGAGTTTCACTTTTCAATTTTACACAACTTTCCGGGGAGCATGTTGCGACTGGCGTTCCTATTAGTGCTTCTATTTTGAAATTGTATCTTCCACTGACCCAATTCAGTGGTTAATTGCTGGGGCCTGTGTTTCGTGTGAGTCCATTTCATCGATGGTCGTGTCGTGTCGGGTGAATGAACTTCGTGCGTTTTTTTTGTTTGTTTTCTGGTCGTCTTGATGAGTTGGGAGAAATTTGCGTCGCTCTGACAGGGTTTTGAATGACTAACCAAAAAATGAAACACAAACAAAGCCAACGAAACGCATCGAATGCGTCTGATGGCAGTTTGCAGCGTTTGCTGCTTTCGGGCAAAGTGAAACTCATGTGCGTGACTCGAATGCTTACGTGGGCTTTTCATTGTTACTGGCTTCGGTCCTGGGTGCAACTGACCTTCGAGTGGAGTTACGCAACTTGATTCCGTGTGAGAATCAACTGAATTGTGGTGTAATTTTGGTTTACATGTCTGGCTAGATCAGTAAAGAATTAATTTCGAGAGGTACGAGCATGCTTTCATGTTCAAACAATTTCCGAAGTTCAAATGCAGATTTGGCGCTCGTGGAATGGCATTAAAAAAACTGGTAAAAGTGGACGAATACACGCGAAGATTGTCTGAATTGCCTGCCTTGGGGATTTTGTCTTTTTTGACGACATTTTTATTGGGAATATGTGACAGGTTGTTTAAGCGTGTTGTCGATTTAATCACTGCCATCAAATCGACTTGATGGACTGCTTCTTTCTGCTCCACAATACTGGTGCACAAATTGGTGAACTGCAATCTAACCAAGTTACTCGCTTTCGCGAGAACTCATGTCGATTGATCGATTTAACTTCCATTTGCCTCTATTATGAACACAACTGCTGACGGTTTTTGTTTTCATGATTAAATGAAGCGTCACTTAAGCGGACCAGAACCCTTAAGAAAGCACATCCCTTTTAGGGGGACAGTCATGTTCAACGAATAAACTTTTCAGTTAGCAAACCTAGTCTTCACAAACCCCCTCCTAAAGTCTTGTGATATTGCTCAGCAGCATGGACCTCAGTAGTAACTCATCTTCACAACTCCGAATCATTTATCGTCCTTTTTGGCCAGATTGTCATCATCCATCTTCTTGCAATCCTAGGGCCAGCTATAAAGGATGTACGGAGACTTAAGTTGTCATACATCGAGTTAATAAACAGCATTCATTCTCTATGGCCATAAAAACTACTTTGTTCAGTTTCGTTAAGTTTCGTTGAGTTTCGTTAATTTTTACCTACTTATGTGGGACCGAAACTAGTCGCAATTTTGCAGTGTTTCCAGTAAAAATCTGTGTTTCGGGCTACATGTCTTTCGTTTTTCAAAGCAAACTCATGATGTCATTTATCATCATTCTTGAGGCAATGATCATCAATCTCGTCTTAGTCGATATCTCCTCCGAGATGGCTTCTCTTTGTACTACACTCTGCCAAGCCACTTGCCATCCATTCAGCAGCACCTACGTTATCTCTGCTTTTTCTGAAGTCAAAGTCAATCAAAATCGTCTCCTCATCGAAATATATTCATGTCCACCCAACAAGGTCTATCGCCGGTCCTACCGATTGGCACTTCCATTCCCGATGAACGACGATGATCGACGCCATACTCTGCGTGATTCTGTGATTCACATCATCGTCATGAACAGTCTTCAAACTAGACATCGGCGTTATTTTGTACTGTAGTCATGGCGAGCCATTCATCGTTCTGCCTCATCTTAGAAGCTGGCGGCAGTCATTGGCGTTGAACTAGTCAGAGTCTTCTTTCGAACTTCAGAGAGTTGTGACAAACAGCTGATTTCCATCCGACGTCATGCACAAGAGTTTCTTTGGACTCAAAGACAAAGAGATGTCAGAGACTAGCCTTGATCATAAGATGATAACTTGCTAGCACGACCTGTTTGGTAAAAGTGAACCCAAATTGCGTCGGATAAGGTAAGCGGATGCTTCTCCCGTTTGGTGGCTCATTTCGATAAAAAGATGTCATGACGCAACGATATGAGCTTAAAGTCGGAAGAGCTTGAGACAAAGGCATCTGGGTTAATGGAGCCATGGAGGATGGGATAGGTTGCCAAATGGCGCAAGACCTTGAAGACATACGTGCTCAAGATGCCACAAAGTTTGAGAAAGTCAATGGAACCTAAGACGATACTGTCTTCAGTGAGTTTTGTCGCAAAATGCTGCACTTCATCTAAGAGCCCTTCGATCCGATGAACAGATGTGAGGGTTCCAAAAGTGTGAAGCGTTGCAGTGAAGATCGTTACTATGGGACCATGTGAAGAAATGAAGATCGTCTCATCCTCGATGCAAGATCAGAGATCAGAGCAAGAACCAGTTTCCTTCTTTTTGAAACCACATTCCATCGCAACCTCCTCCAACTTTAACTGGCTTCCTATCTCCCACTTGAGTGTCTGCCTTAGTCAGGGGGCCCATTTTTAGAACCACTCCAACCCTCCACTGATCAACAGCCGATATCAAGCACTTCGTTCCCGCAATCAAACTTATCTGGTGACAAAAAATTAAAACAGAAAAAGCAGAAATCACCCGATAGGAGTGTTCGACAAATCGAACAGTTGTTCACCACACTTCCGCCTTGCGCCCCGCAACACGAGGTCGCCCTCCTAAGTGCAACGGCGCGGCGCAACGACGACGCACGACTTCAAAAACCCAAAAAACCACTCAAAGCGTCCTCATCATCATCGTCAACTGGCTCTCGGATCGGATAAAGTAAATACCCCATTTGTATCTATTACCGCGATAACTCGCATAGATACACTCACAATAAACCCCAGACTCCACTTGCAGCTTCCAGGCACGACGGAGCGGCGGCTCGGCCTGCAAGATACGGGTTCCCCAGCTGCTTGATTACAAATCGCTGTTTGATTTAAACTAATGATCTCATCTACATACCTGTGTTTCCATGAATTAGAAAACCCCGTCGGGCTCCGTCGTTGCGAGAGCCCCCCCAATCACAGCGACGCACATCAAGCCAGTTCGATCCGAAACCCAAGCGGGCACATTTACGATCAGTTACTTGGCGAGAGAGCGAAGTAGGAAATGCCTTCGATACTCGTTACTCATGACAGACACTTGGATGCATGTACACGCCTGGTGTCGACATGCCACCCGAAGATCTCCATTTGATCTTGTGAGTCACAATGTCAAGTGTTGATTAATTGCGCTGACACTGTCTCTCTCGTCTGCGTCCCTCGGTCGCGAGGGGAAGTTTAATTGAATTTGTTGCCCGAGACGCCGCACAGATGCCCAGATGCGGATACCCCTCGCGTCTCCGCGAATTGCGATCACGTTCTGGCAACTGTCGGCATCGCATTCTTTCAGGTGGACCCCGGTGCGCACATATTTTCTCTTCTTCTGACGACAACCCGAGCGGGAGCGTCTTCCAACGTTAGTCACCGTCGTGATTGTGTGACGCCAACCGTCGCGTCGTGACATTTTTTTGATAAGATCGGGGAGCTTACGCGAGCTTATTTCGAGTTGAAACTAATTTATGCCACCGAGATGCGATAGCCGTTGGAGGAAGTGTGCAAAACATTAGTCATGCTCGCGATCGTTATCCGCCGTCGACCGTGTTGACTTTGCCGATTATCAGCGAGGCCTTGGCGTAGATTGCCCACCTCGCCGTTGCGATGTGATCCACTGTCGATTAGAGGCAATTAGCACGTGGCAGGAGGAGTAGCAAGCCTTGGCTTTGCCTTTGTTCGCCCCAGCATAATCGGGGTTAGTCACTAGTTAGTCACAGCTCACCTCCCACGAGGCCCTCCCCGATCGATGCTGGTTTCACGAGAGGTCAGCCGCTTCTTTGTCGGTTGCGTCATGACGGGGAGTGGAGATCCGCCTTGGATGGGGTCCCCGTGGCGGCGGCTGGAGTCTGCGTGCGGATGTTCTTCTCACCAAAACTGAATCACCAGAGAAAATCTGTCCCTTTTGACGTGATTCATCGGCAGTCCATCTGACGGCTGAAAACCCTAGAGTTCTCGAAAAAATGCGCCAACTTCTCGGAAGCCCAACGGATGGGGGGGCGCTCTTACTCATGTGATGAATATTTGGAGCGCTGAGTGCTGGGGCAGATACCGACAAAGTGATTATGTTGTTCTTAGAGGCGGCATGTGCTGGTTGTAGGTTTGCTCGCGAAGGCACCTCGTCGGGTGTGGGAATCGCTTGGGTGAGGAATTCCGCGAGCAATTTGCTTTGTTTGTCTTTAAATTCTCGAAAGCAGAGTGAATCATTGAGATATGTGAGAAGCGTCGGTATGGGGTATACGACTACCTGTCGGCTGACTGACTTGCTGTCATCAGAGGTTGCAGAAAACTTTCCAGCTGAAGGTGATGTGGTTGACGCTTCAGTAATGACCTGTCGTGCAGGTTTGATGGTGCCTCAAGTTCACTTCAAGTGTAACGTTTCAGTGATCAGAAGAGATCTCATTTCTCTTACCAATCACGAGATTGTGGGCATTTATTTGATTCTCTGTAATTTTGTTCGTCTATCAAGTCCTTCTTCGGACGGAAAAGTCCGTTCTCTTTGGTGTGCGGCGTTGCAGTGCAGAGTGGAAATGAGCAGTCTCAGTTAGAAAGCCAGCAACATAATCCCTGCCTAGCTGCATTCAGTTCGTATATTTTAGTTTCTTTAGGTCATTCTCCACTTCTGTGAGACAACATAAACAGACACCAGAGCCGTCTGCAGCGTTGTCCAACAGGTACCTTTGGACCGGGGCCAAGCTGTTATTCCACTAGTCTCATCCCTTTTTTGTGGTCTCCTCCAGATGCCCTCCACTCAAACAAGACCGTAGACTACAGGTAGATTCCTCGATTGCTCCGTAAGCTAATTCCATCAAATGGTCTTGAAGTTATCCACATTTTAGACAGAGTCTAGTTGTCCAGAGCTCAAAACTTAAGACATGCAATTTTTTGTTGATCTTCAGGCGGCAGTTTTCAGAAGACCTGGTCTGTTCTCTTTTTTCTTCTTTATCGATCAATTTCGGGGGTTTATACACCTTCCATCTTCCAAGTCTGTAGCATTGATGGGTTAGCTCGAGTTTGTAAAAGGAGTTAAGAACAAGTTACATCCAAACCCGGTTGAACTGGGTTGAGTGTATGTCCATAGACAAAGATTGTCCATGTTTCAAACTGAACTGGTTGGGCCCTAGGCCATCATCAACCAATGTAGAAACAGTACACAGCACACAAGCTCACCAGATTACGCGTTCTCCCTTTCAAGACCCTCCTCCGACCAAGGAAGAGTCCTTCAGCAGTTCACAACCGACCGCACCAGGGACGACGATGAAGTTCTTGAGTGTTTCTTTCTGAATCGTTCGAATATGGTGTTCTGTGCGTCAGAACTTGGGGTAATTGACTGGACATCATCCTCGGCGAAGTTCTCCTCCGGTAATCATTCGAGTGCGTCATAGTACAAAAACTGGAATACGGCAGTGATCTTGCACAGCTTGTGCACCTGGGGATAGCCTTTGCCGGTGCATATTAGCACCAACTTTTGGTTGATGTCCGGTTTGAAGAAACTTTTGGGCTCCTTCATTGTTCCAAGGCCAGCCAGTGTGCAATGTGCCGTGATGATCGAACTTTGCAAAGTCTAAAATTACTAATTTCGGCTCCTTTCGCCTCCGTCAGTGAGGATGAAGTCCACAGTCTTGGTTACCACCACTTGGATCACAGTTACCTCACGAAGCGATTGTGTCTCAAATATTAAAGGTGTACCGTCTCAGGAAATGGTCTGCTTGTTCCTTTGCTCCTCCTTTGCTCTTTTCGCACATAAATATTTATGTCTTGGACTTATGGTTCACTTCCATTGTCTCTCAAACCAATTCTATATTACTGCACAAGCAGCCAGTTGTGGTGAATGTATTATGTTAATAGTGCACCAAGCTAACCGGTTACACCACTAGTCTGTAGGGTCAGTCCGAGCAGGAGTTGGTCACAGGTTGTGGACCAGACTGGGGCGTTAACCTTCCAAAAACCAAGGCTTGTCGGAAGGGAGACCTGGAATAGTATCACTTTCAAATCAGTTTGAGAAACAAGAAGTCAACGATAATTGCTAAGCTGGGTGGTTGAGGCTTGATTAATTTAGTTAAGGTTTGAGAGTCCCGTCTTCTTTATTCGATCGCCTTTCTAATGTGGTCTAGAGCTCTCTCTGTGGATATCTAAATGTCCATTTTAAGCCTTAAGATCTGATCTTGACTCGATCATTCTTGAGTATCGATGCGGTTGCGACTTGTCCTGTCTCATCAGCTGGTACATAGCAAGTGGCAGCCCGTGACCATTTCTAGGGTTCCAGCGCGATAGACAATGTTCTTGTATGCCTGAATTATTCCTGACAAGGAGACAGTGAGACGTTCTCTTACCCATTCTGGGTCTTGTAACTCGGCGTGCTTCTTCTTTTAATATCGCCTTTTATAGGTATTTTGCTGAAAATGGTAGTCTGTGTCGTTGAGAGTATGTGCTCACGAATTAACTCCTACGCACGTGAACCAACCATGTCAAGGTACGATTCCTTAATTTTAACGGAACCACCTCTTTTGAGTTACTGACAATGCTCAAGGAGTTCAACTATCCACAAAAGGCTTCTCAACCTCTCTCGTTCCGAGTTGGTAGTCGATAGAACAATAGCACGCACAACACTAGTAGTTGTAGTGTAAGCTATATCCTGGCCACCTACGCCTTGGTTGTAGCGCCGCCCGTATTGTTATCATAAAGTTGCACCCACAAAAATGAGCATTTTAAAAGACTGTCGCTTCGTTTATTGCCTTCTGTCCGACACTTTGTCCGTCTGTTCGCCACTTAGTCCGTTTTTCTCTGGTTGTCTACTTGGTCTGTTCACTGGTAGGTACGTTTATCTGTTCATTTATTCGTGGGTTGCCTACCTGTCTGTTTGCTAGGTTGTCTGTTCATCCATTCATCCATTCATCCGTTCGTCTGTTAATCTTCTAATAATTTTATGGTCCGTCCGGTCGTTAGTCTGCTAGTCTGACTGCCTGTCCGTCAGTCTGTCTGTCGGTTCATCTGTAGCTCTGATCACAGCATTACATACGTTCCATTCCATTACACTGTACTCCGGTGCCCGACAACCGCTGAATAGGTCATTATCACCCAGTCGTCAAAAATTCCCCAAATAAAGCCTGTTGAATGTCAACCTGCCTCGAAAGTCCATTTCTCGGCTCTCTGCTGTGTCAACGGGTTTTCCATTTGATGGACTGACAGTCATCGCATCGACAAGGCAGTTTGAGTTCCCGTTTCTCCTTAAGAATTCACTAGACATGAAGCCTCAAAAATGACTCAAATCCTTGGCCTGCCTTCAGTCGCTCTTCCCGAAATGTGACCATCAATCGAACCTTGATAGATCTATGGATGCCGTCAACAGAGTGAAGTGCACAGCTCAGCCATCGTGGCAGCAGCACCCACTCACCTGTCTATCCCACAAACAACGGGGACCCACTTAAGTACCCTCTTAAATCAATCAAGTCCCACGTTCCTCAGATGCAATCAGACGCCCTCCTCCCAGCCCAACTCCAAAAGTAGAACCATTCTCAAGGCCCTTATCAGAGCGCTTTAGGCAAGCACTTGTCTCGCGTCGTAAATCGTATGTGTGAAAAGCAAACACAGATTTCCACAGCAAACCCAACGTGAGAAGCAGCACTCCCCCGCCCCCATCCACAGCCGCAGCACCGAGCGTGTATCTCCGCAGGCACTGCACTCGTATCTGCTGCGACTGTTTGGAGAGTCAATCCCACCTAGCCTCCTCGTCAAACGCACTTGCGCGTCTCGTTTAATCTTTTTATTGCCAATAAATACGCTCGTATCTGTGAGATACTGATAACGAATGACTTCATAAGCCAGGTCCAGGCGCCATCCGAAGCATTTAATTGCTATGCACATTGCGCACTGCAGCTCGGCGGTGACTAACTAGCGATGTTTCGCATCTGCGCAATCAAAACTGTCTGCGGACACTGGGTGTGCGGTGAGTAAGCGATGAAGACACGACTGTCACGCTCGATCGTCCTTCTGCGCGGGAGACAAAGCTCCGCGCTGAGGCCCGAGCGCCTGCATCTGCTGCACCCATTAGCCGCCTTCCTCAATGAACTCTCGCCACTAATAGACTTCCATTCATGCGGCGAGCCAACTTGCAACTTGCACCGACTCCCCTCGGGCGGCGGCAGGAATGCGAGGCCCCGCTGGGCGGCGGAGGCGGCTTGGCAAAGTGGAAACGGGAGAAGAAGAAAAGCGAACAAGAAAACCCCTCAAGGTTATCGGCTGACTAACGCCCGCGGGGCGGTAAGTCGCGGCGCGACGCTTGTATGACTGCACTCCCCCCCGATGCGCGCGGCTTCCATTGCATAACACACGCGATTGTTTATTGTTGTGACCGAACGAAGACGGGGACGCCGCGTATTGATTTTCGGATTCCCACTCGCGCGCCTCCCCCCGAATGCCATTCGCCGTCATTGGGTCTTCGGTTAAGTAGACCAGTGGAACTGGGGCGACTTTGAGAAGAGATTTGGCGGAGCGATAGGGTTGCGCTTGGCACAAGGGTGCCCTGTGTAAAGAAATCAACGCGATGAAAGGACTCAAAGCGAGTGGCGAACAAAGGTGGCAACGAACTCGCGGGAAATCAAGGTCGACTGTTGTATTCAGTTGGTTGTGTTGGGGGGAGGGAGGAGATTCTTAGATGATTTCATTGGCGTTGCGCCAAAAGCTTTTTTCCGCTTTGATCGCGTATGGCAATCTTAATGAGGCCATTGAGGGAGTTAATCAAGGGTTAAGAGCAAGGTCGGGGATTTATTCAGGCGTAGTGGGTTTGCTTCTGTGAAAGGGGAGGTTGTCTCGGTGAATGGAGGTGCAGCGTGGGCGGATTCTCTTGAAAAGGAACGTGAAGTACTCTGTTTTTCCGATTTAAAAAGCTAGAGGGATTTGTGGGTGTTGCAGGGGATGCAGCTCTATGCCTACCTTACCTGAGGCTGCATTTAGTGCCGTTTTGGGCGAGGAAAGTTCCGCATATCCTTTTTTTTGAATTCTTGAGTTTCTGGACAGAAAATGATTAAAGCCCACATCACTATGTTTGGGCTCAAGGTTGGTAAGGAGTGACTGGTTACTGGCAGTCAGTGTTACCACGCGGTTCTGAAAACGTTTCTGTACACCAAACCAGGAATTGAATGAAACTAATGTCACTTAGTACCGCCGGTTCAACAAAGTAGTAGCCGTCTAGTTGGGTCTCTACGGGTATAGAGCTCACTGCATTTGCGAAGAAGGTGTATAATAACTTCTCCCTCCTGCTCAGCTCTGCACCTTCTGCACAAGTCGTTGTGGTTGGGCTTATAATCTGGAGGCATGCCTATCAATGGCACAATGACCGGATATGACGCCGATAATGGTTCTGAGGTGTGAGCTGTATGAGCGTTCAGGATGAATAGTAGGCCATGCCTGTTTTGTCATGAGGCAGTTAATGCCAGTAGACCATTTACGATACGCATCTGGCCTACGTTAGCCTTCTAAGCTGTAGCAGATGCTTTGCAGTAGCGATGGATATAGATGTTATTTCTCTATCCGAAGATAGTAGGGAATTAAAGGGTGATTTTTTTAAAAGCTAAAGGAAAATTAAAAAAAAAGACACAAAATTCAGAAAAATGCATGAAATCTTTGTTTGAATCGATAGTACGGTCCATATAATTCAATGTTTGAAGATTATTTCATGCAAATGTTAACCTTGACTGCGCCTCAAACGGTCCATCCGCTTAGTCCAATTTTGGCATACTCTTTCCAACATTTCGGCCGGTATCTCACGAATAAACGCTTCAATGTTGTCTTCCAAAGCGGGCTTGTCTGTATAGACAAGAGCTTTAACAAAGCCCCACAAAAAATAGCCTAAATGCATTACATCGCACGATCTAGGCGGCCAATTGACCGGTCCCGTACGTGAAATAAAATGTTCACCGAACTCGCCTCTCAATAAGCCCATTGTTGCGCGTGCTGTGTGGCATGTGGCACCGTCTTGTTGAAACCACATGTCAAGCAAGTCAAGCTCTTGAATTTTTGGCAAGAAAAATTTGGATATCATCTCACGGTAGCGCTCACCATTCACAGTTACGTTACGATTCGCATCATCTTTAAAGAAGTACGGTCCAATGATGCCACCAGCCCATAAACCGCACCAAACTGTGACTCTGTCTGGATACATTGGTAGCTCTTGCAATACTTCTGGCTGATATTCACCCCAAAATCAACAATTCTGCTTATTTACGTACCCATTGAGCCAAATATGAGCTTCGCCGCTGAACAAAATTGAATGGAAGAAGCGCGCGATGAACTTTCTTAACAGAGCACGCATATTGATAATGAAATTCAATGATTTGCAAGCGTTGTTCGTTTGTAAGACGATTCATGGTTTAATTACAGACCACACTGAAGATGTTTGACAGTGGAACGAAACACGAAACGTGAGCTAGCTGTTTAAACCAGTGCTGCCAAAAAGATAATGGCTAAAAAATCACCCACAGTACCCTCCCTAGAAAGTTGTGCATCACAATTCTGTGGAATGTCAGTGTTGCACACAGCTTTGAGTGACAGTTGACAATGAACTACTGAAAACAGCTTACAATGCTTGGAAGCACACTAATACCTCATGCCTTAAAACCAACATTTTCTAGCCCGAATACAATACCGCTAACAAAAGATAACTGTAGATTACTAGTCGGGATCATTGCAGTCTAATGCTTGAGGGGCCAGCCATCCGACTAGGCCTGGTTCCCACTGGTAGATGCTGAAACTGAGAGACGCTCGAACATCGACGTACCGTGTCTTCTTTGTCCGTGTTTTATCGTTATGTCAACAAACGATGCCCAAGTGAGGCAACTCCATTCCTCCTCACCTTGAATTCACCCGCAATACACATCTCGCTAGGAATGCACATCAGTTTACCCATATGCCTGCTTTCGGACGCACAGTGAAACTTAGAGACTCGTTTTTTAGCCGCACCACACGAATATGGAATGCTCTATTTTATATACCAATGTGCACAGGTACTCCTCTCCCTCTCTCCCTCTATACCTTCGCTGTGTCTTGACCGGACAATTAAGCGTATTAACAACCCCTTGCAAATTATAAAAAATATATATATTCTGAGCGTAGAGTTTATTGAGCCGTGACGTGATGGTAGCTATGGGAGTACCTATGTTAATAAAGATCTTATCAACTGACAATCTAATGGCGCGTTTAGCGAGCTCATCGGCTTTGCACTTGGTGCAGCCTGGCACACAGCACAGGCGAATTTAAAACTGCTCGGAAATCTCGCTCAAAGATGCACGACAGGCGATTACTAATTTTAAGTTTATAAAGATCTATAGGCCATTTGTAAAGGTGCACATTTCACGTTCCACTTTTGCCAGAACAGGGCTTCGCTGATCGCTATACTTTAGCTTGAAAGACGCTGCAGTGAACGGTTCAGGTCCGGCACTCAGCGAAACCTCCACTTCCTACTCCATCTTCTGTTTTGGAGCTTATCGCCCTATTATTTAGAAGCTGATGTATAAAAGCTTCTAGTGGTTTTTCGATCGCGAGCCGATTCAGTGCTGAGGTTAATGCTTGCGGTTCGACGCTGGCTTCCTCCACTAGAGAGAACTCTTTATGCTCTCGATTACTTACTTACTTATCAGGCAGACGAACCATGAAGGGTTAGAGCCTGAGCAATTGCTGCCTTCCATCGGTGACAGTCCTGGGCACGCTGCTTCCAATCATCAATGCCAAGCTGTCTTGCATCCGCGATGACTTGGTCTTTGTACCGGAGGTTCGGTCTTCCTCTCCTTCTCGAACCAGGAGGCTCAAATTCGAAGACCCTCTTTGCTGGAGCGTTGTTGTCCATTCGCTCGATGTGGCCGAGCCAGTGTAGTCGACGGATTTTTGCCTTCCGGACTACATCCACATCCTTGTGCAGCTCGTAGAGTTCGCGGTTGTGTCTTCTCCTCCATTCGCCTTCCTCGCAGACGGGACCATATATCCGACGTAGAATTTTTCTTTCGAAGGCAGCAAGAATCAGCTCTGCAGCCTTACTTTATGTCCAGCTTCCTGTCCGGCTCCATAAAGTAGGACTGGCAGTCTTTTGCTCTCGATAGTGCCCACAATCGAGTGAAACCTTGAAAGCCCTTGTCACCCCACCCAAGGTCACCACAAACGCCTCATCAGACGTAGAAAAGGGGAAAAACCGCGAGACAATTTTATCAATCCAACCACTCAACGCTATTAGCTGTTCGCCGATTGATAAGGAAACGTTAGAGATTTGGGTTTTTTTCTCTTATCGTTTGAAAGCATTCTGCAGTACCTCATGTTTCCAACGTGACCGGCAGTTAAGTCACGTTCGACATGCTAGTTGCTACTGGGGTGTGGGCGACTGAATGAGTGGCTGTCGCAGTGTTGCATGACTAATTGTTGTTGCGAATCGATCATTGTTTTGCTACCGATGGTTTCCCAGTGAGTAAACACTGCCTGGGCATCCAAGGTCGCTCAGTCAGAGCCTACCTAAGCAGAGTCCCCCCTTGGGTTTTGATTCAACTTCAAAGTCGAAGTGACAAAGCGAAACCGCAACTGAGACGCGTCTCATCGTGTGAATAGAAACACCAGACAATGCCACAGAAGCAGCGAACGATGAAGAAGATCACACTCGGCCACCGGGTCCATTGTTCCAAGTGTGAAAGTTGCCGTCCCACATGACCAGACGCCCGAAACGATTGCAAAACATGATCCTCATCTACCTGCCCACCTAAGCAATTACATGCCAGTCTGTCCTTCAATCACTTCTTAGAAGGCGATCAATTCACCTGAGAATAAATCACCGCCAATTAGAGCGGACGATGAGAATCTCAGATAAAAGATACGAGTACAAAGTAAACAATCGCAGACGGTATCCATCGGATTTTCGTCTTCGTTTCTGTTTTTTTTATGTCACCGCAGCGCAGCAGGTAGCATCGAAGAATGGAAAGTGTAACGCAAGAAACCCATTTGCGCCGAGACGAGGGTGCACGAGTGCCTGCTTCCGAGCGCTCTCAGGGAACCCTCGGAGTGGGCACCGAACAATGGGCACTTTCCTCCCGTGGGTTTTCTTACAAAACGCACCTTCGTCTCGAGCGTGTGAGCTGACAGGGATTTTCCTACCCTCCGGGCTCATAAAAAACGCGACGCAAAATGGAACCTGCACCATCATCCCTCAATGGCCTCGACCGTTTAGGCTGTCTGTCCTCTGTGAGACGTAATCCCCCGATTAGATCCCCCGGATTAGGTGCACACTCAGAGGGGCTTAGGCGCGGCATATGTGAGAAAATGTATCGCTTCGCTATATTTGGAATGCCACCAAATTGCCTGTATGTTGTTGCATCAATTGAGGATGACATTTATGTCACCATTGACGGTCCCCGTTCGGTGGTGCAGCAGCAGCGCACTCTGTGTGTGTGTGTGTGTGTGAATGACCCTCGGCACGGGGAACGAATGGAAATCCTCTCGGATTTTAATATCCATCACGTATCTCGTTGAGTTTATGGATATTTTTATGAGTTTTCCAGCATAACGACTTAAAAGGAGCGAGCTCCATTCGCATCCACTTCACTGGAGTGGTCGCACTACCGGGGGAAAAACGGTAGCATGTCTTCGGACCGTTTTCAGGCTTGTCACCGGCATGTTGAATTATTTTTATGGACGCATTTTGAAATTACGCGCCCAAACACGGGGCGATGCCGATGAGAAATGGTCCTCGAATACTTGTTAATTTAATCGGATTGCGTTCGTAATTGATGGTGATGGCAGTGGGGAGTGGGAGTGGGCGGCGAATGGGTCTTTTCGAGGAAAAATACTTTTCCGGAATGGAAATTTTTATCTAGACTCCAGTTGCATGTGGTCACGTTTCGAAAATGGAAAATTCGTGATCTGATCGCTGCGTCCAGAGACTAGCTTGGAATAGCTGAGCGTAAAGTCGTGTGTTTTTGCAACAAACTTGGTGAGATCATGCGCCAATCTTGGGTTTGCCGCGGTGGTAGGGATTTCTACTGGTTTCATAAAAGCTTGCCGATGTCTTTACGGTGATGGGGGAATAAAATGAATCCGATCAAAAAGATTGTGTGGTCAGGAGCATGCAGTTGAATTAATTTCTTGCTGTTGTCATGTCAGTCTGTCTGAAATATTTCACAACACGTCAGACACCGAATTTATTCAAAGACTCATCGGATAGCTATTTCAAGAAAAGGTCAATCAAATGGTCAACTACCGACCAAATCATGCGATCTCACACCCATTTGGGAAAGTCTCAATGGGCGTTTGTAGAGCCCTTCATTGGGATGAGGAGACATGAACGATTGTCGTGTTTGAAGTGTGTGTCCAAAGTGTCAGTCAAGGCAGTTGGCATTTGAACAGCGCTACCGTGTGAATTGAACAAATTTGTGTGTGAGACAGAAGACATGTTCAAAGCTTTTTCAAAATTCTGAAACGTCCATGTCATGCCCAACAAATGAGAGCGTATACGATTTTAAAATACGATTCTGAGTCACAGTGCATGTTCTCAGGTGTGTCGAATGACCACAATCCTTTATGGGTTGACATTGATGGTATTGTTTGAAAAATGATTGGAATGAGGAATGTTGTGGCTCGTTAAAGATATGACCAATGGGCACAACACCTTGAGAGACTCACGAATATAAAGCTGTTTTGGAGTAGCACTCACTCACACCCAAAAAAATGGCGACTTGAAGCCTTACGTTGCTTTTGTGCATGCCGCTTACATTGAGTTGAGTCCGAAGCTATTGGAGAGAATGGTCTATCACGATTTATTAAATTTATTTTACTTCTGATCGTTAGCAATCTCACTGAATCAAATGGAAGCCTTTTGATTATGAGTCAACCTTTCATGTCTTTGAAAATGACAACTGTCCTTTCAATCGCAAAAAAGAACAAGAGTTAAGTCCCCTGTTGACTACCTTGTTTTTCACCAATTTTTGAAAAAGTCTTGGAGAAGCAAATCTTGAACCCTGTAACTACTAACAACTTTCTTTACCGGAAACAATGAGGGTTTAATAATCTAATGCTGTGATAAACCTATTTGACGAATTAAGACAGGATTATGCATCACTTGTGATGGCTCGAGGCGTTGTGGGAATGTGCATCGACCCCAAATGGACTTGAACCTCGACGTCTAGGTTCGATCACTGGTCTGTGTGACAAAAAAAAATTTGTTTCACGGCCCCACCTCTTTCAAGTCACTGACAATGCTCAAAGATTACTTCTGTCTACAAAAAGCTTCTCAAACTTGGCCGCTCGAATTCGGCATAAAACCGCATGTCCCTTCCACTTCTGAAAGAACAATAGCACGCACAACACGAGTTGATTGCTGAGCAGCTAGGCCCCCCTACGGACTGTAGCGCCACCCATATATTATTATATTATTATTATTATGCATAACCAGACTTTTCGAAAGCTTTCGATGGGATAGATCATAACGTTCTAGAGTGGAAGCTGATCCACTTAAAAAGACTTACCTCTGGCAGTAACCACTTCCCTGAAAGCCTTATTTCGAATCGTTCCTCAAGGATACATTTTTGGACCATTACTATTTTGGATGTTCATTAATGGTATCCGTTCAGTCTGCACGCAATCACTTGTGCATCTTTATGTCAACGGGGTTCAACTTCATCTGCGGAAACTCTTTAACCAGCTCTCTGAGTTGGCTCTTTTTGTCAATGAAGACTTACTTACTTATCAGGCCAATGACCCATGAAGGTTCGGATCTTGAGCAATTGCTGCCTTCCTTCGGTGACGGTCCTGGGCGCGCTGCTTCCAGTCATCAAGGCCAAGCTGCCTTACATCCGCGATGGCTTTATCTCTGTACCGGAGGTTCGGTCTTCCTATCATTCTCAAACCAGGAGGCTCGGATTGGAAAACCCTCTTTGCTGGAGCGTTGTTGTTCATTCGCTCGATGTGGCCGAGCCAGTGTAGTCGATAGATTTTTGCCTTCCGGACTACATCCACATCCTTGTACAGCTCGTAGAATTCGCGGTTGTGCCTTCTCCTCCATTCGCCTTCCACGCAGACGGGACCATATATCCGATGTAGAATTTTTCTTTCGAAGGCACCAAGAATCAGCTCTGCAGTCTTGCTTAGTGTCCAGCTTTCGGCTCCATAAAGCAGGACTGTCAGAATATGCATTTTGTAGAGCATGGCTTTGGTCCTCCGAGTCAGAAGAGCCCATTTGTTTCGACAAACCGAAGTAGCATCGGTTGCAAAGGGCGATTATACGTCGGATCTCCACAACGATGTCATTCGTGAAGTTTACGTTTGGCCCGAGGTAGACGCCTAGGTGATGTGCGGCGGATCGTGTTTTGCTCTACAGCATATATTTAGGTTTGTCCTCGATCACCTTTAGACCAGCACGTTTCTTTTGCCTGTTCCTCAATTGCGTGAAATCTTCCACTACGGGGCATTGGGACCGCGCGATAATGTCGATGTCATCAACGTATCCCAACAGTTGGACTGACTTGTAGAAGAGCCTTTCGTGTTTATTGCCTCAATTTTCCCTGGATCACGAATTCGGCCATCGCTGAACATTGCATTAGCCTTGGTATTGTTATTGATCGTACTCTAGCAGGATTAACCATGTAACATTCAACGATGTCTTGCACTAAGTATACGGCTTCAGATGATAAGATCAAATATCTGATCAGTCGAATAAACTATTAGATTGACACTGAATCAATATGTCAATGCAAGAAAACGCATAAACGGAACATCGAGTGAATGAATTAATGATCGACATAGTAGTTAGACGAAGTAGGTAGATTGAGGATGGATCTTCATATATAATGAAGACGAATGCTTTGAGGACCCGACCGAGAAAGTTCAAAGAGATTCTATCTCCACTCCCTGGAAGTCGCTTATCAACTCTAGGCGGCAGTGCCCCGCAACATAGCATCATTTTCTAGGAATGTATCTCTCTCTCAAACTTGGGAGAGAGAGAGATCTAATTTGGCCATGACTGTTTCATGTTTTATTGGGTACTACTATTAGGCACGACTTTGCACAAATTTTAGTGCCAACTGATATTAATTTCTTGATGTATTCCACTGACACGTAAGCAAGCCGAAGTGAACTTTAAAAGACTTAACGAAAATGGTAAATGGTAAAAACAATTGACTTGAGTGATCAAACTTAAAGACCGAGTCCCAATTGCGCGTTCGGTCGGTCGGACTTTGCCGTTTGTTCGCATTTTATCGTTCTCTGGCTTACGATATTACGTTCTGTGAAGGTTCAGAGCGCGAACGCTTCATTCCGATTATAACCAATTTATTTACGGATACACGTAATCAATCTACACTTAAAATGTCAAACTCGGAACTCGCTATTTCGATGTGGATATAAATAAGCAACAATAATATAAACTTAACGATACTTCACGAAACATTGCACAGTCCTCGAAACTTATCGAGAACTGACGAAGCATTCCGGTGGTTAATATGAACCAATTAAATTCAGCCACCCTGAGTAAGCTAAAGTGATCAACAAATTGAAGTGATTACAATAGTCACAGGAGCTTGATGTTTCCGACATACTTGACAATTTTTTTAAATTCAAATAGAAGCCATCTAAATTTCATCACAAATCGGATCCAAATTTTCCACTGCGTCAGTTTTCATTTAGCTCCATTAAATGCAGCTTAGATTGCAACCAACTCTGTTGATTTGCCCCAAAATTCCGGACCAAAAGGAGGTCTTGAGAAAAGCAAACAAGCAGTCAAGCAAATCGCTTAAGATAAGAAACACCGAAGAGTTGTATTGTCGTCAGTTTCAATTTGAAAACGACCACCCTTCACAAAACCTTCGCATCCAACCAAGAGAAAATCCAAATTAAGGCCCCCAATCCTGCCGAACCTTATGCATGACAAATTTTTGACAGCCTCCAGCGATTTCGATTATTTACGAGAACCTAAAAGGTTAAGCAAACGCCTTGGTTCCCAGACCTCAACCTCCTTTACGACGAATTCAAATAAACCTTGTTTATAAATGATAATAACCGTAAAACCAAGAAAGAAACAAAATCATGAACACATCACCCACACCTATCTGAACGGACGAAAAATTAACAGCCACACAGACGCGAGGCAAATGTCAACAACCCGGCCGCTATCAAAGGGCACAAATCTCTCTCCTATTTGACAACATAATTTAATTGACACCCATTCCATGCGGTGCATTCAGATAAGACGCCACTAGACTAAGACCGCGCGCAACGTGCGTACGCGCCAACAGGTGTGTGTGCGCGTGAGCCTTGCACAGAGACCGCGCACGTTGCACACGGGCAATAAAAAAGCGAAAAGTGAAGAGTGCACCGAACAATGGAGTGAAAGACGTCAAAGTGACAGTACATATTTGAAGAAATGATTGGTGGCGTGACCGCGCCTTTTTTTCTGTCCACATTCTTGACGGACTTTGGTTTTCTCCCTTCAATTGAACGCACGGCGACAAATTTATTCAACCAATCAAGGGTGCAGTTATCCATCACTGGTGCTAATGACGTATGGTGACAGTTGTCCGAACTGGAACTGTCACTTTTCGATGAATTCTGAGACGCATTCGCGACTGTCAAGAAGGGGGGGCGCATAAAAATGCGTTCTTCTCAGACGTCATGTAGGTCATCGCAGCGTACGTGACAATTGACAAGAGACAACGTCGTTTAGATTTAGTTGTGCGCGTTGTCATCTGGGGTCCTTCTGGGGGGTCTGTCTGAGTCTTGACGTTGTGTGCGCTTGACGTTTGGCTCGCCTGATCGTAGGTCAAGTCTAACGACAGTCCACTCCTGCCGCAATCAGTGCTCTCTGTTCTGTCATTTCATAGACGACGTGTACAGTCATGTCGCTATTGTGAAACGACAGCGTTCCTCGGCCTCTTCTGAATTGGCCAACAATACCGTTGGCTTCCTGCTCATTATTCACCGGCAATTTGCATGCGATTACGCTGCCCGTCACAATAAATCATAATCAGAGGCGACTCTTAGACGCAGGGCAAGCCCAACTGGTGACACTTCTCTTTGTACACGCAATTAGGTTGTGTAACGATGATTTGCTGCGAAGTCGGCCACAGGCTAGCTCACAATCAAAGCAAATTACTTCAATAATTAGTCGCTGCTCGGCGCGGGGGCTTATCACTTTCGGCGTTCAAGTCAAAGCGCATGAGGAAACATCGAACTGGTTATCAATTTGTGGGTCAGTGTGGTGAACTCGCTTGAACGTCAGTTGTTTTCAATCGAATGACATGTTCCGTGGCCGTGATTAGGGGAGACAGCAAATTGTACTCGGGTCTGAGTTCAATTTGACGTGGGCAACGGGGGGAAACTGACACTTTGAGCTGTCATTATCAGCCTTGATTGTCAAGAGCTGTCAAGGAACTTAATTGTTACCGCTATCGGTTAGTTGCATTCAGGTGATGCACAATACACCGTCTGAACTTGCCGGGATTAGGAGACGGGGGAACGACAGATGGCAGATGACTGACAGCGCGCTTGATTAGAAAGCGTAGGATGTGATCAGCCAAAGCGCGCATCGCGTCTTCTCATTTCGACCGCCAAACAAAGGCTTCACGAAGTTTAATTGCCCATTCCCCGTTCCAATCATCTCCTAATTGATAACCAGTTCCCCGTAATGGGATCGTGAGTGAACTGATTCGAACCGAAGAGCAGCAGAATCACCTAATCACCAATTAACACTCCATCCTCCCGGATTCCACGCTAATGGACCACTGCCCATCGGCTCTGGTTCTCAAAGAAAGACTCCGTTCCCGGCTCGGCGGTTCGCGGGCGCTATCATTAAATCGACTCTCAAAGGCGTTTCTTTCTCGCATTCTTGGCATTTGTCCCCCATTTGTGTGCGTTTGTTTTCCCATTTCGTTTCTCTTAAAAAATATATCGCAAATGTCATCGACACATTTATCACGCCGCGGAGCCTTGAGGCCCTGGCACACCGACCGACTGCAGCCAGCGCAACGTAACAAATCGCCTCGACATTAAGCACTTTTTCGATGATTGATCGCTGACAGTTGCTGAGGCACTCGACTTCGACTTCGGTTGCTGGACGATGACGGCACCCATCGGGCTCTGGTGCACAAACATCAGGAGGTTACCTCTGGTTCGGTGGCGTAATGATGATTGCCGTCGATTTGTTGTGTCATGACGCTTTGGGGCGACGGCGATGGCAACGACGACGATAGACAGGCAATCATCGCATAGTGCTGCGTGGACTACAAAGCGAACATTAAGCAAATTAATCGAGCATCTCCGGGGAAAGGGCTAATGAATAGACGCGCACACCATCGATGTGCATTGTTTGGATAATTAATTCAGGCTGGCGTAGTGTTGTGGGTAATTGCGTGCATTTTCCCGATGTGCAGCAGTGGCGATTGAGCGATTTCCGATTGGGTGAGGTCGTGCTGTGGTGGGATTTGAGTCACCCTAGTGTCGGTGGAGGTAATGAGCCTTGACTGTTGGGAGCGACCGATGATCAGGGTGCACGTACAGAAAAGTGTGACTCAATTGTCAGTTGAGGTTAATGACTTCCTTTTGGGCTTAATTTTGGTCCTTAGAGCCGGATTCTTGACTTCAGCTAAATCGGACTCCACATCTGGAGGTGACCACTTGACGGACATGCGATCACCTTCGCATCAATAAGCAGCTTATTCGTCTGCAGGGCTTAAAGACTTACATGGCCATCGTTTATTAGGCTTCATCATCTTGGTCCTTCCTTTAATAACTTCTAGAACGGACACTACAGCGTCGTGATGCTTAACAACACTTACCTCCTCCTAGAAGCGACCGATTCACGTACATTCACTGAAATGTAGCCCAATTCTCAGCTCCTACATTGAATTTTGTTATTGGGCCTCATCATGATTGTGGGCCTTCGAGCCGCATTTCAAAAACAGTGCAAGAACGGACTAGGCACCACCCGTTGGTCGTCGTTCTTACAAACCTTGGCTTTCACCTGAGATGGATCGGTTAAGATCCATACACCAAAGTGAAGCTCGATCGCCAGCTCCTACATTGCCATTCGCGTTGCGGTTCAGTTTTTGTCCTTCGAGCCGGATGCCCACACTCAACCTAAACTGAACTCGGCAGCACCCTGGCGGTTATGCCACTTAAAAGCACTGCTTCCAGAAACGACCGATTGTGTCTTACTCGTCGAAGTGCAGCCAATCGTCACAAAGAGATTTGAAAGCAATATTTTTGTCCTTCGAGCCGGATCCACAGCTCATGAATTTTACGAAAAACCGGACGCCACGTACGTGACGTACTCCTCTGTCTTGTTCCAGTTGACTGACCCTGACTTCCACTCGTCTGGTCAGTCGGCCGATCACGTTTCCGATGTGGCGCATTGCCAAAAAGACAGCCGCTCATAAGACGCCATAAGTGTCTGACACTCCTGCACCAGCAGAGGACCGCGAGTGAGAAACGAGCGTCCATCAGTCAACGACTCGACAGCAGATTCATTAAATCACAGCCCAAGACCTGATGATCTCCACTCAATCCCACTGTGCAGTGCAGTCGCTCTGGCAGCGCGCTAAATTTATCCCTCACTACACCCCCGGACGACGGCTGGTGGTGATAAACAAAAAAATTGTGTCAAGTTGAAATTAATAAAAAACCCAACCAAGCCAACAGATACACAGCACTTATCCCTCGCGCTCTCTCTCTCCCGTCCAAACGTGTCCCCTAGTCGAGGCGAGTAAAGCGGTCGACACCCGGCCGTAAACCCACACGTTGAGCGTCACGGCGTGTAATATTTTCCCTGCCACAAGGAGGAAGTTGTGATTAAGGCCCCAAAACAGAAGATACGAGCGCCCGCCCGCCCGTAGGATAGAACGCAGATTGCTTTGCGTTCCGCTCTTCTATAAATCACACTGCATCCATGAGGGTGAATCTTGTTTACTTCGGTTTCTGCTTTTGAATCTCTAACTCGCGGGCCGCCGCCAGGGTGCCCATATGCTTAAGTGGAACGATCCAGTACGGCCGGAGGCACCCTCGATATTTCATCGCCGTTCAGCGACCATTGAACCGCAATAAATGCAAAAATCAAACACAATTAAGCGAGAGAACAAAGCAAAGTCTGGAGGCTCGAGGTGAGTCCCTACGGAGGGCCGCTCATCTGGAACGAGACGTTGACGACGCCCTCATGATGGCGTCTCTGTGGCCGATTTAATCTGTCTTCTGCGTGGGGGAGGGGGTGTGCAGGGGGAGGGAGATGTCATTTTGATTGTGAAAAATTAAAGCTCATTAATGATTCGCGGAAGTCGTCGGGAGTCTCCCTTCCGACGTGAACTTTGCCCCGGTCATGCAAAAATTCACTTGGGGTGGTCACTGCCTGTGTGGCTCTCTCTCTAGCTCTTGGCCATCCAATTCATAAATCGCGCGGCCTCTTCATCATCATTTGGGACCGCAAATGTGCCCCATCAGTTTAATCGAATTAGACGGGGTATCGGGTGGTTCCGTGTCATGTGCCTGGCTGCGCACAGCTGGAGCCGTTTGGTTTATGGGACAAGTTGCTGGCATTTCACTGCGAGTAGGAGTTATCCCATAAACTCTCACGACAGATTTTTAATTAAAAACGAACAAAATCTCTCGCTGATCTACGAGACAGTTCGGCTTTGGTTTGAGAAATGCTCGCATCTGGTGTGTGGGGCGCAGTGGGTGCTGTTGACTATCGGAGCTGGGAAATCTCCGCTTGAGCATGAGAAACTTCTTCGTCATGTCGTTTGTCATTCAAATGAATTGAGGGTTGTCTCTACTCGTTGCGTCATGAATTTGTCCACGGATCCATGTGTGCACTGATGGTTGTGTGGCAGGAGGAGCCTCAATCAGCAGACTCGACCATCATTCTGTCGACTGAACCCGATCTGGTGTCCAGTCTCATCTGCAAGCACCAATAGGGACCTCGTTCCAAACCTTCTACATACGTTCCACAAGAGTAGACCGCTGCTTCAGTGCCTCTCTGGACCCATCTCCCAACTGCAACATTGTAGAAACCACCCTCATTTCCCAGCCGAATGCGAAACTTCCTCAACACCATCTGATTGACAAATTTACGACCGTTGTAACCGCATTTTCCGCCACACACTCGCTGATTAGATATTCACTCCATGGCTTCCCAATTAGCAATGCCGATTAAACACATGTCGGCGGCCCACTCGACACTCCATCGCGTTGATTTATGCCCTAGCTACTCGATATTACCCCCATTGACACCCATTTGCTCGTGCGTTCGTTCGCAGAACTCCATGGAAGTCATTAAATTTTACACCATCCTAGCGGCTCCTGCGCCCTGAGCCAGTGATCGATTGAGTGGTGATTAGTGAATTTAATCAGTCCCGGTCGACGTGTGTGTTTTCAAGAAACACATGCGCGATCGGCAATCCGTTCGTCTCAATAATCGCGGAAGTACTTCAATGATCTGAGGCGCAGACACGTTCACGGGTAAATGGATCTGCACACTTCACACCGTGGTGTGAGAACGAACGACTGCGCCGGCATATCGAGATGATGATGTTTGCCGCGCTTGTTTATGGAGCATATCGCGCCAGAAGTCTAGGTAAATCTTGGAGAAAAAAGGGGTGAAAATCCGAACAGAGCGTTTGTTTGGGCTTCGGATGCAGAGTGCGAAGGGCACATCGTAATAAATCTGAAGTGAGTTTCCCCTTGGCGGCGCTCAAGACGTTGTGAAGTGCGAAAAGGAGTGGGAAATGAGTTTTTAAACAAACAAAAAACTTGATCACCGCGATTGTGTTTCTGGTAGCTTGAACACGTTTTCGAGTAGCGATGCGAATTCCTTTGCACTCGGGTCGATTATCGGTCTTGAATTGGTAGAAGGTTTGCACCAAAGCACGATCGTCGATCAATACGTTGGCTGTTAAGAACGCCACCTGGTGCAGTCTGGTTGGTTGAAGTGGTCGAAGAGAGACGTCGCATTTACACATTCCCAAGGTAACATATCCAGTAGCTTTCCTTTAAGCAATCCCAACGCATAACTGATCTGCCTTCACCTTAATGGACGCATAGCGTCTTAAGTCAACTTCGGCAACTGAGAAAATATCCAGAATTGACAAAAACCACTTTACTCTCTTTCGTTAAGTTTCGTTGAGTTTCATAAAGTCTGTTTAAGTATGGGAATGAAGTGAATCGTTCTTTAGACTAGACAAAAATCACTTTACTCACTTTCGTTGAGTTTCGTTAAATTTTTGAAATGCAGTGAATCACTGTCTACGTACCCCAAATGTCAGTTCTAGTCGTGGTTACGGTTTTAGTTTCCATGAGGACTTTGAAATTTGACGATGCTTCCAGGTATTAAGAGCCTTCTTGAGCTTGACCAGCATTGACGGTCGCTAACGTTCTTCAGTCTGTTCGAATTTTGCGTTTGATGAGTTTCAGTTGAACAGTAGGGGCATCTGGTTGCACAAAGTCCTGCGGTTTCTACCCTCAGCCCAGGTGACTCCTGTGCTTTAGCCGTCTACACTTGCCTCGTGGGTGTTCGCAAGTCATTCCTTGAAGTGGGTGCTAAACTTCCTAGTCCCATGCAAAATTGATCAGCAGTGCTCTCCAGCTAAACCCCACACATCCCCCCGATTTCTTCAATCATTGCCCACTCACATCCTACATCCAATGCACCGCAGCGGTCCCCCCCTCATGCGCGAACTCAATTGGTTTCCAATCGTCGAACGGATCCGCGAGCGCAATCGAAAGTGTGCCTGCAAGCCTGCATCGATATCTGCGGTGCGCGGCCCACTCTCTTTGATACTCGTATCTTATCGAGTACGCCATGTCCAATTAGCCGACGCATTCAATAAGTGAATGTCACGGTCTTGCTCCGATCATCGCTAACACAGAATCTGGTTCAGTGGTTCACTGGCTCGACGTCATTGCTCTTCTATCTTGTGCGCTTGCACGCATCTGTTGCATAACCACGCGCGCTTCGCTTATCTTAGAGGACGCTAAAAATAATCGAGTTTTGTTTTGTTTTCTCTTTTCAGTTGGTTTCCCCATTCTGCTGTTCTTCCTGCTGGCCGAGCCGTACAAGCGCGGCTTCTTCTGCGATGACGAGTCGCTGATGCATCCCTTCCACGACTCGACCGTCAGGAACTGGATGCTGTACATCATCGGACTGGTCATACCTGTGGGAATCGTAAGTTTGCACTGAATAACAATCAGGGCGACGCGGCAGACGCGACAGCTCATCAAGCAGTGTCGCGTCGTGTCTCCAAGCCCAGGTGAATAGTTTCCTTCGTTTTCACTTGTCATGCGTCCAGCCAGGTTTTGCCTGGCCACACAAAGCGGCCGGAGACGGCCTTGTGGATTCCGTCACGTCACCTCAGAGGAGAACCCCCGACATGCGCTGAAGGACACTGGGAGAGGGCTGCAGGTGTCAGATGCGCTCGTATTTGAACCCTGCCTCGATCGTTTGTTAATGAATCGCCAGCCAGCAACTGCCACAGCACCCTCCCTGCGGCGAAGTCGCTCGTCCGTGACACTTCTACGAAACATGCCAAACACTACACTTTATCGACGCTAGGAAGATACAGTCGCATCGGTACGTTGTCAGTCTAATTTTATGCATGCCGGGGAAGCGCGCAACCGTTCGTGCGCTGCTTTCGAAAGGCCGGTGCGCGCACACATGCGCCTGGGCGATCTTATCTGGGTGTGCTAACGAGCCTATTGCCCGTCTGACACTGATGCATCGGGCTTTGGCTGGCGCTATCACCTGGCGTGTGGACTTGATTTTATCTATGTCTCACATTCAGAATCCGCGCGTCACAGGCATGCACAACGAGCCGAGCCGAGCCGAGCTAAGCCGAGACGAGCGTCGGGCTGCAGTGCGGCGGCGCGAAGGTGTTTCTCGATGATGGCATGCACCCATCCTTAGGCTGATAAATAATACAGCCGCGCGTGCAGGCGTGATAAGCAAATAAACCGACGCGAAGACGCAGCGCAACAAAACCCGATTAGTTCTCCCACGGAGCGAACGACCGTGTGGGGAGAGCCGGCAGAACAAGTTCTGGATCTGGTCTTGATTGCCTTCTTGTCATGCATACAATGTTGCCGCTTCTGTGTCAACATCTCGATATTGTATGTACGCCGGGACAAATTAATAGTTTTCACGGATTTTATTGAGTTTTTCATGGAAAATTGAAGTGCTTATCAAAATGGAATATGTAATGATGCGCGCTGTGCAGTGGCCAGTGAGCGGTGAACGGTGAGTGGTGCACGGCGAGATGTGGCCACTTGGTCAGGCTGCGACGGCAGCGCACTGAAGGGGAACCATTCCACGTGTTCGGCGAACGTGTTTACAATCCGAAATGTACTGCTGACAGCTGGGAAACATTCAGACCACGAGTTCGCTGTTCGAATGGATGCTGGCATGACCTCATTATGAAATGCATTGTGCGGTGCTGTTGGCTGGGATTGCTATTGTGAAACGGAGTGCGGCGTGGAGCTGGCCACGATGTGTCCCCCAGTGAACTCAAATGTGCCATGGTTTCAGTGAACGTCTGGGGAATTGTGGGGGCTAATCGATTGCGTCTCCCTCTGCCAATAGTCGCGATTCCCACTCATCATCCCAGGACAGACCAGCGCACAGGTGGCACATCTGCTCCATCATTCCAAGCAGCATCCCCAGCACAGGCCTGCACCGCCCGCGTCCTCTCACCATCCGCAAGACGAACACACGCTCAGCTCAGAGCGAGCGCATGTGTTTTATTATGACATCTCTGACACGACCGCGACGTCAACCGATGAAGACGCAAATAGATGCGTTTACACTGCACTCGTACGCGTCTCGTCGAGTGAAGCGCAACGCAGTGGAGCAGTCCTCGTTTTGAATTCGCAATGAAGTGCCCTACTTCGTGGGGTCTTTTCCTTTCATTTTTTCTTCTCTTTTCCCTCGCTTGACACTTCATGTAAACATTGACATTAAACTTCGCGAAAGGGAACATCTGGCGAACGTGTGTGCCCATGATTCGGTTTCGGTTTCTGTCTCTGTCGGAGACGTGCACGCACTTGAGGGCACATTTTATTCTTCTGATGCCTTCACTAAATTGTGACATGTAATTGAAGATGAAATTCGCCAGATGGAGGAGGGTGCATGGCTAGGAGTTGCTGTGGCTGGGATGCTTTTAAGATAAGGTCTCGGCTGACAGCTTTATGGGGCACTAATTGCGAAGAACTTCCTGAGATCAAGACTTCTGCTGGCGACAGACAAAGGCTGGCTCGTTGATGCTCTAGACCGATGTTCGTGACCATCTGAGTGTAATTAAGTGAGTCAATGATGGGCTACGCAGCCCATAAGGTTGATTGTCGTTCCCATCCCCGTTTGAAAAGGCAATTGCGTCGAAGGGGGGATCGTAGTGCGTGGTCGTAGTCTGTTTTGTTTCCACTCTAATTGTGTCTCCAGATGAGTGTTATCAGAGAGTCTCATCGTCTCATGTCTCTCGATCTATTTTCGACAGGAACTTACTCCGAGGTTTCTAATGGAAAATCAGATCTGTTGTTCAATCGGTCGGTTGGATTGTGTCGGAATGAATTGCAATGAATTTGGTCAAGAAAATCAGGGCGTCTTCCCGTTCTCGAATTAAGGAGAGGTCCCTTTTTGCTTAGCGTTTGCCATAAGATCCTTGCTGTTGCTCCAACACATTGATCAAGTCATACAGTTCGGCGTCTAGCCAGGGCTTCGGTCTAGCTAAGTCCAGTTCTAGTGGGTTTTATCATGAATCTATGCGGCATACGGAATTGCTACAGATCCTCCCAACTCCGCTCACTTTTAGCGAGACTGTGCTCCTTTTCGTTTCCCATAGTGGGTACCCAGCAGAAGGTCACCGAACTCACCAAGGACATCTGACGACTGACGCTCTATTGGTACAGTCTTACCAACCTTGACGTCAGAATATCTGATGCTATGGACGATTATAGAAAATTGTAATCGATTTGTCAGTTGTGTTGTGGTCTCTCAAAACGAGTGCTGCCTCGTTGCAGCCATTTTGACTTGAAAGACTCGAACACTGTACAGAGTTAGTCCCTGACGACAGCAAGAGCACATCGACTGAATCAAACACCAATTTCGAGACCCTTAAGAAAATCATGACTGTACTAGACCCATTCTGATCAGAAACAAAACGCTGTTTTGTCGGAAAAACGACCTATCGAACGAACCTCGTTACCCTCCCGAAAAAGCTTTCAATTACACGGAAAATAGTGGATTTTGTTCATTTTCCCAAACACTCATATGTAGCAGTGCTGCACCACTTGCCAGGTCACTCAACTTTCAGATCGTTTGACCAGCCACCACAGACTCCCATCCCCCCGCCGAAAACTATATGTTTATCGCAGAGAGAGAGGGTGTGAAACCCACCATGTGTTTACCAATTAATGGTCCCCCTCAAACGCCAACTCCGGCAAGCACTCCCACTCGAAGAGAGCGCATCTTAAAATCCACCTCAACACCCACTTCCAAGTCACCCAAACATTTTCAAAAATAGTTCATCCAAACACGTGCTGATCGATGGCGGCGTTCACACACTCCATCCCGTCACAGTCCCCATCCACTGCTGCGCGCAAGTACCCCTCTCTCGAGTTCGTTTACCTAAAAAACGCAGCCAAACAACGTGAATAGACACTCGTAATAAATATTCAAAGACAGCGCCCTTGGGAATAGACGCACACCACCGAGTGCCGGGAAACAAATCAGACGCAGAAAGAAAACAGAAAATATTCACTTAATGACGTGACAACGAAAAATCGTTCAATAAAAGTGTCATTGTCGTTCAATTAAATGCTTGAGTCCTCGAGAAGCTGCCGCGCTGGCCCCATTCCCCTCTCCCGCGCCGACTGTCAAGTGCTTTCACATTTCGTGCATCTGCCTCGCATGCATCCCGAAACGGAAGACAGGCCGAACCCATTGGACCTTGATGGGGTCGATTGGAAAATTAAAAATCCAAGTGTGACCTCGATTCTCGGATGTCCCTCTATCTGTCGCTCCGCTCGGCTGGCGATTATTTATTGCAGAGATTCCCTTAAGTGCTCGGTCCGTGCAGTGGTGTGACGGAACTACGGCCGATCATCTGGAGATTGTAAATCGTTGACAATGAACTGGTGGACAGAGAGCGAGTGCGAGGAGCACTTGAGATTGGATTGTCAGATGGAAATTGCGCAATTAATGTGAGAATATGCATGAGTGGAGGCGGAATGTGGGTCATTCGGGCTGGCGTGAGTTCGTTTTCGGGGATGACTCTGTGAGAGCATACCATGGATACGACGACGACGACGGCGACTCTAGGCCCACATGGATCATAAAATCTCTTGTTTCTGGCAGAGTGCTCGTGATGAGAGGATGTCGCCGATAAGATACGCTCACGCCGGGCCGGTTCAACATGTATATCGTCCGCCTGCGTGGGGTTATGGGTGAGTGCATGTTAAGTGCATCCATGCCATAGTGCCGGATGATCGTAGGAGGAAGAGGCATCTTTCTGAGTGTTTAATTGGACAGCGAATGTGATGAGTTGGGCAATAGTTGTCTAGTCGATGGCTTGTAAGTGGCTGGTTGCGGTGCCAAATGAAGTGCTGGAGGACTTGAGTAGTTTTGGCAATTTTTCAAGTTTCTTAGTCGCGTCATAAATCGCTGAAGTTCACGGCCTCATCCTCGGGTGCGGGTCTGGTTGTTCCATCTTTGGCACTTAAGGATGTCACGAGTCCTTCCTTGTTCTTCTCCAGTCCGGGGTGAACCTGGGCCTCAACCAACATGTCTCTCTAGCCGGCTGCCCCCAAGTTTGGTTGGTTGGTTGAAGTCCTTCTCCACCTGGGTGCGCGACCTCTTTCGTGAGCGCTCTCTGTTACGTTGTCCCAATGCATCATATTGGAAGATTTTTGAGGCCACAGCTGTGATGTCCATACGCTCTACAAGACCTAGCGTTCAATTACATGCTTGACATGCCGCCGCCCAGACTATAGACTTCTTCGACCAAAAATCGCACGCCGAACTCTTCTTTCGAAAAGACCAGGAGCTTCCTTATCCGCTTTGAATAGCGTCCATGCCTCTGCGCCGTAGAGATGATCAGGGTGTTATACCAAGCCAGCTTGGTCCTACCTTCAAGAGTCCATCCAAGAGAAGTTTCTCGCGAATGTTGGGCATCTTCAGTTGAACCCAGACTTCTAGCGCCATTGAGAAGCCTTTTGCTGGCAGGTAGAGGTGAGGTCGTCGAACCTAGCCACCCAATCGACATACCCAACAGTGGTCTGTATCCCATCTCCTCAAAAATGCCAAGAAATCACTCGACGTCTTTAATCTTCATCGAGATCACTCGCGTCTAAGAAAATACGCCGCATCTTGCAAAACAGACATCTCTGCTTAAATTCCACGCAATCCACTTCCTCGCACACCAGGAGCCTGTGCCGACCGATGGTACGCCTTCCGCAACATTCACCCCGTGAAGCAGCTGGCGTGCGTTCAAAGCTAAACTAACGAGGCCCCTTTGATGTCTGACCGTTTAACCACTCACCACACGCAATTATTCACTCCGCATTCGCCGCGTGACACCCAGCCGCCTGGAGGATGATTTTATCACCTGGCCCGTAAATTTAATGGCAATGGATCCGCGGCAAACTACGTCCAATGTGCGTTGCTGCCACCACCACTCCCTGGTCTGGTAACCAGATCCTCATAGACCACCACACCGTGTCGGACGAAATTAATTTCCTGTCATTTACTCTCGCCCAGGAGTGAGAGTGTCCTCTAAACGGACCGCACTTACGAAGTCCTCCCTAATTGCCGGCCGCCGCTGTGAGGGCAAATTAAAATATGCAAATGACCGGTGTCCGGCCGATGATTTACGCCCGATACCCGTCAACGCGTGCATAAATTGCACATCCTTCCGCGCAACGAATCCAATTTGCTGTGTATATGACATGTTTCCATTTTCGTTTCAGGTCTTCTCGGTGGAGATATTCAAGTCGAGATCCAACTCGAAGGGCAGCAGTAATCGACGGTTCGTCTTCTACGGCGTGGAGATACCCGATTGGCTGATAGAGTGCTACAAGAAGCTGGGAGTCTTTGGCTTTGGCGCCGCTCTCAGTCAGCTGACAACGGACATCGCCAAGTATTCAATTGGCCGACTGAGACCTCATTTCTTTGCTGTAAGTATACGAATGGGTGTGTGTGTGATTGTGCATTGATTGGAGTTTTAATTGAGTCCCTGTGGCGAGAAACTGAAAAATGGAGCGAAATGAATTCAATTGATGATTACTTGGGTGTTGCACCAGTTTGAAGTGAGATGGCAAATGGCCTTTAAGGCGACGAAGAGGAAACTGTGACCAACTCCGCATGGCTCTAAGGAGTGCATAAGCGACTAGTTGCGAGATTCACAGAGCTTGACAAAGGACGGCAGTGAATGAAAAGAAGCCGCCAAAAAGGACTTAGGGCACATTCAGACTAGACGGCAGCATATTTTCAGATGGAAATGCTCTCCTCTTGTCCTCCTACTCCATTATGTTAAGAACATTGTACAGTCAGTCACTGTAAGACTGTTTCATGCTTACTTTTTTGAAATGTACTGGAAGTGTCTTCTAGAGTCGTATACCTGCGTACGTGAAATTAGCATGTGCGTGAATTTGCACGTGACACGTAATTCACAATTTCGCGTGTATTTATCATTACTCACCGGATTTTAAATGCTACGTCAGAAGTGCTCCGAGAGTTATTTTCACGGTAATTTGCTTATTTTTATCCGTTTTTTTAAATCAGTGTGACACGTACTCCGTGATTCAATTTCACGTGTATATAATTAATTATATGCGAATTAGTTATTTTTTAGCCAATTTACTCCACCTCACTCAGTTACTTCCCAGAGAGAAACCTCGAGACCTTGATCCCGGTAAGGGATCTGTTGCAGGGCGGAAATACTTCGTTTAGCAACGCCATACAGCTCTACACAGGCGGATACAAGACGGAAGATACAGTAGGAAGGCGCATATTCTCTGAACATACATACCAAACTAAACAAGTCTTTTCGTCTACCTACCCACATTTAAAATTATGGCGACCAGCGTATGTCTGGCCTGGTTGAGGTGGAACGTGATATCTGCCTGCGATATCTGTATCCTTACGGATAGTCTGCTCTCTTCAAACTCCAAAGTAGTCATAAACCGTCGCACAAGTAGTGCGTGTCATGGAAACGCTTATAAAGCATCAGCTTGAATCGCGAAAGCTTCTTAATGAAGAAGATAGTTGCGCTTGATATTTCTAAAGCATTTGACAGAGTTTGGCATCAAGCTCTTTTGTCGAAAATGCGTGCTTATGGTGTTGATGAATCTCTGCTTCTATGGATTAGAAACTACCTTTCGAACCGTTCAATCCAAGTTGTTTTGGATGGGTTCAAGTCTGATACCCACAAAATAAATGCTGGTGTCCCCCAACGCTCTGTTCTATCTCCGACACTTTTTCTTATTTTTATTAATCTCCTGTCTGCTACTTCTAATACAATCCACTCCTTCGCTGATGACAGCACCCCCAGCTTTTCATATTCGTTCCAAAATTCACGACCCTGCCGACGTTGTATTGGAACGGCAGCGTATGTCAAGAACATTGAATTCCGATCTTGACAGCATAATTAACTGGAGTAAGAACAACAGATTGGAATTCAATGCTTCCAAAACTCAATCCTATCTGTTGTCTCTAAAGTCTCTAAATCCATGAATGGCGCTTGTATCGACGAAGCCGGCAAACTCTCTATCCTTGGTATGTGCGTCAACACTACTTAGTTGGAACGATAATATATTCAAGGTCGCCAAAAATGCTTCGAAATGTTTAGGTTTCCTTTTCTCGATGCAAGAAATGTTTCACCCCCTCCGATTTGGCTTTAATCTACAAGGCGTATATTCGCACTAAGCTTGAGGAGAACGCTCATATCTGGTCTGGTGCCACAATGACCACCCTGCACCTACTTGATAGAATCCAAAAGTGAGCGATAAAACTTACAGGAGACAACGATATCGCGGGTTTATTAGACTCGCTCGAACATCGACGTACCGTGTCTTGACAAACGATGCCCAAGGGAGCTAGCTAACAGCATTCCTCCTCTCTTTGAATTTACCCGCAATACACGTCTCGCCAGGAATGCACATCAGCTTACCTTTAAGCCTGCTTTCGGACGCACAGTGAAGTTTAAAGACTCGTTTTTAAGCCGTACCATGCGAATATGGAATGCTCTTCCTAGCTCAATGTTTCCCATAGAATAGAATCCGCAGATAGTTAAGACCAATGGGCAAAGGTACCTCCTCTCCCTCTCTCGCTCTCTATTTCTATACCATCGGCCGGGCTGTGTCTTGATCCTTGAGGAAAGCCACATTAGACTCCTCCTTTTTTGATAATCTAAGCGACTTCAGCAAGACAGAAGAGTAAAACTAGTACTGGAGTTCGCTGACCAAACTGGCTGGCTTTCATAGAAAACACGCCAACACGAGCTACGTGGTCTGCTTCAGCCTAAATGATCCATAACCTAATCTAGCTACAGCCCGTAGAGGGCCAGGGCCTAGCTTCTTAGCAAGCACTCGTGTTCTGCGTGCTTCTATTCTACATAGAGTGGAAGGGACCTACAGTCTTATGGCGACTCCGAACTGCCAAGTTTGAGAAACTTCTTCCAGATAGCATTGTCAGTGACTCGAAAGACACCAAGCTAGACACAAGTACATCATTGTCGACGCACATACCCACAACGCCACCGGCCACCACAACCTAACCCAACCTAACCTAACCTATGCAATTTACAATGCTTCCTAAAACTTCATGAGCCACTTCGGAACTGCATTTGGCATGAGTTAAAGTCACTTTCCGATTGATTTCAGTTGAATCCGTGAGCTGTTCTTCTTCTGATCACGTAAATTCACTTCACATTAATGTAAGCCGCACACATGATCACATGAGTATAGCTTACTCACATCCCACGTGTTCACTTGAAATAATGTGCCCACGTGTAATTTTAAATCTTGAAAGCCTACCTCACCCAAAACCTTTTACGTGCCACGTATCCCCGTGTAATTCTGAGGCAAAACTATGACCAACATCACATAATTCTGATGTCTCTCAAAAACCATGTTCGCCCCTAAAAATAAAGCCATCCTCCCTTTCCCAATCGGCATTTTTCCCGTCAATGCCGCGCACTAATGAACGTCCAACGACAACGACGCGCAGCTGTTTCCTCATACAAAGTGTCACCAGACTGACACACAGGATCAAAAAAATAGAAGAGAAGAAAAAAACCCCGAACAAGAATCCCATTGTTCCAGAGGATGAAGATTTTTCGGCTGCGGTGCCACGCTCGGTCCCACATCCGTGTGCCCTAATGTCGGCCGCAATAATTTATGAATCTCTGATAAAGCATCCCGCCAAAGCGTCTCCGCATCAAGGGCGTGGACGCAGAATGTCGCTTCAATTAACAGTCGCGCGTGCTTCAAAAAGACACGACACATCCCGCGGGACTCGCGGCCCCAAAAGTCAATGTGGAACGATTTTAATGCAATACATCATTTTTAATTATTTCTGTTTTTTCGGGATGAAATATCTGCCGCAACACATGTGCGTTTGTGACGACCATCCTTGAGGCGTTCATGATTTCCTGCATCCGCTGCGGATGAATAAAAAAACGAAGCAGATCCGAGGTCTTCACGGGTCCCTGGGTGTCGTGGCGCGGCAGCGACTCCTTGCCCTTTACCACTGTCAACGGCTCATCACCGTCCAGCGGCCCGCATCGCAACTTATTCGCCTGTCAGAAGTACGTATTCATGCGCAATTTGTCATGCGATTCCGCTGGCGGCGGATGGAATTTCAGCTAGATTTCAATTGAATGCCTGTTGGTAGCTGGTAGCTGGTGGCTGGTGGCCAGTGGTCCATTGGATTGGTGAGCAATGATCCATTCGGTCGTGCATGCGGGAGAGTTCCCAAACAGATATCATCTCATTCATTCCGGTTGAGAATTTATTTTTCAACGCTTGACTGCGACCGACGACGACGACAGGCAAACACACACAGGTGGCCTCAAGTGCTTCCATAACATGGGGTCCATTGATACACGATCCCTCCCCTGCGGTTGAATCAAAGTCGTCGCATTTGCGCGCGTTTGCACATCTTTGCCTTTATCTCAAATAATCGGTGATCTTTTTTTGAATAGAACTCTGCGCTGCGCACTGTGGTGTGAGCAAATACCGATGATGTGGTACAGTGTGGTTAGAAAGGAGGGTGATAGTCGTTAATCTCTGGATCGGCTGATCGCTTGTTGCCTCAACTGATGCACGCGACTGAGAATGGTTACAAATGACAGTCTCTTCAGGCTCTCTGAAGAGTGAGCAAAACCTGCCGATTCGAAAAGTCATCACACCACGTACAATCGATGGCCTTCCAGCAGCAGTACAAGACTCTGGCGGCTTCAATAAGTCTGCCACTCTATTTCGGAATCAATGAGACCAAGGATTTTTCGACGCTGGCTGCGTTGCGCCCCGATTGACACCTATCCCTAGTCTAGTTTTAAGAGAGCCATCTGCATGAATCTGACGCCGCCCGCATAGGCAACGTCCTCCACATACCTCAATCGATTCGCTCACATTCTCCAAAAATTCCCACATCGCTCCCTTCTTGCCCGCCGCACTGTACAACCAAGTGCCCGAGACAGATGAATGGACTCGGAATTCGAAAGGCGGATCTTTGCCTTCCACTTCAAACAGATGCGACCATCCACTCGCTCCGATAATCCGACTAGATCCATCGCCTATCCCATTCCGTGCGTGGGAACATCCATGAATTGAGATATCAATTTCCTCTCTTATCCATTCCATCCCCGCTCCACCCCCCCTCACGGAAAGATAATCCATTTTGAATATTCGCAGTGTCTTATGAAACGAGTGCACATTTTTTGTTTGTTTTGTTCTTCCCGCAGGTATGCCAGCCGGTTATGCCCGACGGCACTGACTGTTCCAACAGCACGAACGCCGGACGTTACATCGAGAATTTCACATGCCGCGGTGTCAATTCCACCGAGCGCATGCTGAAGGAAGTTCGCCTCTCGTTCCCCAGCGGTCATTCCAGCTTTTCGTTCTTCACAATGGTGTACATGGCTGTAAGTATACCTACATGTGCCTCCTCTTGCACTTGAATCCGTTTGACAAGCGCGGGAGCGTCGTCTCTATCTATTTGCCACCCACTTGTCGCATGGATTGGTGCTTGGGCCTTTGCACGTCTCTGTGCCGATGCTCGATGCTCATTGTGAATTTTTTTTCATTTGATAGCTGTACTTGCAAGCCCGCATGAATTGGAAGGGATCCAAATTGCTGAAGCATTTCCTGCAATTCCTGTTGATTATGATTGCCTGGTATACGGCGTTAAGTCGCGTCTCCGATTACAAGCATCACTGGTCGGACGTGCTCGCCGGTGTGGCCATTGGCACTATCTCGTCTCTAGCTGTGGTAAGTACATGCGATTGCTTATTTTCTTTTCTTTTCTTTTTTCAGTTTTTTTTGCAATTTCCTTCTTTTTTCGGTTTTGATTATAATTTGGTTTCGATTACGTTTTGTGAGGGAACTTTGGACTGTAATTGTGTGTTTCTGAAGGTTGGGTTGCTGGCTTCAAGTTGATGAGTCTCGGGCGAAATTGGTTGCAGCTTTGGTGTCGCCTTTCGTGTTCGACATTTCATTTGCTTCCTCATTTTGTCCGAGGAAGTAAAGGGAACTGCCAAATATCTTACAGGGACTAGACAATGATGTTGGGGATAGTTCCAATATTTGATTACAATGGCTTTGTCGTAGTATCGTGCTTTCTTCAACATTGTGGTGATTCAAGAGGAGGTTACAAAATTGTTTTGTTCCAAAAATAGCTTAAGTGATCCATTGACTTTATGGCTTGATAAGGAGATAGAATGCTGACGTTAATCATAAGGACAAGGATTCGTCTAACTAACGCCGATGTGTGGTTACGTCATCTACTACCTGCGAACCAAATCATTGCCAACACAAAGCCAGTCCAGTTCTGTCTACAAAAGGAACGTCTGGCAGAGGTTTTTAAGTATGGGATCGCTCAGGGATCTCTTGTACCCTGTACACAACTAAACGTTTCCAATAATGGGATGCAACGTAGACTTCAGAGTGGTCTGGTTTAGGTATCAAAGTCTTTGCCTCCAAAGAATGGGTTATTTGTAGAAACGTTTGTTCTGTCACATGGAAGATGGATCAGTAAGTTCTTCTTCTTTTACTGGCGCTACAGTCCGGTGTGGACCTGGGCCTCAACCAACATGCCTCTCCAGCCAGCACGATCTTTTGCCAGCTGCCTCCAGCTGCGCACACCAAGTTGGCTGAGGTCCTTTTCCACTTGTGTGCGCCATCTAGTGCGAGGACGTCCTCTGTTGCGCTGTCCCAAAGGCTCGGTGTTGAAGACTCTTCGGGCCGGAGTTATACATCACATGACCTAGCCATCTTAAGCGTTGGATCCGAAGACGCTTAACTAGGTGCATGCCGCTGTACACCCCGTACCCGTGATTAAATTCAGGTGACATTACCGAGGGACGTTTTAAGGTTGATGCCAACCAACGTACACAACTCGTAACTAATTCATACGTCAGTTCGTACTTTAGAGTCAGTTTTAAACTTCCAGCGCGGATGAACTTTCCGCCGTTTTGGGGGGAATAAAATCTCCACCAAGGCGTTCCTCCGTAACTGTTGTAGTGCATAAGTTGATGCCATTTTTTTAAAGGAAAAATGTTGGACTTGGCTTTGCCGTCCGTCATCATGTCCATGTTCATTCATGTCATAAATGAGGTATTCTTAGATACGGTTGTGGTAATATCTAGCTCCAGCTGTCATTTTGTGTCAGATGAGTTTGACAGTTGTGGTATTTTAATAATGATTTGATGGAAGTGCCTGTCCTAGGTGTACTTGGTCATCTCCAGCAACCATCTAGAGTAACCACTTGTCATGTGCGTGCTAGTGTTCAATAATGAGTGCATAGGATCTACAGATCTATGCCGGCCCTGGACAAGCCCTTTCTAGACAGGAGCACTCTGTCGAAGACGTTCTAGTGACTCGGAGAGACTTTGCGCAATGGATTATTAATGTTGGTGAATACGGGAATTGAATCTGACACCTCTGGCGTTGGAGTCGACGCACTTACCTCTTGTGTTTGTGGAATTTGACAACAACAACACTGTTGTTCGATTGATTTTGTAATGCGCTTAAATTTCGTAAGTCCATTAGAGTTGATGGCTTAGGCTTCAAATCGAAGACGCAACCAAAAGAAACATTTCACGGTACAACAGCAGAGACACTCAATTGGTTGCCTTCCACATATCTTCTTCCGTAGCCCACATTGTCCATTAAGAGGTCCCTGTAGCAAACCACGCACTAACTTCAGGTCACTCGATCCTGCGCGCTCGACTCCATATGCCACGAGCTTGCCTAAGCTCAACCAGGCGAGTTTTACCTTATAGAGTGTTCTCCAATAAAGTCTTGACACTTTAGTTCGCTAAACGTTTAGATAATCCGCGGGGTGTCAATATAGGCCTACTGCATCCTAAGTGTGACTGCCCCTTTACCAGCCAGCCTCCAAAAACCTGGTTCGTGACTGGCGATTTATGCTTCTTCCAAATCACTGCACCGCCGTCGCTCTCTGAGTTGTAAGCAATGACACAGGACGAATTGTTGAATTCAGGATATTTTGACTTGTCTCTCTTCTTAACCTTCTTTCGACACACAATCCGGACCACGAGTGTAATATACAAAAAATGGTAAATAATTGTGCTATTTATCGATTCTGGTCAGTTTGCTGATTAAGTTGCTTGTCATGCGAAAACGTCTGCCTATTCCTGTCACTAATTCTGAACAAGAACACGGACTTGTCCAAAATTGAGAGTGTGAGGTGTAACCTTACTTACTGAATCACACCCTTTCCTCAATGTAGCAAGCCCGAGGTCTTGCGTTTTTTTAACTGCCCCCAATAGCCATTGATCGTGCCAAACCGTCTTCTCAAGGTTCACACAAAGATCCCAGTACCGGTCCGAACCACTGAAATATTCAATGATTTGACTGTAACCTCCGAGTGAATCATGCCCTGTACATCTTCGAAGTAGCATCGATTTTTATTTGTCTCATCAATAAATTTGTCCCATCATTTCGCTGTACTGGGCCAGGGCCTAGCTTCTCAGCAACCACTCGTGTTGTACGTGCTATTGTTCTCACACGAGTGGAAGGGACCTACGGTTTTACGCCGACTCCGAACGTCCAGGTTTGAGAAGCTTTTTCTAGGCAGGAAATACTCTTTGAGCATTATCAGTGACTCGAGAGAGGTGGGGCCGTGAAAATGATTTTTGTCGCTCAGAGCTGGAAACGAACCTACGACGTCCAGGTTTGGGTCGACACACATACCAACAACGCCACGGGCCACCAACTGAAATAATACAAGGGTTTATTAAACTGATTCAACGTTCTTTCCCGACGTCTACCTTCTTTGGCCTCAAACTGGTCATATGAAGCAAATCTATTCATGAAGATCCTTATAGCACTTTAGTCAAGTCGACATCCCTATTAGCAACAACCTCCACTTCCCATCTCCCACCATCCTCCAGCATGCCATAGTTTAGATTTGAATTTGATTTTTTTTATTGAATTTATTTGCTGATTTTACTTTTCGAAATGGAGACCACCAGCGGCTTGTCACCGTTCAATTGCAAGTGTTGCTCCGGTCTCCAGACGTCATTCGAATCTGAAAATCCAGACAAGAATCATTCTAATTCCATGTTTGTATTATTCTAGACGTTCTTAACGCCAGCGAATTGGTTCAATTGGTACACTGTTTGGCCGCAAACAAACCGGCCCAAATCGAACTGATCAAGAGCACAGTGTGAACACTGAAATTTAACTTTGAATCGCTCTCGTTCTCTCTGCAATTAGTTTGTGTGTAAAGTGAAATAATATTCAAATAATATTGTGTCTCATGTGAAATAAAAGAAGAAAAAAAAACAAATAACAAATGCGTTTGAAAGTAAAACTTTTCTTTTTTTTTGTTTTTTGATAAGTGAGAGCCATGTTTATGTTAGTCGTGCATAAGCGCCATCTAGTAGTTTAATAGCATAGCAAACTGTTTCAGTATTCTGACATAGATGGCGTTCGATGCCACTATACGACGGAAATGATCGACTTAGAAAAGATGACGGAAATGGCGTCAAAACCTACCTGCCCAGGTCCCCGTAGTGTTAGAAGTTGGTCCTCGCCATTATAGTCTTAACACACCTTCCAATTGTCGTGCACAGACGGTTCCTTCATGTCCGCTATGAAGGACCGCAATATCCCAACTCTCTGAAAGAGCACCACTGGACGCATGCCTACTTCATCCATATCCACCTCTTGCGTTCTTCTTAAACCGCGCATCATTCTCTACCAACCACCACTCGTTGCAAGCAGAGCCACATCCTTTCTGTGCCCCAAGCCACCATGTTCGGCTACTAATTTACATTCAAACCGCGCGCGGCATAATTCTTTTCCATCGTTTATTGCGGCTGTCACTTCGAATTCCGGCCAACCTTCCCAGTGAGCATGTGCACCACACCATTGCCAGCCTTATCGCAACCACAAAAGTCATGTCAACCTGTGTTCGACATTAGCCCACTTAACTTCTGTTTTGCAGTTCGCTACTGGTACTCCCCAGGTACCCGAATCGGAATCTCTGATTCAATTAAAATTTTCGCAAGCCATGTCTCTGTTTGCGTCTCTCGATAGTCCAATTACCACGACTAGTCGCAGTGAACAACCACAAATCGATGTTAAGCAGATACCAGTGTCATGTTGTGTGCCTCCGGATGCATGTCATCACGCAAATTGTGTTGTGGTTATTTTCGCTAGTGATTCAGAGGAGGATGGGGGGGGAGAACTGGCAGTGACACAGTGGCTTGATCGTAAAATTCAATTAAGGAATTCTCATTTGAATTGGAAGCACGCATTCGAATACGTGAATAAGAGTCAAATACCCGAACATTGACCATTGATCAGCGTGATTGATACCAAATTGAATGGTTATTCAATGTTCATCCAGAAATGTGAGCACTATTCCAGGATGATGGTGAAGTGAAGTCATCCTAAAATTATGCAACTCCTTGCGGGAAAAAGAGTAATACGCCCCCTTACGGTCGTTGCAAGATAGTTTCTGCGTGACTGTGTTCAGTGGGTGCAATGGTTTTATGCGGCATGCGAGTTGTCAAGTGCGACAGCCCGCAACTGAATCAACAAAATGTGTGTCGTACAGTTCACGTTAGAAATATGTGTGTTTGATTAAGAAATCAACATTTTCAACTTACGTTAGCAAAAAACTCAAGTAAATATTGATACTGCTTGGTGTCGTTGCAACTTTGTTGACACGTTAAAAAAGGTGCCACTTTTTTCTGTTAGAAATGTTGATTGCATTACGCTGCTTGGTAGTTGGCGAATGCAAACTTTTCAAATGAATGAATGTAAGAAGTTAAGAATTAAACAAGAACCAAGTTTTCCTCCAAATGATTATCAAAAAGATTGACAGTAATTCCTGAAATCAAACTAAACACAGACCAATTTATTCAGTGGACTGAATTCAGAAATAGCTGTGGAAATTTGCATGTCTGTGATGATAGATTTGACGTAGGACGTGATCAATGAGGAGAATGATATACGTGTTGTTATGTCAAATCGTAATCAATAATTTCGTTCTCAAATTGTCAAACTACAATCGCGATTCAGAAAAGTACCAGCCACCGTCAATGCATTTAGGTGGTGGTGGTGGCCCGTGGCGTTGTGGGTATGTGCGTCGACCCCAACCTCGGCGTCGTAGGTTCGATTCCTGCTCTGTGCAACGAAAACAATTTTCACGGCCCCACCTCTTTCTAGTCACTGACAATGCTCAAAGAGTATTTCCTGTCTAGAAAAAGCTTCTCAAACAAAGCCGTTCGGATTCGGCATAAAACTGTAGGTCCCTTCCACTCGTGTGAGAACAATAGCACGCACAACACGAGTGGTTGCTGAGAAGCTAGGCTCTGGTCCCCTGCGGGCTGTAGCTGCGTGCGCCACCGTAGGCGTGGTCTTCCTTTGCCGAGGCTTGCTGTTGCTTCGTAACTATTAGTTTTTGCACGGTGGGGAAGTTACCCCCATGCGTAACCACCGAACCTGGGGGACCGGGTCCTAGTTTAAGCCCCTGGACATAAGGCCGCTGCATACATTGGTTCACCTCGAAAGCAATTGCTGCAGAGGCTATCTAGAGGGCACCACTAGGAGGCTGTATGTCAACTTGATCTGCGCATTTACAGCAAGCAACTACTTTGCCCCGTGTCGCAGGTCCATGCCCTCCTTGCCCTACTTGTGCAGATCACTTACCAAACAGAAATAAGTTTTAACGAGACAGCTCTCCTCGTCCACCATTGATTTTAACAAGTAATCATGACACTATTGACTCTAATGATGAAATCCTGCATCAACAGTCAACTTCAACAGACTCTTGCAAATACTGTCTTGCAACTGACATTCTGTGTTTGGTCTAAGAAACTGTTATGAGACAACGCCGTCACGAAATTTCAACGAGCAAGGTTGATTCTGTATTATCGGAACTAGGCCAAACAGCAAACACTTGGTTTTGTTTGAATTGGCGGATCTTGTCAAATGTCAACTACTACAGTTCATCACAGCGACTGAACTGCCGTCAATTATGAGAAGCAATCTGTTTGTGTGGGGGCGTTACAGCAGCTTCAATGATCTATTTAAGATCCCTCTTGACATGGATGTCAACTTTGGAATCTGAGTAGGCACTGTTGACTGCAGCGGCAGAGTTCCCATTGACCAGTCAATCACACAGATCAACTTCTCGCCAACCATCCAACAATACAGTCACTCTCACTCTAGTTTCTCATTTGTATCCACCCAGCGATCTCACAATGCCAATCACCATCTTCTTACGGCTACATTCGGTTGACTGTCATGCTGACATCAACAGATCAAAGAAAAGTTTAAATCCGCCTTTGTTTATAAAGCCATATGACTCCCAAAGTTAATTTTTATGAAGCATTTATGATTTTTGATCACTTTTTATTTCAATGTGCTGTAAGGGACTATCATTAGGTGACGTGACTGCTTGATTGCTTCTGCCTATGCTCCACTCAAATTTCATTCACGGGAGCTTTGCAGGTCTCGATTCAAAGACAATGTAATCTCCGACGGCTCTTTTTTAATGAATGTACACATGCATATATCGTGCATTAGATCAGGTTCGCAGATTGTGTGAATAAACACAATCAATTGCATGGTCACAAAAAAAGAAATGCATGGGCGAAGATCTTGATGTCTTGAGGCCATTTCACATCCAGAAATCTGCTTTCTTGCCATGGGGTCTGTCAATCGGCCATGGGGTCGCATTCATTTTCATAGTCATCACCTTCTGACTCGCAGGGTTCACTAAGTTCGGGGGCACGCACTAGAGATGTCCAGCTCACTCGATCATCCTCTATCGACTCTTTGGCCATGCGCAACCGGGTGAGTTTTCAGACTTGCTCCAATCACCTCATCTCACTCTCTGCCAGGCAGGCTGCGTCATGATGATGCGGACATTCGTGTCAAGTGCCCAAACTATCGGAACAGAGCCATTTCCGTTCGAAGATGCACTTTTTCAACATTAAGTTGGTGTTGAGCTCATGTACTGTCGTGTTGTTCTCACTTTTACATTTCGTTCGGTGACGACAGCTCATTAAGAACTCGAACAAACATGATCCTTTGCATGGTCATCCAAGAATAAATCCAACGCCGATGAAGCACAAGGTCTTTGTGGGTTTGGTAATAAGAACTCTTCAGATCTGCTATTGAGCAATAAAGTAAATCGGCCATCCGAACATATTGTTGGATACACATATTTTCCACATTCATGTTTCATGTTTTTCCTTCATGTTCATCCCCATGGATATGGTCACAAATTCCTCATTTCCATGTGAACTAAGGCAAATGCAAACCCTGGCAAAGGGTCTAACTGTGAGATAATGGATGTAAGTAGTCTTAAGTCAATTCGGGCAATCGAGCGAACAGAACTGGTACAGTACACAACTTATATCAATTTCGTTCACTTTTGCCTAATTTACTGGGGCAAACGTCCTCAGCGTCATGGGTTCGATTCCTACTCTGTGCGTCACAAATTATTTTCACGGCTCCACCTATTTCGAGTCACTGACAATGCTCAAAGAGTATTTCCTGTCTAGAAAAAGCTTCTCAAACTTGGCCGTTCGGATTAGGCATAAAACCGTAGGTCCCTTCCACTCGTGAAAGAACAATAGCACGCACAACACGAGTGGTTACTGAGAAGCTAGACTCTGGCTCTCTACGGGCTCTAGCACTATTGCAATTTATTTTATTAACATGCATTCGTTTTAAGTATTGACACACAATTTATGTTTCTGTGGCTCTCGATCTTCTTCTTTGGCTGGCGCTACAGTTCGGTGTGGACCTGGGTGTCAGTTAATATACTTGTTCAACTTCCACCTCCTAGTCGTCTCCGTTTTTTTACACCAAGCTGATTAAGGTTACTTTCCAAGTGGTCACGCCATCAGAGACGAGGTCCTGCTTTACCACGATCTCCCTCGTGGTTGAACTCGAGCCAAAGCGTTTCTGTTCATTCGCTCGACATGAAATATATATCTGGGTCGAGACAACTGCTGTTCGTTCAGCTTGTAGATTTCGTCTCTCAATCTTCCCCTCCAAACTTCTTCTTTGCAACTGAGATTGGGCCCAATTTGCTTGGCGATTCGGCAGGTATTGCCTGTATTTCATCTGACATTGGTTAGTTTGTTTTGATAATTGACTTGTAACTTGATGGAATCTAAGGGAGGAACTATGTTACAGAAGTTTCCGTCATCTTACAGTGTCGTGGCAATTTTAGCGAGCTTGTCAGTTTCGCAGTGTGGCCTGGTATCCTATCAAGGTATACTATCAAGCTTTAATTTAAAGATAATGATTCTTTAAGACATGGCCTTATTTTTCAATCACCGTCCATCCCCAAAGACGCAGCGATGGGCCAGGTCGTTGTTCTCATTCCACTCATTCCATTAGAAATTCCTTCAAACCTCGATAGGAGCCTAAGTTACGCCATTTATGAAATCGCCGATGTCTCTCATAACTTATTCCTAAACTTGACATTTTTCTTTGAAAGCAAATCACTAACCTTGCGTATTTCTTTTTCTTTCTTTCAGGCAAATTTCGTCTCGGACTTATTCGATAAGAAGCGAGAGAAATCGTATCTACCCTCAACGAGACAGGACATGAACATGCCGCCACAGACCATCACCAATGGGCACTCCTAAGGCCCAGGCACCCAGCCCACCACCCCCTCTAGACAAATACCAATAATCAACTAGCAAGCAGCACCTCAAGTGTCTTCCAGAAGTCTACACTTACAATTATTTATTACCCCCTCAACAGTCTGCTGACAGCTGAGCCAGCACGTCTATAGTCTATATTGTTTTACAAATCAAACTGTATCTATGGTATACCCTCTGTATTTATTGTGTAAATTGATAACTGTTTCTATGTAATAGGGAGAGAATAGAGCACATTTGTTGTTTTTTTATTTTAATTTTTGTTCACATTTAATCGAGTCACACACAAGAGTCTTTAGCAAAGCAATATTTTCCCAAGTCAATTGGCTGCTCCTTAGCTTGTATTTAAATTAAATTATTTTACAAAACAAAACAAGAATGTATCTATGTAGGACTACTTAACGCATACCTCTTAAATAAGATAAACACACACACACACCACAGCCTCGAGTGCTGCACCACAAGTATTTATTGAAAAGTTCAAAGGAGTTCGGGTTCGTATTCGAATTCGTAGTCGTGGCCGGAGGCCGGAGGCATCCCCCCTGTGAGCTTGGCACCGCATCGGAACTGCAGCAGAACTAGTGATCAACCAATGCGCGCCTTCGTTAAGTGTTTAGTCTTAAGATCGATAAGTGACACCGCGTCTCTGAACGGGTCGATGTAACATTGGCTCTCGTCTGGCGGGCGCGTCTGCCGCTCTTGTCAATTCGTGATGCCGGAGCAGAGAATCAATTGTCTGCTGGAATTCAATATAAATATAGTTCATGCATCGGGAGATGTGTTTTAAATTGTTTTAAATTCGGACCTAGTTGTTAAGACGATTTTAAGGCATTCGATAAGTTCAATTTCGTGTAAAATAGATTAGGCAGGCTTAAGTTTAATTATTGTAATGATCGTCGTCGATCAGAGTTTACAAATAAAAATTTTGTTTTCTTTTTTTTAATTTAATTAAATTCGATGTTTTTGCTGTGGGAAGTATATAGTTGGGAGGGTGTGCCAATGCGCTGAATGGCAGCATCATGGTCACCTTTTTCACTTGGGCAGGGACATGGTTACATTACTTCCACTGCCAGCATTCAAACTCGATGTCTTGACGTTCATATTGACTGAGGATTATCGATGGAAATTCTGAGTCCGTTCTCAACTTTAAAGGCGGCTCTTGAATGTTTCTTGGGAAACAAAAATACAACGATTGCGGACGACAATGTTTGTAAGCAATTATCTGCACAACTGCACCCACGATTCGACACGTGGAATGGACATAGATACCCATCCCTACGACCACCACATGCCAGACCTTGCTTGCGGTGAAATTGACATTTGAAGGAGTATGCAAATTCTAATGCAAATCTCCACATTAATCAACAAAAAACTTTGTAATCGAGTATCTTAAAGAACATGTTGCCTGTGTGTTGTCGGTTGTACCCCTCCGAGATGGGATTAGCGAATCTTACGTCGCTAGGTGTCGTTAAGTTGGCGTTTAGTATGATGGCGCTACAGACCCCGAGCAAGGGTCTAGCTTCACTCGTGTGGTGCGTGCAATGGCATCGAAAGGACCTACAGTTGTATGCCGACTCCGAACGTCCAAGTTTGAGAAACTTTTCTAGACAGGAAATCCGTTTTCAGCATTGTCAGTGACAGGCAAACGCTGAAAGATCTACTCATTTTCACAGATGGATCAAGGACAAAAGACAAAAGGTTGCGGGTGTCTATTCTCAAGACCTCAAAATTGCTTTCTCCGTGAAGCTACCTGATCACTGTAGCGTTTTTCAGGCATAAACCATAGCGATTAAAGAAGCGCTGTCTTGGCTCAAAAACAGTGTGATATCAAAAAGGGGATATCACCATCTATTCCGATAGTCAGGCCGCCATAAAATCCCTGGACAGTGTCATGTTCGACTCAAAAACATCCCTTAATTGCAGGCTGTCTCTTAGCGGGATGGCCGAGCATTTCAACATTCACCTCATGTGGGTTCCGGGACACTGTGACATACCAGGCAACTGCAAAGCCGATGAACTCGCTAGGTGTGGTGCAACCTCATCAATACCAGCGGTACCACCTTCCATGCCGATCGCTACAGCCTACCATCTTCTTAAGATCCACACAATTAAAACCGCTTATGACAAATGGCTAGAAGGCACCACCTGCCTTAAAACAAAAGAAATATGGCCATCACTTAATCTAAAACGGTCATTCAGTCTACTTAGACGCAGCATGCCCTCATTAAGGATCCTCATGGGAGTCATAACCGGGCATATAATGATTTTTGCAGGAGCTGCATGGATGTAGTGCTCCTGCCAGTCGTATGTTCCTGCACCTAGGAGCCTACTACTACGTAGCGAGCTAAAAAGTGCCAGCATTGGCCAACTAAATCGTTTCATTAGCAGCACTGGTTCCATTGTTAGGAGAAGTCAATCCGCGGGCCTACTCTGGCCTAAGTGTGACTGCTCTTTAGCAGTCAGCCACTACAACCCAACCTAACCTAACCTATTGTCAGTGACTCGAAAGAAGTGGGCCCACAACGCAACGGGCCACAGGCGGTTAATAAGACGGGCATGAACCACTCCTCACATAAGGCTGGTTGAGCGGTGACAACCCCGAGAGCTTTGGGTGACTAGTGGAATTTCAATATCTCATGCCAGAAAGAAGATCCCTTTGACTGCGTTAGCTATCAATGAAAAAGCCTTTTGCCTGTCGTTAAGTGCAAGCACTTGATGCCTGAGAGTCTTTATCGGTACGGTCTCAGGCTACACTACTATTGAAAGATCACATCAACACGTTTTAGTCAACTTTAAGGTCACATGAGACAGTATGCATAGGGAGCACGTATACGCCGTCATGTCAAACTTTGACTTACCTGCCAATCTCGTCACATTGTTTAAAACGACGCACGATGGAGAACTATCACTCCCTTCTTTTACTGTCGACAAGCAAGTCAATATTAAAAAAGGTTATTAAAAAAGAAGGGGTCGACTTTTCAAGTTCTTGAGAAAGCTTAGACCAGAGGCGACTGTTACACCATGACATTGCCCAAACATAGCCAAAAGTGCGGTTGCTAGACGGAAACGCCTAAAGGATTGAAGGTGAAAGAGGGCATATCGAAGCATATGTGTATTTACGTGCGGCCAAAAAATGTTAAACAAGGTCGCAATGGAAATAGGCAAACATTACTTCAACTTTGTCTACCATGGCAAATAAATTGAGCGCCAAGATCAAATACAGAATTATTCCTCTGCGTCTTTGGACTCAAAAGACAGTTGAGTTGTGCACTATCTCGAAGAAACATTGTTATTTTAGAAAACACACGTGTCATTCTATTTGTGCCTAGACCGCAAAACTGACGAAGAGGTCCTTGGTCTCTTCGAGGAGAAAAGTTCTGCTTGCGATATTTGGTCTTGTTTGCATGAAGTACATCTGCAGGAGATGAAGAACTGTACAACTAGCGTCTAGTCAAGCGATCCAACGCCTTGTGTTGCCGGACCATATACGGAACACGGAATTTAGCAATAATACCACTAACGGGTGACATCACATGACAGAGAAACGAGTAACGACGAAACAACATAAAAATCAATCTCAGAATTGCTTCTTGCAATCACTGCTTCTTTGGTATCAATGGTAGATGAAAGTTGTTGGTTACATATTTATGTTTCGCTAATCATTGGACTCATCTGCAGAATCATTGATCTTTTGAAATGTGATGAAGGATGCTCTTTATCGGGTCGTACGTTAATCGATAATCAGCATCAACAGCAACATGCGATTCTAGATCACACCCCAATAAATGACTTAATCACACATACCTGACTGCAGAGGATTTGTTTTACTAATTCGTTATTTTTTCCCTGTTGAGCTTCAATACAAAAAGCCTTTCCAACTGGCTTCATCTCTACCTAGCTGGTTCCAGTTCAACACATTAATTTGGTTGAGGTATTTTTTCATTTGTTTGACCATAGAGACAGCCGTGCTCTGGTGCATTGTCCCACAGAATCAGCTTCATCTCGACTCGGTTTAATACAAAAATAGCATGAAATGATCATTCACAGACTTGTTCGTCAATGAATTCAATGAAACTCGCTTTCTCTGACCAAGTGTTGCGTGACTTATGCAACAAGACGACACATTGTCTCGAACTGAGAATCACCAGAAATCGCCATTGCACAGTTTTAAGCAGATATAAAAAAACCTGCACCCAAAGGTATGCAACATAAAAAATAAATTCCATTTAGTCCATGCCTCATCTCGAGGTATGCAATACATTTTTGAATTATTGTTACGATGGTTGATTCTGGTGAGTAGCGCCTAAGAGTATGGTATTGAAGTTAATGTATGTAACTGACTTTCATTTTAATGTTTGTGCAGAAGTACAGCTGTCAGTCCACTGGAGAGTTAATAGGGTGGTAATCCTACATTCCATGATGACCTTAAGTTGCTGTCAACTGCGACAATTGGCGGGCAGTTTGTTATTAATTGGTTCGTTTTAATGATCACTCTTAAGCGAACGAAACAAATGGTGGACGTGTCAGATTTAGTCCGTTCTAAAGTGGCAGAAACGATAGCAAAATCGCACGTTAAGGCGACGTGTCATAATAAGGGAAATGGGTGGGTTCCTATGCTTAGGGTTCTGGGCTCAAATTGTGACCTATACGATGTATGTAAGTTAAATCACGGTTTCACCTCTTTCCAGTTGCTGACAATGCTCAGTGGGTTCACTTACTTATCAGACCTGCGACTAACTCATGATGGGTCTGATCCTGATGCGTAGCTGTGTTCCTTGCATCCGCGATGATTAGATCGTTATACCGGCGATTCTGTCTTGCCTGCCCTAAATAAGCTTCTCAGCTCGGAGTCAGCGTAAAACTGAAGGATCCCTCCACGCGATAACACGAGTAAATGCTGCAGGAGCTAGGTCAAGGCAGAAACTGATCTCAGGTCCTCAGAAAAGTCGGAATTGATATAGACTAACATTCGAATGAGGTAAGTTACGAAAACACCCATCGCGCTGGCAACCCTGAACACCTGTCTTCGAGTTGATCATCATCATCATCGAGTGGGAAAAAACAAAACAAAACAAAAAAAGAATTCCGAAACCAAAGAGCACCACACGGCCACTCCAACTCACCTGGTCCCAACAGCGACGGCGCGGCGCTGCGATCCACCACCACAGCATTGTCCACCTGAGAAGCATTTCACAAATTTCAGTCTTGAGCCAACCGTCGAATGCGTCAAACGTCTGCGCTCGCGTATCGGAACTCTCCTGTGTGTGTACAGAACAGACTAGTGTTTTTCGACATTTTTTTTTGTAATTTTGTTCTTTTTTTTTCCGCTCTCATACTCTCTCGCGCGGTGCAAGCGTGTGCGTTGCGCTGGGCTGTGTAAGAGTTGTGCATCTACTTTCCCCCCCGCTTCTTTCGGTCGCTGCCCGCCCCACTAGCTGTGGCAAACTATTTGTACTATTTATTTACTACGCAACCCACTCTCTCACTCACACACACACACGCAGAGAAATACACGTCAACACTCTCGCAGATCGGAGACAAGTGTATAATTGTCAGCCAGAGAGATACGAGATACACACCTTGAAAGGAAAAATAATACGAAAAAATTCACGGATAAGAAAAGCAGCAGCAGCAGCCGAGGCACAGGCGAAGAAACAACAAAATAATTCAAAAAGAAGTTTAAGCATTCTCACACTGCGACAACGGCAACGACGACGACAACCGAGTGTTCGTGTGAAATTTCTCGAGAAGAAAGTTTGATGTGATTTGATGTTTGAATCGCTTCGTGTGTGCTTATCGATTTTCCATTTCCACTTGGACCGAGGCTCCAAACCTTCGAGCTGCGATTAGCATATTCGCAAGACGAAATTCAGATCTGTGCGCTGTCGGGAAGAAAAAAACGAACGACGGTTTCTCAGTGAATTGTCAGTGCATTGCGTTAGTGAAGGTGCAACGGGCCGAAGTGGCACACATCCGAGTGCAGCAAGTGAATCGAATCGACATTCAAGGGATTATCGCCGAGCTGAAAACGGGAAAAGAAACACAGTCCACACGTCGAGTAAGTAAACAAATTCCACGCATTTTACTGCAAGACAAAAGTTCGGCGGGGTTCAGCGAAAATAAAGTTCGCCGTCCAACTCTTTCGTTTCTGCAACACAGCATCCGCATGAGAGCAGAAAAAATTTTGTTGTGCAGCCATATTTGTTTTTTTGTGTTCTCTCCTTCTCCTTCGTCGTCTTGTTCTTCTTTTCCTCTGTTGCGGCTGCTTCTCGTGGTGTTCTTCGCCTTCGCCTGCTCTCGGGCGGACTGGCTGGTTATCCACCAGCCACCACCACCCATTTCTTTTTTCATGGATTTTCTATAAAATTCCATCGAAATGAAGATTAAGTGTCTGCGGCGGCGCGGTACCGCGGTGCAAACGGTGCCCCTCTCTCGCTCGTCCGATTGCCGAATTCGACAGATCTACGATTCTAACCCGCCGTATCCGCTGTGTGGTGCTGGTAATGGGGCAGATGATTTATTCACTCCCGTGGATACTTGGGTTCTCTCACGCTCGCGCTCGCGCTGGCGCTGGGTTTGGGTAGGTCAAAATGTTCGGTGTGCGTATGCGCGTCCTAGATTTTTCGGAAACTGGCTGCGGCTAGTTGGCTTCTTTTTTTGTTCATTTTTTTCGGGTAGAAAGTTTAAATTCTCGTTTTTCAAGCTGTGGAATGTCTGACTCGGTCGTGTTTGGCGCGGCAGGCAGAGAAAGGAAATGGAGGAGTGCGCGCGTTCTTTGCGTCTCCTGCTGCTGCAAGGAACATTTTTGGGATTAAGTCGTTAAAGTGCTGACCCTAGATGGAAATTTGATGTTCCGCTTAGACCCCACAGACTGCCGGACTGGACCCTCCACGGTGGGTGGCCCCAAACGAGATCCTGATCGAAAACGCCTCAAGTCATGAATGGAGCTTCATAGAAATCCAGTGTCAGTGTGTTGAACTGTGGGTGCGCGCGCGCGCGCCTTCACCTTGAGTTAAGTCTGCGGGCTGGACGGGCTCTGCACGGGCCCACTGTGGCTGGGGGAAGTTAATTGCCCGCACTCGCCGTTCAGACTTTCCAACTAATGTGTGGAAGCAGGTGTTCGCTTTTGGACATTGCTTGTGGTCGCGGTGCGCAATTATGATCTGTCCGCTGTCCGGTGACCTCTACTTTCGTGGTGGTGGCTGGAAGTGAAATTGAATTTTTTAATACGTCTTTTTTTTCACGATTGGATTGCCCTTGAATTTGAAGGTTAATTGCGCTTGCTACCGGACACACTTAGGCAGTCACTTGCATCTGGTCCATCTTCTGTACATTCTACGGTCTGTGAAGACTGGGAAGCTGTATCCTTGTCACCAGTCGCTCGCCAAATCTGTTTGCTTTTTGAGCAGACCCCGTCAAACCAGAACCCTAAACCACTTAAAAGCATTTAAAACCACGTGTCACTTCGACCGCCTTCTGCCTGCGATCAAATTTGGGCTTCATCAAATGGAGTTCAAGCTGAGCGACAACCCAAACCCTACCTCAATCGATCAACGCTAAGCGCCGCCATCTTCGGTCTCCGTCACACACACACCGACTACTTGCAACCAAAAAAATTCCATAAAGAGGTTGAACACCGTTCAAGCCGCCGCCGCGCCGACTGTAGGCGTCGAATGAATGAACATCCCCCCAAAGCAAACACGGTTACATACGCCGATATGGCACTCTGGAGCCAATGAAGCCCGTGGGTGGCTAATTATATCACAAATGCGGATGTTGACTAACCACCGCAAAGCACACACATCACATCTCCCACGGATTTGCAATTCATATTCGGATGTTGCCGAAAAATTGAAGCAGAGCATATGCAGATATAATCGCTCGAAATGTTCTCTCGCATAAAAACGAAAGTATCCGACGATGGTTTCTTGGTGGACAGAGACTCCGCTGCGAGTGTACGGGGGACGTATCCATTAAACGAAGCTGGATTTATTCGGTTTGCGTCTTGATTGGAGATGTTCCACATTAATGTCATCGTAAAACGACGAGATTTCGAAGACCTAATGGCCGCGGGATGGAGGGGTGAGCTATCGGTGGCTTGAGTGATGTGGCACACCGATGGGCGGGTACACCTGCTGGTCGTGGGATACATCCTCGTGCGACGGATTTTGTATTCAAGAATGAATAATTTCAGTCAAAAACGGGCAGAAGCCATGCAGGTAGCCACTTAATGTTCGCGGTCTCATCGATTCGAGTGAAAGTCATGCGGTTGCGACCTTGTGCAGCGCAGGTTTGGACATCTATTCTGATTCTCTGCGATCTTCGGGCCATCTTGAATGGTTGAATGGAAAGATAAAATTATGCACACTAAATCTAGACACTTTGCGTCACGCTTGGAGCTATAAAATAAATGATTTTGTTAACAAGTCATTGACATGCGAGCAAGACTGTGCTTCGATTTGCAAAGGGGACGCATACATTCTTCTTGGAGACCAATTTCCTCTTAAATCAGCAGATCAGCAGGTTCCCTCGCTTGTAGCTTTAGACATGCAAACAAGAAACATCAAGTGTTGCCCAGGCGTTGATCCATCTAATGTCGATCATGCGTTCCGCGCAAGTTGGTACTTCTCGGGGGATCGTGACGCCAGCTTTGCACAGAGCATAATTCGTTGCCAAGATTTTAAGACCATGGAACCCTCCATTGGCCACAGGCCTGGTAATGGAATGAATAAATGCAAAAATGACATGATAGGAGCACTGTCGGAGCACCATCTGAAACATCATGAGTTCAGAGTTCAGCGAAACACTTCTAAATTCGAGCAGAAGCTGCTGAAATATGGCGTTTGACACCCTAAATCAAGCAGAACCACATTAACATTCGTATCTTGGCACACCTCTGTGATGTGTCACACGTCACAACTACCTTACAAGAGCGTGGATAGTCACAGAAGAATATCAGAATACGAAATTGCTAAGACCTCACAAGGTAGGCATCACAATTTAGGCATCACAGGCATTTGATAGTAGTCACACATCACAACTAGAATAGGGGTGTCAGTTTTTAACAAGTCAGAAAACGCAAAAACCCTTTTTGTCTTTGAATTGTATCCAGCCAACTGTCAGAGCAGAAGAAGAAAGAGAAGAAGGTATGGTTTTTTATGATGTTTTTTTGGAGTTGCCAAATTTGTGTATCATCTAAGATTTCTTCTTCTTCGTCTAAAAAGGTTACAATTCGGGTCGGATCTGGTCCTCAGCGAACAAGTTTCTCCATCTCGCAGGGTCTTTGGCCAGCTTAATCCAATGCGCGCCAAGTTGGATGAGGTTCTTCTTCACTTATGTGCGCTATTGGTTTCGAGAGGGTCCTCTATAACGTTGGCCCACTGGTTCGGACTTGAAGGCTCTTCGGGGTGGAGGAGTTTTGTGCATACGGTCTACATGATGTCTAGCCATCTTAGGAGTTGAATCCGTAGACTCGACTCATGTCGCTGTACAACCCCTTGTTTGAAGCTTCTTCTCTTAATCCCATCGACGCAAACAGTACACAAAATTGATTTTTGCACAATTTTCGCAAATATGTTGAAAAATAGCGTAGCCGTGTCTAAGACCTTCTTTGAAATTGAAGGTCTCGGAGTGGTCGTTTCCGATCGTGATGATGATTGAGCGAATGACTCCTCAAACCACATCCTGCATATGAGCCTGTTCTCGCACACAACCAAATTCCTTTCAACTTCTCGATGAATTCAGCATATAGTCCGGTTTCCCAAAAGAGCGCCAACACTTTGTCTGACTGTGGCCTCGAATCACGATGTTGTCACCATGATTCTCTTTAATTCTGTGGGCTCGGAGTTTTCCTCTGCAATTACTCAAATTACGCACAGTACTTTGCATGTTGTTGAACTGAAACTGTCACTTCTTTTCAAAGTTGCTGATTTAAGTGGCGCCTTCGGTCCCTAGCCAGAGTAATGCTGTCGTTCCCTAATTTGCCTCTTAGACTGAAAATGAACAAACGAGAGATCACATATTACGTATGCACGGTTTATTATGACACGAAGAACGTACTTCCTAGTCATGATGCACACGCACGCAAGATTTTGGTCACGAATCTGCCTTTTGTCACGATTAGTCCCAATCTGTTGTTTCTCAGTTTTATGAACTTCGGACGACTCTACAGTGGACATGACAACTAAAGCAATCGAGGCTTACATAGATATGATACTCTATGAAACTTTGTTTCGTTAACTTTCGTTAATTTTTGATATAAAATTAAGTCGACGCAAAAACCACATGGGTTCGTCCATCTGGGTTTTTTAAGCATGTTTCTATTTTGACACTGACAGCTGCTTCCCCGACAGAAAGTCAATATATTACCTCCGCCGAAGGAAATGTGTAGCTTCACGTGCAGCCTTCAAACAACCTGCAGCCAAAACAGTGTGTTTATTTGAAAAGAAGCCACTTGCTGTACGCAAGCTTGTGCAAAAAGTTCCTCAGACGGGTTTGATAGCGGACAACGCTCATGGTCCCCGTCGTCGTACGGTGCGCGTAGATCAGAATGTGGCTTCTGTCACTGAGAGTGTGAGACTCAATTTACGAGCATCAGCATCGGGCTGGGAACAATGATTCGATCTACGGTGAAATACAGCCCGAAGCCATCCACAAGGTTTTACAAAATTGGGGTAACAGAATGTACTACTGCGAAGCCAGCCGAGGGAGCCACTTGAGCGACGTTGTATTTCACCTAATTAAGCTATAATATTCAAAATAAACCCTGTATTTGACTGTAATTTTCGACTATTTCTCTAATTTCCAGAACAAAATGAGTCCACTTTAAAATTGAACGATCTTTTTGGTTTTTCATTCGATTATGACACGAACTTAGGTTAACTTGATAGATATATATGCATTCACTTGAATCCCCTTGAGTAATTGAACATCGACTACACAGAACTGAAACTCTGTGGGGATAGTGAATACATCGCTCAGTTGCCTAAAGAGTCGTTAAGTTTCGTTAATTTGCGCTTAGTTGAATTGAAGTGAAATGAATCGCTCTTTGGGTACATTTGGAATGTCATCAGAAGCAAGTGTGGGCTTGTTAAAATTGGACAACGGGTCTGACTAGTTTCCGTTCTGTTTAGACACAAGTTCGCTTACATTCAGTATGTCGTTGAACCAAGATGCGTAAATGAACGAAACTTAACGACACCGATGGACGGAGCTTCAAATGTCTGCTTTAACTCAACAAATCTAAAATGTAGGTTATTGATCAAGACCACGATGGTGGGCGACGAATGTCACACTGAGATATGTGTCATCATCTTGTTTATCACTTCACGCTCCCATCTGTCAATGCTGACGTTTGAAAGCAAAATTATGTTCTCCTTGAGGCCTTCATTCGAATCATCACAACTTTTGCCCTTTTATAGGTCACCCCAGCATCAACAACTTGTCCGCATCTGACAGCAAGCACGCTTACATAACAATGCATCATGCATCAACTTGGCATCACTCGTCGCCAGACCGGCAGTCAACCTATTCTCGGTCAAAATGACAAAGTGCAGCCGATCATCGGGTACATCGATACGCCAACTCTGGCAAATTATCGCCACTCTCTATCTCTCATCTGTCATGCCATTTTCCACCGCCTGCCTTGTTTTGCCGCGCTGTTCTGCCTCGTACTTCGCACCCTTCTGACATCATCTGTTGACGAACGTGTGGTAAACGAATACAGAGCAAACAAGCAAACAGATGGCGAAGGAGTTTGTTAAGTTTTATTCGAAAGCGTTTGATGAATTCACGTCGAAATTTGCATGCACACACAAACACACACAGCCGCACACGCTCGGTTGACAACTTCTGTCAAAACGGCGATTGCGCAAGACATAATTAATTGCGTAATAAAATCGTACGAAGCGAAATAATGAAATTAGCAGGCGATCGGCCAATCGAAGTCCCATTTGCGGGCCAACAACTGTCGGCCTGTGGCGCGACACGATGCGATTGATGACATAAAAGTCGGTGTGACTGTTTTGTTTCTTGTTTTTATTTTACGTGTTTTGTTTCAGTTCAGACGCCAATGTCAATGTCAAACTTTAAATGTCAACAAGTCAATGCGGTCACCAATCATTTGTTTTCCCCCGTGGGATGGTGCGCACTGCCCACTGTGGAGCTTGTGTGCACGGTTTTTACTTTCATCGACTGGGGTCGGTAATTGGCGAGTCGGGGGGTCTCGCAATTGGTTTCGAGTGCTTCCGGCCGGCTGTGATATCAATCATTGCAGGCTTATGCTGCAGATTGCTTCCGGATTATGTAATGAGTGTAAATTATGGGTTTTGCGATGTGTTTTTGCTGAAGATGCAGGCAAGTGCCTGGGCAAATGTCAGCAACCTCATAATGGGATGTGATTAATGGGGAATAAGTGTCATTCTCAGTTAAACCTGTTTAGTGCTTACTGGCAGTTTGCAAGTTTCTGTACTTTCTTTGTTTGTGTCCGGTTTGCCTGAAGCTGCGATGCGATGGGGGTTGATTAGGTTAACACGTCGTTAACTCTCCGCCCTTTTACGCAATGAATTAACATCCTTAATTCAACTGACTGATCAAATGAACATCGATCTGTAAACAAATGTCAGTGTCAATATTGTCACTTGAGAGCTATGCTCGGCAACAGTTTGAGCATTCACAAAAGGAGTCAGACTTCACCATTAAAAGCAGCTTGATTACGATTTTATGTTCAAGTCTATTACGAGGAGACTGGAAGCAATGGAAACAGTAGAAGCACTGGGCACATTGGAATAAGAAAAGTTTTGAGCAACGCCAGATAGTAGTGTGATCATTTTCTAAAGATTATTCACTGAGAATCTCTAAACTTTACCCTTTCCAGTATACTACAAGGCTATTAGAATCACTGGAACCACTGGAAGCAATCGAATCAGTGAGTGATCATGTTCAACACACCAAACAGCCATTTCGTCGTTTTCGGATAGATGTCCTCAAAGAACTGAAGCGTTATGCTTTGAATGTTGCTAGAAGGTGACTGGAAGCAGTGGAAGGACTGGAAGAACTCAATCATACTTCTTTTCATCAATTTTTTTAAAAATAGCATCAATTGCCTCATTTATTCATAACAGACGGCCATATAAGTTGCTAAACCCCACCGGCACCAGCAGTAAGCCCATTGTGGCGCCATTTCAGTCATGATCAACATTCTATACTTGCCCAGTATTGCCATGGTTTCCTAATGGATGCATAATGGATGCTTTAGCTGCTTCTGCATTTTTGTTGAAGATATGTGCACTCTCGTAGCAAATTTTGGTGCTAACGAGTGCCAGACAAGTGTCCAGCTAATAGATGGCAGTCTTTGTTTTCTAAATCCCTGTTGCTTTTTAAGCAGGAGACACTAATGACTAATAAACTTGCAACCTTACTTATGTCCTTCTGTTTAATTGTCATGATCGAGAGTGTTGGTCCTCCTTCGAACGATCTTAAAGGGTCTGTTGCCTCACAGGTTTGAGTCAATCTGAGTAGCCAATGGCTCCTACTAGAAAGTGACTTCTGATTGTCTTTCGTGGGGGATGGGTCCATCTGTTGCAACTAGCTGGAGACATACCCGTCATCATTCTGACTCCCCGGTTGTGTCGTTGAGTCTCGATTTAAGTCTGAGGGAACAAGACATATATGTAACATCGTGCAGTTGATGCACGGTATTGCCAGAGTCTGACACTCAATATAAGCGAGATTGACAAAATTATCTTCTATTAGTCTTATTAACAGAAAATGCAGTCTACCTGGATTAAATTACAGTGATTGGATAGTCGGAGTGACATGGATGTATTTAAAGCGGTTGCATAGATCGCATTGCATGTTGCTTCATCTCCCATGTCAGCAGTGTTTTTGACCAGGTCTACCATCTAATCTTTAGCGAACGGTGCAATCATCGATTTCGAAATCCTCTATGGTCGAGTTGTGTTCTGTTTGCTTCATTATGAAGTGTTGCTCCTTTATGAACACCAACCGTAGCATTGCAGACTTTTTCAATCCGGGAAGTCGGTGGGAAATTGTCAATCCGCGGGTCGGTGGGAAATTGTCTCCAGAGCGACGGAGGATGTATATCGTATTATGCCCGTGATGACATGCTAACCCTCACTTTTACTCATCTTTTTATGGTTTTTGTTTAATGTTCAGCGCTGCGCATCATACCGAAACACCATGCGTCGGAATTGGTTCACAAACGCCGATGTTCAACTAGTGAACTACCATGCTGCAGTCACCACTTGTGACAGAGGCCCTAAGACGACGTCTAAGAATCCGGAGTACTCCGTGAAACTGAGTTCCCTTTTCTTTAGCTTTGAACGATTGATGAGGGGATATCATGTTCAGCTTCAGGTTGCTGTGGGCGACGTGTGTTGACTTGTGTTACACTCGGTTCGGCGCTTGGCCATTTAAGAAGTATTCGCGTCATTTTAATCATTGAATTGAGACAAACGACAAACAAGCGACATTTTGAAACAATTTATGAAGCCTCACTCACAGAACTCTCGAACTGTTTGAAGCAGGCGTCAGGGTTCGATCAAAGATAGTCTGGACAAAGAAAACCAACAGATTGTATGTAAATATCTGTACATCATCCAAGCCACGAAGATTCTTACTTTCAACTAAGATTCAAGCGCAACCACTTGGCTTGATAAGAACAACAACTCGATTAGTTATCCCAATCATCGAACAAGGGACATGGAGATACAGAATCCAGAAGCATCGGGGCTAAGGGACAGCTTTTTTTGCTAGTGACACAAGCCAGAAGCTTAGCACAACATTGAATGAATTTTTGTTCTCTATCCATAAATGTTTTCCCCCATTTGTGAAAAAATTCCTCTGGTCTATCAGATGATTGAGGCCCCGATCTGGCTCGGATTGTAGCCCCTTTTAAAGAGATTGCTTCTATGACTCCTTCACAAATTGTGCGTCTAATCGGATGGGGAGACTACATCATCTCATTATGGATTTCTACTCTGCGTGGCCCTAGAGTCCGACGTCGACCTGGTCCTCTACCAATAAGGTTCTTAATCTAGAGCAATCACTGGTCAGCTGGCTCCAGTTCTTCGCACCAAGTTGGTTGAGGTCCTTCTCCACTTCTGTGGGCCACCTTAGATGCTGTCGTTCTCCTTTTGCGTTGTCCTACAGACTCGAAATCGACTATGCGTTAATTACAAACATTTTTAAGCGGCAAAGTATAGCAGTCCATGCGGTATCGAGAAATACACGTAAACTTCACTCAAAACCAAAAACTTTAAAATATGCATCTAGAGCCACGTCCATTCACTAGCCGTTGAGGAATTCGACTTTCCGACGGCACTAGGAGGTCTTGGTGCCGTCTCGAGAACGCTGAAAAATGTCAAGTTCAATCATCAAAGGCAAGGCGCTTGAAAGCGAATGAGGTTAAACTTTCCCACAGCACTTGCTGGCGTAACAAGAAGAAGAATTCCCTTTTACTTTTGCTCGACTTCTTGTCAACTTTAGCCGCTTTCGCTTGCACCTGTGCACTGGGCTACCGCCACATCCACTCAATTCAAGACCACAATCGTCCGCGAATGAAGGCCAATCACGGCACAACGCCACCGGCATACGAAATCACCCCCGACGCCATGCCTAAAGTTCGCGATTGCAAAGCGGCCCGGGCCTTCCTTCCTTTGCAGCAAGCCTCCACGCACGCCCGGTGTTTTGTATGTATCTCCAGGACTGAATCAACCCAAAAACAGAGGTTTCTCACGCCATCGCGACCGCGTCGATCAACAAGCCAAATTGCTATTGACCAAAAGTTTGAATAAAAATCGAAAGGAAAGTCGATTAAGTATGCATCACGATGCTGCGTCGAAAGCGACAATGAAATATTTTCATCCGAAAGTGAATGCCTTGACAGTGAATTACGGTCTAACCGTTTCCCAAGTCGAACCGATTGACGCTTCGACTTGATTTGAATTTTATCGTGTTATCTTCAGTCGGGTGTGCATCGCCCAGTCGATGAAAAACGATCGAAAGGGAAATGAAAGAAGAAAAAATCACCAAAAAACAAACGAAAAACAAGCGGGAAAATATGACAAAATCAACGGGTCAACGGGAAAGCGAAATTGACAAAAGAAATCGATTCGAATGCAAATCGCTCCGATCAGTGCTGACATAAACTTGTTTTTGTTCTCGGTTTCGGTTTCGTCTTCGGTGCGTCTTTTTCGACGGCCTTCTGCTGGACTCTAGAGCTTAATCGGTGCAACTTTGCGGCTTGAGAAAGAAACCAAGAACAATGGGTCAGTGTGTGATCGGCTTCTCGGGGGACTTAGCCTATAAATCAGTAATTAATGCTAATGAATGGCACCTGAAATGTGTATGCACGGTGAATTCGAAAGGGAGCTCTGAAAAATGGTATAACCTGTGACAACAATGGTTTGGTAACACTGATCAGTGGCTCGGGGTGGAGTGGAAAACGCCTAATCTGACAGGAAGGGAATTTGTCTATGAGTTGCCGTTAATCTTCCGCGTGAGCTGTGTACAACTAGGAGACTGGAGGAAAATTGAACAGTTTCTTAATTGATTGCACTTTCTCAGCGCGGTAGTAGGCGAAGGGAGAGGGTTTCAAATATCTTCCAATCAGACTCATTCATCATGGTATCGTAAGCTGAAGTGAGACCTGCTAAAAGAGAATGGCGGCATCCAGACGCCGTGACCTCGGGAAAGTGAGGGACTTAACGAGCGCAATTGTACACGAACAAGGGGAATCTAGTGGACATCTTGTTGAAACAGCTTGTTGGGTAGACGGGTGCAATCGTCGATAAACTTTATTACGCAGTGAAGGAGCTCGTCGGTTTTGCACTGTTCAACTTGGATTCAACGGTGATGAGTAGTCGAATGGTCTCGCAGGTCGTTATAAAGTTTCACCTACTATTTCCTTTCGTGTTTGACAAAAGTTTGTTTGATTACCTGGGATGGGGGATCGGTTTCGACCCCTTTCCTGCAGAGTTCCTGGCCTGAGAAAATTTTTGCGGTATCTTGCGCTTGATTTCTGTTGCCGAAGTTGCATTAATGGCAGCTTCACTGCTAAGTATGATAGTAACCTGATCCTGTGGTTGACGTCGTTCTTTCCGCTTAACCTTCTAATTTTTATAGAGCAGGGTATGTTTCAAAGTTCAGATAAAGTGTTCGCGCTTGAATCATTTAGCATCTGCAATCCATCCGTGTATATGGCATATGAAGCTGTTACAGATGTCTTTAACCCTAAACTCAATGAGAGTGGCTCTGTAAGGATTAAAACTTGCTAAAACTACAGAAGTATGCCTCTGCTTAACGCGGCCTACAAAATCCTCTCCAGCGTACTGTTTGAACGTCTCTGGAAAAGACCAGCGAGTTTCAAATCGATACTTACGACCCCTTTATCGACTTTAAACCTACATACGATAGCATTAAACGCAAGGAGTTATTCGACGCGAACTATATGCTGTCAAGCTAAACTAGGTCAAAGCATTACTATCGACAGCTCTCAATTTGAGGTGGTAAAAAAGTTTTGTCCGACGGAGAATCGCCTTTGGCAGCCGATGCTACTCCTGTTTGTCAAAACAAATATGCCTTGAAACTCCTGACTCGAAGGACCAAAATCATGCTTTACAAAACTCTTATCCTGCCAGTCGTGCTTTATGAAGCCGAAAGCTGCACACTGAGCAAACCTGTATAGCTGATTCTTGGTGCCTTCGAAAGAAAAATTGGTCGGATATTTGGTCCCTTCGGTGGCCCGTGGCGTTGTGGGTATGTGCGTCGACCCGAATCTCGATGTCGTAGGTTCGATTCCAGCTATCAGCGACACAAATAATTTTCACGACCCCACTACTTTCGAGTCACTGACAATGCTCAAAGAGTATTTCCTGTTTAGAAAAAGCTTCTCAAACTTAGCCGTTCGGAGTCGGCTTAAAACTGTAGGTCCCTTCCACTCGTGTGAGAACAATAGCACGCACAACACGAGTGGTTCCTGAGAAGCTAGGCCCTGGCCCTCTATGGGCTGTAGCGCCACCCATATTATATTATTATTATTATTATTATTATTTGGTCCCGTCTTCGAGGAGGCGCATGCATGCGAAGACACACCCTCGAACCCTACTACCTGTACCAGAATGTGGATGTAGTCGGGAAGGCAAAAGTCAGTCGACTACATTGGATCGAACACAAGTCAGCAATTGCTCAGGTTCGGCCTTTCAAGGATTGCTGGCCTGATAAGTCAGTAAGTAAGTAATTACAACCATGGAGACTGCATCCACTTTGTCTTGAAGCCATTGTCGACCCACGCTTTGCGACCAATCCCAGTTAGAGCTATAAATAAGATATCATTTTTTTAAGTGAAGGCTATACTTGATAAAAAGGACACTATTGTGAACGATTACACGTTGATAGTAACGAGATTTGCAGGCCAACTGAGCACTTGTAAATTGGCTCACAATATGGTTAAGGTATGTAGAATAGGTAGGTAACTGAGTGCCCTTGCCACCTTGCCGCCGTAGCTCACTTAGAGCAACTAGTTGGGTCCATTGGGCCCGTGTTTTAGTGTTTTTTACCATCGTGAGACCTTCGAAACCATTGTACTACGTTTGACAATTTTAGAAGGTTTTTTCAGCTACTGGGCTTTTACTATACGACGCACAAGTCCAGTAGCTATGCAAAGTGGTGTTTGCTTCCTACTATTTGCCAGGGCGGGGCATTCCCAGAGCAGATATTGGATAGATTCTTTTTCTTCTTCATCTCTACAGCTTCTGCAAAAGTCGTTGTGTGGTATGTTCAATCGTGATGCATGTCACAGTATGTTGTGAGGACCCCAGTAAGTGTTCGCACCTATTACGACTGAAACTGATCAGTTGCTTCGATCGACGCTATTGCTACAGTTTCCAGACTGAGCCAACAAGTTATACAATATGGCTTACCCGAAGGGAATTGATTTGCCAAGCACCTCATCTTTACGGCAGATGCTAGGATGTGTCTTCTTCTGTTGCAGTCTATAATTGTGTGGTCTTTAGTTTTCATAAACGATACTTGACCCAACCTATTTCAAGACTAACAAAGATGCGTAGTCCAATGAGTGAATGTACTGAGCGATGACTCGTACAGGAAGTGCTGATCTTGGGTAATTTTGGAATTGTGTGAGGTGCGATTGCTTGAGGTGAACTTGCTGAAGTCTCGCTCTAACAGGAAGTGCCGACACTGGTTTTGAGAAGTGCGCTATCGCTTGGGGTTAACGTGGAAGCGTTTGGCTACAGTAACATGTTGGTAGAGAGAAGTGATGTTATTTTTATTAACATACACTGAAGCGAAGTGGGTATAGAGGTAGTCTGAAGGTTTCAAGGTACGTAGTAGTCACAAGTGTGCTTTGACTCAATCACCACTACTCTTAATGTTCCATCAACAACTTCCCCCAGTTCCCAGGTGAAGCTTAGAGTTAGGCTCAGAGTCTCATGCCTTGTTACGCTTCTCTTCTAATTAGCTAGGGAATAGCGAGTCTAGTTGTATGGCAACGAAATGTAGATCGTTAAAATGTTGACTCCACAATTGTTCGGCTTCCACTGCAATTCTGTGGAGACACTTCCGTTTACTTTCGCTCTGTTTGCTTCTCGCTCCTAAGCGTTTTCGCTCGAAATTCACTTTCCTCGCCTCAACAACACCGCGCACTGTCACTGTGTCGCCAAAGATAAGCCTCGCGACGATCGCTCGCCGTCAGTTGTTGCTCATTAAATGAAACAAAAACACTCAGCCATTTGATGGCCAAACAAAGATTTCTGTATCAGCGACAGTGCACACAAGGTGTGAACTGTGCCTAGAATAAGTTATGACGGTGACGCCACAACAATGCGCAACACAGTCACTAGCTCGGCCAGCCTCTTAAGTGACTCATTTCCCTTAGTCGGTGATTTTGTGTAAGACAATACCTTTCGGGAACGTCACGCCATAATCTACACCCACTTCCGTTGCGCTCGCTGGCCGCCAGTGTTTTTGTTTTCCTCGATCTCATCGCAACATCTTCACAAATGGTGTGTCGTCATGTCCATCGTCTATCGCGTTGCCCATCTACAGACTCGCAGTACTCCATGCCAAAAACTGACAGCAGCCGCTGATGAAGTGCACACACCGCGCCGCAGAGAAATGAAAAACAAAACAAAAAAAAAACACTTTCTCAGCAGCAAATGAAATTGTTTGAGGATGACGACAAGATGAATTTTCTTTTTGTTTCCCGCTTTTCATTCGAGTGCATCGACCGTGGCGAGTACTTTCTTGCATGTGTCACTGGCTGCAGCTCCGAAGTCAGCCAACCGAGCCCATTGCTGTCCAAACACATCCAACTTCGGGCTGATTACGGCCCCGAACATGTAATTTCAATATGCAACGGTACGGCAACGGTGCAAGTCCGCATCGCTAATCGCAAAACATGCTCCATTAGCTCGTCGACTTCTGTGGGCTCGCACGGCGGTGGAGCGCGCATGGTCAAGGAAACCGAAATGACTTTCTACGTCTTTGAGCGAATAATTAAGGATTCGAGAGGAGGTGACGTTAAGTCGCTGCTCGATTGCGAGCGAGACGGAAAGCGTGAGAGCGAGATCTACTTTGCCACGCGGCCAAATGGATTTCAGTTATGGATGCGGTGAGTGTGGTGCTGCGGTCAGAGTGGGAGCGTGTTGCCTTTGCGATGATTTATCGAGTCGAAAGTCACTAACCGGGCTGATTTATGTTCGAGGGGATGTAATTACACAGAGCTGGCTGGATTTGAGGATACTTAGAGTGCCTTTGGAATGGAACTGTTTTTTCTGGTTGATGGCCCGTCGGCCGCGGATGGTACGGATCGAAGGCGTCATTGAACCCGAGTGACCGTAATTGATGATCAGTTCACCGTTCACGCAGGAATGTGCCGAGGAAATGGACCCCGATTTGGGAACTTTGGTGTTGGTATGCCTCCCCGAGCTGGCAGTTGATTGAGTTGTTCAAAAGTCAGAAAATGGGAGGTGCTTAGATTGCGGTTAAGCGGGGCACTGACATATGCTAAGATCTCCACGGTTTGGGAGAGATCAGTTGGCGATCTTTGGCTTTTGGAGAGGTAGCGTGATATGATCGAAGGATCTTATTTGGGCAGGAGGCGCTATGAGACAGGAAAAACGGCAGTGTCTTTTGTGCCAAGGGTTCTGTAATAAGCAGAATATTTCCGAAAGTTGATGAAGCAACGACTTGGCCAACAACCCTTGACAGGTCTGACACTGAGCTGGAATTATTCTGTGACAGTCTCAGGTTCGCAGCTTTCATCAAGATTGAAGTTCAAGATGTTCAAGACTAGGTCTTCGCTATGTGGTCTTCCATTCCTTCTCGAACCTGGTGGCTCGGATTCAAAGATTGGAGCATTAGTGCCTCGATGTGACCCAGCCTGTTCCCTCGACGAATGTTCTTTTCCCGACTATATCCTCACCTTGGAACAGTTCGTAGAGTCCGCTGTTGTGTCTTATCCTCCATTCATGAGGTTGTCTTTTTTTTCGATGACATCAAAAGAAAGCTCTGCCATTTTGCTTATCGTCCAGCTTTATGCTGATACTGACAAACTAATGATTTTGGTTGTCGTCGAGTCACAAGCTTTGATCCCAGTTGCTTCGACAAAACGAAGTACGCTCGGTAGGATATCCCTTGTGGTGTTCACATTTGTCCAGAAGCAGACAAATTTCTGAACTACCTTAAAATTCTACAAGTCGCTCGTGATGTTTGTCCGTTGCTCGACAGCATATATTTTATTTTGACCTTAAGAGTCAAGACCATCTCGTCTTGATAATTCATCAACTCCGGCAGATGAATTAAATCATACGATATCCCATCTCCACCAACAACAGCTCTTTGACCTGAAATCCACTGTGCACAGCGCATGTCATAGCTTGGTAAGCTTTAGCATCACGAACTGTACTAACTACAACTGAAGACCGTCGTATGTGGCTTTGAAGTCTCTGAAAAGTGATCGGTCTTCATTAGGATGTGCTTAAATGCGAATATTTGCTCCATAGTAGATTTGCCATGTTGGAACCATTGGCATGTGCAGCAGTTCGCTAAACAGGATCTTATAGGCGACGTTGAGTAGAGGCAGGACCAGGATCGCCGTTTTTGTCGTTAAAGGTAGCAGCCTTGCAGAGTTATGACACCAAGCCATCTGAGTCAGCGGCTTCTTTGTTCTTCCACTTTTTTGATGGCCGTACAGACTTCTTCAAGTTTAAGTAAGATTACCAGCCGATAGACAACAGGTAGAAAGCAGTCGCACACGTCAGTGTAGTCCCATTGTTTTACCCCTCTGCTCGGCTTTGGAAAAACGTTGGAGATGATTGATACGAGTGCTTCTTAATTCGGTCAGGTTGTTAAAATAGTAGGGTGCAAGGAAGATGGTTTCTTCCATCTCCTCGTGAGACGTTGTAGAGAAGACCTAATCGAAAGGATAGAGTTTCAACGACACATTGTCCGGTTCTGAGACTCATGATCCTCACTTTGACATTTGTACAGGCTATCCTTGATCGTGCATTACTTGATCACATCCGGTAGCTACTTCATTCGGAGAATTCAGATAACCCTTCGGCTTTCCGACTATTTTATATTTTATATTTGATATCTCCTGTATTCAATCTCAGTGCAAGATCTACCTAGAGCTTATGTCCAATCATAAGTTCCTTCAAACAGATCACACGATCAACGAATCCCAGGCTCATCTGATAACTAATGTGGCGGAACGACAATGACTCGTCGTCGTTATCGTCCAAATCTCAAAGCTCACCAAATCAAGGAATTTTTCAACTTCTTTCATTTGGCAAATGAATGCCTTTTCGAGGCCATAAACTTGCGCCACTCTCCAACTGACATAAGAGCTTCGCAACTGGGCCCGGCAGATGATGTCAATATCGATGAATTTCGCGGCCACATGACTGCATTTATGATCATTCTGGGCAGCGGTCGTTGTTCGATATTCTTGAACCTGACCTCCGCCTTGAAAGATCTCTCTCTCTGACTCAACACTCCACGAATCCCTTCACCATTCACACAGAATGTTACCAGATTTGGTCATTTGCTTATCGCGTCGTCTATTTCACAACATTCCTTGTGACTTCGTCTCCATTCAACGGTGCCTCGGCACGTATATGGATCTCCTCGCGATCGCCGATCTCTGCTGTTAATTGCCGGCGTAGGTGGATCCTATCCAGCTCTAGATCGTATCGCTGAATGAACACTTCTTTTAGGGCAACGACAGGTTCCAGCAGTCGAATTGTGGGTGACACTAGTTTTGGACCGTCTCTTCGGCACCAGCTATCTGCCGTGTGTCTGCGCCACATTACCATAAACGGGAATAACGTGAGTTCCTCCGAATGCGTGGTATAATCTGAACGGGAAAAAACTGCCATCTCCGCCCGACAAGCCTCCGCCGAGACAATGTCAACGGCGACGCCGCGCCGTGTGTGGTGTGCCAAGGGACACAAAAAACGGATTCCATGCGAAGGTTGCTGTGAATCAACTCTGCTCGGATTATCTCACGCGAGAAGATGATGACTTCACCTGGCCACATGGCTACACGGCATAGCTCAAGGCACAGATCATTGAGGGTAATTTCTTTCGCAGAAAACTTGTTTGTGTTGCAGTATGTTGCGTGCTGCGGTGCGATGGCGGGGACAAAGTGCAGGGAAATGACACACCCAGTGCTGTGCCGGGAGAGAATGGTGTCACTTGAGTTTACATGATTTCGATATTTCCTCGAGTGGTCCCGATTCGACATCCTTGCTTCAATGGACTGGGAGCTTCATTTTCTTCAGCGATGAGATCTAGTGGGACAGATCGTTGTAGTAGGCTTCCCACCATCGAATCGCATGGTAAAGCACCGATCTCACATATTTAATTCAAGGCTTCATCTGTTTTAAATGCTCAGAGAAAGCACACCAAACCTTGTCGTTCTAGTTGATATCAAATCGAAGATTTGCTTGGGGTGGAGTGGGATAATGTGACGATGGTTTCGACTACTACTTCTATAACTTGTACAAGAAGTAAGTAAAGGTTTCCTTCTTCTTTAGCGGGCGTTACAGTCCGGAAGACGTGTCCATCAGTCAACAAGTATCTCAAAATAGCATGGTCATGGGCTAGTCGTCTCCAGTTTCGTAACCTCAGCTTTGAAGTTGCTCTCCAGCTGGGCACGCAATCGGAGGGGAGATTTACACTTCAGAGTTGGACTCGAGCAAGAACGTTTCTCGAGACAAACGAATTCGTTTGAATTCTATTGTCATTCAGTCTTTATCTTCGAGCTGATTTTGTGCAAACAGCATTCGAAGCATTTTCTCCTCGAAGCGAGTAATAATCTCTTCATCCGCATTTGATAGTGTACACTCTTCGGCGCCAGACAGCTGACCTGGGATTCAAAGTCTGTCATACAAACATTGGTTCTTCTAGATAGGGCTTTACATTCTAATCGCCGTCAAAGCTCCAAAATGCAGCGATTGGGCAGAGTTCTTCTTTGCTTTATCTCCTCGGTGATTCATTTCCGGACTCTATCGCGGAGCCTAGGTATATCCGTATATTGTGACATTTTTGTCCAAGCCGCCTGTGTGATGGACCAGAATGTACTTTTCACCACAATACCGTTGATAGCTGCATCCTTCTCAATGATCACAAGAGCCCACTGACAGTCAGATGGTGTCAATGTCATGGGCACATGCCAACAGTTGCACAGACCTGCGTTAGATCGTGCTTTATGTGTTGACAGATCCACGATATTCTCAGGAATGATTTTAAGCAACACGCAAGACAGCCTCTCAACTTGTTTGTTTTTCTTTTTGACGTCAAAGATTGTGCTAAGTCTTGAGATCGCCTTGACGGAACAACAGGCTCTATATCGTTATCATCTCGTCTCGTCTCTATAAAACTTGACCTCTTAAGTATTTGACTAGAGCACTATGGCTGATGTCTCGAAAAAATAAAGTCCGTCACACCCGTCACTGGTAGTCCAGCGAGCTTTCCTTCTCACCCAAACAGACTCGTTCCATTTGCGAATATTCAATTTCAACCTGAAAACCTGAAAACCGTTTACGGCTGCGAGACCACCCTTGTTTGCAAGGATCAGGTCTTCGTCAATACATGCTTGAGACCAATTCTGAAGCTCGGAAGTGGAGCTGGATAGGCCACACCCTACGTAAGCCGGCAACAGGTATTGCAAGGATGGACATCGCTTGTACAGCGCAACGAGGTAGCGCAAGTGGTAGAGTGCCTCCCTTGGTTACTGGGGTCCCCGGTCGAATCTCAGTAAAAGCAAAGTTAAAATGCTTCTATCCAGTTTTCAAATCTGATCAAGTCACCATTTTTCGCTGGCAGCCGAATTACCTAACCTAACCTACTACTTTATTCATCTGAGAGTGTCTTCGAATACGAATCCCTGTGTTCGGAACGGAGAGGAAGACCTAATCTCCTTCGAGTATAAAGATCATGTGACCCTGTCGGCTGGGGATCGACTGATAATCAACTGATGCCAACAACCTAGGCTCCAGTCAATAGGTGGCAGCCTTTTAAGGTGAAGTCGATTGCGAGTACTCGAAACTAAGTTTCCTCTGACCGCCTGCCTGCATTTGAATTTCCCTTGAAATCAAGTTCGTCTTATTACCCTTAATGCCCCGCAAATTACCGGAATTCTCTAAAAATCACTTCAAATTAAAAAACAAAACCCTAAACGTCTGCAACACTGACATCACCACTCTTTCCTCTTTCTTCCAGATTCCACCGGCATACACATCCATCAGGAAGTTCGAGGCGTCAGCCTTCATCACAGCACAACCAAGCAGAGGTCGCGGCTCTTTCGGGACGCAGTAAAAATGCCGATTAACTGCAGCCTCCACGCGTCTGGGTGATCTGAACGCCAAAGCGACTAAACACCAGCCACTGGGCATTGGAGATCTTATCCCAAGTGGAACTACCAAATCGGATCCCACGGCATTTCGGGGACCACTAATGCAATAAAGACGTCGGCCGCCTTCGCAGATTAGAACAAGAATCAAGAACAGAAAAGAACAAGACGACAAAAAAAAAAAATACCAAAACATGTATCGACCAAATTTCTACGAATCCACATGCCTGCGCTGTAGCGACATCGTCTACCAGGTGGACCGCGTGGGACCGCTTAAAGACTTTACATTCTTCCATTCGGGCTGCTTTAAATGCGTCCACTGTGGGACGAAGCTAACGCTTAAGACGTACTTCAACAATCAGCACAAGCACGACGACAAGGAGGTGAGTTGATCTCTGTCTCTGAGTGACTTTGAATTGAGTGTGCTGGGTGCGTGAGTGAGTGGAGCTCGAATTGTGTCAAATACGGCGCGCCGTCGTGTGGGTGATCTGGTTGATCAGACCGATCGGGCGGATGGACAGGGCGTAAGCATTCCGATTCCCATTTGAAGAACCGAAACCGATCGAAGGCAGCTCCCCCACTTGACTGGGAGTGCCCGCGAATCGGCGGATCGGTGGAGGTGGCAAGTGCCGCAGAGCACTGACGAGGCATGAAAGCGAAAGAGGCGCCTGGCGAATGGATTGTATGAATTGTGCGGTGAGACAGGCAAATGAGTTATTGACAGTGGTGTCGTAATGGGTTCACTGACTGCGCACACCCGCCAGATGGGTGCACGATTGTGGAACGCAGCCCGAAATACTTTCGTTTTTGTTCTTCAGTTCAATTTCGGGCCTGGACGGCTCCGAGAGGAGATCGAACCGATAGCGAGGCTAGGAAATGGGGTTTTGGTTGAGCGCGGGGTGTGCCGCTGCTGATGTGCTTATGTCACATGCGAACGTCAGTGCATCTGATTCGAGGCTGACTTCTGAGGAGGCGCTTTCTGATCGCTATCTAAAGAGCAGCGATTATTGTTCTGTGGAACGATGCCGCCAATGAGAAACTTTGTGATCTTGTCAGACGGTTTAAAGCTGTTCATTGCTCATCCATTGAGTCACATTTGGCATTCTTTGGCGGTGATCTCTGATACGCATCATTTCTCTCGGAACAGTGGTCTGACTTTCTCTGCAAATTCTCTTCGGCACGTGTAAACTGCCGAATTGAATGTGATCATTGGGTTGCGTTTCATGTACGCGTAATCTGATGCATTTTTTAAATTTTAAGAAACTTTTTTTCAAGTCGTCGGTCAGTGGATGACGATTTTTGATGAGAAACATACTTTTATGCACATAAACGATACTTTCTGATAATAAGAATCACTTTCCGCAATTTCATTATGTTTCGTTGAGTTTCGTTAAGTTCCATTTCTGTCACACAGCTTCTAGTTTCTTTGAATTGTCTATCATTTTTGCGTCGCGCATTCTAAAATGGACGATTATGTCTACTTTATAGTGCTCATGTATTTTAATGCGTACCTCCAAAACGATCAGGAAACCCATTGTGCTACTTCTCGGATCTGCATATATTCCGCAAACGATTTAGAACTTTCTTACGATGTGAAGAAGATTAATAACCTTTACATTGTTTAGCTTGGTCAGGTTTCTTCGAATCCGAACCTGTGGGGCAGAGGACGTCCGCGCTGAAGATAGCACACCCAAGTGGAGAAGGACCTCAACCAACTTGGTATGCGAAACTGGAGACAGCTAGCCAGAGATCGGTCTAGTTGGAGAGGCTTGTTGGTTGAGGCCCAGGTCCGGACTGTAGCCCGGCACAAAGAAGAAGAATCTTGGTCAGATTATTGAAGTAATAGGCTTCCAGAAGTCCGTACCCATGCAAAGAGAGAGCACTACAATTGCATAACAGGTGTGCAATGGTTTCTGCCTCATTCTCGTCTCTGTAGGTATTACAAGGGAGATCTATCCTAGAGGCGCAGTGCCATTTTAAAACGCCAGTGAGGGCAAAGAGTGGCGGCCCGTGGCGTTGTGGGTACGTGCGTAGACCCCAACCTCGACGTTGCAGGTTCGATTCCAGCTCTGAGCGACAGAAATAATTTTCACCTCCCCACCTCTTTCGAGTCACTGACAATGCCCAAAGAGTATTTCCTGTCTAGAAAAAGCTTCTCAAACTTTGCCGTTCGGAGTCGGCGTAAAACTGTAGGTCCCTTCCACTCGTGAGAGAACAATAGCACGCACAGCACGAGAGGTTGCTGAGAAGCTAGGCCCTATCCCTCTTTGGGCTGTACTCCTTGAGCATTGTCAGTGACTCGAAAGAGGTGAGGTCGTGAAACTTTTTTTTGTCGCTCAGAGCTGGATTCGAACCTGCGACGTCGAGGTTGGGGTCGACGCACATACCCACAACGCCACGGTTATCGGTAAGACAGCCTAATGCTCCCCAACACCTATAACTGCGTCCATCTTCTATTCATCTGTGAATATTCGCAGTGGAACCTCTAGCGTCTGAGACTGACTGACTCCCAATTAGACCCGGGGGGATGTTGGTTAAGAAATTCTTCTCGAAGAGGACTTCAGGTACCATAAGGTAAGTGTCTTAGGTATAGCGCAGTGATATCAACCTGATCGCCGTGTTAGCTTCTTGATGTCTACCGACTAGGTCTATCGGTGAAAGGGTTAGGAGTACATTCAAAGCAGCGAAGGGAGTGGGCCGTAGTGCTTGGCTAACGCATACGCATGCCATCTTCTGCACTCTTTCGAGAGGTTTAGGTTGATGTTTTCATCAAACGCGATCCACAAAATAACGATACCATAGGACAGTATGGGCTAGTAGTCAGTGGGTATATCGGGGTTGTAAGCCCCTTTTGCACCCAATCGCCTTTTTTGCAGCAATAGAGAGTTGTATAGGCCTTCCTGACATGCGCCTGGTTACTCTACTTCCAGTTCAGTCCAGTCCTTGTCTAGTATCAGAACTCTGCTCTGCTGTTCAGCTTTGGAGGTGTCCTGGGAGTGTTCAGGAATTTTGTATTTCTTACTAAAGAGGACTTGTAAGCAAGCCGGTACGCTGTCATGTGATTTCGTTTAAAGTACGATCTTCACAAAAGTCCCTTCAACTGTTTGCTTTCGCGGATGACATTCAAGTGAGTGGACAAACACAGAGAGCCGTCAATGAGGGGATTTGCTGGCATTGAAGCGGTCATGACATGCTGTCATCACGAAAGCACGTCTCGGAGAGAACATCACAATGGGGAGCAGAAACATTGAGGTAGTCATGAACTTCGTCTATCTCGGCACTACAGTAAACAGGGGCTATAACAACAGTACCGACATCAAGCGCAGGATTACTCTTACCAATCGCTGCTTTTTTGAGGTCTAAAAGCAATTGAGTAGTAGAGCCATCTCTCGAAAGACCAAGCTGACTCTGTATAACACTCTCATCAACTCTTTTCTGCTCTATGGCGCAAAGACATGGACGCTATTGAAAGCGGATGAAGAAACTCTTGGTTGTTTCGAGAGAAAAGTTCTGCGTACGATCTTTGGTCCTGTTTGCGTTGATTGGGTCTGTAGGAGAAGATTCAACCACAAACTGTACGGGCTGTGCAGCGGCATGCACCTAGTTGAGCGTCTTCGGATCCAACGCTTAAAATGGCCAGGTTATGTGGAGCGGATGGACACCAGAGCTCCGGCTCTAACAGTCATCGATACCGAGCTTTTGGAACAGCGCAACAGAGGACGTTCTCGGACGAGACGGCGCACACAAGTGGAGAATGACCTCAATCAACTTGGTGTGCGCAGCTGGCGAAAAATTGTGCTGTCCAGAGAGGCTTGTTGGTTGAGGCCAGGTCCACCCCGGACTGTAACGCCAAGCAAAGAAGAAAGAAGAAGTGTGGAGGACTAGGTCCGTTTTTTGTGAATTAACGCCTAGGCCGCATTCACTGATCCTCTTTACCAGCTTAGAAAAGACCAACTGCATGATATCCCTGATCGTGGATTTGAATTTAACAGACCCCGTAATAGCAATGTCATCTACAAAAGCGACGATCTTTCTAGTGTTTGTAGGCGTTTATTCTTTTTTCTATCGGGCCTGTCATCACGTGGAGTGCAGTTTCGAATATATGCCCTTGTTGTAAGCATGCTCAGACAACATGCTGGACTAATAGGTCCAGATCCTTTGGTTTGACGTGCTAGGATGTCCATACCTTCGGTATGAAGACCACGGTAGTTGTTCTCCAAACCTAAAGTACTCCAGAAAATAGAAGTGATCTCGAAGAGTTGCAGATGCAAATTAGGTTCAAGATGTTGTATCAAACTTAGTACCGCGCTTCTGTACAGAAAGCATACGCCTCCAATCCATTTGAAACGATTTCATATCGTGACAGATTATTCAATTAATGTGTCATTCGCACTTGCCTTGCATTTCTGTGTGCACTGTAGTGCGGGACGCCCCTGGCCGTGTTCACATGTGACTCACTATTAGTCATGCTACTCGCATGTTATGAGTTCCGCTTATGACAGCAGACATAAGATATGAAGAGTAATCGACGTACGCCACAAAGCTGACACTGATCTTGTGAAGACAAGCACATAAATACGTGCAGGTCAGTCAAAGACAAACTGACTTCAAGCCACATCATCTTTTACCCGCAAGGTCACCTAGATCAGCGGTGATTTATTTCAAATCAGTTCTTAATCTCCCGTAAGTGTCCCTCGCCCCACTCTCCACTCTGGCGGAGCAGCAACCTTATCCGTCACATTCCATGAGTCCACATTTTTCTGCCGCCATTCTCTCGGTACCGATGTGCAATTCCAAAATCCATTCATAAACTCTTAAAACAAACCCCGGTGAGTCCATTAAAATCCATTAAATCCCATTATAGCCGCTTTTCGCAAACGGCCTTCTCAATTAGGGCATACGCCGCTCGATCTCCGCCGAGACTGCAGCGACTGCTGAAGCACACCCACCTCCCCCGTCCAAGACGGCCAGCCACACAGCACTGAGTCAGTTCGCTATTTTTAAGGCAATCCAATGGCTCGACTCGAAATTGCGTCACAATCGAGGCCCGTTTTGGTCTTGCAGGAAGAGCTACATTATAAAACACGTTAACTACCAGCAGCGGTGCGGCAGCAGCCGAATTCAAAGCCAGTTGATCCAAAGCCGACGTGTTACAAAGCTTCCACAGCCGTGCCGCCGCACCGCACCGTGGTGTGCTCGCAAAGAGAGATCGGTTGCGATCGCTGTGTTTGCCTGCTTTTTTTTGGATGTTTATTGCCTCGTGTCTGAGCCGCCGTCACACCTCACCGCCCCAGGCAGAGAGCAAAACCTGGCCACGGAATGGTCGAATGAAAGTGTGCAGTGGGCCATATGTGCAACAAGTGTGATTTTCATTTCGGCATCTGGAGCGGTCTAAATTGAAACTAATGCTTTGTTTCTCGATTTCAGGTGTATTGCAGTTCCCATGTACCAAAGAGCGGACCCGGTCATCTCGATCAGACGTCCGTCGGCATAAGGCAAGCGCTGAACGTACCGCGAACCAACAAGTTCGTCAATGAACAGATCCGGGGAACGAGACTGGATGTCGTCGACGGTGAGTGAGTGTAATTTGTGGGGGAAAGGGGTGTATCTCTCTGTGATATGATCGTTTTGACGCTGAGCCGAGGTGAGAGTTGGTTTAGCTGGTGCGACTTCTTCAAGGCTGCTGTGAACCCGAAATGAGGGTGGCACTTATAAGAGGTTTGTTGAGCCTTCAATGTAGATGTATGAGGAAATGTGGTGAAAATGGCGGTGGTGAAACTCATTCACTCACTGATCTTTCCAATCGTCAGACAAAATTCCAAGGAAACCACTCTGCAATCCACTAGATACGATCACCGACAAATTAAGTAGTTTCTTTAATTCTACAGCAAGGATGACATGACAGACGTCTCTGCAAATCAGAGTGATTGCATTGAAATGGAATTCAGTCAAATCTAGAAGCAGATCGCGTAAACTTCACCTGTGAACATGAAATGCGCGACCAATCAAATGTCCATACAACTGCGAATGAATTAGACGTTATTTTGAGAACGCCGTCAAAGTTACTACGTCGCGTAAGTGACCAATCGTTAAATTAAAGCGGTTCCAATTGATCTAACGAAAAATGTAAACAAATACCGCATAAAATGCGGTCGTTAAAGATAACCAACGCCAATGGAAACTTTTTCGAAAATTGAAATGAATGAAGTCACTGCAAGTTCTTTTTGACAATTTGACTTCGTTGCAGTCCCAATGCGAGGAACACAAAAACAGGATGGCATCTAACGTTTAAGGACTTAAGATGAGCTCATGGAATCCGTTGAGTGCGTTGCGCTGTTGCTTCATTGTTCCCGAATTGCTAATACATGCGTTGCCTCCAAAAGTCATCTAATACTACGATGATGACATGCGAATAAAATGATTTAGATGCGAAAGGAACTGTCAAATTATGAACAATTTTAAATTTGACCAATTTCATCCGTACTGATGCCTTAACGGTATATCGCAACGACGCGTTCATACTTTCGTTATTTGGCAGGCATTGCTAAGTTTTTGATCGAAGAAAATGTTGTGTCAAAAGCAAGTAGCCTTAGCTTGTCATATCAAAATGAAAGCGCACGTTTGAAAAGTCGAATGTGAAAAATATGGCGTCAATATAAACAAAATCCCTGTTTGTAGCAAATATGAACAAAATATTATGCTTTTGGATTTGCGAAAAGATATGAAACTTAATTATCGAGTCTTTTCATCGACAAGAATCATAACCAAAACTTGATTTAAAAGCTTTTCTCTGTGAATCAATCGTTCTCTTTGCGAACTGTCAAACTGAGTTCAAGAAATCAAACAGAATGCCTCAACCATAGCGACCAAAAAATTCGCAGCGAAGTGTCAGTTTTAGCATGTAGCTCCCTGCGAATGAGAAAACTCCATATGAATTAACTGTCTGAGTTTGCGAATCGTGGCGACCTCATATGAATGGGCCTTAACACTACTTAGAATTTTGTACTCTCGCTTACGATATACGGCCTGTAAAGTTACAGCTCGCTACCTTCTCATTTCGACTGATACAAATGATTTACGTGTATCCTACGTCCGAACGCGATGTTGCGATATAGCATCTTCTATCACTCTCAATCGATTACGAGTTGTCAATTTGTTGACATAATATTACGGATTCTATGCGTTTGGTCACATATGACAATCAAAATTGATCGGCCGTTGTCATTTCTCAAATGTCAACTGATATACGAAAATCTGTCTGTCGTGAAAGTATCACCATCTTCTTCTAATGGCGTTAAAGTTCGGAAGGAACCTGGATACAACCAACAAGTCTAAATACCAAGCTGACGCGATCATTGGCCAGCTGCCTCCAATTTCGCAAGTCAAGTTGTTTCAGATCCTTTTCCACTTGTGTGCGACATCGGTTTCGTGGGAATGGTCTATTATGTCGTCCAAATGGTTGGAGTTGAAGATTCAGCATATTGGGGCATTTTTCTGAAGTGCTGTTCATATGGGCAGATCAGAATTTCGTTTTCTCATTCGCAGAGAACTGCGTGTAGAATTTGAGAAAACTGACACTGCATGGCTAATTTCGTCGGTCGTAAATTGGTGGATCGTGTCTGCCTCTCTGTGTATCGCGTTATCAGCTTCACAGTTCGCAAATGAAATAAATGCTTTACAAAGAAAAGTGCTAATTAGTTGTAGCATACTTAAACTAACTTTAGTTGAGATTTTTGTCGATGTCCAGGGCAGTTGTGTTCCAATATTTTACAGCGGTTTTCATCATCGTTATCATTTTCTGACCGCATGATCCACTAAAGGGGTCGCGGAGGTAAAGCACGCACTAGAGATCTCTAGGCCACACGTTCGTGGCCATCAACTTTAACTCCTCAGGATTTATGCCCAGGAGCAACCAAGCGAGATTTTGGACATAGTCCAACCACCTCGTCTGCAAATTCCAATGAGACACCTTCCTGATGGAGTCGCATAGGGGACGTGCGTGCTACGTGTCCAAATAAGCACAGCTTTATTCGTTCGGAGCAGTAGCTGTCCGGCATTGAGTTCCCAGCGTACTGCCGAACAGCGGTTCTAAAATGTGTTTTGCTACCAACAGAGTAATCAGAAGGGACAGTCACATGTAAAGTCGGATATTTCTCTAATGTAACAAACGCTGTATTTTGAGACGTCCTTATTGCTTCTTTTGCGATATGAGTGAAATGCAACCCGACAGTAGTACCAATGCAGATCTGTGTTTCATACACAATTATCGAATCATTCGACACTACTCACAGGGAGGGTTTCAGTCTAAAGCAACACTGCATTCCATCGTTGGTAATTTCAGGTACGCTGCTTTAAGCCATCAAGCCTTGTCTTCCTCTGCTTCTTGAATGTGGTAGTTCGGATGCAAATACCGTCTTTGCTAAAGCATTGTTGTCAATGTACTCGAATTCGCAGTTGTGTCTAGTCCTCCATTCACCTTCCTCACTGACATTACCACAGATGCGACTGAAAATGTATCTTTTGGAGTTACCAAGAGTCAAAGTTATTGTGTAGCTTATCGTTCACCTTTTCCAGCCAGATACAATAAGATACAATAAGAACTTTGAAGAGCAAGATATTGGTCAACGAGCACATGATTGATAGATCGACGAGAGACCCTCGTAGTCCTTATTACCATCTTACATGTTGTCGAAAAGATCGTGTGTTCAAACACACAGTAGTTCATTGTCGCTGAAGCTGTAGTTACCAATCACTTCTCCGAGAAGTCGGAGTTTCAACGGAATATTCAATCTTACCGGGGCATGTGAACATATGAGATAGAAATTGGTATCGATGCAAATTAGAGTCATGCCTCACTTATCAGTTTAGTTTCGATCATCTTTGATCTTTACAGCCGTTTTCCCACAACGAATCCAGGTCCTAATATGTGCAGCTTCCTCTGTTTTCCTTATCCGATCATCGTATCCAGTTGCTGAACGGTATTCGCAGAGCTCTTACATCCCGGAATACACTCGGTAATCTCCTTTTCGTACTGAGTCCGGAGTCGTCGTTATATGTCCGTTCTTTGCTCCGAGTCAATTTTCTCTGTCACAACATTTTTCTTTGCTTATGTGGGCGAGTTTTTAGCCCCGTGTTGCTTGACATTTGCTACAGACATATTACTTCCAGCCCGATATCTTAATAGTAGTTGAAGTTGAACATACACCCCAAACCCAAAACATTCAAGATGGGTAACCCTAAAACTGCTAAACATCTCCTTCGGGAAGAGAGGGCGCAACAATCGCATATAAGGAGAGTAATAGTTTCCTTCTCTGCCTCGTCTCTGCAGAAGTCTTTGTAAGACAAGCCAACCTTGATGCTTTAGATTCAATGATGCAGTGCCATCTATCGAGAATAACAGGTTGGCCAGGAGGAAGTTCCCCACCCTATGCACCAATTTTTTTCTGTTTGTCGATTAAATCAAAAGTAAATTTCTAGAATAAAAGACAACACCAGGCTGGCCTAGGTAGGCTCTACTACCGTGACTCACATAGACCAATATGTTGGGCCCAACTTCATTGTACAACTGACTTCGTTTCCCATTATAATTGTTTAAAGTGTCCTTGCTTCCAATTCGCTTAGAAGTAAGACGAAAAGTACTGTCCATCTTTGGAGCTAAACACCATCACATTTTTGTGTACGTCGTTAAAGTCAGCCGTTGTATGGTCAAGTAAGTTCTTCAGGTATCAGTTCCGCCATAACCTCCCTTCAGTCTGGTCTATTCCACTTTGAGACAGAAAGGATTGTGGCAACTGCCTGTCTTACGGCAAGTGGTTCAAGGAAACACAAATTCAGGTTGAATCTCCTCAGCTCCTCGCTGCACCTGAGCCAGCTCTCACAATCACCGCATCAGTTGCGTCCTTCACAGCGCCATACACACGACCATCGCTTTAAATTGAACAAAATGGCACAAGTGCATACATTCTGAAAACATTTGAATTTCTCTTCACAGGTGTTAGTTCCCGTCAATCAACGCCCAATGGCTATGGCAGCCGTGAAGTCAGTTCGCCCTCACAAAACGACTCGGACTACAAGTACGGACGCTTCGATGCCAGCGCACTGCACATTGCACACGCACTCAAGCAAACCGAAATCCAAAAGGCATACAACAAGCGGCGCGAAAAACCAATCGATTTCTATTTGGTAAGTCAACAGCACCAGCACGCACTAGATGTGCTCCTTCCTCCCCAGGCCCCACTCAACCCCCCAAAGCTACTCGTACTTTGTATTTCCGAACGAAATCTGAATAACTGTGACCAGCTGTTGGCGCTGAGGTCCATGTCCATGAGAAGAAACTTTCTTTCCACAAAAAGATCGCATGCCAATCAAAGCAAACCGAAGATAATTAAGTAATTAAAGATACCGCGATGCTCGTACTAAGATCCGACTACGTACTACCATTCAGGGCATAACATCCGAGCGAGAGTGAGCGCCGTAACACATCATGCAACCCGGCCGCCGTCTTTTCTAGGGCGAAATCCGCTGAAAGGTCGTTAACCACCGCCTGGGAGGCACAACAAAGCGTTAGGATGCACCACGTCCATTCGCGTGAATGTTTTGATGTTTTTCGTTGTTTTCTTCTCAGGCGCATGAAGTACCTACGCGGAATGCATTTCGAAACGAAATGCCCGACGGCACAAAACCGCTGAATGGCTGAATGGGAATGACTGAATGCCATAACGACGACAGCGAATGTTGTGTTCGCCTGCTGCTCGTGGGCCGTGGCTCATTATTTTGAAATTCAAATTTTTTATTGAGTGCGACACGGCCCCAGCCCCCCACCGGACGCATAACTTAATCCGCTCCATCGTCGAGCTCGAGCAGCATGACCAGCTGGCATTGGGACGGGACTTTGCTGCACTTTCACGGGTTCATGGTCAAGCGTGCGGAATTCGTGAAAACAATTTCGCGCGAAATGGCCGAATATGAAGAAGTGCCATTTTCTCCGGATTAGCACCGTACGCACGTACACGCGCCGATTGACGTTGGCCGTGTCACCGAAAATGGGCACACTCCTGACGGACGGTGTTTGAATGAGCGCCGTAGAAAGCGTCGGCATGGTATCGTTGTTCGATGCGTTATTCAAATATTCCAGCGTCGTCCGTGATCACGTCGAGAGGATGCACGTAATCGTGCCCGACAGGGGGTGTCACATCTGAAGGCAGTTCCAGGGAATACCGTGGGATGGGCAATTAAAACGACACGTACACGAGCTGTGTTTTCGATGTCGATTGCTGTTTCGATTGTCGAGCTGTGGACGAGGATACCCGAAGTTGAGCTGTCAAGTGTGTCCAGTGGCGTCTTCATCGGCGTTCAGCACCTGTGTCTGTTTTTCGGTACAAATGTCAATAGGAGACGTCAATCTGGAGCTGTCAAATTCTCCACTACCGCCTTCATCGATACACAGGTGTTGAATGTATTTGTTGGTACAAAGTGTGAAGAGGAGACGTCAATTTGACAATAATTTGAGCTGTCACTCCACTTGCGCTTCTTCTTCGGATTCTTTTCGGTTCAAAGCGTCATGCATTATATGTCTCGATTTCTGTCTCAGCGTCTAGATCAACGACAGGCAACGGCATAGCCTTCACTTTCGTTGCACATTCCGCGACGCGGCTTGATAACCTAGCCATGATCGAATACAACTTCAACCACTGACGAAGAAGCTTCAGCCAACCAGTGCTAGACTGACCGTTATTTCCCGCAACGGGGGAAAGGCTGGTTTGTTTCGGGTTGACCAAGGCTTCCCTCGTTTCCTCCGACAAAGAATATGCCTCGCAGCACTTTGTCCCATCCCACACATCTCCGGCCATCGTCATTCAGATCCCCCAAGAGTGTCAGTCAAAATGTCACTCCGCCAATTGGCCGGCAAATGAAATCATCACCGCGAGCCAAACGACAAGTCAAACTGCTGTCAGCATCGTAAATGCCAAGCCATCCTGTTCGGCAATAAACATAAAATTCAAATCAAATCAAATCACATCTCGAAACCCGTCGCAAGACCTCCAGATTCAACGACGCGGCGACTATCCGCTTTTTGAGAGAGCCGCGCAATGCCGACGTCCGCGCATATGAACGTTGCTACTCATTCGCATTCGCATTCGTGTTCTATCGAAAACGAGTTCGACCAGATTCAGTGCATGAACGAGCAGACGCTGGCCGGAGAACATGAGCTAAGCGAAATGATAATGAGAGAGTTCGTCCATAAATACCCGTACTTGGCCGTGTGCAAGACCCACTGGCCTGGTCATACATCATTTCCTGTGTGTTGGCCCCCTGCTCGGTTCTGTCTCAGCTCTGCAAATACTTTCACTCCGGTGTGCTGGTTAGACAAACACACCAAGACCCCATCATCGGCCGGCCCAGAGACACACTCGACGTATCGTGGTCAGATGTCATGTCCAGAGAATCGATTGGATTGTCTGGAGTGCGGCCAGCGTGCTGGGTGCCCGGCAGATCATCGATCATGGGCTGATTTGATGGACTCTCTGTCGTTGGCTGTCGTGCGTTCTGGGTAAGGCTTTCACAACGGACGCACAAATTCGACAAATAATGGGTATTGACAGTGACCCAGTCGGGATGTGAAGAGAGCCGAGCTCTTTGAAGTTTGACCTTTAGACATTGGTGAAGCGTTGTTTTAAAAGCGATGATTAGGGGGATTTTTTTTCTGACAGTTACATCCGGGGAAAATCACTGACGTTTATAATTATCTGAAACCCATAGGGGATGATAGTTTCGAATGCAGTTACGGCCAATGCCTGTTGAGTGGCTTCTTGAATGGTGTTCCAAATTGATGGCGGCAAGCATTAAGGTGGCAGCGATTATCCTAGTAAGCGCTCTGTTCTGTGCGCTCAGTTCAACCAAGCTGTGTACGGAGCTAATTTATCAATTGGTTAACTAGAGAGCAATGTCACTGGCCCGCTAACAAATCACTGGGCGTCATTTCGTTTTGATTAGTGGGTATGTGCGTCGACTCCAACCTCGACGTCGTAGGTTAGATTCCTGCTCTGTGCGACCAAAATAATTGTCACGGCCCAACCTTTTTCGAGTCACTGACAATGCTTAAAGAGTATTCCTGTCTAAATAATGCTCCTCCAACTTGGCAGTTCGGAGTCGGCATAAGACTGCAAGTCCCTTCAACTCGTGAGAGAACAAATAGCACGCACAACACGAGTGGTTGCTGAGAAGCTAGGTCCTGACCCTCTATGGGCTGTAGCGCCACCCGTTATTATTATTATTTGTTACTATTAGTGGAGTGGTGAATCATAGGTAGCAATCTGACTATGGTTATCACAATGAACCAAAAAGGTTTAAGTGCGCTAATCAAGCCCAACCTTCCCACCATCAATCATGTTTCGCGATAATTGTGGCTTTCAAAGTTTCTTTTTTTCTCAATTGAGCAGTACGTTTCATCGGGCATGCTTTTCTTGGACCGCACTTTAAAAAAGAAGCTCCGTTGTTTCTGAGCTGTCTTAACCATTTCAGAGGACACCCTGTAAGATCCAACAGCATTGTGGAAGTGGAATGTAGTCCCACGTTCGGATTTAGTCGACGAGATTCTATTGTGTCATCTGTCATAGAGATAGATAGAATGGATCATGGATCATCATTCTCCCCAAAAGTTGCACTTGAGTTCCCGATGCCGTCTGCAGAAAAGATTTCGCCAGACTGTCCACTGCGAGTCTTTGGAGTCAAAGACACTTTCGGCTGGAGCTTAGTTGTCCCTACGCTCTCCGGTGATATTCAGTGTCTGACATAGAGTCGACTTGGTCCTAGGAGAGGCGGCTCTAACGTTGTTTGGCAAGAGTTATTCTGCGACTGATCTCGGTACTGTGTTATTCGTAAAGTTTACTTCGAGGTAAAGCATGTCCGTCGTAAAAGGCGACTAAATTCTTATGTTGTGCCAGCTCAAAATTACGGTTTGATTTGGATTTGGCACAAATGCACAGTACTCTTATGTCTTTGGTGGCCAGTGCTGGGATGTTATGGCATCCTATGGGTAGCTTGAGCAGAGGCTACAGTCTGGTTCCAAGAGAAGATCAGGAATACAAGCCTCAGACCCGCAGAGGTCATACTCTGATTACTTGAGGTTGACCCCAAGTGGTATTATCGTCGTGACTGTGGTTTAAAACCCAAAGTCGCTGGGTGATCATGTCTATTGTTGATTATAGAGATGGGCTTGTGCGATTTCAATACATGAAAGGTATTGATTCAAATCCGTGTGGAGTAGCTAATGAAACCGGGTGCTATGACCCAAAGAGTAGCAGACGTTCTCGACAGGTCTCACCACTTTAACAAGATGGAGAAATAGCTCAATAAGCTTCTTTCAAAATTTGGTATTTAAGACTTCTGCTGAAGACGCCTGGTTCACCATCGAAAAATGGTTCAAAGACTAACAGCCTTCGTAGTGTTGGCCGGAGAATGTCAAGTACTTAATAATTTTCTGCGGCGCTGAGGTAGATGATAGATCGTTGAGGATATTATAAGCTTTTTCACCACCAGATCCATTTTGCCTCAATGCTAACGAACGTCTGACATTGACAGTTAGCAGATATCTGTCAACCACAGCCATCGGCTTATGCTAACAGTCGTACCGATTTATGGCCTGCTTAAAGTGTTAGCGAGTGAGTTATTCACCATGCTCTGCAGGATGATTTTTTTTTTTTTTATTTTTTTATTTAGTGGCACAAATTTTAGAATGTGTTGCATACAGTTTGTTGGGCAGAGATTTGGTTTGCATCACCTTACCACTAAAATATTCATATAATCTGTATATGATATATCACAGAAAATTTGATTTAAGTCTGAGGGAAAAACCACATGTATTCCTAACTCCTTTGGACGGAGAGAGAAGTGGTTAGTCGTGATTTCGAATTGCTGACTAGAATGTTTTAGAAAACACAAAAATGATTAAGCTGTGACCATTTCGATCATGGATATCTTATGAAGTTCCGTTGTCGAGAAAAACCAGGGGAGATTTAGAATCATTTTTAGGAGCTTATTTTGCGTTACTTGGAGTCCACGCAGATGATTTTTGGCGCACTTACCCCAGACAGGAGACCCATAGAACATGATCGGTTGGAAAATAGACTTAAGATTCAATATTTTGTTTTCATTGCTTACTTTTGAATTCCTGCAAATGAATGGATAGAGGATTATTATCGTTACGTTTATCTTTTTGATAACTTCTTGAATATGAAGCCTAAAAGTTAACCTTTCGTCTAAATGTACCCCAAGATACTTTCCACTCGATTTCCACTCGATTGGAAAACCATTAAGTTGAAGGCTGTTGCTTGGAAGTAAACAAGCTTTTCTTTTTCGAGTGAAAAAGATTGCTTGCGTCTTAGAAGCGTTAAGCCGCAGGATGATATTGAAGCAATCATATCGCAACACATGACAACACATGACATTAAAGATCGGCGTGAGTTCGTTACCCATCTCGATCGATCAGCAAGTATTTTCCATCGTCACCCTGCACAATCTGACAAGTTTAGCAGGAATGTCGAGACTGGACATGATGTTGCAAAGCTCTGCTATGCACGTTGTCATATGCTTCCTTCAAATCAACAAACAGGTGGAGGTTGTCCATTTCCACTTCTTTTATCGCCAGAATCTTCAGTAGTTATTCAAAAGGACTATATTTCAAAGACATTTCAGAATTAAGCTTACCCAAGTTTCCTGCTCATTTCAGGCTGAAGCGGAAGCCATAATGCGACAGTTTTGTTCAAATTTGTGTAAGCACACTTTTTGGCTGTCAATGCCAAGCTCTCAAGATGTTTGTGACTTTTCGACTTCTTGGAAGTTTCATAACAATTTAAAAATGGCTCTAATTGCTTCTTGGAATTTGGACCAAATGTAATATCAATTGTGGCTATTAATAGGCCCAATCCCTTACTAAGCAAAAATGAACGAAACTTGACGAAACTATAATGTGGTTAATAACCAAATTATATATGTGAAGATCGATTAATGGGACTGACCGTTGAAGTAAAAAAAAGTTAACGAAACTCAACGAAAGTTCGATTTGTCGCAGTGCGTATTACATAGCTTGCTTGAGCCGTCCGAGACTTGAGTCGTCTCTCCACCTTACTCTTTGCTTGTCCGTTCATACTTTTTTGCCCCATCTCCTTTAAATACGTTCAGGTGGATTCTTACGGATTTTTGCAAATTAAGCTCGTTTCGTCATCGAAATCCAGTCAAGGTTGCTTTAACTGAATTCAATCGTCAACGCATTTGGGAGGATAAGAAAAACATCAAAACAAACTTCAATCCGATGGATACAACTCTGAAGTATCCAAACAATGTCAAGTTCAAGTTGTGCGGGTGTCTGGATGGCTGTTGTTGTTGCCGTTCTTGTGGTTGACATTCACTCGTTGTTTCTCGGCATTTGACACCCACACCGCGAATCACAGCACAAGACAAAAAAGATACACAAGCTAATCGTCTTTATACGGCTACTGGCCTACAGCCTCTCCGCCTCAATGGGGGAGGCTTTTTGTCTGAGCCCGAATCGCTGGCCCATTATTCCATTGAAAATCCATCGAGAGGGCACAAGGCACTTGTGTCTCTCTCCGTGAAGAATCGGATCACTGTGTCTGAGGGGAGATTATTCATTTATCACATTCGTTCTGCTCGGGGGTGGGGTTTTTTTGTTTGTTGTGTGTGGAACTTGTTTTCGTTTAATCGCATTCCTCGAGGTGGTTTGTTTTCGTTTTTTTGGCAAGCTTTGCAAATATTTGCGAATAACAATGTCCGTTGATGGTGGTGAGACGGTGGTAGGGGATTGTTATTCAGGAAGTGGGCGACAACGGGAATGGGGAAGTAGTTGGAAGGTTACAATTAGCAGATAACTGATTTGAATTTGAACCCATTCCTTGGCCGCTTCTTGTCAACAGCTACGAGACCCTGAAGTGAAACACCACTGCACGCTATTGGCAACTCGCACCCATTCCTTGCCTACATCTTGGCACCAGCTGCTAGGCCTTCAATAGAAGCACCACTGCACACACTTACCAATTCATTCAAATCAATCGTGCACCCACTTTCTCTCCGCACAGCAAATAGTCTTGCTCCAAATTTGACCCTTTCCGTGGCCTCGATAGGCGCTTTAATCAGTGGCCATTAACCAGCAAGCCGCACATCTGCGCACGTAATTATTGCTTCCACAACAATGAAAGAAACAAAAACCGCTACAACCAGCAATTACCAGTAAAATGAACATATTCACCCAATTATGATGCAGAGCCACGGCATCAGACGAAGTCCGCGATTCCAGGGCAAACGTTTGGCAAGCGGCCAGCAAACTGCGCCTGATTACAGGCCACTTACCGCTCAACTGATGCGTGCCAAGCTAATTAATTTCAACTAAGTACACATATTGGCACAAAGTTAGCGAACTCGAAGGCATACCTTTGCGTTGTACTGCCTGCTAGGCCGTGTGCCGTACCGTTTCGCAATGATCTCGAATTGCACAGAAAGCCTCCTAAATCACTGGATTGCATTCGCAGATCGCCGCAATATTTACGATCCACTTGCGTGCGATGAATTTTCGAGATAGATTTCACAAACGAATTCAACACCACTCACGGATACACATCGCCGTCCGATTTCGCTGCGATAGATTAAGCGGTCAATTAAGTTGCACTGCGGAGAGCAGCTCAACGAGCAAGCGCGCACGCTCGTCTCCTGGAATTGATCCGAGTCTCGGGGCTGACGTTGTGACAGCCGGAGACCGGTGTGCATGGAAATTTAATTGTTCGCCGGCCACCACTCGGCGGGACGTGTGGGATGTGCTATGCGCCGCTAGAATGCACGCGCAGACACTGGTGTCATCTAAAATGAGTGATAAATGGGCGCCATTATGGTGTTTGCTAAATGATTCGAAGATTAACGGTGGTAAGTGGCATTAAATTGAGCCTCTGCCTCGACAAATTGTGCGTGTTTGACGCTACTGATGGCTCTGTGCTATCGGCGCGGATGAATTTATGGCATTACATCGTCGTGGGTGTCATGTTGGCTTTGATTGGATGACTCAGCTGAGCTACCATCAGATGAGCGTATGCGGCTCGAAGGACCATTAAATAGGCACAAAATGGCAACTCTCTTTCTGATGGAAGTCAAATCTGCACTCCTATCGTATAAATTCTTCCAGTAACTCTAACTCTACTCGCTCCCTCCTTTCAGGCCCGAGAAGAGCAAGCGCACCTTGAAATGAAACACCGCAAGGAAGAGGACGACCTGTACCGCAAGTTCGCGCGCAAACGCGAAGAGGAAGAGCGCAAGATTCAGAGCGAGTTCCAAGACGAATGGGAACGTGAACTGCAGCGTCTGACGCATAAATTCGAAAAGGAATTGGCCACGACACGACGGAATCGCGACGACCACAACGTGCTGACACTGCGCCACGAGCAGCAGAAGGAGGACCTCGAGAAGAATATGACACTGCGTCGCAGCAAGAAGAAGGAGAGCATCACGCGCAAAATGCTCGAGCACGAGCGCTACGAGACGGCGGCGCTGGTCGATCGGCAGTCCAGCGAAATGCTGGAGCTGATCAGTGCCCGTCGCAGCGAGTACATGCAGAACGAGAGCATTTTCCTGGACGACGAATTCAACGAGGGCGCCATCGCGATAGAGTATCCAAACATAGCGCCGGTTCCAGCACCGCCGGCCGTCAGCAAATTCCAAATCTACACCGACCCGATTGAGTTCGAGGACGTCGATCGGATTGCAATTTCGGTAAGCTCTTCAAATGCCACTCGGCGGAAGCAGCTCTTTCAAGCAATTTCCATTTTAGGTAGCGCAAGAGGATCAGAAGACCTTCACGGACCTCGTGCGCCAGCTGGTGGGTCGGTGCACGACCGACATCGAGAAGGCCCGCACCATCTTCCGCTGGATCACGGTGAAGAACTTGAACGCAATGCACTTCGATGACGACCTGCGAGGCGACACGCCGATGGGACTCTTGCGCGGCATCAAGTACGGCACGGAGAGCTACCACGTGCTGTTCAAGCGGCTCTGCAGCTACGCCGGGCTGCACTGCGTGGTGATCAAGGGGTACTCAAAGAGCGCCGGCTATCAGCCGGGCGTCAAGTTCCAGGACTCGCGCTTCAGGAACTCCTGGAATGCGGTCTACGTGGCCGGAGCCTGGCGCTTCGTGCAGTGCAACTGGGGAGCCAGGCACCTGGTCAATGCCAAGGAGGCGCCCAAGACAGGACGCGGCAAGAACGACAGTCTTCGGTATGGCATATCTGAGACCTCGTCTTGACAGTCTGAATTGATTGGCTCTCATTTAGGTACGAGTACGACGACCACTACTTCCTGACGGATCCGCGGGAGTTCATCTACGAGTTCTATCCGCTGCAGGAGGACTGGCAACTGCTCAAGCGTCCAATCACCCTGAGGGAGTTCGAGAACCTGCCGTTCGTGCGATCGCTGTTCTTCCGCTACGGGCTGCACTTCGCCGACGAGGGCTACGGAGCGGTGGTCTTCACTGACGACACTGGTTTGTCCATTTTCCCATCTGTAAGCATTTCCTCTCTGACCAGCTGTTCTCTTGCAGGTGCCGCGACAGTGCGAATAGCCATGCCCACGGACATGCAGAGCTGCCTGATCTTCCACTACAACCTCAAGTTCTACGACAGCGAGGAGGACTCCTTCGACGCGGTCTCGCTGAAGCGCTTCGTCATGCAGTCGGTCATCGGGAACATTGTCGCGTTCCGTGTGCACGCGCCCTGCTCGGGCGCCTTCCTCCTGGACATATTCGCGAACGCAGTCACACCGCAGGAGTACCTGACGGGCGAGCCGATGAAGTTCAAGTCCGTCTGCAAGTTTAAGGTAAGCGCTTGTTGAGACTGAAGCAAGGAATGTGCTGAATGCGCTTGTATTCCCCGCAGATTTGCTGCGAAGAACTGCAGACAGTCATGGTGCCGCTGCCGGACTGCGCCAGTGGCGAATGGGGACCGACCAAGGCCACCAGGCTCTTCGGATTGATTCCTATTACCCACCAGGTATGTACTTGTGGCTTGTCAGGTCGGGCCTGCATTTCATTTCTCTTCTGCACCAGGAACCGCTCATCTTTGCCGGACGCAGCTTGGACCTGCAATTCCGCATGTCCAGACCGTTGACTGACTTCATGGCGACGCTGCACAAGAATGGAATCGAAGAGAAGAAGCTCTCCAAGTACGTGACGCACACGAACACGTCCGAGGACATTGTGACGTTCACAATAACGTAAGCATCGTCGGTAGCCACTGAAGACCACGACTGAGTTAATCTGTTTCTCCTTGCAGTTTCCCAGAGGAAGGCCAATACGGTCTCGACATTTACACGCGGGAAGTCGGCGTCACGGTACAAAACAACAATTCCCCGAGTGAAAAGCATTTGCTAACGCACTGCTGTAAATACTTAATAAACTCCTCGAAGAGAAACTGAACCAACCGCACGTCTGACGCGATCATTTATCGATTCTTCCAAAACAGATTATAAGTCTATTTAACCCCAAACCATAATATATAATATATTTTATTTTTTATGTAATTTATCTAGTGATTTAATCGAGTTCAGCTAAAATGATGAATTACACTGTTTTCTAGTTTCTTAACAAGACAAATTTTACTGATGTTCAAATATATTTATAAAGATGCGAGAACGAGGACGGCGCGCCGTGGCGGGACAAGGTGGAGCAATCTGGTGCTTTACGTGAATAAGTGAATCATAACCCCAAAATCAGCGAATAAGTCTAAACAATCAACTAGCATGTCGTGGAGACGTTGAAAAAGCAAAAACAATCTGGATTTGAGTTTACACTGTCGATACATATGTATATACTTTATATTTTATAATGACTCACATAAGGAATTATTTGAATTTTATACGTTTTTATTATTATTGCCTAGAAATATTGTTAATACAAAATTTATCGTATTTATTGAATAAACTTTAAAAACAAAAAAAGAACAATGGGGATTGGTCTGTTCGTTTTGTCATGACGTCTTTGTCGAGGACACTAAGAAGGTGCAATTCGAACACATTGCCGGCAACAAAACCCGTTTACGCTAAGCTCGCTCTAGAGCTGTGGTTGCCATCGATTCCAGGATAGATTGCGTTCCGCAGAAGTATAGCCGACCTGCTTTTCACTCTAAGAATGGTTCTCGAGAATGCATGGCATGGGAGTGTGTCAAGCCGATCTGCAGCGGTTGTGTTGATTTGGATAAGACTTTTGTACGACTGAGTTCCTCGTCATAAGCTTTGTATGTTCTTAAGGAGTATTGGCTTGATCATCACCTTCTTTCGGCCATTTAGTTTCTATACACAAACTTTAGCAGCTATGTTTGGGTTAATAGTGCCAAATCCCAGCTTTCACTGTGGACGTTGCACTTCGCCAAAGGTCTTGTCACATCTGCTTTTCTAACAAGAGTAGGTGGAAATTCGTGTTCTTTTAGTAGATGCTTTGGTAATCCTGAATACCTCGAAGAGCGTGTTCGCTAGGTTTGTGGCCGTATAGGCTGATGCAGGAACATGAAATTTGGATGACCGAACAAAGGAGATCGCGAATAACAGCTGCCGAGAGATATGAGATTCCTTTGTCCTTCGATGGATTTTTTTACGTGGAACGAATGTTCTCATCATCACGACTTGCAGGGCGTGCTTTGAATACAACTCCATCATGTCGGTGACCGCTTGGCAGACCCAGGACCCGTGTTGTGCGTCGTAGACTACACCGTGTCGACTACAGATGTCGTTAAATCCAAACTCACGACGCATTGACGACACGACATATCGAGAATAGTTTTTAACATTGACAATTTAAAGACGCATTGTCGACATCACAGTGTCGTCAATAAAAAACGACGAGCCGTTTAATTACACATCTCATTATGAGGTGGTTGGGCCAAGGCCAAAATGGTACTTGGTTCCTATTAGCGAAACCTCTGGTGGATCATGCTGGTCACTAAGAGAGATGAACTATGATAGGACGTCAAAGCGGTTATTCTTCCTTGTCTTCCCTTTCAAGGTAACTCTCAGAAAGTGCCATCGGCGACTCAGGAAGATGGAGAAGTGATTTTTCAATGAATGATCTGCTGATTAGGTCCGAAAATACTGCGAGTTGGTAACGCAATTATCCAATGTTGTATTTGGATGGTACTTCAGCCCGTAGAGGGTCAAGGCCAAGCTTTTCAGCAACCACTCCTCTTTTGCGTGCTATTGTTCTGTCACGAGAGTAAAGGACCTACAGTCTTATGCCGATTCCGAACGGCCAAGTTTGAGAAGCTTTTTCTAGACAGAAGCACTGTTTGAGCATATCAAAAGCTCGAAAGAGGTGTGGCCGTGAAAATTATTTTTGTCGCACAGAGAAGGAATCGAACCTTTGACATCAAAGTTAGGGATGACTCCACCAAAGCCACCAAAGCGAATACAAATGAATGTAGATATTGAACTAAGAGGTCTTAAATATTCCGAATGTTGGCAGTAGACCTGCAGTCAATTTGAAGGAATCACTTATGAAATCAAACCGCTTCTCAAACGACGATGAGGATCAGAGCGAGTAAAAATGCTCCACTCAAACTACGCGTTGATAGACGAGATTGGAAAGATCGGGCTGTCATCTGAAATTTTTAAATCAACTGGTGATGATATGATTGGGCATACATATGTAACAACTCCAAATAGCTGTAAAATACGGTAGAAGTAAATCATGCTCGATCTAGTATCGTCCACAAGAAAGGAGACCCCTTTGACTGCCCCAATTATCTGGGGATACGTCTCCTTAACATCGCCTACAAAATCTTCTCTGCCATTCTGTGTGAGCGCCTGAAACCATTCGTCAACAACCTGATAGGTCCCTATCAGTGCGGTTTCAGGCCTGCGAAGTCCACTATCTATCAAATTTTCACATTACGGTAGATCCTCGAAAAAACCCAAGAGATGCAGATCGACACCCACCACCTATTTGTCGACTTTAAGGCCGCATATGACAGTGTGCATAGAGACGAGCTATACAACGCCATGTCTAGTGCAGGATGACGATGGAGAAATCTCGCTGCTCCATCAAGGTCTGTAACGAACTCACCGAGACCTTCAATGTCAAAAAAAGGTTTTAGCAAGGCGACGCGATGTTATGTGATTTCTTCAACATCGTACTGGAGAAGATCGTACAAAACTCACGCCAACACTATAGGCACGATCTTCCAGAAGTACATGCACAATTGTTAGCATACGCCGATGACATTGACGTGATTGGCCGAACTCAGCGAGCCGTCATTGAAGCGATTGCTTGTATTGAGATGGAGGCGGTTTACCGGTGAATGAGGGCAAAACAAAGTATGGTATATGCTGTCATCAAGAAAGGACACACAACATCGAGGACTCGGTCAGAACGTCACCATAGGCAGCTACAACTTCGAGGTAGTAAAGGACTTCGTCTACCTTGGCTCCCAAGTAAATAGTGCGAACAACATCAGTACCGAGATTAAACGCAGAATAACTCTTGCCAACCGCTGTTTCTTTGGGCTCAAGAGGCAACTGAGGAGTAGAGCCGTCTCCCGAAAGACCAAGCTCATATTATATAACACCTTGATCATCCCTGTCCTGTTCTATGGCGCGGAAGCCTGGACTATCTCAAGAGCGGATAAAAACGCAATTGGTCTCTTCGAGAGAAAAGTTCCGAGTTCATCTTTGGTCCTGTTTGCGTTGAAGGTTCCTGGAGAAGAAGATTTCAACCATTCAACCATGTACGGGCTGTACAGCGACATGAGTCTAGCCAGGCGTCTACGGATTCAACGCCTAAGATGGCTAGGCCATGTTGAGCGGATGGACAACACTGCTTCAGCCCGAAGAGTCGTCGACTCCGAACCAGTGGGACAACGCAATAGAGGACGACCACGAACCCGATGGAGCACTCAAGTGGAGAAGGACCTCAACCAACTTGGAGTGCGAAATTGGAGGCTAAAGATCGTGCCAGCTGGAGAGGATTGTTGACCGAGGCCCAGGTTCACCCCGGACTGTAGCGCCACAAGAAGAAGAAGAAGAAGTATCGTTTCCAGGATCCTCAAATCCAATGGCAGCCGCCTAGACCGAGACAACTATCGACGAAAGGCCACAATGTTCGCAATAACTAATTGCATTATTAACCGCTTCAGTGAAAGGGATCCTTCTTGTATTTCGTAGAACTTCAGATTGTAGTGGAAGATCGGACAGTTCAGAATGACTGTGGACGGATCATTGGTCAGTAAAAAAACTTAAGGTTGGGGGAAATGCATAAACCTGTGATGAATAAAGCACCCTCGTCGGCAGTTCATTCAAGCATTATTCATACATCCTTAAGACCAGAGAAGTCTTCAAATAATGTAAGTCTATTAAAGCGAACCCATATGATGGCCTGTAATGAGTCGAGGTGTTTATATTGCGCCTACTAGCTTCGACATTCTGCTTTATTAGGATTGTGGAGATTGGCGATGGAGTATCTTTGCTGCTACTTCAAAGCAATTAATTCACCATCAAGAGATAACTTGAAGACACACCAAGACTTCTTTACCTTCATTTGCCTGAAACTCAACAATGTGTCACGAACTTTCATAAATTCTATCTGTTGGCAAATGCGGTTGATATAGAGATAATAGGGGCTTATCGCGAGTTTCTATTCGCAAAAAGTCTATTCGCTTCTATTGAGCAAATTCGTGGTATCGCGAAACTCAATAGAATTGATTTGAATAGAATTGAATTTCGAAATAGAAAATGAAAAGCTATCTGGGAGCTTTCGTTGTCAAACGTCAAATCAACTTCAAATGTGATTATTGTTTTGGAGGGAATAGTTGTTTTTTTTAATAAACAATGAGTTAAATTTGGTTCGATTTTTTTGAGGACGAAATAAAGGAGGCTCATCGTGCTGCAATTATACCAACTCTTCTACATCATCATAATCCTGTGCTTCTGTGTTGGCAGTCTTCTATGGATCTGTGTGTTACATCCAAACCAAACTCACGTCCACTAGGATTGACGCTTTTATGCAGGCTTAGAAACTCTACAAGCTCTAAAGAGAACTTCTTCCAATGATGGTCTGCTTCCAGGTTTTTGCAAATGCCTTTTGCAATTAGTGGATTTTTTTTCCATTAGGCACACTAATTTCTCCGTCTGCCGCTTGTTTGTAAATTGTCTCCTATATAACAATAAATATTTACATATTAAAATAGTTTTTATGTACTACTTACTTGTTTTCGTTGTTATCCATTTCAATGAATTTGACGCAGTATCAAAATTCTACCGTAATTTTCTGATAGAGATGTCAGTTCTACCAAATAGAAAAATATCCATGGCAATAGAAACTCGCGATACGACGGGAGTAGATTTTATTTCTATTCGTAGTTAATTCTATTGTTAGATCTATTATTATATAGAATTCCGCGATACCGTGAATAGAATTTATTTCTATTTGACGTTTATTCTATTGGGAATAGACTCTCGCGATAAGCCCCATAGGCACAATGATGGAGAGACGGAATGAGAAGCATTGACCGTTTCAAAAGCGGGGGAAAATTATCCTTTCAGAGTTAAATTCTATAGGCATTTTGTAAAAGATATGAAGCCAAGAATTGCACCGAAATTACGTGCCACGTGGACGTTGCAGCAAAAGACAATCTCAACTTAAGTGATGCACACAATTGAAGAACACAAACGAGGTGGTGTACATAAATGAAAGCAACTAGAGATCAAGCGGAATGCTTGTTGAGTTAAAAATGTGGAGCCACACAATTAATAGAAAAATCGTCAGTCCGTCAAAAATGATTAGTATCGCTCTTCGACTCGTTGGTTAAAATAAGGAACAATTCCCTGCTAACTTAACAACAATAATTTAGATGACTTTACAGTACTTTACTGACTGTTTTCTTGCCAGTGGAAGGATCTAGGGTTTTATCCCGACTCAAAACGGCAAGTTTTTTTTAGAGACAAATACATCGCCTAAGAAATGTAAGCGATTGCGAGACTTTAAACAGTGAAAGTTAGCCAAAAGAGGCTCGCGTAGGGAATTCCACCATTCGACTGCACTATACATTTATCTACTGTGGCGTTGTGAATTCTGGGTCAACTTGAATCAATTGTAATGAGTCACGTTGTGACTTCCACTTAAAAATGTCATTGAGAACTAGAAATGTAGTGTGCTGTCACATACAATCAAGGATAGAGGATTGAACCAAAAAAATGTGCTGCGACTTTGTATCACATTACATGCTAGCACCCCTTCTTGTAATGGTCGTCTTGATTCCTGAATTATGTATTTGAAAAATTATTGTTCAGTAATTCCACGTTTGTTTTTCAGAAGCTGCAGCAGTTGCAGCGTGCACTGTTCGTATAGTCAGATGCATTGGGTTATCCGGGCAGAAACTCACTCAATCACCTTCATCCCTCTGAAAAATAGTCTCAATGCAAAAAATAAAAACCAAAGAAAATATATTCTTACAAAATCAAGTGATCGCTTTATTGGGTGGATTTGTTTTCTTTTTTTCTTTTAATAATACAATTTCTTTCTTTGATGACATGCGTGACGAACAAATGCTTCTTCGCGGTTACAATTATCTCTTAAAGTTGGTTTCATTCATATTTCTCATTTTTCTTTTCTCACTTAACTTCATTGAATTCTTTTCGTTTTTTTTTTCAATACACAACATTGAATAGTGAAAAAAGGCATTTTCTAATTCATTTAATAAATTTTCAATGCACACCTACCTACACACAATGTACTACAACAAACAAAAGAAAAGAGAAGATAAAGGGCAGAGAAAAACAAAGTATAACAGCGATCTCTTCAACGTAAAGTTATGAAAAGAAACACACTTTATGGGAATATAGAGCGCGATCTCAGAGGCGTCTCTCTCTCTCTCACGGGGACATTGCTTGGGCGTGTCTAGCGACAATCGTAGTTGGTGTTATTTTCTTTTGTTTGTTTGATCTCCTATAAGCTATTGGTGTTTAATTCTGATATCTTTTTGTGTATGTTTCGGAAGAGATTTATCTGATTCAACAATATCTTTTCGTTTCCTGTCTTCTTTTGTTTTTCTTTTTCTTTTTTTTTGTTTCATTAATATTTGTACTGTGATATATATTTATTTTCTTCTCATTGTAGACATAAAGTTATCATGTTTATTAAAGTGTTTATTTTCTTGTAAATCTTGTTTTGTTTTACATTCTCTGGACTTATCTCTTGCTTAGACTCTAGACATTTTTTATTTATTTTCTTTCGTGGTGTTTTTACTAATTAATAACATTTACTCGTGTGTTTGCGTGAAAAAGGGGGGGATACAGATCTTGACTGTATAAGTTGGGGTACAAATTTTGTTTATTTGTTGCTGTTGCTGCGGTTTTGTTATTGTTGGTCATTCGTACAGGGTTGCTCTAAATCTGTTGTGTTGTGTCGGAGAAGAACGCACTTGTGTGAAGAATGATGGTCCTCCTGTTAGTCTCCCCTCTCGTCTGTGATTGTGACTAAGTTGGATGCGTGTGTTGTGGAGTGTGTTTGTTTTTTGGGGGGGGGGGGATTATTTTTTGAGAGGATCTTCGATTATTTCTTAGAATCTACATCTTATGCTCTGCTTTTTATTTATTTATTGTTTTGTTTTTGTTGTTAAAAGTTTAGAATTTAAAGTTAAAAGTTATTTCTCCTGTTTTCATGTACACTGAAAAGAGAAGAAATTTATGAAACAATTTTATTAAAAATGTTCAGAGCTAGTACGGGGAGATGTGGTTAGAACATGAATATCTGATGATGAGAATGAGGATCGTACACACTTCTTATAAGCACTTTTGAGACACTTTTTGTTTTTCCTTTCGAATGTACACAAAAATGAAGTCACACACTCCGTGACGGTACACACTTAGTTGGAATGCAATAAGTAAGGATGAGGGGGGGAATAAAGCGATTATTTCTTAAGAACTCTTTTGTTTTTGTTTCTTATGCATTAATGAAGATAGCGAGCATACATTGTAGAAAGACAAGGGATTTATTGTTAATAATATACCCAAACAACAAAATCACTAGTCTTCCATACAAAATATGTCAGAGGATCGTTAAATGATGAGACAGTTAGTGGTTAACAACAAGTGGTTGAGTAATGCGAATGATGATTAGTAGGAGCACATATTTTAGCCGTTTTAGATGTTAGTTGACACTTTTGTAAAGCTACTCACGATGAATGTTAGTCACAATTTGGTTTTATTTAATGAAAAAAAAAACTGGATGATAAGGCGGTAATTTTAGTTGATTTGATGCGTAATTGACGCGATACTGACCTCTGCTGGAGAAGATACTGAGCCATTTGTATTTGCTTTGGATTACCAGAGATGGTAATGATTCTATCGGTGGATCCTGGTAGTGGCTCATCAATGGTAATGTATGCACCGGATTCGTTGCGAATGCGTCTGATGCGGCCGCCTCCCTTGCCGATGATGGCACCGGCGAGCTGTTGAGAATTGGAAGGAAATTGTTAGAAAATTGTTGCAACAAAAATAATTTACACGAGAGATGATCGGGATTGGGAGTGTAAACGGGGCACGTGTGCTGCGGCACTCCTTGCGCTCTATACAGTGGACTCTCCTACAAAGTCAGGGAGAGTGCACTGTATTTACATTGACTCCGATTCCCTCGATCTGTTGAACACTTTGCAGAAGCTAAGGATTCATCGATCGACTCTCTTGAGGTTAAGACTGTGAATCAGAAATCTGGACTGAGCACACTCCTTCTCTCCCTTCACCATCACATTCCCAACCATCTCTACCATGAATACATCCACTTCCTCATCTACACTTACATCTTTTGGAATGGTGACTTGTGTACTGTTCTTCGGATCGTGTTGGGTTTGTCCATTCATGTTGCCGTTGCCGCCGAAAGAACTTCCTCCGGCTGCGCCACCAGCCTGTCCGCCGCCCATTCCACCGGCACCGGCGCCGATACCGCCCATGCCATTGCCAAGTGGAGGAGCTCCAAACACACCGCTTCCGCCGGCGCCGGCACCACCACTGCCGCTGCCGCCAAACGAACTGCCTCCTTGGTTACCACCGCCGAAACTACCGCCGGGTTGATTCAAGGAGCCACCGCCTCCGGCACCGAAACCTCCGCCAGAGCTACCGCCGAAGTTGCCACCGTTGCCGAATTGGCTTCCGCCACCGCCTCCGCCCAATGATCCGCTTCCACCGAAGCCGCCGCCACTACCGCTTCCACCATATCCACCTCCACCACCGCCGCCCAAGCTGCCACTTCCTCCACCGAGGCCACCGCCGAAGCTTCCACCTCCACTTCCTCCAAAGCTGCCGCCTCCACTGCCACCGAAGCCACCACCTCCACCGCCTCCGTTTCCAAATCCTCCGGAGCCGCCGCCCATGCTACCGCCACCGAAGCCGCCTCCGCCGCCACCACCGCCGCCTCCTCCCATGCCGCCACCGCCATTGTCATTGGCCCATGGATTTATGTACTCCCTATCCCGACGACCGCCACTGCGGCTGCGATCCTCGTTGCGGGCACGTCCACGGTCATTGTTTCCAAAGCGATTGCCACTGGCACCGCCATTACCGCCGCCAGCGCCTCCCCGTCCACCACGACCGCCATCGAATCGCGACTGACGCTCGCCACCGCGGAAGCCGCCACCAATGCCACCGCCGCCGTTTCCGCCGCCACCTCCTCCACCGAGGTTGCCGCCATTCTGTTGACCGAGGCCACCCCCGAAACCGCCGTAATCATCGGCGTACACGTCATCGAAGTTGATCGGGTCGTAATTGTAGATCATACCTTTGATTGGAGTCTGCAAATGAAAATCAACCGTTAAAAAGGACTACTCACGCATTGGGGAGCACACAAACTTACCTCGCGGGTCAGAGTGACCACATCGCGCACTGCCTCGATGCATTGCTCCGGTTTGCCGACAATTTGAACAATGCGATCGGTACTCTGCGGCGCTGGCTTTGAGAAGACCTTTAAAATCCTGCATCCGATTTTCTGCAAAAACAAAACAAACAAATTGTGAAATTTCTGTGATTTTCCGTGAATCAAGCTGAGTAGGGTGGTGCCCTTTGTGCAGCAGCAGAACAATGGTTCAAATTAACTCAATCATGAACAGAACTAGTTGCAATTCAAAAATACTTCTGTCCCCGGTCAATAGCACACACATGCAGTCTGCAGTCTGTGAGGTACGGAAAAACAACGTGAGCGGAAAACTCAAATGCACTTCATAACAATTCGCTGTAATCATTTTCGACACAAAAAAAAAAACAGAGAGGGGAGAGCATTTGAATACATTGGCTTCGCCGGAGAGCGGTGGGCGAGAAATCGAAAACTATGAAAAGGAGGAGTAAATTCGATATAAAATGATGCAATTTTCTGCCGGTCCTTTTCATTGCGATGATGAACGATGCGTGGTTGGAGGAGCCGTCAACAGCCAACGCCAAAGAAAACAAGCAACAGCAAAAAAAAAATAAAAACAGAGATACACAATAACAACCTGCTAATTGAAATGAAAAAGTTTTTTGAACTGCTGAATGTACCTAGTGGACGGGGGAGTGTAACTCCTCGTCTATCGATTTGGGTTTTGCTATTTCACACAAATGGAATATGTTTGTAAGCAGGAAGGAGGCGAGTTTCATCCGAATCACCATCGCCGTTGTGTGAGAGGTAAGGAATGTATTTTTGAAACAAGTGCAGCCCTTTTGCACGGCACGACTGAGTGCTTGTCTGCTTTCTTTTGTGATCTCTTTTAATTTTATGTACATACCTCTATTGTTGAAATGGAGGAGATTTAGTACAAACATCCTTTTGATGTTGCAGGAGGCAGAGATAATCCATGGGTATGAGCTGCTCTTCTATGAAACTGACTAGGTGAGGTCGAGTTCATAAACGTCAAGCTGCGGCAGCCCTGCGTTCATAAATGTTAATAAACTGCATTGACTTTGCATGACAGCAGTCGACAACTGCGTTCATAAATGCAACTGCGAAGTGTAAAACTGCGATTTTTGTTTTTTTGCAGATATTGTTAGATGGATTTCTTCGGGCGAAAATGGATATTTAAAAACATACCCGAAAATCTTTTTGGAACATACAGCTTTGACAATTCACTTTTGAATTATATTAAAAATTAAACACAGTCTTGCACATTTTTTGGACATTGTGGACAATGTTTTGTTTAACAATACGAATAAGTCACTCTCACACCTTTCTTACCGCCTATTGATGTTGCATTTATGAACACTGTTTTGGCAATGCTGACTTGCTGCAAGCAGTATTTGTGTTCATAAATACATGAAGGAAATATTTTGTGCAGTGCAGGAGCAACAATGTTGCACTTATGAAAGTCAACCTAAACCTTCTCGCTCAATTGCTACAGCGCTACTGAGTTCGTGGTTAATAAGGTTAGAGGAGTGAGGTTAAAGAAATGATTCAGAGGCAGAGCCTGAAGCAGGTGCAGAAACATCAATTCTTTGTGGACGATTTTTTTACTCGAACACGTTTTTGGAATCCATGGGAAATACGTCATATTCGAGGAGCCAAGGATCTGTTTACATTCAGCACTTTCTGCAGATGTTTTTTTTTTTTTCAAAATCTATGGAAAATGTAAGCTACTGACGACGTTCATGAAAATTATTGCTACAATTTTAAGATCGAATTTGTGGGTCTCTGCTTTTTGAGTTCTGGTCGGGACTAATCCAAGGCATTGGAGGTCACGCCTTTTCAGAAGATAATCCTGAAAGAAATTTTTTTTAGAAATTTTGAATAAAATCGCTAAAATTAGAGGAAGGAACTTGGGCAGATCTATTGACGACTTTTTGGTGTGGACAGGATTCATTTGTTGGTTGGAAATAATTTCTACAGATGTTTTTTGCTGCTGCCCATATCTGTATCCTCCGAGTACTCTTCTCCTCTTCAAGTGAACACTTTCGAATGATTGCAACAGCTCATGAGTGCCAGCACCTAACGTGGAACAGTCGAGTAGACTCATGTAATCGAACATTCGAAGCCTATTCAGAGTATTCTCGATTGTATCGTCAGATTTTAAATCCCCCAATATCATTTTTAAGTGGAAGTCACAACGTAACTCTTCACAAATTACGTGCTACCAAGAAAATTACTTGCTGGCACCCCAAACTTTTGAATCTAAGAAATATACAATCAGTTGAACTGAATACATGGATTAAATCATCCCCCAGCCCCCACTCACCAGTCTCGTAGATTCCTCATCATGCCATCTCCAAGCTTCACTTCCGCGAAATCAAAAGACGAAGATGACTTCCTTTCCGCAGTAATTTGATGAATGAAATGTATGTACATTTGAAATTCGAAACAAAGACGAAATAATGAAGCCCTGGATGTAAATGGCACGGGAAAGAGCAAAAACGAACCACAAATGCAACATAATTACACACGAACGTGAAATTAAAAGGATTTAAATTTCTGCACAAACACAGCCACTCAATCAAAGGAGGTTAGAAATCAAAATTTACAAAGCATAACTCAGCCGTTTCCCCGAGATTGATGGGCGCACAATAATTCCACAAAACTGATGAAATTCTATCCTCTAACCGTCGTAAGTCCCCTCCTTTCCACTCCACTCAATGGAATTTATTACATTTCCTTCGAACAGAGCGCCGAGCAAAACTGAGTCATAATTGCACCTTTTTTCCCCTCCCCAGTGTTTGGAAAATGTTTACCGCGCGTTGGTCGGGCAGACAAAAACGAGAAATTTTATTTGCTGGAAAATTGTGACCAGCACGCATCTATTAAATTAAATAGCAAAGCGCCAGCAATTACAAATGAGAAGAAAAAAAGGCGAACACAAAAGGAATGTTCCCTTTTAGTGTCATGAGGAATCTATGACCTCGGATCGACACGCTAACCTCTGCCCCAGGAGTGTTAAACCACATTAAACTTTTAAAACACACACACACGAAAGCAGACAGTCAGCCACATACACAACATTTCCTATTCCCTTTAGAATACGACCGCCGTGAGTGCTGTGTCGTTGGGCGATGGCGGGTGAGGCCAGGAAGAAGTGATACTCTCTCAAGCACTTCGAGGTAATGAAATGCCATTCAAAATTTATTTAATTCAGTCAAAGCGTGCCTGTGTTTTACTTCTTCTTTGATAACTTACCACAAAACCTTGTGCGCCTCTCCCGTGTGAATGCTTGTTGTTATAGATTCGTGATGTGTACGCGCGGCTTTTGATGTAGGCCACAAATCAGTCAATCTACATCATTGATGGATTGCCATCATTCGTTGGACAAACAGAAAAGAAAACTCCTCCACTTTCACACAGCAGCAACTCCTCCCAAGCGCCACTCTCTGACTCACCCGGTGTGTGTAGTGCGCTGCTGTGGCGTGGGAGTTGCAACGAAGGGCACACGAAAAAAAAAAAGGAATTATCCAAAGCACAGCAGAAATATGTAAGCCGCCCAGCCAGAAGGATATAGATACACACAGTCGGAGTTGGAGATACGAACGAATGAGAGGAAAAAAAAAGAATTGAATTGTTTCGTTTGTAGTTCAGTTCTTCTTCCGATTTTTCTTCATTTTCCCCCTCGCGTGGCATCGGACGAATACAGACACACTTCCTTTGTTTTCTCCTCTCGTTTGCCCAAAGGGGCAAACACCCTTTCATCGTATCCTTCTCCATCGGCTTTAAACGCTCTCCCATGCAATATTGAAATTGTGTTGTAATCCTCTCAATTATGTAGGGTATGTGCTTCGGAGTAAAAATGTCTTCATTCCAGAGAATTAATATGCAACAGTACACGGAAACGTGGGTGTTCCCCTCAGTGGATCACAACGGACGCGGTATATATACGGGATAAGTATCACACGAAAAAAAAGAGAATATTTTAAGTCGCTTACACCACTCTCACGGACTAAACAATTTGAGTTTGATTTTATTTTTTTTGGTTACCGGAGGAACGATCCGAACGCGACCACTGTTAACTGCAAACTGGTTGACTAGTTGGTAGGAAGGAAATACAACTCCTGCTGCAGAAGGAAACACACTCCTCGGTCCTCAGGCCCGTCCCCACCACCGCCGCGACGACGACCGGCAGGCCATGAGAGGATGTGAAGTGAAGAGTAGGATATCACCACACGATTTGTTGTTGCCTTCCATGGAAACGCTCAAAGGAGTCCTTCCATGGTTCTCAACACTCAACACAGTTAAGAGACAGAGAGAGAGAGTGACAGAGAAGAAGAGAGAGGGATCGCATCGCAATCCTCTGTGGTAGGTAAAAGGATACTTATGTGCACACGTGTGTGTGTGTGCGTTCATTGTCTACCACATACCATGAGACCGGTGGATTCAATGCGCTTGCGTTAGATCTTTTTTTGTTCTTGTTTCGCCGTGTGTTCATCGTCTCCCAATTCTTGTACCAGTCGTCCTTTTTTCTAATTCTCTCATTTTTGGTTGTATTTCCTTTTTTTTGCGCCCTTCCTTCATATATCCATTTTTGGTTATGGAATTTTTGAAAAACAATTTCAATACACACTCACACACACGCAGGCAGGACAATCCAATAATTGCACAGAGAGAGGTTATTTTACATTTTCGTGTGTTTCGTTTTTCCCACACACGAGTGGACAATTGAAACGCATGCAAGAGGAGAGACACACAAAACGTGGAGAGAGTGAGTGTGTGGCCGCCTGGAATTGTGGTTGACAGCGGACATCGTTGTCTCTTAGTCATATCCTTGGATAGGGTGCGCGGGGCACATTTTAGGGACAGTGTGTAACTAAAAATCCTTGCATGTACAGATGACATGTGCAGTCAAAGCATAATCATTTTCCCTTCTCATTCTCATCGTTGCATCATTCCTCGTGGTGGGATAATGTTGGGCAATTGTTTATTCGATTGTCTATCGTGGGGAAGGACGAAATTCAATGTTTTTCTCACGCTCTCAATAGTGTATGGACATTTTGAGAAAAAAATCCCGATTCAGATGCTTAGTTTGAGATAAGTCCGTGAGAATGTTTGTACCTGCATGGGTGTTCTGGAAAAATAAACACATTTTGGTTTAAGGCAGGAAATTAGGTTTCCAAATGTGAATGGTGTCCAAAAGTAACAAGCCGATACACCTGGACATGGGACAAACAACAAGCGATCTCTGGCCAGCTGCCTTCAGCTGACTACACCAAGTTGCTTGAACTTATCCAGGCCGTGACATCGCAGTCCCCGACTAGATATCAAATCTTTAAGACTCTCCATGTTGTCTTCAGTTGAGCACACCAAGTTGCTTGAAGCTCAGTCCCTGACGAAATATCAATCGTTTCAGATCTCTTCCACTTCTAGTTCGGTCTGATTGTCACACCGCGGGTACCAAGTTGGTTATGTCTACAAATAGCCCAGTCACCTTAAGCTGTGCTCCAGGAATGCAGTCCCTGACGAAATATCAACCGTTTCAGCCCTCCTCCACTAGCGTTGACCACTTCTAGCTCGGTGGCATTGTCTCACCGCGGTTACCAAGTTGGTCATGCCTACATCAAGCCTAGTCATCTCAAGCTTTGCTCCAGGGATGTTTCACGACAGTAGATTGGACAGATCCACTGCCGTGGGATAAACTACAACTAACTGCCTTCAGTTGAGCACACGAAGCTGCTTGAACTGGTCAGCATAGGCATTGTAGGCGTAAATAATTGTTAACATCTCTTGATCCAATGGGCCACACTTTAAACTCTGTTTCCTTCTCCATATCCACTACTTAGCCCAGTCACCTTAAGACGTTCTACAGTTTAAAGCATACAACACCAAAGAACCCATACACATTTTTTCCAAAGAACAAATCAAAAGCTGTATCGTTAAATGCCAAAGTGTTCATGATTCTATGCTTCTGTTCATTTACGCTAAATTTGAACAGCAGCAGTAATTTATGAACATGCAGATGGATTTACTTCGTTCCCAACTTAGGCGCGCAAAAGTGAACACAATTTAACGAAACTCAACGAAGCTTAACGAAACTCAACGAAACACAGAAAATGAACGAAGTGACGTAGTATCAATGTATTGTACTTCGTTGACTTATGAAAGTCTCCTTACGTCCATTAAAGTTTGACCGTTGCTCTCAAAAAATGTAGCGTCGACCAGCGCTCATAAATCAAGTGTATGAAATTTGAACATAAGCAACAAATTGAATAGAGATTTACGAGAAAGCCTGGAATAGACCTGAAGATGGTTGTCGATGTGTTCATCTTTAAACGAAAGTTCGAGTTTATTAGGAAGTGTCATGTGTGTCATGGTGGGACTTGTACCTGCAGGCCGGGTTGCTCTGCTTTTTTGACAACAACTCGGTTTTTGCAAACGACCATGCCACTGAAGCCTAAAGCCTAATGCTCAGACAACTTCCTTTAACTGCGCTTGAACACGATGAGTTCTGGTAAGGAATCTATCCAGAACACGCAAATCATTTTCAAACATTCGCAGGCTGCCCATTAGGAAGGAAAAGTCTGGAAAAATCCTTGCAGTCGAATAAAAACGATGAGAGTCAGTTTGATATGACTTCTCTGCTTGCGAACTTTCTTCTCTTTCACGTCGTCCCACATCTGCTGGCTTATCCCTCGCGTTGTCTGTTGGTGAGTGCTTCGTAAAGATGTTAGGGATGCAGAATTTTCACCTAAATTTCCTGTCTCTACTCTACAATTAGTAATAAAAAGGTCAACAGATAGCCTGCGAAATACCGCGCCACGTAAGACCCTCCGAAATGCAAAATTCATGCATAAAGCCTAATATATCCTCAGCTCACAAAGCACATGTAAACTCAAATTCGTACGCACACATAATTTTCACTTCAGTAAAATGACTTCAATTTTATTTTTCCCAACACAATCCTTTTTGGCACCCTTGTAAAATGCCCTTGTGTAAAATTACGTCGGCCAGCGTGCATAAATCAAGAGCGTTTCAGTCGTAAAACGTCCATAAATCGACATCTATTCCTTCGTTTAAGTATATCACACCCTCTCGCGTCAGGACGCTTCACATGAGTCAGCCACAGCAGGGCCACCAACCAACAAGTGACTCAGAGAAATCTCACTTGCTCCCGCATGAATTGTGACCTTGATATCAATTTTGCTAATTGGTTGGCGGGCTCAAGAACACGCGATAATTTCGTCGTCGTTTTTTCGGGGCGTTAGCTTAGAAATTGCCACTAAGGATGGATGATGGGCCCGCTCCCGCTCTGCCTGATGTATGAGCTGACTAACCGCGGCTAACTAGGACGAAAGTCAAATAAAATTAAATGTATTTCTTTTATTTTCCAAGATGAATGTGCGTTTGAGAGAGCGAACCTCTGCACATAGGAGAACATTTAAATTCAAGCCCTCGAGGCAGTAGGGAGCACCACTCTTTTGACATCCAAACAAAGCGCTGCATTTGTTTTCGCCCCAGAGGAAGGGTAGACGACGTTCATATTAATACGACTGTTGGCCGCAACATTTTTGTCCTTTTCACAAAACGGAGGGTATCCTACACGACGACCACCGACCATGCCATGCAGCAGCCAGCAGCAGCCAGTCGTTGTCGGCACTGCCTTTAGATCCTGAAGGTGAACTCGTACATTTTCCTTCTCCGCTCATTTTTGTTTTCTAACATCCACACGTGAATGTACACGTTGGCTGTGCTGTTCCCTTGAATGCACGCTTTTGCTTGCCCTTTTCTAAATTTCCTTTTGTGTAATTGTAGGTTTCTTCTTATTTTTGCAATGCATGGCAAAAAATAAAACCCGAAAGAAAACAAACGAAGTGGAACAAAAAAACATACAAGAAGAATATATTTGCAACCGACTCCGAGGAGAGGTTACGAAAAATGTCTGTAAACGACAGAAAATCGTTTGCTCACCCATACACAGGCGTGTGCACACGGTGGGATAAATTGGGTTGGAAACAAGGAGCAATGAGCATATGTTCACTTTAAACTTAAACATCCTGTGTAACCGGAATAAATTGTGAACTCTTAAACTCGTCTCGCTCGCACTCTCCCAACCTTTGTCACACACAGCACCGTGCCGGGTGCCTCTTCTCTTTTCTTACTCTCTGGCCATGCTTTCGATTTCAAATCTACACACATCCTCAGCTCATTCTTTTTTTTTATTCGAATTACACGTTTTAGTAACCTTCCTCTCTACCTAACCATTCGAGGAAAACAACACAACACATCCCGATACCAGAGAAAAGAACGAAAGGAACTCATGAGCATGCCAAAGGGAAACGATGACAAACTGCCAGACATGAGGATTACCAAAACCAAGTGTATTTCCTTTCCACTTCGCTTATGCCGCCGCACCGCGCCACCATTGCTCCTGCCGATCCTGGCTGCCTCTCTGCCACTCCACAGTCAGCTCCTGCTGTTGTCGCTTCTTTTATGCATGCGAATGTGTGGTGTGTGTGGTGCCCCCATCCCCCTCCGGTCTTAGGCTTACACACTTCAAGATGTTCCTTTGTAATTAGGAATTGAAAGGAAATTTTCTAAAATCAAGAATTCTCTCGACTCTCGAGAGTTGATTTCATTTTACCTACACACCCAGTTGTTCGTACATAAATCCTCATTCCCGCAAGGACGGATGAATGACTTTCCTTGTCTCTAAAGTGAGAATTAATTACAGGCAGGCACACTGTGTGCAGGCACATCCAGGGGCAGATGGCTCATGCCACCACCATCGCCGCCACCTTTCTGGGTTCTTTTTTTCTTTTCCTTTTTTCCTGTTCATGTGTCTTGTAGTTTTGGTGGGCTCATTTGGCACCTGTTATTCATAAATATTCTCAAGAAACGACAGGAATCCTTGTGAGTGATCTCTGGCCTCAGCTGCACTCGGGCGACAGGACAACTGCACAATCAATGCAACTGCTGACTTAAGAGATGCCTTAAGTCCCTTTTTTCCCATTTGAGCGGTGTAAGATTAGTCCCTATTTCTAGGAAAGGTTCAAAATCACGGGGATTACGCGCTCGTCTTTGACACGGGAGAAAGAGGAATGTCGGGGTTCCTCCTCCGCTCCAGCAGACACAATTAGAGGATGGAAAAAGAAAGTGTCTGACCATTCGATTTGAACTGTAGATAATTGGTAACATCTTGAAAGTGTGGAAATGGAGCAGCCATCAGAGACGCTTTGCCTGTGGATGAACACAATCGGATGCCATCTGGTGATTAGGCGCGGCAGATGCCTCTTGGTATGCTCGAGTGACACAAGGAATGCGTGTGGCTGTGGATTTTTGGCGCATTTTTATCATTTTACCTAAAAATACCGCCTCCTTTGGAATGAGTGTAAGGATTCTAAAATGGTATCCTTTCATCAGTTGAGGCCTTCGTCCTCGCAAGTCTGCATGACAACGTTTATAAATAAATACATTTTATATTGGCCCTTTGAAATATGCGAATCACGACTCCTTTCCCATTTCGCATCTCTGGAGAAATCAAGTAAATATTCCGAAAAAAACCTTCTTGCTCAAAGAAAATAAAAGCTTTTCAATTTTCTCCGAATTGCACTTGAAGGTTGAAACCCTGTTGTGTGCTAGGGTATGGTGTGAAAAGTTATCCCATTTACTCTTATCCGAAAAGTAATTCAATTTCATTAAATCTCAAGAGTTTCTGACTGAAGATCTGAAACTCTCGCCTTGACTTCATCGAAGTGGCCTACTATGTATATGATTAAGTAGAACGTGAAAAACGATGAGAGCTCAACTTCGAGATTGTGCGTTAATTTATCTCGAATTTTGGAGAAGTGTGGTTCAAGTTAAGGATCTTTATGACAAGGAGTATAAGTTCGTTATTAATGCTCCACCATTTCGTGAAAACTAAACTGCTTCGCGAAAAGAAACTGCGGGAATTCTGTCTACTGTGCATTGTCAAAAAAACCGAAGAATATGTCTGGGTTGCCATTGGAAAGAAGTTCAGAGAATCAACGCATAAAAGACGCAGATAAACACTTGTGTCCAGGCACTTTTTATAAGGCGCAATGAAATGAACAAAAATTACAATCCCTTCGGCCACGAAATGGATGCGAACCGTCGGTCGATTTCAAACAGTAACTGACTTAACTGATTTAGCTAATGTCACAACCACAGTAAAAACGTCATGTTCCCCATAATTGCTTCTCGGATTTTAATCCAACGACCACTGTAATTTTCGCACGAGAGCATAAATCAATCGCTAACACTTCAGTTATCATCATCATCAGCACGATAACCGGGATCCGGATCTGGCCTCCATCAACGAACGTATCCCTATCGCACCCCAACGCTTTGGACGTTCTGGTCTACGCCATCTCTCCAGCATGGTGTAACATTAAAATTAAAGTGGGGTCCTCTTCGTTCATACGAGCTAGGTGTTTTGCCACCGGAGTCTATCGAGCTTAATTTTCTTCACTAAATCAGCTTCGAGGTAGATCGCTTAAGGTTAATGATAGCGTGGCGTCTTCCTCCCATACGGGTCCAATAACCCGGATCCATACGTGAGTACTGAGTAGGATCATGGTACAGTACAGTTACAGCTTACAGGTTATGGTTCGGTCTCTGGATTTGAAAAGCAGACTCGACCCAGTAAGCTCTTTTGTTCGACAAAGTTGAGTAAGTACATTTCAACGAAACTCAACGAAAGTCAGTAATGTGCTTCTTACGTCCGAATACATCATTTCTGTGTATTTCTTAGCTTAATTCTTGACACGTCATAACTTTTAATCAGATCTAAATAAGTTTCCGGATAACGTTTTAATCTCTCAGCTGTCACTTTTCTGATAAAAACATGCATGAGGTAGTATTATTTAATGTGCATCTTCTCATGCATGCTCGCTAAATGTTGATTATTAACGGATACAGACAAGCGCCATTCGATTTTCTTAAGTCGTAAACTTTTTTTCCCTTTTACACACTACCTTACCTATAAACTGCGGAATGGTTTAAAGGTATAGACCAGCCATCAATAAAACAACAAATACTGTTGTTTGCTGAGAGGGTTCTAACGAGAGATAAATTCGTTGCTTGGGTCCGCACAGGGTCAAAGATTGAGAATCTATAGTCTAAACGATTATAAGTGCAAACACCGAAAATGGGCAAGCATTTGAATGTGTCCTTTCGATGAAGCGACTGTTGTCTGAAGGATGAGACATCGAAGTTTTTAGATAACAAGTTCTTTGATTTTTTTTCTCAAACGCTGCTGTTCCCTTCACACAAACTTACGTTTTAAGCCATGTATGCCTGAAGGGTAACAGACATCAATGCAGACAAGTGCCTTAGACCTCTTATTTGGGAACATTTATATCAGTAACGACCCAGTTACTGAGCAATTTTATATAGTATCTGAGTAATCACCAGAATTAGGAGGCAACCCAGAACAGGGGATTTTTAACTGAAACTTCTGCAGCAAGCACTGGTGATGTGAATCACTACCAAGCTCTAAATTTAGTAGTTAACAGTTCTACCCCAGGCTGATTACTAAACGCTCAAAGTAGTCATTGTGGTTTTAAACAGTAACATTATTATACGGCTCTTTGTATTGACATTGCTGCATGGACGAGGAGAACATGTGTAACTTGTTTAGAAATGGCTAGTGTTTGAAAACAGCCTGAGGGAAGATATAGACTCAAAAGTATTTGTGTTTTTTCAGTTTACCAAACCTCAGGTAAAACAACAGACCACTGCTGCTAGTTTGCAGTAAATTTGAAAAAGCAGAATTGAAGGAACCATCAATAAAGCGGCTTTCTGCAGGAGAAGCTGACCCAAAAGAGCAAGAACGACGGCCTATTTCGCAAAGCTTTTGAAGTCATATATTGTGGAACAGTTAAAGCAGGCATAGGAGTCTCCAACATACCTCCTAATTACAGTGGTCATAAAATGTGAATTCCTTCTAAAAATTATCCTTTCTCTCCTCGAATTTTCTTCTAATTCCATTGTCATAGTAAATTGCCTTCTCACGTGCGATAAATGACTGCCATTACATGCCTCAGAAATTCCTCCACAGTTCAAAAAGCAGTTGCACATGTCTCTAACTGAATGGACCACTTAATAGACATGTCATAAAAGCGACACAAGAATACACCCCTCATTGCATGCACAATAAAATTCCCGAAGTCCCATAGATCATCCCCGAGTATTACTGACAAATAGCGATTGCATTCGGATAAACGACAATCTGCAAGACGTTTCCATCAATCTGTCACGCACTCTGTGATGTCTGTAAAATCAGGTATGAAGTTCAGGTAAAATAGAGCACCACTTAGGGAGGAAACTGCATTGTTAAGGTCTTAGATAAATCTTTCTAGGAAGTGATATCCTCCGAGAAGGGTAGTTTGCAGTTGCACACAGATCTCCCTCTGGCAATTCAAAAGGTGTCGTCGTCTGCTGGAATCCCTTTCTACTCGGAAGTGAAAGAGATGAAGACGGCTTTTTAATGACAATCATTGTATCACTAAGAATGCAGCTGAAATAAGGAACGGGAATTAATGGTAATTGTTGCAGGATTCCTCCTGTTGATTCAATGTCTCAAGATTGCCGATGGGTGAGCAGACGCGACGGCTGGCGAGGGGAGGTTTAAATTGTCACAAGAAGTACAACAAAATTGACAAAAATGCTTTCATATTTGATTTAATATATTATTGCTTGCCATGAGCTCCGGCGCGAAGTCTTCGACTCCGAATCTGCGGGACATACAAGTCCCCGATTCCGAACAGAGACCTGTGTTACGGATGCACCAACATTTTTGACAACGAAAACTAGTATCTCCTGACGGTGGCGGTGGATGGATGATGGAAGGTGTTTGAAAACAAGAGCAGATCCGAAGGAGTCTCAGACAAAACCAATGGAAACTTCGCTAGGTCTTGTGATTACGCACACGACTTTAAGTATTTCGTGACATCGTCTCGAGATGGGGAAGCTATCGCTTGGACAATAGGCAAAGCTGAATCTGAAACCATCTAAGAGTGCTCTGCTGTGGTCATGCTGGAGTTGAAGAACGAGTTGGCATCTTCCAAGCCAAAGTAATGGCTATCTTTAAGTTACAGCTCAATGCACTATACGTTCAGAAAATAGATATGTACCAGATAGCTGACAGGCAACACTTACTGAGCATCAAAACAACAAAACAAAATGGTGTCCCGTGGCGTTGTTGGTATGTGCGTCGACTCCAACCTCGACTTCGTAGGTTCGATTCCTGTTCTGTGCGACGATAACAATTTTCACGACCCCACCTCTTTCGAGTCACTAACAATGCTCAAAGAGTACTTCCTGTTTAGAGAAAGCTTCTCAAACTTGGCCGTTCGGATTCGGCATAAAACTGTAGGTCCCTTCCACTCGTGAGAGAACAATAGCACGCACAACACGAGTGGTTGCAGAGAAGCTAGACCTTGGGCCCCTATGGGCTGTAGCGCCACCCATATATATGTATAAAACAAATCTGGCCTCATCTTGGCCCTAAGAGCTTAAGTAGGGAGGTATCACTAAGCAGATTAAAAATTATAACTGCAGTGGGAATATTTATTGAATACTGAACTGTTTACATAATTCTGTAAAAGCTGCCTAGACGAGGATGTTAAGAAAAACATCGAATACCTTCGCTGGGACTGTTCTGCTCTCAGCTCAACTAGTATGGCCACTATAGGCTCATGCCTTTATGACAATCTAAACGATTAACAAAATTCGGTCACTGTACTGGCAAAATTGGTGCACAAGCGTGTTGGCTACTATAATGACGACAATCCTTCTCAATTGGAGACACCCACGTGGCGGTGCAAAGGCCCTATTTTCTGGACTACGTCATTATGCCATTCTACCTATCTACCTATAGGAAAATGACATCAACCAATTTGGCGTGCGAAGCTGGAGATGGCTCACTTTTTCGAGAATACTCGCTGGTTGTCTACTACATTTGACTACCTTATCGACATACACGAGTGGTGCAACTAAAATAAAAAGCTCTAAATGCTATTTTGGCTATGAAGTGATGGGGCACAAGGGACAGATAACGTCATAGTAGTAGGGGCTTTTTGATTGAGGCCCAGGTCCAACACGACTGTTGCACCATACAAAAAAAAGAGAATTAATGCTTGTCATTTGCTGTTTTTATTTCATGAAAATGATAACTACGTTTCAAGAAGTCCGCCATACGGAAAGTCCAGTTTTGAGAAATCTTTTCAAGCAGTTATCTTCCATGTCTGCAAACATGACGCTGCCTTATCGGCACGACAGAATGGGTGGACATATATTCCCGTAAGAAAATTATCTCAAGGCTATTCGGTCTACCAAAATGGAATGTATTACATGTTCAAGCAATGATCCGAAAAGTACACAACAATGGGCTGGCAGTTAAGAAGTAATGCTATCAGTTGCCAGTTGACTTGTCCACTCAGAATTGATTGAACTCAAGAAATCTGCGGACAGTGCTAGAGTGAATAAACTGACAGAGTTCCCTCTACCTTAATTGCTGACGAAATAGAGGTCCTTTGTAAACGATGAGGAAATTGTTTCCCACTTTTTAAAGCACTTTTCCTCGCCTTGTCATTCACGGTCTTATTTGGTTCACCTCCTAAGCTCCTGATCTCGAACACCACCTACGTCCTGGCAAGAGCAAACGAAATGCTCTCACGACGACTCAACAGTAAGACGTCTTCCAAATCATTCAAGCCACACTGACGAAGTGGAAGATGGTAATCTTCAAAGTTCAACTCAACTGCTCACAGTCCACAGTTGGAGTAGCAGCAGACTTATGCGCGCGCTATAAATGATGTAATCCCGAATCAAAACCCATTAAAACTTGTTAAATCAATTCAGCAAAAATGAAAACCAAGACCGCACAAGTAAAGGCAAATTGAAATCACTCACACACTAATGATATAATCAGGTTGTAAAACCAATTTGTAACGCACTCCGGCAAGGATCTCCCAGAGGAGAGAGGAGCAAATTCCTTTATCAACTCATAAGTAGGGCATTGCAACAACTTCATCCCCGGAGACGGGGGTTTGACGCTCCATCTTGTCAGAGTCGCGCACACACATAAGTTGCTGCTGAGTGAATCTGACGTAATATACTTTCCGCATATTTGAACCGACTGAATTTAAGCTTCCCACGTGCACGTGCAAACTAGGTAAACATGTAACTCTTTGCCCGTCCTCCTCCCAACGAACTCACATGCACCACTCTGAAATGTGTGTTTTTTTTTTTCTCTGGTGCTCTTCTTTTAAATCAATCATATTTCGCATCCGTTTTTATGACACGAACGGATGTAATGTGGCAGATTAACCTTCGTACAAACTTAGATAAGGGAGCCGGGTCCATGTCAGACCCAAGAAACAAAAGATTTTCGCATGCACTCGGCGAGGGAGTGAGCAGCACTAAAATAACCCAAAAGAGGATGTCATCCTCATTCCATAAACAACCGCCTCTCCTCCGCCCAGAGAGCAGAAGAGATATCAGTAGCAGCGGGGGCAACACAATATACGCAACCCATCGATGATTCGCTTCTACGAGGCGAAGCATGGCAGCAGCAGAAGGACTACCATCATCGCACTTACAGCCCTTTCGCCATTTGAGACGAGAGTACAAGAGAACAGCGACGACGGAGGGTAGTGGGCGGCGGTTGTAATAAGGAAAGTGTGTAATAAAAAGGAAGGATTCCAGCAAATAGATTGGGGCGGCATGGAAATCATTTCCTTTCATAAATTTTCCTCTCCATTCACTTTATCCTTCTTGTGTATAAACTGGTCGTTTGTGTACGTATATTTATCTCTTTTCTTGGGGTTTTTTTTTCGTTCGCATCTTCTGGGCCAGTGTGCCCTTCCCTGCAGTGGGGAACTTGATTTTGTTTTGTTGTAAATATTTAAATTAGCTAATTGTTCATTTTATGCATAAACAGCAGCATCTGCTCGGGTGTGCATACAAACGGACATTAACTGGGCCAACAGCTATGGAAACAGTCGAAAGAATAGAAAGAAAAAAAGCATGAGGGGGCAGGCACACTGCACATTTGGACGAAAAAAGGAAACAATGTAGGTTAAGAGCGATTCGTCACACATACACAGCAACTTGGACACTGAACAGTGGGTGGCAGAAGTTTTGAAACGCACGCATCTGTCATTTGTCCTTGTGTCAGTTTAGAATTTCGAAGGAGGCGCTGTGAAAGTCGGACACTGACATCCGCCAAAGGAAGTTGTGTTTTTTATTTAGTTTAAAAATATCTGCAGTCACAAGCGATAACTGCTTAAGTCGACATCCTATTTGTTCGTAAAGGAGGCAACTGGAATGATGACTCGCGGTCGAAGATGTATTTTGTCTCTGCCGACCATCATTCCCTGACTTTTGCTAGATTTTCTTCGACACACGCAACACGGTAAGTAAACATTGTGTGCACAAATGCAGGGGCTCACTGATGGTACGTATGTACGCCGGCCTCTATTAAGCCCGCACGCCATTGTGTTCAATTCGTGGTAATTTGCTTCAGTTCTCCCCAAACTGCAACGCTTCATTTCCCACATTTCTGCTTCATTGTCTCTTTGGGCCGCCACGCTCTCAGCCGTCTAGTGGTGAATGTTTGAATTACGTTGCATGGTTAGCTAGACAACAGTGCGCCTTTTGTAAAACAACAGCATTTCCGTCGGACGATAGCGCCAATTTGTTGCTGGTCCATTCTGTGATGCACAGGTGCTCGTTGCAGTTTCGATTTACTTAGAAAATCGACCTTATGTTGCAAAGGCATCGGCTGACGAACGTTTACGGTAGTGGTGCTCACCTGTTCATTCAATCTTCATTGCCGCAGAACAGTTTTGACTAAAGCTTAATGCCTTACGGTGTCAAATACTGAAAAGCATTCTGAGAAAAATAGTATCCACAATACGAGTGGCTGTTTTGGAAACTATGCACAGACCCACATTGCGTACTGGCCAACAATATATTGTCTTTGACCCGAATTTTTGAGATGGTGGTTCATACTGAAGAACGTACGTACAGTCGTACTCCCTCTAACTCGAACTAATTTTGATATCCCGTGAACGACTTAGGAAGAGTCCACTGTACAGAGCACAAGATGCACAGCAGTGCACCTACAAGGCAAAGAGCAGTGCTCTGTTTACACTCCTGCATATCCACAGTCCACTGTACATTGAATTTAAGATGAATCTAAAAACTACGTCAAGCCGAAGGAAGAACCTTAGAAATATATGTAGTTGGGAAAGTTGTGTTGTTAGATGTCAGTATCGATCTATGTTAAAACTCAAGCGCACAACTTAAGAAAGACAAGCAGGGATTAAATGTGTGTACACTCAGTACATTTATTCTCAACTAAAGCTGTCAGTAGCTCATGCTCTTTCCCAAGGTAATGACTGCCTTCCACTCGACAGAGGTCTGGACTCAGTTATACACATCAAATGTAGACATTTTTCGGTCACGCTTCATATGCTTTCTTTAAGAGGCCATAGTCTTGTTGCTAGAATCTGTGTGTGCAGTAGTCTCCTTGAAGACACGATTGCACGAAAAAAAAAAATGTTTCACTCGTCTCAATGGACAGAAAGGTGATGACCTTAGGATAAAGCTCTTCCGACTCTGTTAGCCGGGAAAAGGTCAGCGCGCAACCTTGCTCTCACTCGATACTGAGCCTACTCCACAACCAATGTGCATTCCAAGTTTATTATAAGCGTGTCGCCATCGACCTCCTCGACAACAAAGCCTCTTGGAACAGTCTCACAAACGGACATCTTTTGCTCGCTGCTATAGATTACTAACCTCAGCCATTATTTGACGCGTCCTCCTCTATTTTCATCGAAATCGTCGATTGAAACTATATTGACCAGATAAAATCACAGTTTGTTCGTACTAAATGGCAGACTCTTCTAGGAGGATTTACAGCGACTTGAGAGATTTTTTTAATCAACAGTGACGATATCAATGATAATTTTACACGCAATGAATTGCAAATTTTGCAGTTTATGGGGAGAATTGCGTTCGTTGAAGGTACCTGTCTGCTTAAGTGTCATATGTTCCCCCCCCCCCCCCCCCAAGCAATGATGACATAGCATCCATCCATACACCAGAATTGAAACGTAGAAGAGAAGCGGCAGTCTATCTATTCAATTTAACGACTGTAATTAAAAAGCCAACAAAACGGAACAATCTGCCGCGTAATCAGAAGAAAAAGCAATCAAAATGTGATTAAAAAGAAGCAGACTTTAATGTTCCCACAATTGTTTGAGTAAAGTTGGGCTTATCTACGTCTTTGCTGGTTTGTTTAACGTCATTTCATTAACAAAACATCTAAATTTAAATTTTTGAACGCAAACTCTTCTCATTCAATTTAAGTGAACCACTTGCCTGAGTGAGTACATCTCTTCTGTCTACTGAGTATTGCCCGATGGTTCGCTCTGAAAGGACTGAAATATTTCAAATTAACAACCACACGGGTGCACTCTCAACAACTGCAAGAAAAGACATCCAAAATCAGACTGAACGTCGATAAGGTGGTGTTCAAAAAATTGATATAAAATCAACTCTGAACAATCTTATTGAATTCAATGAAACCCTCGTTTGATCTGAACATAATCCAATTGAATTTCGATCAAGAGAAAGTTTACGAGAGATTCCTAAACTTTCTGATGCCAAAGTTCAAACTCGAACAAGCGCGTCCGTGCCTGCATTGGCAACTGTTTCCACACGAAAAACGTGACACACAACCCAAGGAGGGACGGGGATGGAAAAGGACAAGACAACAAAAATAGAAATAGAAAATTTCAAGGCAAAATTAGGTTAAGAAGTTTTCGCCCATCTCTTAAAACAAATTAATTACTTCAAGGCAATTCTGTATCCTTTTTATTCTATTCACTCGAGCATCGCTCCCCTCATCTCAGCTCAGCGCTGCACGCCAGGAATTGCTTCTGCAATTGGCAGAGGATTTAATGGCTGATGATGGCGAATTGGCCAAGATTACGATGATTTCGCCCACGATTTGGCCAGGATTCTGATGCTCCTCACTCATTCCCTTGCTGAGAGCTGTGCCCTGTTGGAAGTAAAAACGAATGTTCAATCTGAAAACTGAACAAAAATAGATGTCACCATCAGGGTTTGATGACTGAGGGCAGATGTGCAAGGGACACACATAAAGCAACTGAATGCGCCGCGCCGCTCTGTTATGCATTACATCTGAAACAAGATAAGGACGGGAACACGTGCTACGTGGACTCTTGTTACAATCGCACGAGGGGGAGATCCGACAAACACAAGGATCCGACAAACAGAACAAAAGTGAACAGTGGGGATGGCTGCCAGTTGAACTAATTAACATAATTGGATGGTCGTCGTGGTGACTGTGGTTGCGCGCATTTGAATGCGTTTCTCTTCTCCATCCTCAGTTAAGGCAGGTCCGACGACTTAAGGATGCGGGAAGAAAATCACGAAAATCAATGAATTTGGGTCACCACAAGCGGTGGAGATGGCGCATGCAGAGCAACCAATATCTTAAAGTGCACTTAAAGATGGCAGGGGAAACTACTACAGTCCCCCCATTCCAAAGGGAGAGTCTGTTGAATGATGACGATCGAGGAGATCAAGGGAGACGACTTCCTTTCTCCCGAAGGATGTCTTGTCGAGGACAAAAAAAAACAACCACAGTCTCTCTGTGCACATAAAACATCTGCTTCTGTGTACACAAAAGGCAGTTTGGCGCGAGCGCTTCTTTTTCATTTCTCTCCTTTTTATTCCCATCATTTTGGTTTCCTGCCATATCCTGACAGTGAACAAAAAAAAAACCTGGAAGGAGAACAGAAGGAATATCAGAGGAGAGGAGAGGAAAAAAACTAACCTGACACCTGGTATGTGGTAAAACTTGTACGATTATTTCGTATCAAACACACGGCACACCGTCTAAGAAAGGAAATCCATTACACACACACACAGAGCCGCACAGTCACGGAACCAGCTTATGAAAGTCATGTGAAATGAAGCCTTAAAGGAGGAGGATACGTTAAAAGTAATTGAGAGGAAACTGAATTGTTGTTTTATTATATCGCTTCCCTCCTTGCAGAGCGAGAACGGGTGAATCTTTGGTCTGGTCTGCCTTCGCAAAACTAGCGAGCACGGCAAACAATCAACCATCCGTCCCCCAACGTCCTGCCCGCCCTTCAGGACATTAGGATCTGGTTGAGTGGTTCTTTTTCGACATTCACAAATCTGTGTGTGCGCGGCGCCTGTGTAGAGCTTTAGTTCACATCATAACATGTCATAGAAAGTTCTATTCAACTTGAACTACATCCACCACTCCTTCTTCTGTCGGATTCCTGAAGTTCGGTAATTTAACTTGATCTCCCTCTTGGATATAATGTAGACAAGTTCAGAGGGTTTGGGGGGTTCACTGAATTAAGGTGATTCCGGATGATGCATGACAATGGATCTGTGTGCTGTGTGTTGTGGACGACAATTCCAGATGTTCCCTTCATTGGCTGGATACACGACTACCCCTGCCACTGCTGTGCGGTGTGCTGTATATACCGATGAACTCAATTTTACGACTGATTTGAAAACACCGGTCGCATGTAGGTCCTCATTACCATTTTTATAAGAACCCGAAATGTGTGTCTCTGTGTTGTCAGCCGCTGCCGCTCCCCGATCGAATCGAAGTTGTAAATCAAATCATTTGTTTGGCAAGCAAATCAAGTGTGGATTTGGGGTTGAGTTATTGCACAATAGTTTATTTGTTCTTTAGAGCCGGAGCAGGCAGATTATCTCGGTTGGATTTTTAAGAGCAGAATGGGATTGTCACACCATCAGTCGAGGAACGCAAACAAGCTCCTCCCTTAAGATGGTGTCACCATTTTGTGTCAATCCATCACTCTACTTCCCGTTTGCAATGAACACGCGAATATTAGATTCGACCTGAGGCGGAGGGCTATAAATAACCTAATGGTTCGAACTGGAGGCGCGCTGGGGCACTTCGCCTTTCGAGGACATGACAGGTCAACATCGGAAACGAATTGTGTGCCGGGTGAGTGCAAACTCCCTCGAGTCGTTTCGGTTTGAGAGAAGACTGGTTTCTCTAAGTAGGCGCGAGGAACATTTTTCCGGGGTTGCAGTGGAAAATGGTGTAGAACTTCTAGCGAGCTCTAGGGAGAGCGGATGACGTTGTTAGAAGGTCCTTGAGGGAATACATAACCACGAACTCTACAAGCTGCACGCTGAAGTGAATGTAGTCGAGAAGGCAAGGATCCGACGAAAAATCTTTCTCGGTCACATCTAGCGCTTGAGAGACTAAGGGAGTCTTCAAATAAGAGTGTCTTTGTTTGATGAGCTCAAGCAAACCCTTAAACTGGCGACGCATGACAACTAGGCCTGGCTTAGTCTGATCAGCTTTCATACTGACGACGAAGAAAACATTAAACGATGCAAATTAAGTTCATTTCATCACCAATTGGCAGATAAGCAGAACAAAAAAAAAGAAACAGACAATTAAATCAAATTCCGATGACAACAAAATACACAGGAACTGTGCAATTCCACGGACGACAGCGAGTATATTTCAAAAATCAATACTCTTTGGACATAAATCACAATATTTCCTGTCATTTGGGACTGGGCTCAGTTCCACATTAACCAACGTTTTATTTGGCGACAGCATTTATTATGAGTCATTGACAATGCTGATTAATGTTGTCACGAGAATCCATTTAAATTCGCACAGGCTATCCGACACTTATATGAAAAGCCGTAAACATTTTGCTGCTGGGCAATAATCCCACAAGGGATATCAATCCTTGTAATGCGCTCACAAGGCCCAATATAAAATTTAAGTAACATCCCTGGTTTGGGGGGGATAACAGCCGCTGTACAGTTTTGCGAAGCAGACGTGACAGAAGGTCTTTGTCTCCACGAGATCTTTGTCTTCAATTGGAAAACGCAATCACAGCTTGACCGTGGGCGAAATGCTTTCCAACCCAGCTTTTCCTTTATGCCAGATAGCAAGAGACAAAGTGGAGCAGCCATTGTTCCATAATTGAAAGTCAATTCGAAAAAATGGAAACTCATAGCAACGACATGGTCATCCGTGTGTTAACAAAACAAAAACCGAGCAAATGAAGGAAGAAACGGCAAAGGTTTAGAAAAATCCCTGTTGCACACGCAAATGAAATGAAAATCCTTTCCGCATAGAATCCACGCCACTTCAAAGCGCTCGCAATCTTCAATAGATGGAAAAAAAAGAATCGAAACGTTCCACTACCTCAAAATGCGATTATCATCACACTTCAGGTGCACCTCGACGCTGCAATTATTTTATTTTTCCATTCCCAAGCGCATGTCAGTGTGTGCACAAACATAAGTACGGACATTGAAGGTGGAAACAAAACATAAAAAAAAAAGCGAAAACCCTCCTTCCTTCTGACATGCTGATGAGTGTGAGTGCATTTCCATGCATTTCTTTTTTTTTTTTTGTTGACAGCAACGACGGCGAACAAAAAATCAACTAAAAGCATGTAAACTCGATCACTGGCAGATTGTTATCACCTGCAGGGCACTTCCTTTATGCTCGCTCATCCAGCAAAGCTGGTAAAACTCTGCGACTGAACACACCAGCGTGTGTCCACTCACTGTCCACCGTGAACTACTCGCCATTGGCGGAGAGTCGGGGTGCACTCTTTTATGAGCACAACGACAGTGCGCTGGACAACATCGAACCCCCTCACAGTGCACAATAACCATATAACAAATAGAATGCATGAATGATTAAAGGATAATTAGGGTATATGTCATAGTTTTCTAAATTAAATTGAGTGGTTTGGTTGGGGGCGGATGACAGTTGGGACGACCCTGTGTGTGTGCGTCGGGGCTGGCGGCGATAGTTTTATTATTTGTTGTAGCCGTTGTAGTGGCGGTGGCGACGGCGGCAAGCAGGCGTTGGCGATGGTCTCTACTGACGCCGCCGCTGTCGTCCTTGTCGTCATGAAATTAAAATAAAAATGCCACCACAAAAAGAGATACTCGCGCACTGGCACGCAACTGTTGTAAACAGCAGAAGCACAGAGGCCAACAGAAAACGGGGAAAAAACCCACTCCGCCGCACACACGAAATGGAAATTATAATTTCAAATCATGCATTGCTGGCGGCGCGCGTACATACAGGCCAATAAAAGCGCACGCGGAGCAAAGGAAGAAAGATATTCCTCCCAGCAGCGTTGTCCACTACCAAAGGGAAAGGACAACAGGATACACAAAAAAAAAAAAAAACCGAGTTAAATATTTACCCATGGGTAGTGAAGTAGAAAGGCTGGACGTCAATATTCCCGGCTGGCGGTATGGCTTAACCACCTCTCGGCGCGGTGGGGAAAAGAAATTACTCTGTGCACACTCGTGAATACAAGCACACAGAAATCATATTATAATAGAGCAGAGACAGGCGAGAGAACAATCCAGTCCCGGACGGCGGGACGACGACGGTGTAGACAAAGCGACAAGCGACGATGAATAGCGGAAGGAAGCGACGGAAGGAAGTGGCACTCATTTGTTTAACACCGGCTATTTTATCTAGTTTTTTTCGTTTTTGCCCTTCTGTGTCTCCTCTTACAAGTTCGTGCGTTTGTTTGTTTGATGCCGCCTTCTTTGGGTTTACCTTCGTTTTATGGATTATTGTGGTGAAAATGTCAAAAATGTCCTCTCGTGGGCCCCGACCAGTCCACACCTCAAGTTTATTGGTAGAACGAACGTTGTTACGAGCTACGAGTGGATAGATGGATGGATGGATATTTGGAAGGGTTTTCTCTACACACGATGACATAATTGGTGGGGAAGTACTGTCGCCACACCGGGGGTTGGCGACACGACAGGACGATGGTGGTGGTGATTAGTTGAGAATTTATGATTCGGATAGATTAAATATAACGTGTTTTGGGTTTTTAAAATGCTTAGCCTCTAGCTAAGCAACCGCCACGAGTAAAAGGATGTTCTTAGACCAGTCAGTATGGGTGGGGGAGTAATTACTTTTCGAAAGGAAGCACACTTACAATTCTAATGCCTTTACATGACTAATGTGAGCAGGGAGCTGACGTTGGTATTTGCATGTTATCGGAAGGAATGGCTATAATGGGCCTTCAGGGGCAGTCTGGAAGCATTTAATTGAAAGTACTTGGGTGGAAGCACGAACTTTTTGGAATTTTTTCAGAGCCAGTCATGCCTTAAGAGGCATCACCAATCATATGACTATTTCCAGGATATTGCGGATGCAGCACATTTAAGGTCAATCGCAAGCAAAGATAAATCTGATGCAACAACTTGTTCGCGCTTGTGGAAGTCGTTTGCTAAAGAGAAATGGCCTTGCAATGATTGACACTGAATTAATTCTGGACGTGAATTTGGAGCAATGGGGTATTTTCTCCAATGTGGACCAGAACACGGGAGAATGTCGTGTTTCTTGTGGACTATATGAATGTTGCTTAGTTCGAGAGTAGGTGAAATGGCTGACTGCTATACGGGAAGACAACAGACACATTTAGGCTCTCGAACGCTTAAAGGAAACCAATATCCGGCCATCGGATGTTATCATTTTTGTAGATAGTCGAACTAAAGTCAATAGGTTCGAGTACAATGAAAACAAAGGCTGTCATGAGTTGTCGTAACTCACAGAGGGCGCGTTCAAACTTAGCCGGACCACAGCAAACGTTTCCTACGAAAGAGCGGCAGAATCGTCAAAGACGTCTCTGAAATGAACATCAGCTAGGCGGACACATCACTGCAACCAGCAATCAATGCATCATACAATAAAAGAAGAAGACAACTCGTCTTGACACTTCGTGACTGACTCCCAACGGACTGTAGCGCCATTAGAACAACATGAAGAGAAGTTCCTCTTGGCTCTTGGCTCCAGCGCAGGCTCATTTGTCCTGAGTTCGTGAATATCTTGTCAACGTCTGTTGTTCACTCCCAAAATCAGAGAAGACGAACACGGCCAACAGCAATCGCCGTGTCGAAAGCTTCCAAACATCAGTGAATCTGGTTATGGGCGTCAGTCAGTCCACCTATACACTGCTCCAATTTGGACAGAATCTTTGAATATGAGGAAAAAATTAAAAGGACGCTGACATCGAGCAACATCTAATTCACAGATGGAAGGCAGCAATTGCTCAGGCTCAGACCCTTCAGGGTTCGTCTGCCTGATAAGTAAGTAACATCAAGCGTGGGTTCTGTTCAGTAAGCAATTCCAGGACGTTCTAGCCTAGCATGGCAAACGAGCTTTTTCACGGGCAAATACTGGATCGCCAACAAAGTAGAATCATTAAAGGAGAAAAAAGAGGTATATCAGTAGCTCTACGGTATGTAGACCAAATCAACGAGAGGTGGACGAACATACGAGCTCATTCCCGACATCGCCACATTGATATCGCGGTCGTGGGGTAACTGGAACTTACACATCACGCAGTTCTTGACCGGGAATGGAAGTTGTAGTAAGTATCCGCATAAATGTGGACACGGTAGTTCGCCGCTTTTTGGCGAGGAGCATGCAGTCCCCTTACGCTTCTCAGAGTGAAGGCAATCGGTAAATCTACCAAGTCCAGACGACTGGACATGTATTTACTGCATGACATTTTCAAACAATATGTGGAGTGATTTCAGAGCTCATTTTTGCAGCAGAAACACACAGAAAGGCTCATGATGCAAGCTCATAGCATGATAAGTGCTAACTAGCCCCGCCCGTGGCGTTGTGGGTACGTGCGTCGACCCCAACCTCGACGTCGCAGGTTCGATTCCAGCTCTAAGCGACGAAAACAATTTTCACGACCCCACCTCTTTCGAGTCACTGACAATGCTCAAAGAGTATTTCCTGTCTAGAGGAAGCTTCTCAAACTTGGCCGTTCGGATTCGGCATAAAACTGTAGGTCCCTTCCACTCGTGAGAGAACAATAGCACGCACAACACGAGTGGTTGCTGAGAAGCTAGGCCCTGACCAGGATTTTAGTATTTTTCGAAGATTGCCGCATCGTAGGATGAAATACTCTCAACAAATCACCGTTCCTTGGTTAATCTCCAGCAGAAACCCGCCTCCATTCGCTTTCAGGGCGGTATGAATGTATATCGATTCAGAATTTCCCACCGAAACGCAATTTAATGAGTGTAATTACCACCGTCAAAGGATCAATGTTTTAATTTCCCAACGACAACGAAATTAATGCAAAGATCACTAACTTGACTCAGCAACAACATTCCCTCAATGAAAGTACACAAAAACTACTTGTAAATGGATTACCATTTGCAAGCCCGGCAATTTCTAAAAGGATCATTCGTTATCCGACTTCTGTTTTGCCATTCATTCACTCACATTCGAGACGGTTGTCTTTTGAAATGTATAACAAGTCAAAGAGTGTACCTTGACAAGCATGCATAGAAAATGGAAAAGCTCAGTAACAGAATACCGAAAGGAAGCAACGCACAGAATACTGTCTCAGCTGACAAATAACCTTCCCGGGCACCGAGTCACTGACTACAGCACATAATCAGTCAAAATCCGATTAATTATCAAACACAAAAACGCTTCCGCAAATGAAATAGTTGATGCATCACGACAAGTTGGAAATATATGTAGGTACGTCGTATGTTCTCACTTTCAGAGAACTTTACACAATTACTAGATCAAAATGTATGATAAGACAACAATGTATGTATGTGCGAATGCAAACTATGACATCGTGGTGCGGTGCGGGTTTCCGTTACCATTCATTATAATTATACACACGAACAATTCTATCTCCCTAGACATTGGTTGTCAGTTTTGTTAATTATAGAGAAATGTCCTTTAGTAGCTGGACAAATGATGGCAATTATTTGTGGTAAACATACGCCCGCCTATGGATGGAGTTTGTTTTTTTGTTTTTTAAGGAATACATCAATTCATCAGCGAGTTTCGAGGAACTCTTAAAAGAAATGCTGTTGTTTTAGGAAGCCCACCCAATCGAAATGAAACACACATCAGTGTTGTTCGTGGCTTTTTGATGAATGTTTTCGTTTTCTGTTTCGGGCTGCTTGACGTAATTCACTCCGAATGCCCGTGGGGCAGGTAAGGTTCATATTGATTTCCTCTGTGACACATTTTGAGAACAACGTGTCACCGGCACACGCAATCGTCGCGGTCGCATTGATATTTAATAAGAGAGAAGAGAACTTTAGCAACAAGCGTCACACTGGAGACAAGCTAGGAGCAAAATGTTTGTTCATTTTTATTTTTGTACTTACATCGCGAATTTCCTTGATTTTTGTACCTGCCTTGCCAATTACACAGCCGGCAAGACTCTGATGGATCAATACTCGAACATCGACTTCATCGTCTTTCTGCGAAGCGAAGAAAAGAAAATTCAGAGACCATGCTTTGAGTTAAAGCGAGTCGTAATCCTTACCTCTTCAAAGTATTTCAGCATTTCCGTAATGATTTTACATGTTGAATCCAAATCAGTTGCAATTAAAATTGTACTGTAAATGTAATTGTTTAATACGAGAACCATTAATCAAATGTAGCAACGACAAACAAACAAATATTTAATACGTATTCATAACTTAATGCTAAACATTTATCGTAATCGCGTATCAGTCAAGAGGAAATATGGTATAAATTTTGTCACCCATCTCGCAAGGAACAAATGTTCAATTAGACATAGAGACTGAAGAGAGAGAGAGAGACTAGAGATAAAGAGCAACATTGGTATGGCAGACAAACAGACAAGAGAGACACAAAATGAGACGTGACAGAGATCTAAACAAAAAGCCGAAAAGTCTTCTGCTTATCGATGTAAAACAACAAAAAAAATAAATGAATGTCCATACCCAGGTGCAGAGACTATAATAGAGAGACAGAGAACAGGATTAATAGCGCAGCAATTGAATGGAGATGTGTCCACGAGAACTTAAACTGACCATTGAACCGTGGAATAGCAACAACAGTCTGTGTGTGAACAGAAACAAACGGAACAAGTCTTGACGTATATTGAGCAGCTTTATGAAGTCTAAGACAGGAGAGGCATGAGGTTGATTGAATGTTGCTACTATCAAAGAGGAGACGAATTGAATGCTTTTCTTTTGTCATGGATTTCTTTTTCTCGGGGGAATGGGCGCAGATGATGGTAAACACTACCAATCCAATGTTTCTCTTTTGCTTGAAGAATATTCTTTATTTTTTAAATGTCTAATATAAATGTGCAGGATATTGTGTGTGGAATTCAAAACGATAAAAAGGAAAAAAACAGATGTGGTTCATAGAAAGGAGACTTGGCAATCGTCTGTGAAAGTTTTTCTGCGTACAGGCGGCTGAAGTTTGTGAAGATGATTTATAGTGTGAGGAGCACGTATGTACGTTGCACGCATGCAGCGATAAGAGGCTTTGCTTGCATGATACACGGCGCATGGTGTGTAACGCATGAATCACTGACAAGCTTTAAATCATGGTTATGGTACAATGCCACGAGAAGAGAGAACTTTAAGGATTCAAGCAGTCCTATTTGATCTAGGTCATGGCACACTGATTCTGAATTTGAAACAACGAAGTGTACAGCAAATGGATGGAACGTAAGGCCGGTCGTTTAGACATGTTTGAGATTATGGCTAAAAATGTGTCTAAAATGCTAGAGTAGTGGGCTACGAATGTATGAAGCTCATTGCGGCTATTGAGAGACTTGAAGTCAAGTCAAAAATGGTTAAATTCAAATGCAATTCGACACAAATGAAGCGTGATTGAGACTCAAGCTCATTTCGGCTGCTGAAACTCTTCAGGTCACTACATTACCGACTTCATTGAACTTTTTTGATGCAGTTTTAGTTTGAGTAAATCTTCACCAATCTTTGGAAATTCAGGCTCGTAGGTCGCTTGATGGTGACATGGTGGATGGCGGTAGCAGCTACTGCATAACCGACAAAAATGCGTTTAGAATCTTCACTTTCACTAGACTGTACAAGATCTGGGCTGATCTTTGCCAATTCAGACTCGAAGATCGCATGGTGGCGTCCTGAAGGTAAGGCCATGCAGACCGATTGATGCAGCGACTGCATAACCGACTGCGTTGAAGATTTTTTGCAAGTTTTGAAGAAGTCTTTGAAAAATGGGCTAAAATCTTTAGTTTTGGCTAGTTTTTACGAGACAAGCTCGCTGATCTCAGACTCGAAGATCACATGACGCTCGCTTGGAGGGAATGTTTAGGACATGCAAAGCCATTGGTGTCACGGCAGCAGCTGCTGCATTACCGACAGCGTTGAAGAATCTTTTGATGCAGTTTTTGTGAAGTGCGCTTAAAATCTTCAGTTTCACTGGACTATACGAGACAAGCTAACTGATCTAAGATCGCATGATGGTGGCTTGAGGGTAAGGTTTAAGCCTTGCAAACTTATTGGTTCCGCTCAGCAACACATTTCAAGCGCAGTTTATTGATTGACGCTCAAATCTGTATTAGCAAATAGTCTCCCTCCGTTTCACATGAATTTCTGTCGGTCATCCTAACCCCGGGTTAGATCTTGTTACTTGAAAGAAAAGAAAAACCAAAAAATATGTAATAAAAATAAATCCAACAACCAAATTGGCGTTATTTGTTAACTCGTGTGTTTAGAAAGCTGCACATTTATATTAGATTTCTGATTAAATTAAGCAATCAATTAAAAGCTTTTATTTTGTTTGATTTCCCAAAATTAATGATTTTGTTAGTTCCTTCCTCGAACTGTATCTGATCTAAAAGGTGACAAAGTTTAACCACTTTGCTATAAAAAATAATCTAATTTTCTATTGACGTTCTTCTCAGCAAATTATGAACAAAAAAAATATGATGGACTACTTCTTTGTCACGGAAATGCATTGATTTGACTTAATTCGATTTTTACTCTTATTCAAATGGACATTGACACTGACTAAAAGTTGACTATGCAGACAGAGAGAGAGAGATAGAGAGAGAGAGACAGAGACTTATAGAGAGAGTGAGACTGAGACTGAGACAGAGAATGAAAAGCTTTTATTCTTCTCTCATCTACACAAAATTTGTTTTTATGCATTTTCTTAATTCTATTCTAAGGAATACAAAAAAAATAGTAATATTATGTAGTAAAAAAGGAAAAAAGTGTTTACCGTTCAGGGCCTTGGCAATCGTCGACAGACACAGTGGCTTTATACTGCTCATGGTTTATTTTTTTGGATAAAGTTTTTTGGGTTGAGTTTTTTTTTTGTTCAAAATGGTTCATCGCGAGGAGCAGTCGATAGATTATAGACAATCATTGGTGGTAATAGTGGTGGTGGTAGATGGTTGGTGGTAGTAGTAGTAGTAGTAGCAGTTGATGATTGGCGCAACAGTAAAATTATTTAATTTCGTATTTATTTTTGGTTTTCGATTTTTTTTTTTTTGATCACACAACAGACGACGACGCGCATCAGGTTTGACACATTGGTTGGTTGGTTGGTGGTGAGATTTGATTTTTTTTATTCGGTTTTGATTTTTTTTTTGGTTTGCGAAAATTATGCAGCACATACATATACAAGTTTATTGATAAAAAAAAAAATTCGTCATTATTAAGTTTTACACAATTGCAATTGATATTACACGACAAACCAAAGAAATTATAGATATACATTGATTATATATTTTTTTTGTTCGGTTGGTAGGCGTGTATCGGAAATAAATTAATTAATTTGCAATATACATATAAATATATATACAATACAAAAAAACAAGGATCACAACAACACACAAAACGTGACAAGGAAGTTGTTTGCATTTTGGTATCATATTCCATTTTGGTGGTCGTAGGTGTGTGTGTGTGAATTATTCAAATTCGTGTATGTATATGTGTGTGCAATTTTAGTATATTTTCATACCATACAATGTTTTGCAGGGACATAGTCATTTCGCATTATTTTTGTCAAATTTATTCATTTTTTTGTTTTGTTTTGGTTTCGTATTCAAATTCAATCGGTAGCAGATGAGAGCGCGCGGGAACATCAACCAATTGTCGGGGCGGACCATTCGAAGGTAGTGGTGGTGGTGGTGGTGGTGGTAGTTGAATTTCAGTCACAGGCAGGGCACAGGTACAGGCACGGGTTTAATTTTTGTATATTTTTTTTTGGTTTGTTTTAAACATACACATAAAGAGAGGGTGCGAGAGAAAATATAATAATTGTTTAGATTTAGTTAATTAGCTTTAATATGGTATTGTTTTATTATTTTTTGTCTTACATTCTATAGGTACGTATTTTTATATACAAATTATAAAAACGTTAATACAGAAATAATGAGTTACTGAGTCATTGATTAAAGCTTTAGGTAAAAAATATGAGAATCAAAAAGACACGTTAAAAAAGAGGTTATGTTTTGAGTAAGTTAAGGCATTTTTCTTCATCTTTTCTTTGCTTTTGTTGTGGTTTTTTTTTTTGTTTTTTGTTTTAAGGAGCAAAACTAATACCTCAAAGTGCTGTAGTAGTGGTGGTATTAATTCTCTTGAAAGAGGTGGTGTTCGATTGAAGACAAAAGAAGAAAAAAAACAGCAAACAAAAAAATTATAAACTAAAACACATTTACATTCGTAAAGAAAAGAGAGGAAAAAGACAGAGAGAGAGAGAGAGACAGACTACCATAGTAGGTTCTTTGATATCGAGTTAATTAATTTAGTATGTAAATTAATTAAGCAATACATATATCCATTTGCACAATATCATTAGTGGATTCGAGAGAGATTCATTTTCTTTAGACTATGAGTATGAGATATACCTATGAGTGTAGACAACAAATGGTAAAATTATACATCCGTTAGGAGTGTTTTCTTTTTGTTTTAAGTCAAAGGAATTTATTGTTTCTCAAACAAACAAACAAAAAAAAAAAAAGAAATGATTTGGCAATTAGGGTGCATTTCTATGTATGTATACGGTAACAAGTCTTATGTTTCATAGATTATTTCTTTATCAACTCTAATATGGTATTCCAAGGTACAACAAATAAATCTACAAAAGTTCGGAGGATGAGAGGAAAACTATTTGAACATACCTGTGAACGCATTTTTTGAATATGTTGTCCACCCTTTCCGATGACTGCGCCGGCGATCTGGAAGAATTAATATGGTTTTTTTAGTAATTGAATGTAAGTTGGAAGATATTTTAATAAATGAAAAGAGAAAGACAGGAGTGAATTCCCCTTGTAGGAATACGGGTATCCTATTATTGGTCCGTGGTGGTCCGTGGCCTTGTGGGTATGTGCGTCGACCCCAACCTCCACGTCCTAGGTTCGATTCCAGCTTTGAGCGACAAAAATAATTTTCACGACCCCACCTCTTTCGAGTCACTGACTATGCTCAAAGAGTATTTCCTGTCTAGAAAAAGCTTGTCAAACTTGGCCGTTCGAAGTCGGCATTAAACTGTAGGTCCCTCCACTCGTGTGAGAACAATAGCACGTACAACATGAGTGGTTGCTAAGAAGCTAGGCCCTGGCCCTATATGGGCTGTAGCGCCACCCATATTATATATTATTATTATTGGTCCAGATTTCGCTGTCCCAATCACATTCGTAAACAATAATTTTCACGGCATACCTGTCTAGAAAGAGAGAGAAAAATAGCACGCACAACACGAGTGATTGCTGAGAAACTGTCCCCTGGCCTTCTACGGGCTGTAGCGCCAGACACATTCTTATTCTTATTAATTCTAACTAAGGCCTAAAGACACATTATGGCACACTTTACATTTAGATTTGCAACTTCACACTAGCACAGTTCAGCTCGCTCCGGAATTGAAGCCAGCTGACCATGGAATGCTCTTGGAATTCATTTTCAGACAGCACTTTCAAAAATGAAGTAAATTCCAAAACTGCCTGATAATGGTTTTTTTGTGGTTGCATGTTGTCATATGTCCGCTGTTATTCAAAATTGCGAAATTCTCATTGCAACAGCCAAATATGTACGGAATTTTTCGCCTTAAACTGCAGTGGATGCCTTTGACTTTGTGGGTATGTGCGTGTACTCCAATGCACCTGAACAGTTGCTGGGTTCGATCCCTTGTCTGTACGACAAAACAAAATTTTCACAGCCCCACCTCTTTCATAGTCAGTGACTTATGCTCAAAGAGTATAGTTCTCAACTTGGCCTTTAGGAGTAGGCACAAAACTTTCTTCTCAATACTTTTCAACAGCACGGTGTTTCTGACTGTGGAAGTTGTCCAATTCTAAAAATTCTGCCTCGAATGGTTAATGTCTAGTTTGTTTCATTGGTTGCATTCTTTAAGCTCTATGGCTCAAGGATATTAGAGAATCTAGAGAATAGGGAGTACCAGTGATGGAGATTCCTTTCTAAAACAACTTAATCCGAGAAGTAAACGTGGTACCGTGGCCTTGTGGGTATATGCGTCAACACGATAGCTGATTTGTGTTCGAAATTCGGATATACCAATCGAATTTTTCTACTTCATGCTCACTTCCACCAACTGCTGATAAAGCTCAGAATTAAAATAATAATCATTCCTTTGAAACATCATCTCATGCCGACGTGAAACATCTAAAACGGATAAATACACATGTCCTCATGTACGACGGTCAATCATAACTCAGAACGCCAATCATTTCGGCCAAACGGTTCACAAGATTAAATTGTTTTTGATTGACTCCCGGGGAAAAACAAACGAAATCGGTTCAAGTCAAAAGGAGCTGTTTCAAATTGCTGATTTATGGCCATGTTCAAAGTGGACCGTATTCCAATCCATGTCAGCATCTGAAATGTATTCGAAAGACGCAATTGTGTGCGCTCGTTTATGACAGCAAAAATTTGATTAAGTCGAAATCACGTGAAGTAAAATCAGCTTTCTGCCATGAAACACATGTTTTTGCGACATACTCGTACGCAATGTGTGCGTAAACGATACTTGAAATGTTTTCAATTATCCGAGATGAAACATATGGTGCTTTGAGGCCTGCGAGAGCTAGCAGAGGAAAGCTAAATTCAGAGGCTAGCCAGCCATCTCGGTTTGATATAATTAGAAGGGGAATCATGATGTCGATTTTCAAGTTATGGCATATTTGTGATTGAAAATGAAGGAGGGATTTTTGGATGTAATAAAAAGCAGTGGTGAATTCGGGGTTAGGTGCTGGAAGAAGGAATAGTGCTGTGTGTGCCTTTGCTGACTTAGGACGAGTGGAGCCTAGAATTATATGCCAATTGGGAATTGTTTCTAAGCATTGTTAATGACTCGAGAGAAGGGAGGCTGTCAATTTTGAATCCTGCTTGTAACGGGGTTTGATTGTAAACTTCGGGCGAAGTCGACGCACCTACCGACTACGGTAAGGCCACCAAATGCGGCAAGGTAACTTGAGATTGACGGGACTGATGAGAGTAAAACAGTCTCAATGAATGACATTCCCGGCACAAGGAACTAAAGGAGCTGCTGAAGGAACAATTGATTCCAAGCAGCGGAGCATTGAAAAGAACGTCGAAGTGTCGATAAAGCAGCGCTTCGCTGTGAACCTATACTCTGACCACTTGCTTCCTGTTTCTGTACTGCTTTCTATTCTGCCTAAGGCTACTTTTACACGAGCTAAATCGGACAGCAAGCTTTTCCATCTTTTAGGCAAGGGAGGTGAAGCTTTTCCTATGTCTCACCTCTCTTGCCAACAAGATGGAAAAGCTTGCTGCTGAAATTAGCGTGTGTAAGAGTACTCTAAGGAGACAAACTGCGTCTGAAAATTGAAGCTTTCTACAGACACACGGTGTTTTTTATCAGATCACTCAATCAGTTGCAAAGGATGTCAATAGAAAACATTTCATTTAAATTGAACTAATACTGTTCTTTAACTGTCGAGCTGTGTATATATGGTAAATTGATTCAGAATGTTAGTAGCAACTGCGTTTGTCAAGCACACACTCAATTCATACATGCAAATTACACTTCATAGTCGATTGTCCCCGATTGTCCATCGACGAGTTTAAGGGACTTTTTGTTAGTTTATTAACAGTTTTTGAGGGCTCAATGCGAATCATGCTAAAGAGGACTACCTCTCTTCAAATTACAACCATACAACAAAACATTTGTAACAGTCGACATACAATCGATAAAATTAGGAAACATCTTATCGATGAATAAGACACTGTCACAATTTAATTTAGCAAGATTTAATAGCTGAACCAACGCAGAGAATTTTTCATTGGCCCAGAGTGCTCTTGCCAGAAAAAACAACAAACAAACATTTGTTCTAATTAACACAACAAAAACGCTAAAAGCGACAGCAAATGTGTCAAACAAATTTGTTAGTTTGTGCTACGTGCAGTGTTTGGTTAGAGGATGCGAGCAGTTTACTTTCGCAAGCGAGGGATGACAATTTCATTGGTTATTGAGCAGAAAGTGCATATATTTTTTAATTATACCAAGGTGTGAGGTGAGAATTTCATTGGATTCTTGCCAAGATATTTTGCACAATGAATTATTGCGTCCGCCACTCAGCACGTCATTTGGTTGCGATGAAAGTGGGAATATCGGTTCGTGCATAAAAAATTATTTGTTTTACTCAAATTTCCAACCATTTGCCCTTGACTTGGGAGTTTAATTTTAGATGTATCGCATTTAATTTACGACTGCTCTAGAAGAACAATCGCAAATTGCTCATGAATCACAGAAGTTTAACAAAGGAATTAGGTTTTTTTTTTTTGAAAAGAACACGTTCGCATGTTACATTTCATTTCATCTCAATGAGGCGCAGTGTGTGGAATTTCATGGAGGCGGAATGCAGCAAATTTGAACGAGAAGATATCTCTCCACTGACGACAAATTGCTCTGTGCTTTTCATTTAGGCATGTAGTCTGAAAATTAATTTGTGACAATTCAATTTGATTCAATTTTTCTCCCGTATTTATTATTCTCCATCGTTCTTCGTGTTTCATGTTTCACAGTTTTCCAAGTGTTGTAAGTTGTTCGTGTTCTTTGAGATGTCGTGTGCTAGAAACGGATGTATAAGCCAGAGGCCATGGCACAATGATTCTTGTGACTCTGGATGTAGTAGAATGAACGAAGAGCAAACGAATGGAGCGTGGAGAGGCGCCAAGAATCAAGCACTTCAAATACCGATTCTTTGTGAGGCGTGGCTACTGAGCGAGTGGTAACTTAACTTGTATTCGTTAAGAAAAAAGAACCTAGGCCATTATTTAAGCAAAACTAAATCAATGTTCTTCAAGCTTCTCAAATCTGGCCGTTCGAAGTCGGCATAAAACTGTAGGTCCCTTCCACTCGTGTGAGAATAATAGCACGCACAACACGAGTGGTTGCTGAGAAGCTAGGCCCTGGCCCTCTATGCGCTGTAGCGCCACCCATATTATTATTATTATACAAATCAATGTTCTACCGTATTCAACTATTTCAACTGAAACTTTAAGGGGAATTAAGCACCCTTATTATGAGCGGGGCTTAAGTTCAGCGACTCTTGTCATTTCGTGAGTCGTGTCGGTAAGGTTGTCTTTTATGTGTCGGTATTACGATATCGAAACTCTTTAAGTGTCTTGTTTTACTTGCGGCTAAAACAAAATACAGTCGAACCCGTTTAAATGAAATGACAAAAAACCGGAATGTTAATTTCAATTAACCGGGTTTTGCATTTAAGCGGACCACGGGTAATTGAAAAAAGATTTCATTTAGACGAATTGTTTAGTGGATACAAAAATTTGATGAATGAAATCTTTTTGTATCCATATCCTTGCTTGCGTGGGTATATATTTTACTGCACATAAATGATTTTCCGCGTCTCACCATCATCAAGATATTTTAAAATTTTAAAAGTCTTTTTTAGGCAAACTTCTTTGGTTCTTAGAATCATGGCCGCTCTAAATCTTGTTAATTTGTCTGTAATTTAAATTTCTATTTAATTCACTTTATGAACGTTAATTTTTGGGCTGAAATTTTGAAGTAAGTAAGATTACAGGCGAATGTTTTAACGAGCAGTACATAGCAGATACAAATCGTTGGAAAATCAAAACAATGAGGAAATGTGCTGTCAGAATTGATATTTGTCACTTTAAGAGGTGGACTTTAACGCAGATCTTTGGAAGAATGATAAGTTCAATAGATGCATTGAAAGCATGTGCATCTGATTTTTTTGAGAAACATTTTCATTTAAGCGGTGTCGAGCGGTCGAACTGCGTTAGTTAAAAATGATGTTACGTCGAACATGTCAAAAAAAATGTTTGGCAGATTGGCCGGATGTGGAAGCGAAGTTAACAAAATGTCTACCAAATTGAGAAGTTTTTGCTTTTAAGGAGGTTTTTTGTGACAACTGACACACTGAACGCAGGCTGCGTTTGTAACAAAACACAATTTACAAGATAAACAAATAACAAAAATGTCATTAAAGTGTCAGATTTCACCCATTGTCAAAAAAACTCCATATAAATGAATTTGCAGAGTTTGTCAATTCGTAGTGACATTATATGAATGGCCCTCAAATTGTCCCTTAAATCGATAAAGACATTCTAAATGCCGAATAAGAACTCACATTTCACAAAATAAATTTTTGAATAAATTTTAAATAAAAGAACAGCCGTACAGCCAGCTATAATGACTTCGCATTCATTCATCATTTTTTGGAGTAAATTCATCATTTTCCGACGCTCCTAGTCCGACATTTTATGTGTCTGGGAAAGCAACGAAGAAGTGTTTTCAACTTGTGCATGACTTTAAGAGTTTGGTTCAAAACTCCATCATCTTTTCCATTGATTAGTGCCGCAATTCGAGGTGAACCTGAACTTTGCTTTGAGCAAATCGTGTTGTGGGTGCTATTGCTTCCCCAAGTGCGGAGTCCAATTTTATGACAAACCTCAGACAGCAAGCTTAAGAAGCCTGCCTTCGTTTCAAAAGGTGCAGGTGGGGCCGTGAATTCTCAAAGTTCTAGTGTCTCGTGTGCCAGAAGTTCAGTCCCGACACATCAACGCAGATGTAAACTGCATACACGGGGTGGCCCCCACAGTAAGGGAATAACTATTGAGCTGCGTTTGGATGGATCAAAGATGATCCGTGTGTTTACTCCCAGCTATAGGCTTTGCAAAGTGCCAATAGGCACAATCAGCTTGGCTTAAAAAAATTATACATTTTGACCAACGCCTACGGCGGCTAGGTCATGTAGAGCGTATGGACACCACAGCTCCGGCCTGAAGAATCTTCGAATCCGAACCTATCGGGCAACGCAACAGAGGACGCCCGCGTTTAAGGTGGCGCACCCAAGTGGAGAAGGACCTCAAACAACTTGGTGTGCGAAACTGGAGACAGCTAGCCAGAGATCGCGCTAGTTGGAGAGGCATGTTGGTTGGGGCCCAGGTCCACCCTGGACTGTAGCGGCACACAATAAAGAAGAAGAACACCTACTATTGCATTGTTCCATTGGCTTGCAGTTAGAATCCTTTCGCTGGACAAGATTTTCGTACCTTGACCATTGACAATGACAGCTTTTTTGTTGTTCAACGTTCTCCCACATTTGGCATCAATGCAAATTAAATTTCAAAACAGGCACGTAGAGCTTTGGGGAGGTATGTTGGCTGAGGCCCGGGTCTACCCTGGACTGTAGCGCCACACAAAGAAGAAAAAGACTAAATTCACTCTCCATACCCTAATCTTGTGAACATTTCGCGATTATTTCTCACGGCACGATCAGGAATCATTCACAAAAGTTCTCTTTGTGGCGACAACATTCGCGAAAACGAAACATAATTGCTCGAAGAATTGTCCTTCATTGTCAGACCAAATGCGTCGTGAGTTACAATTGGAATCGTTCAAATTGAGTTGTAACAAGCTCAACCTCACACGAATTTCCGTCAATTATCGTGTGCTCATTGCGTCCAAAGACGTTCATAGAGAGCACTGCGATGCCATCACCGTCACAAAACGAAATAGAAAACAATTATGTTGTTGAATAAAATAACCTTTGGGCGCCGTCGTAATCCCCCACAGAGTACAGAAGATACACGGTCTGCCGTGGAAACGGGGAAAGAGAAATTAGCATTTATGCAAGCTATCTTGATTCGTGACATTCCAGTGGCATGAGACGACAGTGTTACATGCGATCACCACATTCTGCGGTTGAAATTCGTGGCTTTAAGGTGTATCACTTGTCAGCATCACACCAGGTGCGCTCTTTAAATCATAAGTACTGGGCGCGGCGACTGGGGTTATTCCGATTGATTTCCTGAATTTCACTAAAACTTGAGTCTTTAATTCATCTCACGCTCGCCTTTGGCACGTGAACAATGAAACCGTGTGTGGACACTTGTCGTGGACTTCAGTTAGCAGGGAGGGAGGATGCAGTGTTCGTTCATGTTAGTTTATGCTTCAAATCAAATTGATTACTTACGCGGCTGGGAATTAACAATCGCACTTGATCGTCGCTGGCGCGTTGCCTCTTGTTCATCGCGCCCACATCGTCGTTCTGTTGCTGTTGATTGTCCGGCCCTCGCTTCATCATCTTGATACCTCTGCAAAGATAAAAAAAACAATATGTTATGAGCCACATGTAAATTATTCGCAAAAACAAAAAATGTTTCATTCGCTTCACTCACTCAATAAATTGTAAACAAGAAAGTAAAATAAAACAATTCCCTCTCTCGATCTCGCTCTCTCTTAGTCAGAGCGGTCTTCACACCGCAACCGTATACAACAAGTGGTGGGAATAAACTAATTTCGAAATGAAAACAAAAGCTGACGAGCACCGCCGCCGACGATCGCTGCTAATGCCCGCTCGGATGATTAAAGAGATACCCACCACCATCGGGCCAAAGCAAAACGCTAAATTCCCCGCCAATTTTATGCACACATTTCCACGTTCACTGCCAAGACGTCGTCCACATCGATAAAATGATTTAGTATGTTTGTGCATTGCAAACAGAACCCGAAGAGAACAGGTTACACACCCCGTGGAGCACATGGTTGGATTTCGTTCCGTTCGTTTGTCCACTTAATCAAGCGACCAGCAGAGAACTCACCACACTTGCAGACCTGGCCAACATCAAAGGAAGCGTGAAAATCGCAATCGAGACACATTTCCCGTGGGCGTCGGGCTCGCTCGGCTGACGGGTGATGTTTGGTGACATTCAGATGTCATGACGGGCGAGTACATGTACACAAGCACTTGCATAGTGTGTGGTAATGTAAATCGGATTAATAATTATTGTTTACACAGTAAGTGCTCACCAGGTGGAGGTGTGGAATATGGAGTGTGCTTAAGACTTCGGCAACCTCCTCAATCCGATTAGTATTCGATTTGATGATTGCATTTCTGAGCGCGTGTGTGTGTGCGAGTGTGCATCTCCACAGTGCCTTGGGAGTCATTCACGCGACGGATGGTGAAGTGGAGCGAAGCAATATGTGCAACGCGTCATATCAGACTTTAGTTCAAATCGATCAATGCACATGAATGCAGGCTTAAGTGATTTTCTTATGAAATGAACACATCCGTACCGTACATGCATACGATGGAGGCGTGATTTGTGCGAGGAATGCGTGTGTCGGGTGGTTGGGGGCGGGTGTTTAATTTATCGATTCCAAGCAGCATTCCATTGTTCTCTTTGCTGTCGTAGTATCGATTCATGTCATTAGATGCTGTAATTGAATTTGATATTCATCGCATTTAGCACGGATAGGTTGAGCGAGTCGAGGAGCAGGTTCCCCTTTGCCGACGCACGGGATGAAGTGAAGAGCTGATGATGCGGGATGCCTTACGTACGCTGTGCTCGGTGAATCATCATCGAGATGAGATGACTTTAAATTGGTGTGCATTTGAATATGTTTTCGAATTTTTAAAGGAAAAGTTGGAGCAAATGGGGGCACACACACACGGTTGCTTTGGAAGACGAAAGTCAGTCTTTGGTAAATAGATCACCAAAGACTAACGAACAACTGGCACAAGGTGCTTTAAAACATTTTAAAATTTATGTGTGAATGTCTGAAAATCTCTGGCAACATCTACCAGTTGCTCCCCTTGCACCACGCTAACTCGAATTCATATTTCGAGTAATTCTGCAAAAAAATATGGGCAGACCCCGTTCATGGCTGCATCTGGCAGAGTCGATGAAGCGTCATGATATAGTCATGCACCGTGTCACGTCCTCGGTTTGACAAAGGTCCCTGTCAACCCGTCAAACTAGGCACTGAAGAAAGATCTCATTGCACAACCAGACTGGTTGATAGCCAGTCAATCGTGACCTTCAAGCCAACGTGTGCTGTCAATCGCATTTTTTTTTTGCACAAAAATAAAATAAAATAATAAACGACTTCGTTTGAAAGAGCCTTTTTCGATTAGGTAACACGCGTAACTAGACGAATGAATGGAGCCAGTCAGGATTGCTGAGGGAAGCAGAAAAGGATCGAAATTTAAAGGGCGATGCTACAACACACTTTTGACAAGGAGGAACATTGTTCATCCGACAACCCTAGTGTCTTACATAGAAGACAAGATAGCACACGTACGACGCTCAAATGGTAGCGCAGTTAATGAGCACAAGTTTCATCTTCCCAGATATGGAACGATACAGAGAAAATTAGCATGGCCCCTGCGCATCTTCCCAGATAGCTAGGTTAGGTTGGTGGGCTGCCATCAAAAAATTGCCAACACACTTAGACCATTGTTGGTTCATTGTGACACCCACAGTCAGACTACTACCACTGATCGACAACTCTAGCCATAGTGCCGTTAATTTGGTCCCAATGGCAAAAAATTGAAAAATTGATTATGTGTATTAACTTCACTGAGATTCGAACCAGAGAACCCTATATGGAAGTGCAGACCCTCAACCAACTGCGGCATTCAAACGTTCTTGTGTGAACCTAGAGACAACGTTGATATTGTACACAATTTGAAAAATGCAAGAATTCAAAGTTTTGAATAATCGAGGAAAGGGAGTCAAGGCTACGCTTTCAAATTGGGACTAATTCGTGTCCTTATTCCGGAAAAAAAGCCTAGCCTATTTTATGTGCGATAGAAGAAGATAAACATTTTCGCATGGAACGATGAATTTAGGGATCTTACTATTCCTGGTCTCGATTGTATGTCAAAAGAAGGACAATGATTGAACTTTTTCAAAAGACACATAAATGTCAAGAGATCAGGAATTCAATAATACGTCCTGTGTCATTGCTTATAACTCAGACTTCGATATCAGGGGATGTGCACTGATTTTAGGTAATGGCCGAAAGGAATCGCGTTTCAGCTGGCGATCGATTCTCAGGGGATGTGTTATGACTACACATTTGAGGAAGTCAGACATAAAAAAATTGTCTAAAATCCGGATATTGACTTAACTAGAGTGGGTACTGAATCTTTGGACAGGGTCACATTGCACAGTATTTCAATCGTAATGAAAGCGTCACACTGGGAGCTTCAAAGGAAATTCGAAAATGCTTATCACTCAAAATGAACTGCAGCTAAAATATGGCAGAGGATCACTACACATCCTGCAGGTCAGTGCAATAAACATGTCATGAGGTTTTTCAATGAAGTTTCCTCTGACAAGTAGAAACAGGAAAAGTTGGATACAATCATGTGCGTGTTCAGAGTGAATCCCAGAAAGTTATTCGTTGCTGCCACGCATGAGTTCATGTAGTATTTAAAATCAATTATCAATTTTACGTCTACCTCTAAAGCTGTCTTGTGTGCTAACTGGAAGCCGTTGAAAGGAGTTCAAAACACAAATCTAGAGACATAACCACAGGAACACCTTTTAGATTTAAATTGTTCCTCAGATCTCAGGAAAGCCAATGAACCACGGCAGTGAGAAGCTGAGCGCCACAAATTGTCCCTTGAGACAATAAAGATCGTGCACACCTTTTGTCAGGAGATGGTGCACCTCTTAGACACCTTCTGTCTAAAATGATGACACCATCCAGGGCATTTTCGACCTTTGACTAACTTTAACTCGGCGGAGCGTTGTTTATGACATTTCTTTTGAAAATCAAGAGTGTTAAGTGAAATTTCAGAGACATTTTGCAAATGTAGGTCTCAGAAAACCTTCAGAAGAAATTTTATAAGAAATTTTGGAATCAGTATCACACGGAGATTGTAGAGCTCATTTTTGTGAAACATTGAAAATTCAAACAGGTCTTAGGTTTATTTCTGCTCAGCAGACATTTTTTCTGAAGTAGTGCCAGCTAGCAAAGAAAAACCACGTCACATCTAATCACAAATTAAAAAAATATGCAAAATCATCTGACTACATTTCTTTTAGGAGGCGCGGTCGTGAACTGCCGAACCGATAAGACCAGTGGTCCAAAAAAATTCAAGAAAAATAAATAAAAGCAAATTCTCTCTCCACACACACCGAACAATTAATCACTCAAGACTGAAATATGTTTTGCATATATTTCCTCTACGAAATGCCATTTCTTTCTTTTGAGAGTACATGTTTTCTGTCGTCGGAATGATGTTTTCTAAAAATATACTCGTACGTAAAAAAACAAAGAAAACACGAAATTTAGTCGTGTGGCGTCAGAGAAATGGATTAGTGAATGATTTTTATTTTTTTCAAAATCAGTGGCCTATGGAATTTGTTTTAAATGCAATAAAAACAGAAGACTTCTTGGAATTCTCTCTGATCGGCTCGATTTGGATTTTACGAGTTGTGTGAAAAATGGAGGTCACAACTTTCGGGAGATTTACGATTTTTGACTATGATCATGGGTGGGTTTACCATGAAGAGGCTGCTGAGTTTCTGTGGTTATGACACTTAAGTTTTTCACTTCCTTGGTGGTTTGAAAATCCTAAAGTGGATGATGACCAGCACAAAGGGGAGTAGTCTCCCTCGAGGGTGTAGTCAAAATAGAACCCCATACTCTTCGAACTCGATTTGTCAAATATTTTTCAGTTTTTCACTTTTTCATTGCAAAAATTACAAGATCAATGTTTACCTTTTTAAGCTTATATCACACAATTTATCAGAATTTTTTTTACAAAAAAAAAAAACCTTTTTGGCACACTTTTAGGTTTTTATGCTTGAGAGCATTTTTAGAAGACCGTTCTGAGTTAAAACTAGTTGTCTGTACTGAGTACCGTTATAAACTACCGGATATTCCAACAGATATCGGTATTTATAGGATATTTTTCCTCACTGTCAGCCGAAAAGACCGTCAGGCGAGAAGAGTAAAGCCCTCAATTCGAGCTCCAATACTCGTACAAGAATCAAATTTGTTAAAAAACGCGAAAAGGAGAAAGAGATACACTTACATCTAGTCACTTAAGCCCTCGTCTCTACACGAAAGACCATCTCTTTCACATGAAACGGTCAGCCTAGACACGAAAGGTCCTAGTCCCGTTCATAGAGCACACCGGAAATTGACGGCCAATCAAATCGTGCGACGTTCCAAGTCTAATCGAACCGGACACTAGGATAATTTCATGTTGCAAAGGACAAGAAACATTGGTTAGACCAATAAAAAGCCAACAACTGGTCATTGATCATTAAAAATTCCGAAACAGGCACACACCACTGCAGAGAATCCGGAAAAAAAAGGGGAAAAAAATACTCTACACAACGATGAAAATTACACGTTCATAGTGACGTGGCGCGCGTAAAGTTTTGGCCAAGAGAACGATTACGGTTGCTTGGCAGCTTACATGTCACTCGTTCTTTTTTCTTCTTCTCTGACGCCCATTATCTATTGACTTTGGACGACATATGCATAAGGACACCACTCAGCGGTGTACATATGTGCACATGCACGACACAGCGGGTAAATGAAATTATCGTAGTCATATTACGGTCCAAATTATACCTTTGAAAATTAATAAAAATTGCATTCGATGCATTAAGGTGCATTTATCGTTTATAGTATAAGCGGTCCGGTGCTGGACACGGCCGTGTGTGTTCCCAGCGTCAACATCAGCTGATGATTTTGCGGCATAAATTTTTAAGTATGAGAAACGAAGTGACGCGGACACACTGCAATAAAGACAGACCAACGGGATATGTTACTGTTCCCCGTGTTGTCCTGTGTCATTATCATAGAAAATGGTGGACAATCGAAGATTTCATTGCTCCTATTAAATTACAATTAATTGCTGCTAGAGTAGCTAGTTTCGCTGGGGTAGGGTTGTAATTTAAATGCTATTAGCACTTCGTTATTAGAATAAACGATAAGCAGCGACTGTGTTGGTACTCATGGAATAGGACATTTGGCGTGGGGGGACAGTTTGCCTTCGGGAGATGAAGTCACTTAGAAGGACATGCGGAAAGATACAGTACTTTAACTCGGCACGTCATGTCGTGCAGAATGCAAAATCCTCGACCCATCTCGTGTGTAGTTCCGAAACGCGAACGGCTATCAGATTCTAGTCGTAAACCATCATTTATGCTAACTCGGAAGCACTTTTTCTGTGTTCAAATAGAATTAAACGATGGGTGAAGACATATAAACGAGCACGAGCAAGGACAATCAACGCCCAAAACGAGGCCATTAACCTCTTTATCACGACGGCATTCTGTGGCAAAAAATTCGGTGATCATAAATCAGTCAGAATTTTATTTATTTCTGGATGCGAATTTAACTGCCGTGGCTTTACAACTACTGATCGACCCGGCCGACGATTTCCATATTTCTCTCATTAATTTCACACGATATAAGTTGTCAGCGTTGCCCCAAAAAACCACCACAAGTATCCGCATCGTTTTTAAGCAACTCTTGATACAGAAGGTAAGTTGGCTGAATGCTATTTAAAGACTCGAACAGAATCTGCTCACGGGAGAAGTCGGGGAATACAGAAAAAGTCCAGGAATACAGAAAAAGTCTAGGAATACAGAAAAAAGATCCTTGTGACAAAGCACCAGTTGCAAAATACAAATTTCATAGAAAATTCCAAGACGTTCCTGGGAAGAGATGCGTTATTTTCAATCAATTAACTCCACCATCTCGTGGAAAGTTTTGATTGATAAATGTCTAAATGCAAATCGCTCATTCTTCTTCAGTCTTCAGCCTAGCGACGGGTCTTTTGTAAGGTTTACTTTCATTTTCGTGCGTATTTAATTAGCACTAGTGACTAGTGCGTGATGGAGAGAGGTTTCACGTGAATGCCAGATCTCCAACTGGGCTTGTTTGATTCGGAAAAATCAGGTTAACAAGAACTGGAAAATTCTAGTTCTTCCCCAGACCATCCACAAACCTTGTTTTGATTTTTCACAGGCATTTGAAAGGTTCGACCCGCAGCTTGCTAATACAATACAATACACTTCTGTGCTCCACGCGATTCATTTTGCGACTTGTCCATTTCACACGGCTGTACATTACCACTCGCTAGGCACAACTTTCAACATCGTCATCGGACAATTTGCATGTGGTTTCTACTCAGCAATGTCCGCATGAAAATTGCGCAAGGTTATCTCTTGCACTCGCATTATTCATGGATGAAAATAACGTGGCATGCAATTCAGTGCTAGTATATTCCACACATCTCCCAAGTCCAGATTGCATTTAAATTATCTACATGGCCATGCTTTTAGAAACAACACTGCGAAGCATGCCATGTTACTGTGTCCCCATGAAAACATGTACCTAAGTCATAAATGCGATGAAATGGAATGAAACTGGCGTGCTTCACTCGGCAGCAATAGATTTCGATTTGAACTGTCGCACCTATGTTGCACCACACGCTCTTGCTCCGATACTCTCGTTTGGACATGCATGCGTGTGAAGGCACTTAAGCCCTATCTATCATCGAAAAACAAGGTCCAGAGAAAATATGACAGCCGTAAGTCAGAACAGCTATCGACATCACGTCGTGCACAGGCTTTGGATAAGTCATATAGTTGCATTGGAAACTGTTGTACCTTTTAACACTTCTAACTCCTCAAATTCTGTTCTTTTCAAAAGCGTTTCTGGAATTCAAATTCTGGATGAGCCACAGAATCTGCAAATCCTTCTTCTGATGGTCCTAGTTTCTTAAGAGGCTCCTTGAGTCTCTTAGCTCTTCCTAATATTCAGGAAATCTGAATGTCTTAGGCAGTATCAAACCTCTTTCGGTTATATTGACCCAAGAGTTTCTTGGCCTGCTTCAGGCCTTTAGCTTTGTTCCAGCTTTTTCCTCGGGTACTTATTCCGAGGTTTGTTCAAGACTTGCGGCACGTTGATGGAGTGAGCGGATTGGACGGATGGCCACACACTGAATGTGAGCCTTCAAATCGGCGTTTAGATTATCAATTTCACACAGAAGACAAACGATTTTTCAACATCGTTCTTGAAAGAATTGTTCAACGAATTTGCTCGCCAACACCAGAGGAACAATCTTTCAAAAGTCCGTCCAACTACTCGCATATGCCGACGATACTGACATTATCGGAAGAACGCAGCGTGATATCAATGGCGCTTTTGTGAGTACTGCAACGGAGGCCGCGACGATGGGTTTAGCGGTAAACGAGGGTAAGACCAAATATATGCTGTCAACGGGAAAGGACACCCAACACCGACGTCTCGGTCAGAACGTCACGGCAGACAGATATAACTTTGAGGTAGTCAAAAATGTTGTCTACCTGGGAACCGCTATCAACTCAGACAACGACACCAGCGCTGAAATCAAACGAAGAACAACTCTTGCCAATCGGTGCTTCCTTGGGCTAAGAAAGCAATTGGTAAACAAAGCCCTCTCTCGAACAACCAAGGCAACGCTTTACAAGACCTTAATCGTCCCAGTCCTGCTATATGGCGCGGAGGTATGGACTTTGTCAAAAGCGGATGAAGCTGCTGTTGGTTGCTTCGAGAGGAAAATTCTAAGTGTGATGTTCGGTCTCCTGAGTGGAGGAGGAGATATAACGACGATCTATACGGAATGTTCAGCGACATCGACTTAGCCAGAAGAGTGAAGATCCAATCCAATGAATGAACCAATGCTCCGGCCCGAAAAATCTTCGAATCCACCCCGCAATAGAGGAAGACCGCGACTCAGGTGGCGCACGCAAGTGGAAAGGGACTTCAACCAACTATGCGTGCGAAACTGGAGACAACTAGCTGAAGATCGAGCTGGCTGGAGACGCTTGTTGGTTGAGGCCCAGGTCCACCCCGGACTGGCGCTACAGTCCTTAAGTAAGTGAGTAAGAACTTTCACAAGATTAAACGAACATCGCACTCACAAAGAACCACTTGCCCAGCTTGGTGGTCCCGATGTCTTCGCGAATGAGGAGGTAGTGACCGTCAATTCTCGATGCTTGTCCCGCCAAATGTTCACTGAGCTTAAATGTAGTCGACTTCAACAAGATAATCACTCATACAGGCCACATTATGAAAGTCGTTTTCACGATTTGTCCTAAACGAATTCTATAATGTCGGTAATTCGATTGTCGCTAAGAAGTCCGTACAATTGTAAGATATATACAACAACAGGCAGCTATAACAATCTTCGAATACGAACTTGTGGGCCAACACAACAGAGGAAGCCGCGCTTAAGATAGCGCACTCAAGTGGAGAAGGACCTCAACCAACTTGGTGTGCAAAGCTGAAGACAGCTAGCCAGAGATCGCGCTAGTTGGAGAGGCTTGTTGGTTGAAGCTCAAGTCCACCCGAATTGTAGCGCTTACTAAGAAGAGAAGCTATAACATCGTTATAGCACCTCGCGTTAAACTGTACGAACAACATCAGAACCAATATCGGAGGCAGAATAACCTTTGTTACTTTGAGCTCAAGAGGCAATGAGTAGTAGAGCCGTCTCTCTTTTACTTAAACACATTAAGTCCAAAGTAATAAAATCAATTTATGTCCCTAAGCAGCTCATACAATTCGTCGTTATATTTCCTTTTCCACTCACCATCTATGCAGACGGAAGCGAAAAGACCCGAAGAATTTTGCTCTTAAAGCACCCAAGAGCACCTTCGTCCGGTTTTGACACAGTACATGCCTCAGCGTCATACAGAAGGACCGGGATTATTGAGGTCTCATAGAGGACTTGTTGGACTGTTCGGTAGGGAGCATTGCTGTGGCTTTGGGGAGTCGGCTTTTGTTAACGTAGACTGGCAAGAAACACCAATAACGTGCTCAATTTGCACTATTGTTGCTTTGAAAAATAAATTTCCCAATTTATGTCCGATTTGTGTTAAAAGTCATCGAAAATGCCTTTGTTAGAAGTCCTGCTTGATATCTCCTCGTGGACAAATAATCAATTCTATTCATAAGTATCTTCAAATTCAATCGAAATCGAAATCATAAATATTTTCCAAAATCAAATACTCTTTCGGAGCCACAGAGTAGATGTGTAATGAAAACATGTCGTCAGTACCCAGGGCACTTGTTTGAAAAACGGACTTATAGTCAAGACAATTTTGAAGTGGCACACATAAGGGAAGAGGACCTAAATAAATACTCAATTTATTAAAAGGTACGAAGGTACGAAGGAATAGAAACCACCGATGGTGAGTTTCCAACTTGTCATTTACACCCTCGAAGTCCACAAAAACGGAAACCAATGAAATTGATTGCAATGAACGAGTGGTCGAAGAGTTTGGAATGAAGTGGCGGTGGTAACAAAACCGACATTTGTTGTGAAACCCTTTTTTTTTTAATTTTTATCAAAACAAATTGAAGTCAATTTTCAATTGTGCCCAAATGAAGTTATTCTTTAAATTCATCAATGGCCTCTGATGACTTGTGGGGATCAGGTCAATTAGTCCACCTAACACAAAATACGCACCGTAAAACTGATGCAGACAAACTTGTGGCCGATCGAGTCATTAAGCCCGCAAAATCAGATTCATATTCATTCATTTTTTTTTGCGCTGCATTTTAATAAAATTTCCCATTTTTTTAGTTCATGTGATCGTTAAACGTTTAGAAAACAATTTCCGAGATAACAGCTTAATTCGAAGTCTATTATGTTCATTAGTGTGTCGGGCCACCATCCGCTGATTAATTAATCCAATTAATCTATCGTGCGAATAAGTCACCGAGTACGCGCTGAAAAACATCCCCCATGTAACGGGCAATTGCTGTGGGTTATCTCACACGAGTGCAGAGTCACTTTTTAACGCAGCGAGAGCGCGTCGAGTTTATTATTCCAATCTCAGGGCGGAAATATGAAAAAAAAATATATTTTTGTCAGCTCATACTGCTCACATCCACGGTAGCTGTGCATGCGTTCATATTTTATGCAGGCCCATAAAGCGTTTATGAATCCATCCTGATTTACGCATAATTTATGTCGTGTACACGTTCGTCATCCATCACTTACCGCTGCACGCTGCTGTTGTGATTGGTTGTTTTTATTCGAAAATTGTGATGGCATATTTTTTCGTTTTGTTTTTGTGTTTGCATTTACTTCAGGCAATGATAACAATAAGCAATGGCAAGTCGTCTAGACTTTTCATTTGAATAAAATACCAGAAATTTGATGTAGCTCTCGAAGGCGACGCCATGCACCTAGCCACGGGTGATTTTCATGAGAAATTTGCACACGAGTCAATCAAAATCATCATTGAATTGCGACAAACCAGGTTTTGTTTATTCGAACAAACTTGTTTTGGACATTTGACAAGTTTTTAATTGGTATTATTTGTTTTGTGGTTATTATTGATTGACAGTAGGTAAGTCTGCAGCAAAAGTCTTATCTGAAGATATTTGTCAATTTTTTGTGCTGTCCCATAGCGACGGTGATTACCTATCGGATTTTATTCAAATCAAGCTTCTCGGGACATTTGGTCAAACGGCAATAAAAATAAACATGTTTTTTTATTAGTCATTCTATTTGGTTGCGGTTAATCTTTTGCAGTCGTAACTGCTGAATAGCTAGCTACTAGCTGAAGAGTTCGATACGAGGGAATAAAATGACGAGTTCTAGGAATCTGATTCATATTTCATATCGCCAGCTTCGGAATCATGGCTCTGAGTTATTTAAACGAGACGCAATCTCATCGATCTTGGTTTCCAGATCGTCATCGTGCCGACAGAGCTGTATTATTGAACCAAAAAGCGGGGTCTTATCATGAAAAATGGAATGAAAATACAAAGTATTCGCCCCCTTCGAGTAGGGAAAAAATGGGATGTTGATGCATTTTGCTTTTTGCTTATTCGGTGTATTCCCCACAGCTCAAGCAAAGATATATGTATAAGTCAAAGTCAAATTATCGTCAGTAACACAAGCAAGTGACTTTCGCACCACTTACACAATTGAACATCAATCTTTTTAGCTAATTGTGTGCATACGTGCGTGCATACAGAAGAAATATTGCTAATATATGGTATACGTGAAAATTAAGTTTTAATGAAGACCTTAATTTATCCCATTCATTGCTTTCCACAGCATTGGATTGCGTTATTTGACTACGTGAAGGATTTTTCGCAAGTATGTATCTTGGTACAAAACCTTCCAAAATACGTCTCGCGAACTGCCTAGTTTCTTTATCTACAAATTGTCTACAACAATGAAGCTCTTAGCTGAATTGTTGTTACCAAACAAAACTATTCCGGTGGAGTTGTTGAAAACATAGATTGAGAAAAGAGAGGCTAGAAAGTGAAGCAAAAAACGAAGTAGAATTAGAGGTCTATGGCGCAAGTGGGCTTGTGGCGCCTTGGCTACAGAAGAGGTTTTACCGAACCAACGTTCAATCAATCGACAAGTATAGATTTATGAATGAACAAACAATGACGAGACATTCCTCTCGTTATAATGTAGCAGTTACGAAAGTCATCGAAAGGATGCATACTGTCACCACTATTGTTTCTGGTGGTTATTAGCGACATACTCCGTGCATCATTGATGGACGGAAATTATGGCATTCGATGATGTTTGTCTACTTTCGAATCAGGTAATGGATCTTCATTTTATGGTCCATAATCTAGAAACAGAGGCAAAAAAGTGGGGCTCAAAATAAACACGGCAAAAACTAAAGTTCTTAGTATTTTTGACAACCACGCCACCGCGGAAGTGTGGTCTCGGCTAATCGCGGTGGCACCGAATTGGACGTGTGCAACAGAATAACGAAGGTTAAAGCTGCGTTCGGAATGCTATCGACGATCTGGAAAAGCAATGTCATCAGCTTAAGAACCAAGCTGGGAATGTTCCGCTCCAACGTAGAATCGGTGCTGCTATATGGATGCAGCACCTGGAAAGTGGACATCATTACCACGCGAAAGCTGCAATCTTGCGTAAACAGATGTTTAAGAAACATCCTTAGGATTTTCTGGCCGAACCGTATCTCTAACGAGCAATTGTACCTGAGAACGGGCCAGGAACCTATAAACATCACAATACGAAGGAGAAAGTGGCGGTGGATCGGACGCACCCTACGGCGCGAAGACAATTCCATTGCGCAGTACGCCATGCAGTGGAATCCGCTTATGCAGGCGGGCAGAACAGCGGGACGCCCTAGGCAAACATGGCGCAGAACAGTTGAAAAGGAATCGAGGTCTTTAGGAATGAATTGGAGTGAGCTCAAAGGCGTTGCAGAAATTCGAACGAGATGGCGCGCAGGTGGGGTTGACGCCCTATGCCCCCCGAGGGGTTAAAGGACTTAAGTAAGAAAGTCATCGAACTATTTTCGGAGTTACAGCAGAAGATTCAATGTATGGAATATACATATGTATGTCGCATGTGGTGGTGGTGAATTTTCCAGGTCGTGGTGAATTTCCCAACGCAATGAGTACATAGGCGAATTCCCGTGTAAGTTTTGCTGATTTTGTCGAGCAGTGTCATGTACTTGTCCTTTCCTGCACTCTGATCGAACACAGCGTCAATTAGCTAAAAGCTTCATTGTAGTTTAGCTTGGGGTTTCAAACAAGCTGAAGTGACTTAAACTTGAAACCAACAAATTGAGGACAGCTTGCCATTACTCTGCAAAGTCTATAGGATGTGTTTCATTTGATTGGTTTTAAGCGCATTTGCGTGCACTTTCATTTGACATTCAGATTCAACAGATCGTAATCAATGCGTACTTTCTTGCAAACAAATGTGCTGTACAATAACTCCTAATTTCGGTCTGTTTCAGTTCGGGTTGGTATTCAGAAACATCCCCGGCAACAATGCAGCGGATGATTTAGCCAGTTACGTAATAGCTCGCGGTAAAGCTCTGCCTTAACTGCAACTGCTAGCTCCAGACAAATCGAACCCTAACACATTATTTTTCCTTTCGCTGACAAGCACTTTACACGAAACTTCCCTTTTTTTTTGTATATCCCAAGAGCAGTAGCAGTCATCTTGAATCTTGCATAGATCGTATTTTATTGTATCTACAATTCGCGTTGCACTTCTAAACAAGAACGTCTCTGATACGTCGTGCCACAAACTCGCAGACATCATGGAATATTTTCAACCCTTTCCTCAATTTGAAAACATGATTACTTCACGATGTAATGAATCAACTTCAATTTCCGACAATCGGCTGGAAATCAATACCGGATTCACTACCTTTAATCAAATTTATGAGTTGCACATATTTTAAAATGTGAACCATCTGTCCGAAAAAAAAACCACAGCATGTCACCTCTAGCCACACGTGTTGCCGGCCGAACGAAGTCACAGTCGAGGTGTGTCCACGGCAAATTAAGAAGAGTTCAAGGTTGCAGAGTCTAGCAACGAATTTATGCATAAAAACCACCGGCAGTGTAAATAAAGATTATCATATTTATTCTGAAAAATTCGTTTTATTTCGATTTTAATAACCGAATACCAACATTCTGAGAGGAGCACATTCAAATGTTGCTCTGTTGTGTTGACAGACAACAAGATTGCATAACGATTTAAGCTGTAGTATTTTTGACCAGCGGCTAATGAGCTCTGTCCCCCTAATGAGTCTGCCCCCTCTTGATAAACGTTTGACAGCAATTGGAACAGGAATTCGTGAAACCCGTCCACATGTGTGTGCTTAGTGCTCCAATAAATCACCAGAAGCGTGCTCGAGATTTTGTGAATTAGATTTGAGTGAGGTAACGTGACGTGATTTATGGAGAGTGACAACGGAAAGGGTCTTGACAATATTGGAATGATGTTCTTTGGAAAGTGTGAATACTAGACATCCAGTCTACTAGACATCCAGTCTAGGTTATCGAAATATCTGCCAATTGCCCGTATGGCTGCTTGTGTTGCGAAATTGACAGGTTTCATGTGATTTATATACTAGATTCAGGTGAGCGACTAGCTATGTGGCTGTGTACCTTCGCTCATTATTGGCATTGAGCGCTCACATACTAGGTTTAGCCATTAGGATATCAGACTACCATTATATGGTATTTCGAACAGGGCCTGCAGCTCTACAATTTTGTCTGCTCTCCTTTGCGTAGCATTAGGGAACTCTTGAACTGTTGCCCAACTAGACAGCACCGTTCCTTGTTAGATGTACCTTGTTTCACGCAACAACTTGGTTGCAACTTCCACTTGTACTGTACAGAGTAACTTTATCGTGTACTCCCCCTTTGCTGCTGTGAATAAGTTATATTAAATTAAGTTGTGTGCACAAATGGACCATCAGATCACGTCAATTTAATTCAATACAATTAAGGGAAGAACACGAGAGGAAAGGTTGTGTTCTCCATTACCTGCCAAGCGTTGTAATGGCAGTCGCTTTTAAACGTTCAAATTAACTTTATCGAAATTCATTAAAGTACACTGGCGCATAAGTGCGGGGCAAATAATGCAATCAGCGGGGTAGATTAAATAGATTTCAATCGAATTTCCGAGGTGACACATTTTTAAATAAACGAAAATATTTACCATTCAAATTTACCAACGCGATTGTGTGTGATTTATAAATAATTTTGAAGTGAAGTGCTTAATTCACACTTGGTGGCGATTGGAGTTTCATAATCAAATGCGAGAGGTATGTAGCTATTTGGGCACAAGAAGCAATTGGGGAACAGAGCCTTCTGTCGAAAGACCAGCAACGCAAGACATGCACGCTATTGAAAGATTTTGGTCGTTCTGAAAGAATAGTTCTGCGTGCGATCTTTGGTCCGGTTTGCGTTGATGCCATCTGGAAGAGAAGTCTCAGCCACGTCATGCACCAAGTTAAGCATATTCGGTTTTTACGCTTAAGATAGCTCGATCACGTAGAGCGGGCAGGCATTACAGATCCGGCTACCGAGCCTTTGGACGACGGTAAAAAAAACGTCGTCGATGGCGATGGCAAACACAAGTGGAGACTAACCTCAACTTGGTGTGCGCAACTGTAGGGAACTTGCAAAAGATATTGTTGACTGGAGAGGCTTGTTGGTTGAGGCCCAAGTCAATCCTGGACTGTAGAGTCAAACAAAGGACACGAAATTGCTTCCTGATCAAAGCATGGCCCATTAAGCTGTCATTTCTTGAAATGTCGTATGCTATTCCTCACGGCTGGCGGAATTAAACGGCATTGCAGTCATTTATAGCAATACCAGTAAACTCGACAGACAGCACGGTCTTATGTCTTATGTATTCAACCACGAGATTACATCTTCATCCAAAATTCCGCAGGACCACCTCATTCCGAATACCCCGCCCCGTCCTACGGAAATTGTTCGACATTACTGATGCAGGCTTACCTCTTTGAAATATTACAGCTGAAGGCAATCACGTATGGCTCTGAATGTTTATTCCACACAGCCATTTTCCATTTTAATATAAAATCATGGTTCCCATTGAAACAGCTTCTCATTGTCAAAATTCCCCAGAAGCACACACCAAACAATCATACAATATTAAGCAATAATTGTTTTTCACGAGCTTTATTCCACCGTTGTCACCGTCAACATTTTACACATCGATTGCACTTGTGGCAACAAAAAATATACATCCTCGCTTTGATATTTATTTTGTTAAACAATTTAAGCGACGCAAAGAATACAGTGCGCACTTCAGTGACTCTTCAGACTAGAAGCGACTTGAATTGACTGGCGACGGGTTGAGAACTATTTTTTTGTTTATTTGTTTTCGACTTGGCAGCACTGTTCGTAGTGATAAAGTCAATTTGACACTTGAGAGTTGACTTGCTGCAAGTATGCTTGACCGTTTAATCATGAATAAAATCACATAAGAGCGAGGACACTTGGAAAAAAAAATGTAAATTTGCTTTGGAATCTCGGTTCAGTTGGCGAAACTTGTGTTCCACTCGTCCGTCAATTCTACCTCAATGGACAATAAACAAAATAGTCAGGTATTCGGAGGGGAATATATTCACAATTCTGTGGCATTCTCAAAAAAGACTCGATTTGTGATGCACTACTGCCCGGTGTTTCACATTTTTTTCCTGTTAAAGCAGCGGTGACCAACCTCAAGTTGCCTCGACTGTGTATCAACACCCGCTCTCCAACCATCTTACCCAGCCAAAAATGTGCATAATGATTGGGTATAAAAATCATCCTCAATGAGCTTTAGCGAAAAATGTTAAAAATAAACTGAAAGGAATCTGAGCGGCGGCAGAGGAAGGGACGGAAATGAAGTCAAACAAGAAAAGTATAATTGACTCTGAAGTAAATACAGAAACAAATTCCGAGCTCGCTTTTCGGTATTTTCTGTGCGTTGTTTTATTTGTGTTAAAGACCCTCTCAGGCCTCAGCCACCACCCAGGGAGGAGGGCACTTGATTCATAATTTCTCTTTAATGACACACTTCCATGAAATCGCTGTTGAAATGATTTTCTGTTTCCTTTTTTTAAGGTGATATTTGGGCAGGAAGGAACCACAACATTTACGATTGATTGCTGTTTTTACTCATTTTCTCTGGGATCTTTATGAGTGACCTATGAAACACATGGAAAGGCTGAGAGAACTTGGGGACGGTTTTTGATGATATTTTATAGAACATGTTCATATTTCATTTTTACTGCATCATTCACTGTATATTCGACAATGAATATAATATTGACGTGCAGCTCTGAACAGGGAGTATCAGTAGCAATCCAACTATTGGGTTACACAGATGACATCGTGGAGCCGACGTGCACGATACACTCACTTCCACAGTGATTGCAAAGTAAACGAAAGGAGTTGGACAGCCCTATGGGGACACAATGGAAATGATTGAGATAAAAGTTAGGAAATTCTTGGTCTCGTATGTGCTGACGGTGTTTATAGGAGCGACTGACCAACAAACTGTACAGCTTGTGCAAGCGAGTTAGTCTCTCGTTTTAGATGGCTACGTGTAAACGAATGCAACGCTTAGACGTCTAGATGGCGCTGTTGGTCGAACGTCTGCTCTTGGTTAGGGGGATACCCGGTTCGAAACTCATTGAAAGCAAGGTGAATACGCTTTATAGAAATTTTCAAATTTGGTTCAGTTACCATTCGCTGTTAGGATTAAATTAACGACACTACTACTGAAGTTGCCATCAGTGGTAGGAGGCTGACTGTGGGTATGACGATGGACGACGGACACAAAAAACCATTCCCTAAGTCGAACTTCCACCTCGAACTAATTTTTATATTCCCCGACTTACAGGAGGTCCACTATACCATGGCGTGGACCGCAGCGCTAGTCGAAGAAAAAGAGTTTGGCGTGATTTCGATATTTGATGTTGATTAGGAACAAGAAAAGAGGTCCAAGCAAAATATATACTACTTTGCAAGAATCGATCCGTCGCACATCACGTGGTAGAGATCGTCACGATCAACAGCAACAAAATGCTACAAATGCGTGTATTTCGAAGCGAACGTAAACGCCACTCCTCATATCATCCACCCAAGGGGAGATCTGACTGAGCCCTCGCCATTGGCATCTATTCCTACTTCGATCTGTCTAAACAACTTAGGCTCTAAGACTGCTGAGCGGGCATTACATTCCAGGACACAATGATGTCAATTCTGTTATGATGTTACTCTTGTTTTCTACATCAGATCCTCTCTTCGGTTAAGATGAATGGAGCACAAGACTCAACAAAAAGATGTAGGTTGTGGTCAAAGATTCGTCGTCTATACTGACACGTCTATATAGAGCGCGTGCAAAGGGCTCATATTCCGGCTGAAACCGAGTCCCCTGCTTCGAATAAGAGGCAGTTTTCGCTGTAGAGACCAATTAATCACGGACGCAACACAAGTTGGCCTTGATGACTGCAATCAGAATCCACAAGTCAATCAAGGAGCATACAAGGGATAATGACCAACATTGAATTTGAATAAAATTGCAGTTCTTCAAATTTGAGATGTCTTTCAATATCGAACGCACCCCACTGTTCAGTTATTTAGTTGCAGACCCGGTCACTCTGACTGCAAACGTAGCAACAATGTCACCAGAGCGACTCATGTTACAGCGCTGATTGGGTTCTTGAAAGCAACCAGGGCGTGAAACAAAAGCAATCAAGTTCATGCAAAAGAAGCATGAATACAACAGAAGCTACAGGAAACCACAGCGAACTTTGCAAAGATGGCTATTGACGGAGCTAGATTTCCAAATTCAGGTTCGATTGCCGCGCTAGCACAAGAACAAGTCACCTTTGTTTCTAGCTCCAGCAGAAGGCGAACGTGTTTTCCAACGGCTTTCCAAAAGCGTTTGAGCCTTAGGTGAGCCAATATCTAAGCCGTAGTATATTTGTACTAAGCAAACACGTTAAAAGCCACTCGGACCCACTTGGACTTAACCTCTCAACTGATCAAGTGGCACGCATTTCGTTTTGCCCTAGATTATAAGTACATACTTCGTTGATTAAGTTTGCAATGGACAATAGTAAATGTAATTGAATTAAAATTATTAGTTTCAATTGATCACAGAGCCAAATTGAAGTTTGTTCAAAACGGAGATTCCCCAACTAAATCCAACTCAAAGTATCCCCAAAGCTGACCACTGCCATACACCAACAACTGGAATACGACACATTTATTATTATTCTGTGAACTTGAAGGGGAGACGTACTCAAACCCTTCATACATATGCATATCAGGTCCAAAGGGGTAATTTGGGGCAGATAAGGCAATCAGACGAAAAGGTGCCGGCACTCCACCCTCTCTCCACACATTTAATCACCATGAAACCTTTCAGTGGCATGCGCCCTCCACCCCCGGTCAGCATTCAGCCGGAGTGCCTCATAAGTTATTAATTTAGATAAATTGATCGTAAAACCAATTCCTCAAAGAACAACACAAATTTGGGTTAATTTATTCAAAATTAAATCGTGCCCTTATCCGGCACAATTACACGAGTTCCATCGAGAACACCATGTCATCCGAAAAAGTCTCCTTCGATTTGCATGTCAATCAAATGAGGGAAGAAATCAATAAGCCCGAATACCTACCAAGGAAAAAAACTGTGAAACCCCCAAAAAAACGAGAACACACATATCCACTTTCAGTAATGACAGCAAATATGAGTGATCGGAAAATGAGCGAAGGCATGAAGGGAGGGCGGGCGGAGGTCTAGTCTAATGTGACCGGCGAAATTTGTGGAACTGCTTTTTTTTGTCTGTTCCACCAACCAGCCAGCCATGGTTTCACGTGTATGCCTGCCTATATATCATTGAAGGCCACCCACCCTAACCAAACCGAGGCATGCATTGTAACCAGCGGCAATGTGCTGCTTGCCCGTCAATCCGCGGAGTACAAAATTGCCTCCTTCGCTCAATTATTGTGCTACAAAATGTATATAGAGCACACACGGCAACGGCACAACATAAGTGCAGCTGGAACTACAGTGTTCCCTACTTTGTGTTCGGTTTTTTTGTCTTTACCGACACACCTCCCGCAGCACCTGATAATGAAGCCTGTTCGCCTGTCACACGCACACAGTGACCACCGCACGTCACATATTGGTGGTTTTCTATCTTTACAACAATTGCCCGAGAAGATGGTTCTTTGATTATTATTTCATCAGGAACGGTTTGTCAAAACAATGCGTCGCCATGGCGATCGGCCGACGGGCATAATTCCACACCACACGAGTGGGGGATAGTTGACGGGCGACGCTTATGGGAAGTTGGTCAACCTGTGTCCTCCTCACTCTCGACCACACAACCACAGGCTGGCACACACTCTGCAGTTGTCACAGTGCTGTGAAGGAGGACGAACAAAACAAAAAAGAAGCCGCGCGCCACGTCGAAGGGCTGAAATTACGCCAAACGTGAGCGGGTACGAGCCACAATCAACGTTTAGTGGGCTCGTATTTGAAAAGCGTTAATTAAAAATGACTCGAGCAAATTGCCAAGACGTTTTCGACCAGCACCGCAAGGCGACCACTGCAAGTGGTATTCAAATGCACATTTGATATGTGCGACTCAGCACTGCTGTTCCCCATGCGAGGAGGACGTGCGTGTGCATGGCTATGGCGTAAAAATTGTTTTCCAATCAAAAACATCCTTACCCCCACCGCCCAAGGTGGGTATCCTGCATTTGTTCTCCTTCTTTTAAGTTCGTCCAGCGACTTTGTCATTATCAAGCACCACCTTCCCCCCGGTGAATGACAAGACCGACCGACGGAACAGCCGACATGACCAGCAGGAGTTGGCCTTTGAGTGAACATTTCCGTGGCCACCGCCCCCATTAACGTGCCCTGATGGCGTGGTGACTTCGTATGTTTCTCCGGTTTCGTTCTCTGGGAGTTTCTAAAGTTAATAACTAATGTGTATATCGCGTGCAGGCGTTTCCTTCCCTGGTCCCTGTGAATTATTGACAAGCATTCGATTTTTCGTTATTTTCGTTGGCCTCCCACTTTGTGTTTTCTTCTTCTTCGTCTTCTTCTCTCGTTTACCTCTCGACTTAAGCGCTGTTTCGTTGCATAATATTTTTATTTTACACGGATTTTCCCATCTCCTTCCGTCCTTATTTTCGTAACTAAAGGCACGACGCCAACGGGTGACGAAGACATGTCAGGGATCAAATAATTTGATATGTGAATGAGTGAACGCACGCTGAGTGCATGTTAAGTAATTTCGGAAAACTAATTAATGAGCACCGAGGACAATCAATTTATTTGATAGCTTTACAGCCACCACACACCCCGTTCGTGTGCTGGTGGTGGGTTTAAAAATTGTGACAAATTTACTCCTGCCACCGAGAAGGTCCACCGGTCGACGTGTAATGAGAAGCGATTCGTCGCGTATGGACGGACAGTTAATAATGTCACACGGTTTTGATGATCTGCACACGGTGATATCATCACAGTTGGTGAGTTGAAATTGTTTTACGCAAATTAACTATTAATCGTGCTCGCCCCGTCATTACCATAACGAATGTGACTTCAGAAAAGTAAAAAAAGGAGGTGAAAACCTTGTGTGTGCAGCAGAGTTTAATGAGATGGAACTGTTTTTATTGTTTATGTGCTCGCATGGTGGCCATGTAATCAAGGTAACTGCTGGCGATTTGTTTCAATAAATTCCTCCGTTCAAAAATCTCACATTTGTGCACGTTTAACGAGGACTGACGGAAACGATTCACGCCTCTGCAGTGTCAGAATTTGGAACGAAGTGGTGGTTTTGCTTAGTCAGCCATTTAAGACCGAGGGATGATGTCTGTTTGGGGCAGGGAATGAATCAATAGTGGTCAATGATTGGATTGCTCTTCTCGTTGAGATAAATTACAAGCTTGTGCTTGCATTTTTTCCCCTTCTCCCAAATCTGAACCACATTGCGATTGAAGAGGATTTAACTAGAAACTATGCGGGTTGTACACATGGATATGGTGCCTCTTAAAGTTGCCTGTTTCATACTTCAGTTCAGTGTGGCCGTTGTGGTCAAGTGGATAGCTGGTTCAACTCATGCGGTGGGTGTGTCCCGGTTCAAAGAACAACATTCATTCTTCACTGATCCATCTCCATCTCGAGTCTTTCATAATGCTGACGATAATGCCCGTTGTCGATACCTTAAAGAAAGCAGTGCTGCCAATACTAGCCAGCCGTTAAAGGCTTACGGCTCCCTAGGAGCAACTTTATTTGTTGGCTTGCGGCTCTCGAGGAGCGACCATATTTTTTGGTGGTGTAATACAACGCAAAGCGCTTAAGCTAACCTATATTTTTTTTGTTCCGCGATTAAGCATTGCCGCGGAGTACATGATTCCATGAACAAAAGCAGCTGCTCTTAAGATTTAAGTTTTAACTTTAAACTTTCCGTTCGTGTTCGCGAATCAGTTGAAGGTCGTAATCAAGCGACTCTGCACGTAAGAGATACACAATGCAAAATCATTCAGTTGTGTTTACACTTGCTATGCACGAAGTCATTTAATAAGGACGTGGCCCGATTATGGTTTCCTGACCTAACTCATCGGACACGACTAGGTTTGTCGCACATTGCTTGTGTAAGAGCCTCGACGACCAGCTCAGGTATTCCAAACAACATCCATAATGACACCATACACTGGAGTTAATTTGGTTGGGCTGTTACCAACAGCAATTTAAGAGTCTTGAAATAGCACAAGACTCACCTCTTCTGAGAGTGCCCCCAACTCGGAGTACCGATTATAGCGATGAGCAAAGACCATTCGCCTGAATTCGCCATCGAAAATAGGTACATCTGTATCGCGCTGCTATATGGTATCTAATTAGGTACATTTGTTTCCCGGTTCTGTTCGGTATTATTGAGAGTCCACAGCTGACCTGGTGTTCCGTTCAGAGGGTCGAGAATTTTCATGGTGGTTTGCCGGTGTACAGTTTGGAGCTGCCCCCTGAAGGCCTTATCATTTTCAACAAATATAAGCTTACGTATTTTCAAATCAATCAAAGTAGCGTACAACCTCACGTAGAAAAGAATTGTATTCGTCACCACTTAAATTGAACGAAACTTAACGAAACTAGACGAAGTTGCAGTAGCAAGTACCAACCTACAAATGAGAGCTCCCACTTAAAATAACATTGAACGAAACATAACGAAACTGAGCTTTCGTTCGCACTTAAGCAAAGTAAATTGAACGAAACTCAGAACGCAGCGAAGTGGTAATGATGATCATTAAACCTATTGGTTAAAAGCGACAATGAAGTTTAGACAGCCTTTGTATCAGAAATAAGAGAGCAAGGAGATATCCATCTTCGGCCATTTTTACCCCTAGTCTACAAAAGAGAGGAATGTTAGGGTAGTGGAAATCCCTTATAAATCACAAATACTTTCACAAAAACCATGAATCCACCACAATATGGCGGCCGATTCGTGGATTTTGTGGGATAAGAGAGAGAGAATCATGGATTTTGTGGGAAAATAGTGTACTATTTTTTGAAGAGTGTTCAGTTGGTTCATGACTTTAATGGTAGGATTGGGTGAATAAAAGTGTAATGCCGCGTATTATTTACAGATATGTTTAGCATCAATTTAATACATTAATGTAATATAAAGCCTATTTCTATGTGATACGTGAGAAATGACATCACTTTCATAGCATTCATTCATACATCCGAAAAAAGTTAATTAACATTTCTTATTTGTTAAGAGAAATTCACAGATATTGAAACTAAAACTATTGAGAAAAATAGTTGCCAAAATTTGGAAGTAACTTCCATCATATATCTGTAGAAAAGGAAAAGCAGCAAAGAAACTGCTTTTTTTTATTGATTACTGCCAATGTTTCAAAGTTATATATATACCTGTTCATAAGTCTCGGGCAATGCATTTTACATATATAACTCATATTTGAGCAAAAAAATATACATTTATCTCTTTCTTCATTAATATCACCGTAATGCTGCCGACAGAAACTCCTATAAACAGGAGCTTAATTAATTTACAGCGTGAACATACCCTTTGTTTGTTTGCTTACCCCTCCTCACTGTGTTGAATACTTAACACAGAAAATTTGAAAAATGTCGGGTAAACGAGCGAATTTTCAAATTAGACCTTCAATGCACCCCAATGATATGGTTGGGGAAGAGGATCAGCTGTTGTCAAGAGCTCACACGTATTCACAGACACGGCGGAGAAGGCTTATAAAAAACGCTGTCAGAAGGAATCAAGGGGCAAGAGAGGCAAAAGATGGATATCTCTTTGCTCTCTTATTTCTGCTTTGTATTTCGGCTCCCATTCTTGCCCCCTAAAAGAGTTCGCAAGGAGACCCTTAATTCACTTCAATAAAATGTTGTCTCCCTTTATCATAAGTGGAACTGCATCAGTTGTTACCACTTCGTATCCACCCTCCACAGCTTGAAATGCTTTAATTTTCAAACCACAGCGTAGCGTGACATCTGCACTCCCGGCTTTCTCGCTTATGATCATCTGTACCGCCACCGTACCGCGTAATCGAACTCAAAATAAACCAATGATGCGAACGAACCAAATGTTTAATGAAATCATTTATGTCAAGGACGAACTAATCTCTTTCTCCTCATTTAACTCGCAACGTTCATAAAAATTAAATGCGCAAATAAAGGCAAACAAAGAATGTATCCACCATCCAACTGGTAAACACTGACAAGCGAGCAAGCGCTCTTTAAATGCAATTCACAAGCACGAACAGGAGCTACACATTTGTGATGCAAGCCATTGCATAATCATCCAACATGCTTCTCCGTCGCTTCCAACGTAAATAATTAACACCCCAAGCACGACACAAAAAAAAACAAAAACAAGAAGCACACACAAGCCAAACAGTGCCACATCCAATTTAACAGAAGGAGGAGAAGAGAAAAAAACCACAGCAATTGCAAATACATCTAACACCGTTGAGAGACCACGTTTAGTATGGCGTGCATTCCGTCAGCCAAGGTCAGCCTCACCAAATGTGGAAGAATCAGGTTTTTTTTCTTCACAGTCAATCAAAGGCATCCCTTTCAATTTCATCACACCGAGAATTAAGTGAAACTTAGAGCGGCATTAACAATTTAATGAGATGAATGGGCGAGATGCAGACAGCCAGAATGGGGTTAAGAAGGAACCAGTTTATTGGGTCTGAATGGGATGAGGAGGGTTTCGTGAGTTGCACCACACGTCGTTACATCTGCTTCGTTTCGACTGTGGGATATATCTCCATTTCAGATGGCAACGCGCTTCACAGCAGCACCACATTACTTGTTGCGCTCAACGCCGCGATGATAGGCGAAGGAAAACCAGAAAGAACAATACCTGAGCATCCTCAATCATGCATGGACAAGAGGCAAATTTTTGCGATGGGTGGAGTGGAATATGCAATCCCGCCACCCCAAACAATCATATTTGAATTGCGAATTTGAACGTTTGCGATTTGCGAAAAACAAGTAAGACCTGAAGTCGATTGCTGTTTCATTGCGTCATTGAACTGAACTTTTGATAAACGACACCTGGACGAAAACGAAAGTGGACTATCTGGTCCTGCCGTGGATTATTTTAAGGATTTTTGAACGTGATTCTTAAGAGGTTTTTTTTTTGCCAATATTTTATGTGATTCAGTAAATTTGTTGGAAAACCACTTTCCAAATACATAAGTCGATCTGAGAACAAGCAGGGCGATCTCATCAAATCTAGTCACACGTGCACATCAGCGATTGCTGTTTTGTGTTGATAAGCATGTAAGCACCATGGGAAGGAATATGCATTTGGCATTACAGCCGTCTACTAGTGGCTCATAGACCTAGTTTCTGCAGCAACCACTCGTGTTGTTCGTTCTATTGTTCCCTCACGTGTGGAGCGGACTTAACGTTGTACGCCTGGCTGATTTCACAAAGTTGCATGCTCATGGTGAACCACCTAAACCTGGCCCAACTAATTTGGAAATTCAGACTGCAAGTTAATCCCTAGACAGTGTCATTTTTTATAGACAAGACATCAATCGGTTGTCGACTGTCTTCTGATGAGATGGCACTTCTTGTGGGTGTTGGGAACCCCAGTGGACTTGAGTAGCCGATGAAATCGCTACCGGAAGGGAACCCACTCAAATTACTCTCCCTTCAGCTTAGGTTGGTGGGTAGACGCGATAGGGCCACGTCTCACTTAGGTCCAGTTGGACCCATTGTCATCAAACTCTCTACAGCTTACAATCTTCTAAGGAAAGATTTTTTACGTATGTAGTAGTGTAATATAAAATAAAAGAATCGAAATCGAAAGAGAGATTAGGATACACACGTAAATATACCACAAAGAGAGGATTGCCGGTTAGGTCAGAGTAGGCTAAGTTACTATTAAGACAGTCTGTGAAATGAAGCGAAAGTGATCGGTCATGAATAAAGAGACAAGACGAAGAAAGAAAAGTGTTTTAGTTCAAACGGTATGACCAAAACGAGTGCAATACCAACTAGGGAACTGCTTAAACGTACATCGTAACTGTGTCACATAATCATCTGGGACAGAATTTTTTCAAACTTTGGAGCTTTCGTAATTTTGAGAGTCATGGGAACCAGACAACAGTAGTCGTCTTATGCGATTTTTCTCATTACTCTAGTCTTGTGAACGACAGTGAACGCCTTGGTTTTACTTATATAAGTACAGCCCACTAGTGGAGAATGTTAGGTTAGTGGGCAACCGTCCAACCAAATTGCCAGCACACATAGGCCACTGTTAGTCAACAGTCCACAATTTGATTCCAATGGCAAGTGGTGACAAACCCGCAATTGAAGATCAGATAAAAACATGTTAACTTTAGCTTTCACTGAGATTCGAACCTGGGACCCCTATAACCAAAGGTAGGCACTCAACCAAGTGCGCCATCCAACCGTGGAGTGGAGAAGGACCTTAACCAATTTGGTGTGCGAAACTGGAGGCAACTGGCTAAAGATCGTGCCAGCTGGAGAGGTTTGTTGGCTAAGGGTTTAACATTACCGAAGCTAGCACACCAACAATTTGGTGTGCGAAACTGGAGGCAACTGGCTAAAGATCGTGCCAGCTGGAGAGGTTTGTTGGCTAAGGGTTTAACATTACCGAAGCTAGCACAGCTTACCTTGCCTAGGTTGCCGAATTAATAGGCTCTTAAGTGGCTTTTTCTTCGAGTGGCGAGACTGCTTTAGGGACAGAGAAGATTTATGTGTCACGTCGCGACTCATAAGAACTGAAATGCTCAACCTAATCAGAGAAATTCAGGGTTTCGAGTGTAGTGTAGAGCATATTTTTCATCAAGTTAAGCAAAGATGTTTTTCTGTCGCGGGACGCATGGCTCGTGGAAAGAACAAGAACAGCAAACAACTAACAGCCTCGTCGAGAGATAGACGTTTGTTCGAAGAACCTTCGCTTTAGGCTGAGGACATGCGCGAAATGGGATTATCTACGTGTAGTAATGCCGTTTGCCTTGAAAAAAAAAATTAAAAAATCGCTTAACCAAAGTGACTTCATTTTAAGTGACAAAATGCTGTGTCATGACTAATTTTACACATTCGAAAATTTCCCCGAAACAGTAGTAGATCTCCCTCAGTTCTTGTAGTAGAGTCTCCAACACTGCCCACAATTTAATCAAGTAGACGACAAACAAGTGTCAAACACACAGTTGTCAACAAACTCTTCAAAATTACCATACAGCAACCAAGTCACAAATGGGGGAGGATTACACTCAATTGATGGACAGGGCAATGGCCGGATGAAGAAATTACTCCACCAGATCAAAACAGTCGATAAATGAAACAAAATTAAAGAAAAAGAACGTAGCATTATGTGTCCAATCACCAAACCCCCCTCCTTCCTTAATGTCCCAAAAACAAAAAGGTTTTAGTGAGATTAAAAAAAAGAGGCAACTTGTGTGTACATAAGCATCGGATTGTTTTAATTTTGCGATAAATCAATATTATCACTGCGCGCGATCAAGTTATTCCCCCGCCGAAAATTCCCTGCACATTTTTATTGACCAAAAACAACAATCTTTGCCATCGCTTTGAATAAACACTGATGAAAGATAAACACAATTTGGCGAAAACCTAAAGAGTTCATATTATGATAACAAAATTTGATTTCATTTTTGTAAGTCTTAGCACAGACGCATACACTAAGGAGTAAAAGTGTGCACACGTTCGAGGAATAAATCGCAGCCCATCGAGCGCACAATGTGAGCAGCTATTTGCAATTTATACGCGATAAAATGGTACAATTTCCGTTCATAAAAAATAGTTGCGCCGATTTACAGCACATGAAGTGGTTATATTTTTTTTAATTAGTTGCAACTCATAAAGAGCGCGGTGAATGTGCGGGAGTGTATGCATCGATGAGTACGTTGGTTCGTTTAAGGATATTATTATAGGATATCCTTTGAAATTGTAGCTGATTGTGATTGTGGTTGACTATTACCTTTTTAAAAAAAATCATCTGGTTAAGTTCTGTTTTGTTTGAATGTTGCGCTCCCTATTAGGCTTTCGGAATTAATTTGACGGATATCCTTGATTTTATTTAAATTTGATAAACGAGATGATGATGGTGTTTTAAGCCGGTAGTCCAAGTGAAGGAACAGACATTGGTTGTTTAATTAGCTGAGGAGTATGCATGGAGGGATTTTTTAAATCCATTCTTAAACCTTAATTCTTCCCAGATCGCGTATATATTGCTTTGAAATAATTGTGAAACACGACTACAAGTCTAAAAGCTTTCTTCATTGTTCCATTATGACAAGGACAAGGTCGGTGATATGAGTAGACTTAAGTGGTGCTGACTTTATAGAGGAACCACACTTAGTGCAGCATAGCATGTTGTTTTACAAAATGCCTCATGTAATTCGTGCTCTGAAATGGCGATCAGGACGCAATTGAGTAGAAGAGCTCTATCTCGAAAGAACAAGCTAACATTTCAGACCTTAGCTATTCCTGTCCTGATTTACGACGCGGCAGCCTGGACTATCACAAGAGCGGATGAAGAAGCCCTTGCTCTTTTCGAGAGAATGTACAATACTTCTACAGCCCAAAGAGTCTTCAAGTCCGAAGTAGTCTGACAAAGCAACAGAGGACACCCCCAAAACCGATGGCGCCCACAAGTGGAGAAGGTTAGGTTATTGGACGGCGTTATTGGCTAACGAAATTGTCAGCACACATACGCCACTGTTGGTCCATTCTGATACCCAGTGCGCTTAATTTGATCCCAAGATAACTAGACCAGATTTAAAAAGCAGATAAAAGCATATTAACTTTAGCTTTCACTGGGATTCGAACCTGGGACCCCTATAACCAAGGGTAGACACTCAAACATGTACGCCATCCAACCGCGGAGTGGAGAAGGACCTTAACCAATTTCGTGTGCGAAACTGTCTAAAGATCGTGCCAGCTGTAGAGGCTTGGGCTGAGGCCCATGTTCACTCCGGACTGTAGGGCCATTAGAAGAAGAATAAGGAAGCAAGTGTTTAACATTGCCGAAGGTAGAAGTACTACGTTTGCCTCGGTTGCGAATTGATAGGCTCTTAAGTGGCTTTTTTTTTGAGTGGCGAGTCTGCTTTAGGGGCAGAGAAGATGTATTATGGTTTCCTTCGCCTCCTCGAGTAGCACTGTGTCACGTCAAGACTCTTAAGAACTGAAATGATCAGCCTAATCATAGAAATTCAAGGTTAAGAGTTTAGTGTAGGGCACATTTGTTCTAGTTAAGCAAAGATGGAAAGAACAATAACAGCAAACAAGTAACAGCCTCGTCGAGAGAAAGACCGCAGATCAGGTATGGTTTTGTGTGTGAAAAGTGGCAGAATTGAAGGACGAAAATATTGCTTCTTAACCGCCTGAAACAGTACAATTGTGGTAAACGAGACGATATGTGCTTCTTTAGACGTCTATTATCACAATCTCGTCTGTTTCGGTCCGACTATAAAATGGTACAGATCACTGGCCCGTGTCTGATATAATTGGACATCCAGTATATTCCGGAAGGTGTGTTCGTTGAGAAGTTTAGCAGTATTCTGGCATACCTCATCATCAAGTTTAGCCCTATTCTGGCAATACGCTTTTTTACGTGTTAGAAGGAATTTGCAACGATTTCTCTTTTTGCATTGTCCTCTCAGTGTTTTTGCGCTCTTATAAGCGCGAGTGTGACATAAACACGAATTAACCACATCGAGCTAAACATTATTGTAAGCTTTTTGCCAGAATACCAAACAATTGATTACTCATAAAAAACTTCACAAGGAATGAATCACACAGACATTTCTGAGTTCATCACATCACAGCCTCAAAGATTTCCACGTCATTGATGAAAAATCCAAACTTCTGATTGAAGTTTTGTGGGAAACTAAGGACTTAACACCTTGTCCTGAGAAAACACATGTCAGTTCTTTCCAACAGGCCCGACTTATTCAAGCTAATCCAGCACTGCATAGAATTTATCTTAATTCCACCAACGTATGTTCATTTTAGCTCCACACTGTCCACACTCTTATAACATTCATCGCACTTCCTCCATTTCGTATCTGCGTTTTGAACACGTTCAGTCAACAAAGGCTATTTTTGTTTAGATTTTGTTTGAAGTGGTGCACAAGCCGTTTGCAGTGAAAAACCGAAGATGCACACCGACAAATGCCCGCTGAAAGCAACATCCATTCGGTTTCACACTTGTCATGAAAACGAAACGAAGCCTGTGATGCTGGCGCACATGTTCGCGGTTAAACAATTAAAAGGTATCAATTCCCCGTAAACGGAGATTATCAACGAAATGAATCAGCTTTGCGATTGAAATTTGATTCGTTGATATTTGACGAGAGATTTATGCGGTCAAACGGGTTTTAATTATTCGTCTTCTCTTATCTCTTGTGTGAAGGACGCGTTAATATTCGTTTTTTTTTTTGGAATTCGCTTGTCACGACGGAAATAGAAGTATTTGCAAAAATATTTAAATATTCCATAATCTCTTAAGCAAATGAATATATTATTCAGTTGACAAAGGAAACTAACTCTGGGCTGGACTCCTCTTGAAATGGACAGCTTGATTTGAATTGAGAAGCCGGGATGCATATGTGATTCCAGTTGAAGGGGATAAGGTTAAGCAGTTTTTGTCTGCAAAACGACTCGTTCTTTTATAAACAGTTGCCGAAATTTTGAATAAATTAGAAAATCGAGACAATGAGGATAATAATTCTTGTTCAGATGGCTATTTGGTTACATAACTTGGGCGCGCAAAATGTTTACGAATACCCTATCGGCTGTCCGAAGTTAAGGCCGAAACCACTGGCCGAAAGTGCCGGGTGAACCAAGATATACTCGTACATACTCAAATGGGTCTTGAATGACTGTGGATTATAGTCCATGCTAAATATTGGGCTAGGGAGAGCATTCTTGTTCTATGGCTGGCGCTACAGTCTGGGGTGAAACTGAGCCTCAGCCCATCTAGCCCGGTCTTGTGCTGGTTGCTGCCAACCACGCACGATCAACTTATTGAGGTCCACTTCTAGCAGCGTGCGCCGCCGGATGCGTAATCTTAATTTATGGTGCTGTCAGTTTGGGTTGGAGTCGAAGACTTTCCAGGCAGGAGCATTGACGTGCATTCGCTCTACCTGACCCAGCCATCAGAGACGAGAGATTCGAACTCGTTTGACCAGATCGATGTCGCTGTACAGTCCATACAGTTCGTACAGTTGAGTCTCCTCCTCCAATCATCATCAGTACATACGGAACCGAAGACAATTCGAAGGACTGTCATCTCGAAGCGACCAAGAATCTCCTTGTCAGCTTTAGTGAGTGCCCATACTTCTGTGCCATACAGCAGGACTGAGACTATCGTGGTTCCTCGAGAGAAGGCTTTATTTTAGCACAGCGATTGAGCAGCGCAATGGTGTCATTGCTTGCGCTAACTTCGGCGCTTAGGCAGACAAAGTCTTTCACTTCTTCGAAATTATAGCTGTCTTTAGTGTCCTTTGTCCAAGATGTCAGTGTTGGTGCACCTCTTTCGTAGACAACATGTACTTTGTCTTACCCTCAATGACCGCAATTCCCATCTTGATCATAGGGGTGGTTCTCAGAGACAAATGCAGACTTGGCTTTGTACTTTCCTCACGACGTTAAGATCTGATCCCACGTTGAGTATGGGCCGCCATACCGCTACGCCGTATAAAAGGGATTAATAAATCCATAATAGTGCGAGTAGCATTAAAGCGGAAGCGGCTAAAATGGGTCTAGCGATAAACCAAACAAACTAACATGCTGTCATCACGGAAGGACGCACAACATCGACGTCTCGGACAGAGCGTCATATTGAGCAGCAGAAACTTTGAGGTAGTCAAAGATTTCGTCTACCTAGGCTCTGGAGTAAATAAGGACAACAACACCAGTACCGAGATCAAGCGCAGAATTACTCATGCCAACCGCTGTTTCTTTGGGCTCAAGAGGCAATCGAGTAACAGAGCCATCTCTCGAAACACCAAATTGACCATGTATAAAACCCTGATCATCCCTTGCCTGCTCTATGGCAAAGAGACATGGCCGCTATTGAAATCGGATGAAGAAGCTGTTGGTTGTTTTGAGAGAAAAGTTCTGCGTACGATCTTTGGTAATGTTTGCGTTGATGGCGTTTGGAGGAGAAGGTTCAACCACGAACTATACGGGCTGTACAGCGGCATGCACCTAGTTAAGCGTCTTCGGATCCAACGTTTAAGATGGCTAGATCATGTAGAGCAGATGGACGCCACAGCTCCGGCCCGAAGAATCTTCGACACCGAGCCATTGGGACAGTGCAACAGAGGACGTCCTCGCACTAGATGGCGCACCCAAGTGGAAAAGGACCTCAACCAACTTGGTGTGCGCAACTGGAGGCAGCTGGCGAAACATCGTGCTGGCTGGAGAGGCATGTTGGTTGAGGCCCAGGTCCACCCCGGACTGTAGCGCCAATCAAAGAAGTGCGAGTAGCTCTACCGACTAATATTGTTAAAAACAATGTCAGTGAGGCAAAGAACGGTTTGGGTTGTTTTTAAATTGGTTAGCGCGCTGCTTGAAGAATGAACAGGCATTTCATCGGACCATCTTATGTTTCTTAAGGTAAACCGTGTGAACCTCTTCTGTATACTTTCAATCCTTTGGCTAACCTTGGGTGGGAAGAAGTGTACAAGTTGCTGGTCAAATAACACTGGTTGCCAATTACTTCGCCATGCGAGTGGAAAGTTGCCGTCATTCAAGATATTTTATAAGTTGACTATCTACGTTAGAGTTTGGATCGGCACGTGTAGGGTGTTTTTTTTTGGAGGAGATTTGGTCTGTACATAAACTGATGCAGTATTTTTGCAATCGAGAAACAGACCTCTACAGAAATACATTAGTTCACCAAACAACGGTTGTTGTGATGGCTATCCAGAGGCGCCACTAGGAGGCTGTATGTCAACTTGACTTATGGACAAGCAGGGATCGTGCTGGCATCCTACCAGGTTGGGTGCAGTCAGCAACCTTGCCCTGTGTACAAAAGCCCATGCCCATGCTCGGATGTACAGAGATAAATGAGAACACGGCAACGCCTGACAAAACTGATTTGTTCTATACATGTTTTAACAACAAGACGACTACAATCTGAGTTGAATTTAGTTCTTGGACAGGTTACATTGAAAGATGTTGCAATAAGCTGAGTCTTACGACCACCAACCAAAACATAGTTTCGTCGATGGGGCCAACAAAAATGATTGAAACAGGCATGCTGAGATGTCAAAAACAAGAATCACAAAAATCAACAATTCAACAATCTCGCTAAGAACGCAACTCATAATCTCATTTTTAAAGCATTTATCTCAAGACCACCCAATCGAGAGCAACTCTGTTGAAATTCTTTCAATGATTATGTATTAATTTGACAGTGAAATAACTGAAATAAAGACCGATGCTGCCTGCCCATGGCGGACATGCGACAATGACCACCCTAGACCAACACTAATTTACACAGAAATTCAGAAATAGAAACAATACATCTCAGTAAATCCAGCAGTACATGTACCGCGTCAGGCCCTTTCTTCCGTCAGCTAAGATGACAGCGACACACAGCAACATGTTCCAACTTTCAAAATGTTTCAATTTCGATTTTCTAAATTTGTACCCATGTCGCTCTCATTGTAGATCTGATATTTTCTGATATTTTCTTGTTAGGGTTATTCTCCCATTATACGTGCACCGCCACTCAGGAATACCTTCAGATTGGTTCTTAGTCTTCCCCATCACCGGTGACTAAGGGCTATGCCAAATCGACACAATCGCCATGCCAATGAACTAAGCAACAACATCTAATAATAGGACGGCTACAAAACCGGCATGTCTGCTCGTGTGAAACGCATTTTTTTTTTTTGCTTGAGTGTGACATTACATTTTCGTCTGGGAAGCATTTGCGACGTCGGCATGCGCTCCTCGATTTGAAGACTCACAATTATTTCTCCCACTGCAATTGAATATCGAGTGTTATATTTGTCTGCTGGAGCATGTGTCGTGCGTGCGGCACGTTACACTCGAAAAGAAAAACCGCTAAGCTGTTTGATTATTAAAAACACAAAACCGATACTCTGTGTAGTGGTTCGTGGGGAAACCAGCAAGGAATGGTTTGGAAACGCGCATGTTGCGTTCAGGTTATCGGTTCCACTTCACTGTTCATCGAATTAATGACAGTAGTTGGTGAGGAGTTGTCATCTTCGGGAGTTTATTCTTCGTCACCAGTTCAATTGAACACAAGCTGTCACCGGCGACAGTGGGCATTTAATCTGAACGAGTTTCAGTAGCCCACAAGGAAAGTGTGTTTCTGCAGTTTCACCATATTCCCAAGTTTTAAATACAAGGCGTACAGTGGAGTGACTGAAATGGCCGAAGTGAAGGCTTACAGGGATTGTTGAGACGGTGGGCAAGGACAGAGAGTGTAAGAGTTCTAATCGCGTATTACGACAATCGTCTGGAGAAGAGAAAGAATCGTCTAACGCTCAACGTTCGCCAATTCCGGTTTCTGTCAGCAACAAAACAAATGCTAAACCGAAAGGAAAGAATACTTGACGTAACCTCAAATTTAAGGAAAAAGCTGTCCGTGAAGAGCAAGGAATTTTTTTTTTATAATTTGCGCGTGCTCAAGGGGTTATTAATACCCTTAATTGTCCGGAGTCAAGACACAGCACTGGCCGAAGGTATAGAGGAAGAGAGAGAGAGAGGAGGTACCTGTGCGCATTGGTCTTAAACATCTGCGGATTGTAATCTATGGGAAATGTTGAGCTGGGAAGAGCATTCCATATTCGTGTGTAGCGGCTAAAAAACGAGTCTCTAAATTTCACTGTGCGTCCCAAAGCAGGCTTAAGGGTAAACTGATGTGCATTCCTGGCGAGACGTGTATTGCGGGTGAATTCAAGGAGAGGAGGAATGCAATTGGCTAGCTCACTTGAGCATCGTTTGTTAAAGATCAGAATTCAATGTGCTTGACATACGCTGCCGTTCCAATATTACGTCCGAAGGGCAGGGTCGTGAATTTTGGAACGAATATGAAAAGCTGAGGGTGCTGTCATCAGCGAAGGAGTGGATTGGATTAGAAGTGGCAGACAGGAGGTCATTTATAAAAATGAGAAAGGGTGTTGGAGACAGAACAGAGCCTTGGGGGACACCAGCATTTATTTTGTGGATATCAGACTTGAACCCATCCAAAACAACTTGGATTGAACGGTTCGAAAGGTAGTTTCTAATCCATAGAAGCAGAGATTCATCAACACCATAAGCACGCATTTTCGACAAAAGAGCTTGATGCCAAACTCTGTCAAATGCTTTAGAAATATCAAGCGCAACTATCTTGCTTTCGCCTGCATTGTGCAAAGATTGGTTCCACTTTTCGGTGAGATAAGCTATCAAATCGCCATCTAAGAGGACAAGAGACCCTTTTTCTTTTTTTGGGCGGAGGTTTTAGAACGATCTGGTCCATTGACCTACCAGGCGGGAATCTACTTTTGCTGTAATTTCTTCCTTCCTTTCGAAGACCAGCAGGCGTTTCTACAATGAGGAGCATTCGTGAGCCCCCACCACATCAACACCGAAAACCTGGAATCGTGAGCCCTTGTCACATCAACATTTGCTCCGACCATAGGCGAGACAGCAATAGACGTCTTCTTTAAATGCAACGCAGAGGGTTTCGTCGCAAAGGCCGATCACACTTGAGTCGTTTAGCGAATTTGTAGTAAGGAAGATCGTTGTTCAGAGGAATTTTCCTTCAAGAAACGCCAGCAGTGGATGATTGTACAGTTCACGTTGGATCGTGCAGCAAACGCTCTAGCTACCCCTCTTGTTCTCTCTCAAGTGGAACCTCTCAAATATGGAACTAGAGCTGTTGGCCGTCTTAGGATGAAGATTGAGGACAAGGAGGATCATTGTCAGTCACTCAAGAGAGTTCAAGGCATGAACGACAAAATTTGTCTGCGTCGGGAACTGAACCTGGACCAACGTAGTAGTCAACTACACTCATGGCTCGTAATCGTAAAATGTCAGCTAAGGCTATCATCCAATGATGTTTGGCTTCGCGGTTTGCAGCAATGGCTAGCGCAATAAATACCCGTGCTCATCAATCTTCGCCAGTTTGATGTTAAGCTATTCGTAGACTACCCAATTTATATGGCTGCAGTATGTCCTTGGAAATTGAATTGTCTCCAGCCACTTGAAGCCAGGCGTGCGTGCGCATAACTTGCTCCCAGCTTTATGTCCGACGTGCCACCTCTTTGCTACATTTGGTTATCTTCGCATTAACCTGCCATCACTTACTTTCATTGACTATTATTTCCCATTAAACAACAATAAAAGACATTATCTAATAATATTTAAAACCCACTTTACCATTCACAGAGCGCAAAATCAAATTCCTCCTACTACCAGCTGGAGTCGCCATCTATAATTAAGCCCCAACCACTAGTTTAATCGATTCAGAATACATAACACAGCCTAGACCCAGCGGCAACATCGCCAGCTGTTTCAAAACGTTGCGCGTCAATCAATTCGCTTTGATTTTTAAGCGCCGGCAATAAATTTTTAATGTTTCAGATCAGAGGGAATGCTAAATCTGATGCATGGCTTTCCTGTCAATCGCTTTAAAGTGGGACCATGCAAAAATGATGCGGCTGATAAAGTTTTATCAGTTCGGCGACAAATTACCGTTTATTTTTGATTGGAGATTCAAGGATTAGCCGATACATTTTGAAGTAGGTGACATTTAAAAGCGGGTGAAGGTTTTGCCATAACTGCAGCTGCGATGATATAAAACTTGGGCAATTAATGGTTTTTTGGAATGCGAATGTATTTACTTATTGCACAAATCTGAATGCGTCATGTGACGTGAGGTGAAATGTGATGGATTTGTGTGGAGAGGAGGCAGCAATTAAACACATTTTTGCCAGAGTGGCCGTCATGGCCATTTCTGGGAGAATATTAACGCGCACAACACGAGTGTTCGTTTTTAGAAGATCTTAGGCATTTCACCTCGGATTGTAGCGTCATCCAGTTTATTGTTTTCTCAAGAAGAGGTCCAAGTTCACGGGGGTCAACTGACAACTGAGACAACACGAACTGTCAATCTACAAGGTCTCCCTATCAAAGGCGTGTAGAAGATTGCTCCAGTTGCATGATGTACAACATTTCGAGGCAAATTAACAGTTACCTCACATAAAAGGCCTGTACCAACTTATCGAGTGCACTTACTCCCCGATAAAGTAGCCACAACACCTCTAAAGCCTTTGTAGCATCTATTGTCTTTCATAATTGGTGTTTGTCATAATATCCCTACATAATATAACTACAGAGGTATATCCCTGCTCAATGTCGCCTGCAAGATCCTATCCAGTGTACTGTGTGAACGTCTGTGCGGCTTCCTACCCGGCAAATCGACTACAGACCAAATCTTCACACTAACGCAGATCCTGGAGAAGACCAGCGAGTTTCAAATCGATACTCACCTTCTGTTCATCGATTTTAAAGCCGCATACGACAGCATTCATCGCAAGGAGCTATTCGAAGCGATGGCCGAATTCGGGATCCCGGGAAAACTGATCCGGTTGTGTCGCACCACGCTAACACATACGCGATGCACCGTGCAGTTCGGTTCAAAAACCTCTGAACCGTTCGAAACCTGCACCGGATTTCGGCAAGGAGATGCGCTGTCGTGTGATTTCTTCAATCTGGTACTGGAGAAGATAGTGCGGCGGGCAAAAGTCAACACGGAAGACACTATCTTCTACAAGTCAGTCCAGCTGTTGGGATACGCGGATGACATCGACATTGTCGCGCGGTCCCAACGTGCCATCGTGGAAGCTTTCACGGCAATTGAGGAACAGGCGAAACGAGCTGGTCTTAAGGTCAACGAGGACAAAACAAAATATATGCTGTCGAGCAAAAAACGATCCGCCGCACACCACCTAGGCCAAAACGTCACAATGGACAGCTACAATTTCGAGGTAGTAAAGGAGTCCACGAATGACATCGTAGTGGAGATCCGACGTAGAATCGCCCTTGGCAACCGATGCTACTTCGGTCTGTCAAAACAACTGGGCTCGAAAGTCCTGACTCGAAGGACCAAAGCCATGCTCTACAAAACCCTTATAATGCCAGTCCTACTTTATGGAGCCGAAAGCTGGACATTAAGTAAGGCTGATTCTTGGTGCCTTCGAAAGAAAAATTCTACGTCGGATATATGGTCCCGTCTGCGAGGAAGGCGAATGGAGGAGAAGACAACCGCGAACTCAACAAGCTGTACAAGGATGTGGATGTAGTCCGGAAGGCAAAAATCCGTCGACTATACTGGCTCGGCCACATCGAGCGGATGGACAACAACGCTCCAGCAAAGAGGGTCTTCGAAGGAGAGGAAGACCAAACCTCCGGTACAAAGACCAAGTCATTGCGGATGTAAGACAGCTTGGCCTTGATGACTGGAAGCAGCGTGCCCAGGACCGTCACCGATGGAAGGCAGCAATTGCTCAGGCACAGACCCTTCATGGTTCGTCTGCCTGATAAGTAAGTAAGCAATATCCCGCTTCAGTAAACAAATGCTCACACTGTACACCATGACTGACTCTCTGAGGCTCATTCAGACACGGGCCTGATTTTTCACTTGCAGGTAACAACTCCTCTTCATGACACAGCTCTGAACAACCAACGATCGAATTATTCCTCCAAAACATCTCATACTGCAATTGAATCGACCAACTGACCAACAACTGTGCAAAGACTGTAAAAGCGCAATTTATGAAATTCAATCTGCAGCTCCTCTTAAGTTTCCACTACGTGAACGTCCAACTTGCATGCGCACACAATTTGATTCTTAAATAGTTTACGCAAGTCATCAATGGAAATGGTAATATATCGACCATCTGATGATCGTTGTCAGATTTATTGCTCGCGAGCACGCATGGCCGCAGTAGCCTCGGAGATGACAATCGAGTGAACGACGACTTCCATCTCAAGGGCAATAAAAAAGCATAATAAATTGGACACCCATTCATAGGAACGAGTGTTTACTTCTGGATGGTTCCTAATCAATTGAGTTTGTTTTTTCCCTCAAGTATTACAACATCAGACAGCAAATGAAGCAAAGAGCTTCTGTTCCAAGTAGGCCGAGTCAAGTATTCTTGTAGATAAGGTTTGCACTCAGTTTGACTCACGATGACGCGATAAGAGATAAGATCGTGCGCATTAGACGTCAATCAAGACAGACACACGTTTTCTAGCTGCAGGCAAAGGATGATGCAGTTTACCTCGTTCCATTGCGATGGCATGCGGCTCGAACCAGGCATGTAAAAAAAACCCATTACCACCAACTTAAGCCCCAATCGAGCTCACTGAAAGCCAGATTTCGTCACTCAACTCTTCTTGTCATCCTCTTCCCACCAATGCATTGTCACGATCGGCCAACTGCACCCATACCAGCCAGCCAACCGCTCCGAGCACGCAACCTTGAACTCTTCACAAAAAAAAAAACTTACAACAGAATAGTTGTCGTAAAACCTGATAGATGAGTCTACAAACTGGTCCCGAAATCCAGTGGCAAGGACGTTGTTTATACGATGTGACTAAATTTCAGCCACCACCACGTTTTGTTGACACACACTAAACTCACTCTGTCGGCGGAAAAATCAATACGCTGCCCACTTTCATGAGAAAATTAGGGAACACTTCACCCACAGCCAACCACCTTACAAGACCGCTCCGTCCTTCAACAACAAATCGAGCTCGAAATTCCAGAAATATGTCGACTTTAATTGGGAGAAAAAAACTTCAGAGGTACACAGAATCGGCATCTTTGACTAATCAGGTTTCCCACATATTTCTCGTTGTTGTTGTGTACGGGCGGCTGAAGTCAAAATGCTCTTACGCCGGTGCGATGCGCGGTCAAAGGTAACCACGATAAGAGGGAATCTTTTCCGCAGAAAAACATCTGAATTGGGTCATGCCCAGATAAAATATGCATACTCAATAACACTCCCTACTCAGGACCGACATTTAAAATGCATTTCATTCGCAATTTTCACATTCAAACAGACTATTTGGGGACATTTTTCAGATTTCATTTTTCGCACAACACCGAGAGGGTACATTTTTTTTTTCTTTTTCTTTTATTTGAGATGATTTTTTTTCGCAATCGTTCGATTTACTACTCACCTTGTAGATTATTTGAGGTAAAAACACTTAAATCGAACTTGGTGAGTGGTATTGTTTGCAAAAAGTTCGATTTTACACTTAATTCAATTGCAATTCTAAGAAATATTTGTGAAAAAAAATTCTTGGCGCGGCTAACACCCAGATCAAGCACATAAAACTAATGAATTGCAAATGGCGGACGGGGATGAGTTTGTGTGTAGCTGATGAGAGGTGGGAAATTATTATTTGTTCGAGATTGTAGTAGATTGGCGAGGGGGATATTTTTTCACTTGAATGGCTTCTGTTAGGTTTTGTTTGTGCAGATTTTTATGATGAAATTGAGTGGGGGGTGTGTTCGTTGAAGGAAAATGAGAAAAACATTAATGCACAGAGATTAAATCAGTGTTGATTAGGTAATTTTTATTCTAAAATATAAGATGACAACCATCTACATACTGACATTTATTTGGCAATCATTCCTAACTGATGGAAGAAATCTACTCTATTTAAAACAGCATACGCAAGAAGTACAATCGTGTGGAAAATCCACAATTGTTCGATGTATTGAATACTTAAAGTCGATTTCTGGTTTGAAGGGATGCTATGACGCAAAAAACAGCTTTTAGCATCCTCTGAAACCAATCTGCGGGTTTATGTTCATTCGATGTGCATTTATTCATTAACTAGGACCAGGAGTCTGTTGCTAGCATAATGAGGCGCAGCTCATGGTGAAGGACTATCTAAATTTAGTCCGTCATATTACCCTCGCGTGATGATAGCAAAATATCAGTTTGTCTCACATTTTTCTTAAATTGCAATGATAATACTTCATTTCTTCTTTCAACGGTCATTAGAGAAATTACGTTCGACCTTGCATTCGCTCTCACTCCCAGAGGGCGCGCATTATTCAATCGGCTTAAGGGTCTGTTTACAGGTAAACAGAAGTTCTTTTAAATCGAATGAGACTCACTCTTCTTCAATGAAGTTACTCCGATGAATTTTTATCTAGGCAATAATTCTTCACAATGAATACCAAACTCTGGAGCTCCATCTGATGCACACATTTATTACTACAGGGAATTATTTGAATTCTCTCTTGTAATCGCAAGAAGCTTTTAGACATGATCTTAACCGAGTCGAATCCGAACCTGTCGGGCAACGCAACAGAGGACGCCAGCGTTTAAGTTGGCGCACCCAAGTGGAGAAGGACCTCAACCAACTTGGTGTGCGAAACTGGAGACAGCTAGCCAGAGATCGCACTAGTTGGAGAGGCATGTTGGTTGAGGCCCAGGTCCACCCCGGACTGTAGCACCACACAAAGAAGAAGAAGAACCAAGTTGCAATTCATTCTCTCTCTCAAATATGTATAGCGTGCCATCCAGGACACATTTTGAGAGATAAGGATTGAAGCTATTCGAAAAATAAACTAAGGGATATAATAGAGAATACGCAACTTGGTCTACATTTCAACTACCTACTAAAGAGTTTCTGTCGAAAATAGCGTGTCTAAAGGCAATCATGGCAAATTGTTGTGGCTGAATTCGATTATTTATCGTCCCCAATACTAGCGGGGCTTACACTGTACCACATGTGGCACGGCCGAGGGAAAATGTTGAACTTCCATAAGACCCTACGACCATCCACTCGAATAAATTGAAAACCAATTCATAAAAATGAAAAGAAAATCATGCTGTGGCTGGGATTTGACTACACATTTAACATAGAAGACACAAGTCCCCAACTGAATGAAAACAAATATGTCATCCTCCCTATTAACGCAATCAACTTGTTTTCTGCAAATAAAATAAACTCAAATCCATCAAAAATCAAATAACCGAACCCCAACACAGCCGATACCACACGCTGAACGCACTCAGTTAATCACATTTCATTCTCGTAACGTTCCGCATTCCGTCCTCGACCGCAACCACTCTAATTACCGTGGGCATTTTTTCGCATTCTGTTTTTCCTCATATTCTGGATTTCGTGCAGAATATTCCTCACTTCATCGCCTTCTTTCGCCGCGTTCATTTGTGTGCACTCTCGAGTCTGCGCATAATTGTGTATTTAAATTCTTTGTGAATATTTTTTTGTTTGTATTTCTGTTTAAAATTCAACGACCGTTACCAAGATATTTTCACTTTACTTCGAACATTAATTCATTAAAAATCAAAGTGTTTGGATATTATTACACGAACTGGCGAACATGACCACTCAAAGTGCTGAGGAACAATTCCAGCATAATCTTGAAATCGCAAACAAAGCAAAGGAAGCTTACTGGCATCTGTACAGGGGACTCGTCGCGAATTTGAGGTTATAATTCATTTCTTGTCACAGTGTGCGGTGGGAGATTCTCAAGAATCGAATTCCGCATATTCATATTTGAATCCAAATTCAAATGCACAACCATTGGAAGAGAGTGTTATATTTAAGGGTCGTGGTTTGGGCAAAATGTTTTTCGAATTCCTATTCATATTGCACAATCCCCGGCCTGTAAATACAATGCCGAACAACTGTAAATTGATGATAACAAAAGAAAAAGTGCATTGTTAACTGTTTCTGGGGTAGCTTATCTGTTTTGATTTAAATAACTGTTCATTGTTTGACTTTCAGTGTGGAACATTTGGAGGAGTTCGCCAAGGTCTTGAAGGCAGACAATGTCACATTCAACAAGGAGACTCTGCTGAAGGACTTCCAAGAGAATCTGCTGCAGGATGTGTTGCAGTCGATGGAGAAGAGCTGGCAGGCGTGCAACATTGGCGTCAACATTGCCACCTTGGAGATGCTCAAGGACAAGTTCAAAGATCGCCAAGAAACGAACTGGTAATGTGGGCTTTTTTACTGTCTCAGTGTGATTTAGGCGCTAATTGTGACTGAATTGTTACACAGGCGACCGCACAACAAGTCCGTGGATGAGCAGACGCTGCCGATACGGTTGCAAAGGCTCGAAGCCGAACGAAGGTACCTGAAAAAGCAGACTGACTTCCAAAACTCGAAGCTGGAGGTGAGTACGCAGCTAATCGTTAGGTTTCCCAACTTAGAATTTCGTCTATTTTCCAGGAACTCTTGGAACACAATCGAATGTGTCGCAATGAAGTGGAGAAGATTCGAGTTCAGCGGAGTTTCATACGCGATCAGATGCATCGAGGATCGGCCGAGTTGCAAAACCTGAAGAAGGAGTACGCCGAAATGATTGGCCAAGTTCTGTACAAGGAGTAGGGCGCGACGTAAAGACAAGCGAATAGTATTTTAAGTAGGATTTACACTTTTGTGTTCAAATAGCACAGCTGCGCACGTAGTGCGAAACAATAAAATCTTTGTCTTCTTTTGAAGACGACAATAAACGATAGTTCTCTGTTTTTCTTGAACCGAGGGTTCCGTTCCGAGTTTTTCTCGTAAAACTGGTCGCAACCGATCCATTCAAGTGGAATTTGGGCAAAGTTCCTTTCAGGGATTAGGGTGAACTCATTAGAATAACAATGCACCTGCAATGAAATTCAATTTGCAAGGAGAGAGAACCCTTTCAGGTAGGCTGTGTGAAATATTTTGCAAATAGCTGCCAAACCTGTTGCTTTTCTTTTGAAGGGATTTGCGTTCCCAAGGGGTGTTGCCTATTTCTGCATGTTGTGAAATTCAGGGATCTTAGAAATGTGCACATCTGCCGATTAATTTGCAAGTTAGGTAACAATTGTCATTCAGATTATTCGTACACATGTCTGCGGATGAAGAAGCTAGTTTTCAAAGAGAGGGTTTGTCGTCGAGCCGTCACTCCAGGATGTTGTAGTTCATGTTACTTCTTGAAATCTGTGAAAGGGTAGTTTCTAGTTACGCGGCAGAGGATCACATGTTGCCTCCCCACAATTTCTTATTCAGCGGTACATGCTGTTTATTTGTATGACGCAGTTTTTCTTCAAAAGAGGTGAATCACATTGATTGTGAAACACGTGCTTTGTGGTGCAATCGGATACTGCGATTCGAATGTTGTATGGAAATCGAAATGAACTCTGGTCATTCCTTTAGCACTCAGGCTCGTAGTGAGGTTGAGGTGATTGCTCAATTTCCATTTGATTATTTTTATCTAACCACTGGTGGAGAACTGCTTAAAGTGGAGTCAGATTCGGATCGGAGGTCCACTTTATTGTTGCATTCGAAAAGTGAGCACCCACGAATTTAAAAAAAATGCCTGAGGCAACTGACCAAGAGCAGATGAACCGGTGCACGACTCCATTCAGCATTTGCAGAAGTCGCTCAAGTCGACGAATAATCCATCAAGAGGGTGCTTCTTATTAAAAGCTATTGGCAAGCTGACTGAGATAAACTAATTTGGGACTTGGCAAGCCATGCAACACACTTGCAATGAAAAATAACTTTAATCTAAATGAGTACCAGCACACGAAAATCATAATGGCAATGACAGGCTAACATTCAAGCAAGTATTGAGTACTCCCCTTACTGTGCCTTTATACTTTATATGGGTTCATCAGTGCGGATATACACCAATGTTTAGGCAAATGGTAGTATATACATATGTTTCTTTCAGTTTCGAAACAACCAGGAGATATGTGTTCGCTCTACAAAATGCATGCTTTTTGATCACAAGGAAGCCAAGGTGATCTCAAAACTAAACAAACTAAGTCTAATAACAAATACTTCTTACTGGGCACATCTCAAGCAACTTTCATCTACAAACTGGGACGCAGAAGCGCAAATAGATGTACAAAAATAAGCAAATAGTGGACAAAAGTATTTTGTCAGAAAAAGACTACCAGAACATTCCATCTATGGAGGTTATCAAATTTCTCAAAATAACTCTTGCGTTCTAGATCAATGTAGAACGCTGTATGCTCCCAGTGCAAGTTATTATTACAGTCACTCCCCATTATCTTCAATTCATTTTAAGCACATACAATCCCTCACAAATCACAAGCGGCTGCTGCAAGTTTGTTCCTCTCTTCATCGAAACAATAGTTTGCAACTAGCGATTGCTATGTATTTTTCATGTCTTGTTTAGAGCCCGGAATAAATGCACAGTTGCCCGGAATATCTCAGTGATCCTGGAGTGAACACATGCGAATGAGCGATGTCTTCTGGAAATGATCGACAGTTTGTTGCATGTTTTGACCTGACAGAGACAAGTGCATTGATCTGTATAAATGCCTTGCCTCTGTCCGTGCAGATTATTTAATGTATCGCGTGGGTATGGTAAATTTAGTAATAAATACATTTGAAGTTGTAAACGTCTACGTGCTTAATTGAAAACACAAAACGTTGAGTATTAGAAACAGAATCGACACATAAATGATATGTGCACATAAGTCTGTTATAATCTGGAAGAGTAAATTTCGATGTGCTATTAACAGCAGCTACAGTAAGTACGGGCCAGGTGACTTGAACGGGTCACCTCAGTATACTTCAGCTCAATCCCAAACAGAAAGCATTGTCACGGAAGGCTTTTTGATGTTGAGACATTCTACATGGACGAATAGAAGATGGACTTCGGAGTGTTGGCAGGAGTTTTTTCTTTTTGACCCAACAGAAGGATCTCTGGACGTATGAGGTGGAGTCCTACTATAATCTCCTCAGGCATAATGAGAGCGCTGGATTTCAAGGATTTGCAGATAGTCGGACGTACTCAATAATGTCAATTGGACACCAGTTGCAACACAGATTTCCAGATGGACTTTTAATTGTACGAAGACAAACTTGGTTTATACCAAAATAGCCTGGTGCAATCTGGTCAGGTGACCTTGAGGGCCGGCGGAAAGTGGAGTTTATCGAAATTAACTTGCTTGGGAATTCCGTTGGAGCCTTGCCACAACCGATCTGGCTATGTGTGCGTTCGCTTCATCTTGCTGTAACCTTTTGCTGTCGGTCGTCTCCACCGCAGTTTTGGGTAAAACAACTCGTTTAGCATTTTTAATATAATAATATGGGTGGGGCTACAGCCCATAGAGGGCCAGGGCCTAACTTCTCAGCAACCACTCCTGTTGTGCGTGCTATTGTTCTCTCACGAGTGGAAGGGACCTACAGTTTAATGCCGAATCCGAACGGCTAAGTTTGAGAAGCTTCTTCTAGACAGGAAATACTCTTTGAGCATTGTCAGTGACTCGAAAGAGGTGGGGTCGTGAACATTATTTTTGTCGCTGAGAGCTGGATTCGAACCTATGACGTTGAGTTTGGGGTCGATGCACATACCCGAAACGGGCAGCTTAGTTCCAAAAGGGCCCCATCAGACATAATCAATCCATTTATCAGGCTGGTGTCTTCATCGGCCATTTTTCGGCAAAATTCCAGTAGAATAGGTGAATCCAGAGCATTTTAGTTGCTTGTAATTTGGACTTTATACGGAAACAACTCCAATTTGCTCCGATAAGTTTCAAGCTGAAACGCTTGGGTTTGCTTGAATTGAAGATGCTACAGCCGCGACTGTGTCTTGAACCCAAACATAGGGATCTCGATTGTACGGTCTTCGTGCAATGCTTCCAGATTCGACAAACATGTTTACCAGCTGCACTATCCAAGTTCCAATTACTCACACAGAAAAGACAGTTATCGCATTTAGTTTTCATTAATGGACAACCTCTGATGGGCTTAGAATAATCAAGCGCTTAATCAGACCTTTTATATAAAAGAAATTAATCAGACCTTTCATCAAAGAAATACTTCACCTAAAAAAGGAAAGCAGGGAATTGCTAACGAGTTTTCTTAATGTTCAGCCGCTGTAGCCACTGCAGAGAAGAATTGTCGACCTTGGCTTGAAGACGATGGGCCCAGAGGAAAAAAAGACCCTACACCGCTATCTCTAACCCTTAAATAAAGCCGTAGGACCAATGGACCAACACAATGGCTTCTAAAAAACGGGCTGTCTACCACGCTCTTTCTACATCTAGGTAGCTTCCCGCAGTATGCCGCAGTACATTGGTATTTTTCTTAAAACTTTATTTTAAAAAATAAATATGGAATAGTTTTTTATTTGTTTTTATCAAGAGATATGTGCCCTATAGTCCTAGACTGTAGAAGCGTGTACAATATCTACGGCTGAAGTGAAATTTCATGTTCGATGCAAATTGAACGTCTACTTGATGTTGAACCTGTATAATTTTAATTTGATTTCATTTTGTTACATCCTGTTGACAAGAACGCCTTCAATTACCACAAACAACACTTGAGTGATGATGAAATATGAGAACGAACACGCGTGCCCTAAGTAGGCGGAGGATGTCATCCATTCTTCATTAAATAAATTATTCTTCCTTTCGCACCTCCCATCACAGAGCTTGTCATGGCAGCCATTTCGAAAGAGATATCGCTTTATCACATCAATGCATAACCAAGAATAATCATCACGAAAGAAAGCATTTGACTTCTGTAATTATGTATCCCGGTTGCTCAGATGAAAGCCGTGCTTGCTTCCTCAGATAAACCAACAAACTCATTAATCATACAATTTTATTTGATATAATCCACTAAATATACATATACATTTTTTGTTTTCTCGTTTGATTTGTACACAATCGTATTTGCAATCGTCTTACATCCTTAATTGAACTTAGATCGATTTATGCCTTTGAAATGATTAACGGACTATACGTATTTAAGACGAACATAAATGGTTACACGTGGCACATATAAAGCGTTAAATTTAAGTATACTCGTATTATACATTGATTCTTCGTTAAATCTAGTACATTTTATAAATTGTGTGTTTGCGTTTTAATTTGTGTGTGTTATACTTATTTATACACTTTGTTACATATTCAAAGCAAAGCATTTTAAGAACTACGTACAATTACATATGTGTCTAATATCGGACGATTAAATAAAGCACTTATGTTTGCTAGTGACTACTAAGAAAAAAAGAGAAAAAATTGTAAATAAATAAATGCAAGGTCAAGTTGGGTGAGTGGAGGCTCATGTATCTTCGTTCGAATACGATGACAATTCAGGGGCTGATATTCTCTAATCTACAACATTGGCTATGAGGGTTGTTGAGAAGAAAATGTTTGGCTGTGCAAGACGTTTGTAGGATGTTCAATTTGTTTTGCTCTAGCTAAGTGAATTCGACTAAAAACTAGTTTCTTTCTTATTCATTCACACCGCAACGTATTAGAAGAAAGAAAACTAGATGGCGAGTCTTTCGATAGAGCCAGAAATTGATGACGGAATCTGGGTAATAAAACAACTACGAGCGGCCCAAGAAATATAATAATAACATAATATAATATGGATGGCGCTACAGCCCATAAAGGGCCAAGGCCTAGCTTCTCAGCAATTGTTCTCTCACGAGTGGAGGAGACCTACAGTTTAATGCCGACTCCGAACGGCCAAGTTTGAGACTCTTTAAGCATTGTCAGTGACTCGAAAGAAGTGGGGTCGTGAAAATTATGTTTGTCCTTCAGAGCTGGAATCGAACCTACGACGTCGAGGTTGGGGTCGACGCACATACCCACAACGCCACGGGCCACCACAGCGGCCCAAGATAGACGATGGGAAATATACATTTTTCGGCATCCATTCTGTGAGTGTATCCTGTACAGGCATCGTTGCCAGACATTTTCCTTTTGTGCCCCACTGCTGTTTTAGGAGCCCGGTTGCCACAAACTCACAAAATGTCATAAAATAACAACCATAATTACATTAATTAGATTAGTTGATAAGTAAACAGACCACCATTTATACGTCATATTAATCGAAACTTAACGAGTGTTCTCCTTCGGAAGGCATATGTAAGCAACGCAGTGACAACGTTGATGTATATATGTTAATTTTTAATTTTGTTTTTACCAAAGTGCCACAATCAATGATAAAGTGGCAATAAAAATATGCCATAATGGCAAGGCTGCGTAAAGCCCTGACAAGAAAAAAAGTTTTTGGGAAAATACTTCCTTCCACAGCTGGAAGAAGTAAACAGGATTGAACTAAGAATCCTTCTAAGATTCATGTGCGACGCTGGGTGATGTTACGAAAAAGAAACACGACACCATTTAAAAGCACCCACAGATGAAAATCGTTGGTCCCTAATGCTCAGTACGTCACAACACAGAGCTCTAAGTAGTACTGTACAAACATTGGAAATGCAGCTAATTTTGAATTTTATACGAAGATCTGGATTGTTTATACAAGGAACAGAAAAGCAGATGCCACTTGTGTGTAAATGGCAAAGAGGTGCCATAGAGACAAAACTGTGTCGCACCTAGACTGTGGTTCTATTTGAGAGCAAAATCAGTGCCGAAGATAAATTCGGTAGTCCTAAGTCATTTTGGCAGACTGATGATTGGACAAAAAATGTCAATGTTGAACTTTATGGTCTACCTAGTGACACTCAGAATTTAGGAGATGAATGGATGCTAGCAAAGTGTTGTGATCCTTGCTCTAATCATTGGAATATCAATGTATATGCTAGATGGAAAGAAAATGATACAAATAGTGCTATTTTTACAAGTAAAACAGAACCTTTTTTGGCTCCTTTTTCGGTATGTGCTCAGTATTGACATTCAACAAGAACTACTAAAATTGTCTTCTTGTGAAGCTGTGACCATCTAATTCGTCAACAAGTTTTTGATGTATTACAATTTATGCATTAAGAAACTATAATTTTAAGAGCAAATTCAAAATTCATAAATAGACAAGCACATCAGCAACCAATTGAATTTCCAGAATTCACCAAAGAGCATTAAAGTAGGTTCTACCTCGAACTTTGTGGGAGAGCTGGTATGTGGGCGAACGTTAGTACATTTTGATCCAACGGGATGGGTAAAGTGTTGCCATAGAAACTGTCAAAGCCAATTGTGCATCGTTTTTCCAATCATACATCGATAGTATGTATAGTGATTTAAAAAGACAAATCAAGTTCGGTGAATCTGACCAGAGGTCTCCCTCTTTTTCGACAGAAGTATGCAACCAAAATACTAGATGAACCTATTGCGCCAGTTCTAGTTCACTGATGATAGGATGTGGACGTTTGGGTAAGCTGTTGTATACGCACTGTGGGCCAATGAAGACTTTTGTGCAGGCAACGAACAACAATATTTGGTATATGCTGTGCCAGATACAATTGTGAAACAAAGTGGAACCCCCTTATACAGAAGATGAGTAAGCTATAGGATGTTACTGGAATCAACTCCGTGGAGGAAGTCAAGACAACAACATGGACTATTTCAGGGTGACCGCGAACAGATAGTAGCTTTCTAAGCAGTGTTCGGACTTGATATTTTTAAAGCATAGCAGATCTCGAAGAAAATGGGCGTTAGATTTGAAGAAAGCCTGATAGATCGGGTGCACCTCTTCAATGTCTAAGAAATTTCACATACCACGTTAACGCTGCTCTCATAAACGAAAATTAATATCTCCTCACTTTTCTCTGCATTCACATTTTTGAAGAACAGTCGTCAGTTATAGGAAAGGTCTTTGTATTTTGTGAACACGTTTTCCTTATAAATTAAGTTCTGAAAGGGGCTACAAGGCAAAAAAAAAAAAACGTAAGAATTAAAAAGTGTGGTCGATTTTGCACTTTGGGTAGTAGATGTTTTAGATTTGAAATTTTCGCAAAAAAAAACTATATCTACAACAATTGTGGTAAAATCCCAATACTCTGCAATAAGAGCAACCAGTTCGTGAACTCAGGCATTCAGAAAGACTTCGTAACAGGAACTCTGTGTCAAGCTAAGTTGAGAGAGGTGTTATGTCTGAATACAACAATTCTAAGCCAGCGGTTTGCAGCTCAAGTCGAATGCGGACCAAACCTCACTTTTGTGGCCGTCACTCTCGTTTTTCTTCTACCGTCACTGTCATCGACACAAGATCAGAATCGTACTCATTTATTAAATAATTTTGTTATTTTGCCATTACCTGAATAAACGTATGAATTAATTACTTAAAATTCACTCTTGAGTGTCTTTCAGTATTTGATTTTTGCTACATTGTTTTGACCCGATAGTTGAACTAGAGTGACTGCAAACGATACTGCACATAGAGCATTGTGGACAGCTTAAGTAGATCAGAATTTAGCCGAGGTTCTCTTATGAGACAATTTATTGAAACTTCATGCCCTGATTTCATTTGCAGGAAACGCAGACATTAATCATCAGTTCAGTTGTTGAAGGCAGAACGTGTGTGGTTAGGTTAGGTTAGAATATTGGGGTGGCAGGGAAATTGCCAGCACCACCACCAGACTATTAGTGGTCCATTGTAATACCCAGTGTGATTTTATCCCAGCGGCAGATGGTGACAGAACCGAACCGAAACCCGGATACAGCGTATGAACTTTGCTTTAGCTGGGATTCGAACCGGAGACCTCTATAATCAAGGACCATCCAGCAGTAAAGAGATACCAAATTGAAGCCCTTTTTGGCCTATCTCTGACTTTGCACACATCTTAAAGCTTTAGAGCTGAGAGTGGCGCGATATAATAATAATATGGGTGGCGCTACAGCCCGTAGAGAGGCAGGGCCTAGCTTCTCAGCAACAACTCGTGTTGTGCGTGCTTTTGTTCTCACACGAGAGGAAGGGACCTACAGTTTTATGCCGAATCCGAACGGCTTTGTTTGAGAAGCTTTAACTAGACAGGAAATACTCTTTGAGCATTGTCAGTGACTCAAAAGAGGTGGAGCCGTGAAAATTATTCTTTGTTGCACAGAGCAGGAATCGAACAGACGACGTCGATGTTGGGGTCGACGCACATACCCACAACGTCACGGACCACCACTAGAGCAGCGCGATGTTACTTCGTTATTCAAGCCTGTTTGTGAATATGTTATAAGAAATGCTGGATGATGAAATCAAGAGAGGTAGAAGTTGACTACCCCTGCTTGTAGGGCCTTTTGAGTTGTTCTGAGACTGCTCAGGATATTCTTACAGCAGTTTTGACTTGACCGTATATGTGGTAAGGTATTTAAACATAAGGAAAACCAGTTGAACACGTATCAATTATTTACTTATGTACATAGATTTATTTTATTATAACGCATACGTAAACAATTACAACTGATGAATTTCTTCACTCGCTTTTTATTAATTTAGATTTGTTTTCTTTCAATTTTAAACATAAGCACATAAATTACATTTACCTACTTGCACATAAATACATAAATCGTATTATATTATGGACTGGACATCAAAAGCTTTGCATCAAGTCTGTTAAACATGATTTCTTTCTTCTTCGTCTAATATTATTTTTATTCGCGTGTACTAAGCTATAAGGTTAGGTTTTCTATACTTATTGAATTAATTAATTTACTGTAGTTTAGCAATTGTTATAAAATATTTTCTTATTGTTTTATGTACAGATTTTATGTCTTATACTTTATGTACTACATAGCTTAGGTCATATTTTATTCATTATTTCTTCTAATCGTATATAATGAGTAGTAAAATATTTATTTATATATCTATGTATAATATAGTCTATATATGTATATATAGGTATATGTTTATTCGACATTACAAGATAATGTTAACTGCTACTGTGGTGTTTTCTCGAAGCAAAGAGACTCTTGCTTTTTGTATATTGAACTTTATCAAGATAATAAAACTTAGAATTTTTTTTTATTAAATTTATATTCCTACTCTAGAATTGTAATAATAACATTAAGTTGTAATTTTTATATGATGTATATAGGTATCTGTATATAATATATATTTGCTTTGTGTGTATATGGGTGTGGTATACATTATAAATTTTGCTTATTTTACAAGAATTTTATTCGGAAAAAAAAGGAAAAATTGAGGAAAATATTCAAATTTGTGGGGTTGTGTCAGCATCTAAAGGGTAAGTAGGGAAGGTTTGTAAAAATTGGTCAAAAGGATTTATTCCTGTTTGCATCTACACATCCTCCTAGACGGAACTCCAGCTCACACTCGATAGGTGTGTGACCGTATGTGCTGATGCGGAGATGAAGGTCAACGTGTACAAATCAGAGGTTATGGTAATGTCCACAATGCCTGTTCAATGCACTCCACATGTAACTGAAGTTCCATTGAAGCAGGTTTAGAAGTGCAAGTACTTCGGGGTCTTTTTCACGAGTGATGGGAGGAATAATGCTGAGCTTTCCGGTAGGATTGCCCAAACTGGGTTAATATCGAAACAGCTTGGAGATCTGTAATCTGAAAGGCGAAGCTAGTCTCAAGGTATCGGTTTTCGGCTCAGTACTTGTTCCAACTGAAACCTATGGTCATCTATATTTATGTACTGGGCGAATGAATGATATCGCGAATAAAAGCTTCCGAGTAGAGATTTCTTCGCGCTGTTGTGGCAGTTAATCGCCGGGATAGGGTGAGAAACACCGCATTACGCGAGAAACTCAATAACGAGCAGCAATATTCACATCGTTCTACATTTGGAGTATTAATTCATTAACTAACAAGTACAGAAATCAAATTCAATCAATCATTGAATCATACACCAACAAAAAGTATCAAGATGACATACATGTTGGGCTTATAATATAATATAATATGGATTGCGCTACAGCCCGTAGAGGGCCAGGGCCTAGCTCCTCAGCAAACACTCGTGTTGTACGTGCTATTGTTCTCTCACGAGTGGAAGGGACCTACAATTTTATGCCGACTCCGAGCGGCCAAGTTAAAGAAGCTTTTTCTAGACTGGAAATACTCTTTGAGCATTGTCAGTGACTCGATAGAGGTGGGTCCGTGAAAATTATTTTCGTCGCTCAGAGCTGGAATCGAACCTACGACGTCGAGGTCGGGGTCGACGCACATACCCACAACGCCACGGGTCACCACTTGGGCTTAGAATAGTTCAATTTTAGACTTGGCCGGCGATTGATGAATAAGGCACCATAAACAAGACTCTGATCCCACTCCTGCTGTATGACGCAGAAGCATGGGCAATATCAAATGCGGAGATCCTTGATCGCTTTTAGAGCAATATCCTTCAAAATATATTTCGTTCCGTTTAAGGAGGAGTTTGAAGCTGGATATTAAACTACGAACTCAACAATCTGGCCTAGTCAAACGAATTCGATTGTCTCCACTAAGATGGCTTGTAGAGAGAATGGAAACCGAAGCCCGATTAGCTCCGAGGGACAACATAAAGGAAGACCTTACCTCCGATGGCGGGTCAAGCTAAAAAGAGACCTGTCTGTACAAAACTTGAGGCACCCAGCTCAAGAGCGTGCTAGTTGGAAAGGCATGTTGTCTGAGGCCCAGGTACACAGCGGACTGCAACTAAGAAGTTGTGTACGTTTGAAGTACAATAAAAATCGTTTAAAACGACAGTGTTCAATCGCTTAGAATGACCAAAATCATCAGTTTCATAAATTTGACTGTAATAGATTCCGTCCAAGGAGCGTTAAATAAATTGAGTGTTGGTAGTTCAAGAAGCAGCAGGATCGAACCTTTACAGCACCATTCGTATTGTGTTTGCTATTGTGGAGCTTATGAGTGGAGCATGATCTACAGACTAACTTACAGTGCTGACTCTGATGTCCGGGCGACGACGTTTTTAGACGCTTTTTATGGACATGTATAGCTTTTGTTCCCTTTTAGTGGATCGAAAGAGCTGGAGGCCTGAATTATGCAAGTTGCTCCCGTCAGGGATTGAGCCTAGAATTCGTAGCTGACGAATCACAACACCACGGCCGAATGAAAAATAAAAAACAAAAAAATGTTTGTATTTGAAATTATACCTCATCCGTGAAGGTAGGTTATTCCTGGGATGTACAATTTTATTGAAAAAAATCCTAGGTGATATAAAACATGTATGAACAGAAGGTTTTATCGAAAATGGTGACCTAGTGATAGCCTAGTGATTAATAACTGGAAGCTCTTGATATTCATCATTTTGCTGCCATTAAAGCGATCGAAACTTAACGAAACCGATGAAATGACGCTTGATTGCTTAAGTTGACACACGATCTTAATTGCTGGGCTAAAACTCAGACAATTTGAGAAGTAAATCCCATCAACCGGACATGGAATGTTTAGACATCAAAACCAATCAGATCTAAGCGTTTGAACGAAACTGAACGAAAGTATTGACGGCCCACAAAGCGGATTTGAGAATCCACTTTTCAGACCATCTAAATCTGCGAGATTCCCCGGCCGTTATATTAGTGGATGATATATCTTGAGGCGGATAGGAGTTCATACTTTTAGTCCTGACTTTAGAAAATCACGTCTTTTCCAAGACAAAAAAGGCAATCAAATGCGATGTCCAATTTATTTATTCCTTAAAGTAGTGTACCAGTTGCCATGGGTTCTTGGTCAAACCACGAAGTTCCTCTATGATCGAGAAGCACTTCGTTAAAAAGCACACGCAGATAAAAGAAGGCGAAGCAACCCTCTGCCCATTTTTGAAATCGTATCCGTTTTCTTCGGAAATAGATGTACCGATCCTTGGTATAAACTGATTCAAATCTGCGTAACAACCCAGTAATTGTGACAATCAATCACTCAGTTCGCCTGCTTTGTGCGCCCGTACCCGCCAAGAAAAGATGAATAACACTTCCGACAGAAGGGATACAATACACGCATGACGTGCGTTAGATCACGATGTGTATGCATTTACCATCGAGCATCCTTCATTTGCGAATCTGTATGTCCCGCCAAAATGCTTTCGCCGCCCTTCAGTACCTTTCTCGAACCTTCGTTGCAAAAAAGAAAACAAAAACATCGAAATTAAATGAAAACACTCTCAAGGTCGTCAGCTTCTATACAATTAAATCCCATGCAGCTGATCTCTCTCTCTTCGAAAAAGGAACCGAAAACTCTTCGCAGACAAACAGAAACATTTTTTGGAAATTCCCTACCCTGACCGCTGTAAAGTAATTCAAACCCCCTGCAAAGGATTACCAGAGAGAACAATGCGTTCACCGAGATGACATCCTCCTCAGGTAGTTGGTATGCAATATGATGATGGCCTGGTGATTTTGCTAATCTGTTCCGGTGCAGGTAGATGTGCCGTTTGGCATGCATCCATCGGATTACGGTCTATCTTCTCGTCACAATTGACCGGGCGTCTTTACCTGTCTGCAATGGGCTGGGTGTTGAAGTAATCCTGATACCTTCCAATAGTAAGAAACACTGAACGTGTCCCAATGAAGGAAGGGAATTGCTGTTTTTGCATCAAGGCTAAGGTGATTGATAAGTTCCGTCTCTCAGTCAAGGGAGACGGACTATCACAGCTACACTCTGAGTGTAGCACGAAGCTGGCCAATGTGTTTGGGTTTCTTTTGAGGTACGTATTAGTATATTCGATGGTTGGGAAATATAGTGGGTACCAATTTGGGCGGTTCGTAGAGTGAGTTCGGGTGAAATTTAAAATGGGCAAAAATTATGCACAATGCTTCGATTTGTATGCGTGGCAATGACAATGTTCATGTTCACAAATTGTACCAGATGAAAATATTCGTCTGAGGCTTCTGTGTATCCCGATAATTTAGTTGTCTGCGGTGGGCCATATTCACAGTCGAAAGAAGAAGTTAGAAGTATGTATAATTATGACTCACTTGTGGAGGCTTTTTTGTTTAAAGTTGATACCGGCAAGGCTACATTAAATAAGACCCAGTGCACTGCTCGCGTCTGATGACTCGATGAAGCGGGAAAGGTCGCTTTCCCTTACTATGGCTTACTCCTCTCAAATTTGAATACAACGTAGGAATGCAGTGCTGAGGAGGAGGTTTTAATTTGATTTCAAAGATGAAACTCATAATTGTATCTTCGTTAATTCTGCTATGAACTCATACTTTGGACGAGTACTCGCTATTGGCTGAGGCATCTACGAAAGTCTTCGTTTACGATCATGTCCACATCGGAATGAAGTGGTCGCGTTTGGGTCTAGATAGTTCCAGTAGACGCAATGTATGTCATAATTCATACGTGTTCACATCATTTTTAGACGATTGCTGCAAATGAAGAATGGACTGGGTTGCAGCTGAAGATACATTTTGTTTGAAGATAAATAGAATTCAAATTTCACTCTTATTACCTGATTCAGAGCTGAAATGGAAATTTCTTCTGAAGACGCAGCTGTCTTTAGGTTTAAGCACTCATTTAAGCAACGACTTCTGAGTCAGTCTTGAAAGAATCCACCTAAATGGCATGGCGTGGGCAATCATTAATGCAGGGCCAAGTGGACCAAGCAGAACAGTTGATCTATTGCGTTCAATGTGGCATTTAACATCTAGTTTTTTGTAAACTGTGACAAATAGAATACATTTTCAGTGGCTTAAGTGAAAGTAGGCCTTATCACTATGGCTCGGTTCTATGACTGATGAACGATGTTAACGAGAGAAAAAAAAACTTGTTTGACTAGTTCTGGATACGGTCTAAAAAAACTTGAGACCAGTGCACTGCAAAGTCATATAAGCGAATGAATTAGAATTTTATCTTCACAATCAATTCCAAAAATTGTGTGAGTCATGAAGCCAGAGCATCCATCACCAACAGCAGAATCAATAATCGACAATTGAATCACCTTTAAGAGCCAACTAGACAAGAACGAAAGATAACTTTTATCCCAACTGAAGAGAAAGTAGCCAAAAGAAACTTTTAACTGAAATGTAGCTTCTTCTGCGTCTGGAAACTTAAGCAACGTTATAATTCCAAGCGGCGTAAAGTAGAGTAAGTTAAAGTGAACGAAACTGAACGAAAACGAGTGAAGTGAGTGGTTTTTCTGGTCATATTGTAGCTTGAGCTGATTTACCCTCAATATGTTTCACATGCAAATTGAAAGAACATTAAATAACAAAAAGTCGGTCTAGGCGATGCTCCAAATTCATTTTCAAAAAAAAAACTATGAGTGTCTAATACCTTAGTGGTGTCATAGACGCTAACACACTTTATTTGTCTATGGCGGTGTACAGTCGGTAACGGATAAGTGCACAACGTGTAGGCTTAAAATCGATCCGTTTAAAAAACAATAGAAAAAGTAATTAGAGGTTTTAAAAAGTTGTGCACCTTGTAGGAAATTTGGACTTATCCAATTCCGACTGTACCTTCAATGTCAATACGCAAAAAAAAAGATCCCTTTGATTTGAAAGAGCAGAGCGCTAAGAGTCGTGGCATGTTCTTGAGACAAATTTTGAATCTTTTCATTTCGCTTTTTGAGGTTTCATCAACAATAATGGATGGAATGTTTGTGTGTGTCTCTGTCCATCACAAAATGCTCACGACTCAGCTTCTTCATTTACGTTAGTGTTTGAAGTGAACTTTCGAAATTGGAAGTTTCGAGACAATCGAATGCATGGAAATTTAAGAAGGGGAAATATTTGGGAGTTGCTTTCGTAGTCCTTCGTGACCGAACAGACCCCTTCGCAAACCGAATAATAATCGCAAATGACTACGGGATTCATTTTTAATGTTACAGGACAGTATTTATTATAATTTAAGACACAAGATGAAGCATTGTCTATGCAAAACAATGTATACCTGACAATTTTATTATAGCGATCCGTGCTACTGTAAATGACATTTTCATCTGAAAAGAAATATTAACACGGAAACATATTTTAACAAACTCAGACTGTCGACCAAGAAACGTTTTGCGACAAACTAAAATGTAACAATCGACAGCTTCAATTTTAAGGTAGTAAAGGCGTTTGTCTACATCGGGTAAGCAACTCCACGAATGACATTTTAGTGGAGATCCGATCTAGAAACACCTTTGGGAAGCGATGGTACTTTTGTTTTTCGAATTAAAGGCCCGTTAATACGAGGTCGCCACGAATTGCCAAGTTCGCAAACTTTAACAACGCATTCATATGGAGTTTCCTCATTCACAGAGAACTACGGGTGCAAACTGACACTTCACTGCGAATTTTTTGGTCGTGGTGGTTGTGGGTTGCGTTTGCCCGTTTGTGTATTGCGATCTCAGCTTGACATTTATTGATTCGCAGAAGAAAACTTTTAAATCATTAATTAGGATACTTAAACTAAATTTTGTTTGTAACGCAAAACGAAACTATTGGCGACAAGGAAGTAGAAAAAGGAAAAACGAAGGTGACCGGTCATTCTGACGGTGACTTTTAATCGGGATAATCGTTTAATTTAACGTGGAATATTTATCGAATAATTTGGAAACCAAATTTTAAATGTTGAAATTTTTGTCGAAGAAAAAACTCGATAATTCCGTTAAAATCATTTTGCATCCCAAGAAATATATCTTTTTGGTTGCATTTGCTGGAAAAGGGTTGTTTCTGAAAGTTTGCGTTTGCAATTCGCCGCTCATATGAATGGGGCTTCACTGGAGTCAAAACTGCTGACTCAAGGGACCTTAACTGTGCTCTATGAAACCCATATTTTGTGAGACCAGCTATGAGGCCAAAAGTTAGACATTCGGCATATTCGCTGCTTGCGTCGGATGTATGGTCTCGTCTGCGTGGAAGTTGATTGGAGCAGAAGACGCGACCGCAACCTCAAAGCAAAAAGGCAAAGGTCCTAAGACTGCACTGGTTCGTCCACATCAAGCGAATGGAGAAAAATGGTTCAGCAAATAAGTTCTTCCAATCTGTACCTCTTAGTTCGAGAAGGGGAGGAAGAACGAGCTCCCATTATAAAGTCCAAGCCTTTGCAAACGAAAGACTACTTAATCTTGATGGAAGCAGCTAGCCCAAGACCGTCATCGATGAAAGGCAGCTATTCCTCAGACTCAGACACTCGTCGGCCCGAGAAGTGGGCAAGTGAATAATGAATTATTTTTTTTTCAAAATGTTCATGCTCATTACTGCGTTTTATTATTTATGTTTAAATTTAAAATTAGCAAAATCCAAGTCATTTTAAAGTACGAAATTGATTTGTGATGAAAGAGTATGTCAACAGAGGACCTTGGACAAGATTATAGAATAAAAGAATTTTGAAAAGTTGTCAAAACCCGCCGAGAACACACAGGGACGTAAATGAGGAAACAGTGGGAGAGTTTCAATTAAACGCAGTGTTATAGGCATGCAGTGTTTTGAGACGGCCCGTCATGTGTAAGGGTTGCTGTATTCTGCGATGGACCACCGCTAATATTCAGCAGGCGCAGTATTTGGCGATTGTGACTCTCAAGGTCCAAACCCAAAGATTTTCTCGCACAAAGTTTGTCTTGAAAATGAAAAAAAGGTGCTATTATAAGTGTTAAAAAATGTCAAAATAAATGAGAACAAAAAACAAATAAATTAAGGGAAATAAAAATACATTTATATTTGTTTCACTCTCAGACCAGTCAAGATCGTCAAACAAAAATTAAAAAAAAAAAAAAACAGTCAGTAAACGTCTAACTATCTAACAACAGCGATAACAACGACACGTCAGCTTACACAACAAAGCAATTATTACATTAATCATCTAAAACACTGGAAGTTTTGTTTTTCACTTAACTGACTTAACAAAAATGGTACACTTAACTACCTTATTAATTACATGTAGAGTTTTGTTCATTCCTCCGTGTATATACAAGTTTGCAAACATATAGAAAAAAATACAAATAAAAAAATAAAACACAAATTCCTATGTAAAGCAACTGTAGACTATAGATAATTTTGTTTCATCTAAAAATACATAAGTATTCTGGATTTCATCTTAAGTTTATAAGTTTTCGTTTAAAGCTTGACCATTTGATATTTTCAATTGTTTCACAATAGAACATTATACAAGGGTTTTTTGTTTTTTTTTTCGTTTTTCTGTTTGATTTTCTTTAAAGTTAGTACTTATGCGATATTTGAGTGAAGAATATATGTTATGTATATATGGTTGAGTATAGGAGATTACATATGTGGTAGTTGAATAGTTAATACAAATTTACATGCTTGCACTTAGCTCACTTACATACGTACTATATATCATTGAAATATGCGCTAAATCGGTTTTCAAAATTTCAACGAAAGTGTGGTCTTTTCATTTCTACAAAATGTGTTCTAGTTCTTTTCTTTGTTTATAAAATATAATTAAAAGTTGACTCTTATTTTTTCGCAAACACAATTAAAGCTAGATACACAAAATTTGTTGCAATATACACATTTTTTTGTTCGGTTGGTTTTTTTCTCTGTTTTTTTCAACGCTTTGTGTGTTTCCTATATATGAGTATACATTTTCGAATTTTTGTAGTAAATAGTGTGTACGCAATAATGCGGGTTTTTTTTTAATTACAATTACAGTACAATTATATACAAAATAATTAATTTAACTAGAGATTTGTTGTTTCGTTCCTTTCTGTTTCTTGTTGGTACATATATTTGCATTTGTTACAGTAAAATAGTTAAAGTACGCATGCGTTTTGTTTCATTTTTATAAAGCTATTCAGATATTTGGACGGTGGTTTGATTACTATCGAAATTATTATTGTTTTTAGCAGAAATTACCGAGGCGGTACTACTGCCACTGATGGTAGGGAGTCAGCTGCAAAATAAATTAAAAAATCCCCGACCCTTTTCGGAACGTGGAGCCATTAGCATTGGAACTTGGTTTTTATGAGTAACTTTTATCTGAAAATAGGAAGGTAATTTTTTGAAATAAGTAAATCATGTGTTTGAATTTGGTTTAGGATAAGAATTATAACACGGCGGTTATGGTAGGTTACAAATTAAAATTTAAGATGCCAAAAACAAACTATTGGACGGCTTGAAACGTTTGTCAAACAGAGAGAACATAGAATTCATAATCGAAAGAGTGAATGGAACGTTATTTTCTTATTTGTGTGACGTTACAGTGAAGGGTGGCCTTAGGTTTTTATCAATAACTCTTCAACCAGCATGAATTGTGAAAGTTGTCCCTACCAAGTTGGTTGATGACCTTGGTCACTTTTGTGCGCCACATTTAACAATGGGCGTCGTTTGATACCTTTGTCACACCCCTGGAGTCATGGTGCAACTAGAAGACGCAACAACGTTTTATAGCCTAGACGCCTGGCTAGGACTTATGTCAATTAACAGCCAGTAAAGTTTGGGCGGAGTTTTGCCCAAAATCAACAAGTGATTTCGAGAAAAAAAATGCAGGCTTACAACCGTCATTTAAATATTCTTCTTGGAAAAGAGTATTTGATGGTGGCCACTATTATTCCAGTTTTGTTGGTTTCAAATGTATGAGTCAACAAATTAAATGCAGTGTTATAGATATTCCAGGTGGCCTGTTGCTTTGTGGGTATGTGCGTCGAACCTAACCTCGACGTCGACGTCGTAGACTCGATCCCTTGACTGTACTACACAAATTATTTTCACGGTCCCACCTATTTCGAGTCACTGACAATGCTCAAAAGAGTATTCCTGTCCAGAAAATTGTCAACTTGTCTGTGGGTTCCCTCCACTCGCGAGGGAACAATAGGACGCACAACACTAGCGGTTGCTAAGAAGGACCCTAGCTACTGGTCATTCTGTGCATTTGAGACAGAAATTGAAATATTCTGCGATGGTAATCAGAATCTTCTAACAGCAGGATGAGAACTGGAAGAATGTGACTCTCATTGTGAAAAGTGACTGGAAGGAGTGATGGAAACTTTCAAAATTACAAAATTGAAGTATACATTTCGGCGCAGGGAATATAGGCTAATGGAAAATCTGATATAGTAGCTGTTACGGCCAGAATGTTGGCGGTTTAACGTTGGGGAGTAGAAGATACGAGAAATAACTAAAAGTACATTACAGTTCGTATACGTTCGAAAGGCTGTGCCCAAAGTTCAACACAGTACGATATATATTTTCGAAGTCCTGTCAGATCTTTTGTTGTGACTACATGCCAGGTTTCTTCACAACAGATCAGATCTTTAGACTGTGCAAGATTTTGGAGAGGAAGTAGAAATTGGAACTCAGCATTTTTTGTCGACAGTCACGGCGTTTACATACATATGTTGGAAAGCTACTAACTGGTATGACCTTATGCAAAATGGCAATGGATAAGTCTCGTTACTGCATCATTAATCTTCTCCTTCCAGCTCTATGGTATCGAGGCAGATTCGTGCGTTCACAGATCAATATTGTCTTGATGGCTTTTGGAGATGGAGAAAGAAAAACTGTCTATATATATATAGACTTTAGTGTCCTGAGATTAGTCAGGTTTCTAAAGACCTGAGCCCTAGGGTTGCTGACCAACAAAACAGATCACGCCCTTCAATAAGGACTTCAACTAACCTAGTGTACTCAACAGAGAGCCAGGTATATCTTTAGCTGGACAGGTTTGTTGATTCGGGTCTAGTGCTATTCTATACTCTAGCGCCATATGAGATAAAAATAAAGGACTAAGGGTCGAGATTAGTAGTTGACCACAGGCAGTAGTCACATCTATGCAAAATCGACTTATTATGCTGCAACGAGGTTTATATCCCCCATTTCTGAAACTAGTTCGCGGGTGCTACGAAGCGACTTAACTGACTTTTATATCTCTCTAATAGAGCGCTGTGTATGTAAATATGTCACATCTATACTGAATGTAAATGAAAAGAATCCTGAAAGTGATTGGGTTCGTTGACAGAGTGGGCTTGTGCGTTGCTAACCCTTTTTGCGACTCAGGTTTTTGTTTTTATTTTAAGGGAATACCAATTATTTGTTTTTTTTTAAATCTTCTTGTCGGATGACAGTCTTTTCTTCTAGTAAGGTAATCATATGGGTGGCGCTACAGCCCATAGAGGGCTAGGGCCTAGCTTCTCAGCAACCACTTGTGTTGTGTGTGCTATTGCTCTCTAACGACTGAAGGGTTCTCTAATATTGTCAGTGATTGAAAGAGGTTGGACCATGGAAATTATTTTTGTCATACCTACTGGGTTCGAACCTAAACGCCTAGGTTCAAGTGCATAAGAGTGAACGCACGGTCCTCCCACTTAGCTTACTTACGCGCATTTTATTCGGCTCTGCGCGTACTGATTTCCCACGGGTAGCGAGGGGAACGGCATGGCTTAATATGTATTGCTCTGGAGGGGGACCTTCTACAGAAATCGAACGCTTCTCAAGAGTACTTTAAAAACGAAGACGTTAGGTTAGGTTATTGGGCTGCCAGCAAAATTGCCAGCACTCTTAGACCATTGTTGGTCCATTGGTTATACCCAGTGCCGTTAATTTGATCGTGATAAGAAATGGTGACTGGACCAGATTTGAAAACCAGATAAAACCATATCAACTTTTGCATCCAGCCGTTTAAAGAAAATGTTACGAAGACAAGTGCTAAAGACAGGAAAGGTGTTAAAATGTGACAGATCGCTTGGGTGTCAATCGATAACACTGCGGATCAGCATCCCAAAAAAAAAAACTTAAACTGAACTGAACGGAAGCAGTTCAGCCACAACCGAACAAGGAATTCAATGTTCGGGAACAGGAATTTCACAAATGCAAAAGTTTGGATGACAGCAATTTATGGAGCTGGTGAAACGCACGACCTTGCAGAAAACCCCAAGCCTCCCACTGTGTGGCATCCATTGAAAGCAAACTCTTTGAATGTGCCCAAGTCTTCCTGCATCAGATTTGAATGGTCTCCGCCAGTCGCAAACAGAGCGAATTATATAATATTTTTGATAAAAGGAAAAAAGCCACACCGCATCATAACGGATTCCTCTCGTCTGCATAATTTTAAGCCGCCCGAACTCACAAACTAAGTTCAAGCCGGAAGCAGGAAGCCATTCATCCCACAGACCTAGGCAAACATATGTACATGCGAAATCAGTGATGGAAGCATAAAGCAAGCCCCCACCCACCCGGCCTTTGTGCAGGCGAACGAAACTTTCGCACACGTAGTCATTTAAAACCAGTTCGCAATACCATAAGCAGAACTTTGCGAGTTCACCATCAACTCAAACAAGGGTAATTGAATTGAATCGGGCACACAAAAAAGAAGAAAGTGAGCACCAAAGTCGTATTCTTGGAAGAACCCGTACAACGGGGCAAACTTTGCGTGCGGGTCAAGAGTGTCCACAATCGAGGCCGATCCAGGGGACACCCTAGGGGCGCTACACAAAGGAGTGCAAACAGAAAAGGCAAACTTTCGTACTTACCGTGCAAGGAGCCTGCATCCAGGGTTCACCATCGATCTGCATCGGAAAAGTTTTCCTCGTGGTTATCGTTACCTCGCTGCACTGAGCCAATCGACGTCCGGAGGCGCGCAACCCAGTCCGCACTTGTCCCATATGCAGGCAATTTTCCAATCCAATGACTTCGATAAGGCGATCACCAAAATCTGTCAACGACACAGCACAACAACGGGCGAGAAAAGGAGAAAATTGATGAGCGAGTGCGTGGTGAAAAATGTCCTTGGCGCCAAAACACCACCACCACCAACGCAACGTATCGTACGTATCCCCGAGTAAGCAGTTTTAATCTATGTATAGACCGTAGTCTCGGTCGGTGGCTGACGCGCGCGTTCCTCAACGAAAGCATAAACCGAGCGATAAAAATGAAACAAATCTTCGGCCGGGGGCGGATGGCGGATGGCGGATGGCGGATGGAGAGACCGGAATTTTATTTGCGAAACGTGTTAAAATCAACACAAAGGACATGCGAAATACAAAATCAGAGTCGTCGTCCCTCCGCGCTCGTCCTCGAGGAGCAAGGAGGATGCGTACAAAGCCCGGCAACAGCGCATAACTTTTAGCAGAGAGGAGCCATAAAATTCCTCATCACAGTGGACCATCCGCTCCGACATCCCATCCGACCGACAGTCTATGCAACACACACGAGGGGGTGGTGCTGGTGGTGGTTTGGTATTCAAGAAAATGAATGTATGACGTAAACGGAAAGGAAGCAAAGCAGAAAAAAAAGGGATACGTACCTTGAATGGCGACCGATAAGTCAACCGAATTAAAGCTGGTCGCTGATAGTTCCTTATCAGATGATATCAGCTTCTTACCCTTTCGGAAGGGACCGCCCTTCTTGATACGCTTCTGCGACAAATGCTCGCCCCATAAATTGGAGCCGCCATGTGTGTAGGGAATGTTAAGCAAAGCGATACCTTGTAAATGTGGTCCATTTGCCAGGTCCAGGGAAACGCCATCACACTGTAAACAACAAACGGGACGGAAGAAATGTACACATATTCAAACAGGACGGGCAAATACGAGCAAGAAGACAAAACTGATTCTGAGATGCTTCCCCCTGATTCCCAGCATTCAATTCCTTTTCAGAAATCCCCCATATTCCGTTTCCGTGTGTGTGTGTTGGTGTTTGTGTGTCCCAAAGCCTGGAGAGGACACTTTATTATATTTAGAATGGAAATCAAATAGGCTTTGCTCGCAGATTGTCTCTGTCGTCTCCGTCGTCTTCGTCCGCAAGGACGCTCGGGGTGTGCCCAGTCGGGCGGCAGCACGGTGGTGACTATGGCGACAGCAGCGGCAATGGCAACAGCAACAGCAACGGCAGTTCCAGAGGCAAACGGCTGATACTTGGGTGAAGGACAAACGATAAAGAGGATTCATTTTCTTCGGCAAATTGGCGGAGAGTGAAGACATTCGTTCTATTTAAAAGAATTAGGTTTTTCGAATTGCACTTGACAGTAAGAAAATTTATGTGTACGCTCGTCCTTTGTTTCTGCTTCTTCTCATTCTTTTTTTTACTGCCCCGAGGACCAGGTGAATGCTCCAGATAAACATGACGTCAATGAGTGTCGGGTGTGTCTGGGAGGCTGGCACAAACATGGATGGACCCACTTAAATTATCAATTCCAGTCAGGATTGTAATAAAGAGTGCGCGCGCGATGTACTCGTGCACGCCGCAGAAGGCGCATGTACTTGGGTCTGATTTTACGAGTCGCTTTTATATTCATGTTTCATGGGTCGTTTGGGTGGACCTTCTCTGCGACTGGGGATCTATGAATTTCAACCGTTTCCGGCTGAATGGCCATTAAAGTGTAACTTAATCGCATTTCCATGGGGTCTTGTAATGAGATCAAATATTGGGTGCTTTATTGCTTGTGCATGGTCGTGCCCCTCTTTTGTGGGCGGTGATTTGAAGGGTCGTCGTTTGCTGAGTGGGAGTTTTGTTTTTGAATTTTACTGCGATGTGGATGGTGGAGGTACTGGCCTCAAGCTGGGACGAATTAGGGGGAACACTCCGGCGTGGGCAAGTTCAATGACGGTGCCCAACTGTCATTGAAGTCCTTCGTCAGCATTGATTGGGAGCAGGTCACTTCAGTTCCTCTTGATTTCTTCAGAGGAAATCATGGGACGTCCATAACCACCTTCTTCATTAAGGAGGTTCATATGCTCGAAGCAATTTCGAATTAAAGCCACTCGGAGCTCAGTACGGACATGACTTCTTCCACCAAAATATACGTCGGTTATGCGTCATAATAAAAATATGCTCTACTCCGACGTTTTAGGCAGACGCCGAAAGGCGATGTTTTGGGGATGTTTTTCTAGACTGAGAATTGTCAGTGGCTCGAGAGGAGTGGTGGAAGTTTAAGTTGTTCGTGTCGGAAATCGAAGCCAATTACCTATCGTAGGAGTCGAAGTTACTTCCTTTTACGTCAGGTCGTCTATTTACCAAATTATTATTTTTTTTTTAATTTTTTTGTTTTCTGGTACATCACGCATAACTGTCATCTTGCTACCAGTGCAGACTTACATTTTTACCACGTGTCGAAATAATTGAGGTAGACTACGAAAATCAGGTCAAAAATGTGTTTTCATGCACTTGAGGCCACATATGGTGTGCCTCATCGACCTCCTCTGATGTTTTTGATGTCTTCACTTCGTGCGAGACTCACTCCAATGGAAACCAACATCAAGTAAGACCTGACCATTGATATTTATTGACAGCTCTGAGGTGAGATGAGGTGAATAGTGAAAATCAAAGGTATTCAGGCTAGACGCCGATGGACATGGTCTTGCGAGACCAGCATAACAAAAAATAGCTGCTGTTAGCCGCAAATGTCTTAAAGGCACTTGTTGATGATCTTTCTTGTGCGAATGCACCAGTAAGATAAGCCAAAAGAATGAAAGCGTGACAAGTGGAATCACAGTACAATCAGAGATCGTATTTTTGGGAGTCCGTTTGAAACGGTTTAACAACAAGAAGATCATGGGTTTTGACTGCACGTAGTCTCGCACCTTCAGGTGATGAGCACCTGGATGAGTCTGTACCAAAACTCTCTTTAACGATGGCAGTGGAGGAGCTGACCAACAGATTGGCCGGAGGCGACTTTCCGGAACTTCAGTTTTCAGGGGTTTTCTGGTGTGTTACTCTTATATATGATGGTTTCCCGTGGCATTGTGGGCACGTGCGTCGACCTCAACGCACATTATCCTTGATGTCTAGGTTCGGTTGCTGGTGTGTACAAAAATATGTGCTTTTCACGGCCCCAACTTTTTCGAGTCACTGACAGTGCTCAACGAGTACTTCTGTCTAGAAAAAGCTTCTCAAACTTTGCCGTTCGGAGTCGGCATAAAACTGTAGGTTCCTCGCGTTCGTGGGATGATATAATAGCACGCACAATAAGACCGCGGAGAAATTGGCTCTGGCCCTCTATCCCATATTATTATTTTTATTTCTCTGATATGTTCGGAGCTCAGATCAACAAGTTTCTTTTAAGTTAAGGTCGGTGCCTAAGGGCTTAAGGGACAATTGAGTGATTAGAGATCTGTTTGGAAGGAACAGTCTGGATTAATACAAGCCTTGCATCCTTCCAGTCTAGCTAAACAATCGCGGACGTCCGAAGTCCTTAGTTTTTTTCGAGAGAAAAGTTCTGCGTGTGATCTTTGGTTCTGTTTGTTTTGACGGTATCCGGATGAGCAGATTCAACCACGTCTGAGATCCACACAGTACAGCGACATGAGATTAGCCAGGCGTTTACGAATACATGGCGCTCCTTGGTAGGGAAGTACATCAACTAATTTTCTAACCTGCCTGCTAAGCTTGAATCGGTTGTCCCAAATGACGATGAAGAACTCTCGTTACTCAATCACGGCTATAAACGGACAAATTACGTCCATCAATGTCATTTGATTCCTTCAACATTGTTTTTGAGACGAGAGTGCCAAAGTGACACGCTACCACTGGAGACAGGACAATTTCAGAAATCCTATCAACTTTTAGCATTTGCCGAAGACATTATTGTCATCGATCGAACAGATGGAGACCTCAAGAAACGACTGAAATGGGTTTATAGAAAGGATATACAACGTCGAACTTTTGGACAACACAATGGTCTTGATGTAGTCCATGACTTTGTCTACTTTAATCTGTCATTTTAGTAAAGCAGCTAACTCTCGAAGAACCACGCTGATCTCCTAGAAGACTGTGATCATCCCAGAGACGAGGTCGATGTTGAAAAATGAGAGAGTTCTTCGTTCTAAGTTCAGCTCTTTAAAATTTATCAAACTTACGTTGATGGCATCGGGTTAGAAGATGCAGCCACGGGTACTACGGATGCAGACTCTGATGAAGGGAGTTAAATCTTGCTTCGTAGGCCACAAGAACCACTTGTCTCTGCCCATAGGAGTCGGAGTCTGTGGAAATGGGGCAACAGTCGTATGTATACAAGACGACAATCGCATCCGTCAACTTGGTTTGTTTGTTGGTTAAGCCCAAGATCCCTTACAATGCACCACAAAGTGGAAGACAAAAACTACTCGTCTTGGGCACTGAAGACGTTAGTGCATGAACCTCAAACGTTCAAAATGCCATACTTGACTGTGTAACGTCAACTAATGTTATTCCAATACAGCTCGTCGGACTGGACCAAACTCATGATCGTGGTTAAGTGGAGCATAGTTGTTATGTTTCATATTACCATTTCCTTCTAGACCACTGGTTGATGTACAGTCCGCGTCAGTCGAATAGGTTCACCAAATCCTTTGATTTACTTATAATCCTCAATGAATTTTAAATACGTTTTTAATAAATAGTGAACAATAAAAAAATTCGAACGTTTTCTACACAATCAAGGTAATGTTCGAAAATTCGAAATCGAGTCAACTTTGTAGGAACCTGCTACATAGTTCGATTTTTCTTACACAGTAACCCATAAAAAGGCATTTCCTCAATCACCACATCATCATCACATCCTGACTTGTCTCCCAGCCATAACTTCGAACTGAGAAGTCCTTTAAGTACTCGTTCAGCAAGTCACAGCAACTACAGCGCTCATTATAGATGGCAACGCATATAAATTTCGCCGCACCGCATGAGCACTCCGTCGCCCTCTTTCTTTTCAATTTCCTTAGCAGCTCCACATGTGATCGCATTAAATGGGCATAAATTTCGAAGTACATCGCCGGTGCAGCTCTCCCCCTCGACGTCCTCCTCAGTTTACGACAAAAGCCATATAATGGGATCTTCTGTTTATTTAATATTTTTGTGTCTGTTTTGTTACTCAGCATTGACAATCATTGGACAGTAAAGAGTTTCTTCTTCATTGTCGTTTGTGACCAATAAAATCCAGAGAAACAACCCACCGAATCGTTTTGTAGGTCGAAGCAATTCATTACATAATCCACAATCATGCCGACTTTACGACGACACAGTCGGCCGCACTAAATGACAGCTGTCATCACCAGGATGCCACAATTACAGCCAGATGCCATCGGGGGCTTTCTGCTCAGTTGCCGCAAGTGAAATCCTGCTTGTGGCTTCGGTCGTCCACTTGAGCGTCAACAAAATTGTCACTCTTCATTTGCTCGCCAGGACATCGGAAATGCGTGCCCTAACGAACGCCGCCCCGCCTAATCACTGAAATGCCAAAACTAAAGAGCGTCCGAAAATAACGCACAAGGACGAGCAGTTAATTTCCATCACAACCACGTTGGCACGTAATATATTCTCCTCGTCACCGAGTGCGTCGCCGAACAAGTCCTCCTCGTCGTTGTCGTCGTCCTTGTGGCCGGCGGGGGTCCACGTCTCTGCGGTTGGCCACGGTCGGGGTCCTTGTCTTCGGCGTTGCCACAGCCATTCTACACGCCTCGTTTGAGTGTCTTAATATCTCACTCGAGATGGGAATAGCATTTAACAAATTCATTTGACGCCACCCGCGTGGCTTATGCCAAATATCTGACAGCAACACCAACGTGCCCGCGGCAGCAATCGAAACAAATTAAACAGATTCACCTCCACCGCCGACACCGAACTGATGGACTCGTGGCGGCGAACGCAGCCACATGAAAGGAAAATTCCTCCAATTTCTCCCCCATTTCCAAACGGGGATAAAAATAAATCAAGGATTCCATTTGTAGCTCTTAGCGCGAACTGACAAAAGGACACTCCACCGGGCGGCCACTATCGCCGGGGGCCAGGCTAGTAGCAACAAATTTCAATGTTGGACACGTTCCAGTACTTACCACAACTTCGATATTTTCGTGCAGATTCTTGCACGAGGCCGCAAACGTCTCCGAAGTCGCGTACTCAAAGTACCACAGTTTGTTCTTCATGCGGCTGTTAAACTTATGAGGATTCTTCTCACGCTCCAAGTGAAATTTCACGCAAATTGCAGCATCCTGGGAAAGAGACACAGAGAGAGAGGGAGAGTGAGAGGGGGATAAAGTAAATGAATATTTTTGTGCTTTTTTTACGAGAAAGGATGTAAGGCGAGTGTGTGTGTGTGTGTGCGCGTGATTCCTTGACGTGTAATCGCATTAAAAGAGGAAATGAGATCGAAATGAAAATTCTCTGCGTGTGCGAGCCGAGGCAGATAATGTGAAGAAATGTTTGCAATATCCAGTGAATCGGAATGAAAGCCAGCGGCGAGTGGGTACGATGTGGTCGGCAAGTAGGGACCAGAAGTCAGTTTTATCGATGACTCAAGCAAGAGGGTGTAAAAATAAGGCAACTTGGAGAGATTTATCATTAACTGTTAAAGAAGCTCCGCTGTAGCAGTTGGCAGATGAATACCAAAATCCATAAAAATGGCTTACTAACCACTGTCAATTTTTTGAGTGAAAATTTCGATGTCGGCGGATGCTTGCCAACGTCTCAGAATCGATTAATACACTTGAGAAAACATGGAAAACGGTGTACAGAGGCCATACGAAGGCCTAATAGCGCCGCTGTGGCAGTTGGAAAATGAACACGAAAATCCACAAAAATGTCGTACTAACCACTGTCAATTTTTTGGGTGAAAATTTCGATGTTGGCGGATGCTTGCCAACGTCTCAGAATCGATTAATACACGTGAGAAAACATGGAAAACTGTGTACAGAGGCCATAGGCAGGCCTAATAGGGCCGCTGTGGCAGTTAAAAGATGAACATGAAAATCCACAAAAATGGCTTACTAACCACTGTCAATTTTTTTAGGTGGAAATTTCGATGTTGTCGGATGTTATTCAAACTCTGAGAATCGATTAATACACCTGAGAAATCATGAAAAACGATGCACAGAGGCTATTCGTACGCCCAATAGCGTCGCTCTAGCATTTGGAAGATGAAAATGAAAATCTTTAAAAAAAGCTTAGAAGTATTAAAGCTTATAATCTGTTGAGCATATGGACTACAATAACCATTTGCTAAGACTTAAGGTGTTAAAATAGGGCTTGCGCAGAGTGCTCATTTGGCTTGGGCCGGTCGTATCTCTACATTCCACGATTTCGTCGCTCCTCCTTGTCAAGTTGGCTTACATGTTTTATGATCTCGCTCTCCTCTCTACATTCACCTCCAAAATCACTGTTTTCACACTTCATTTTCCCGCAAGTATCTTTCTTTCCGGCAACAGTGTCGTCGCCTTGCAGCTCTCCATTAACGAACTCAACAGCCGAGCGAGTATTTTTCATTCGCTTAAGTTGATAATTGATTTTGTTCTCCATCAATCCGTCGATGAAGAAGAAGAAAAAAAATCGAACGAACGAACGATTAATTACGCAACATTCCACATATCAAGCGCATCATTTGAGTGCCATTCACAACGATCGAAAATCCGTAATTTACCAGAGAATCCGGCATGGTTCCAATGCCCACAACAGGGAGCACTCATAATGCACGAGATGCCCGCTCATTGCGACGACCTACGACTGTAATCTGTCGGCAGATAGATTGTGCTCAACTGAAAGTTTAATGAAGGGATTTCCCTGCAATTATTTTGTTTTGGCTCTCGCCTGTGTCAAGAGTCAGGATAATATCCTGAGATTCCTTGGCTGCGCCGGCATTGTTTGGCGAGTTCAGCTGGCGGGCATGCCAGTGTCCTTCATGAAGTTATGATGAATATGAATTATTCAATGAATTTAAACCGTTAAATGTACTTGGTCCTTGACAGAGGATGTGCTCTCATCGATTTGTGAAATTCATTTATAATTCAATGTCGGTCCTTGGCAGATGCTTTAATGGCTTGTGTCGCAGTCCTTGCCGGCGGCGGGAGAAGGTTCGTTTTTTTCCCCTTTTTTTGGGGAGCAAAACGTATTTTCGAGGCAAATGTGAACAACTGTAGGGCATTGCTTAGGAGACGAACTCCGGCGGATCGGGCGTCTCTCAACGGAGTAATGAATGGAAATTTATTATTTGCCGGACGTCGCGTTGGAGGAATTTTATTTCAGACAGGATAACTCGTCCGGTATCATCGCTGGCAGCGGCAGCAGGTGGAAGAAGAAAGGAGCGCACCGAATGATTTATTATGTCGAAGAGAAAATTATTTTTTAAGCATCCAAACGAAATGGAGGATTCTCACGGGGAGTCTCCTTTGAATACAGCCCGTCACCAGTGGTCGGCAGCGGCATTCGGCCGGAAAGAAACGAAACGTACAGGAGCGACGCTAAGGAGGAGAGCATTAGACGTCTGTTAGGAGTGTTTTATTGAACGAATCGGATAAGAATTCTGGCCGGATCCCTGGGAGACGTCGGTGCCGGGTGAGGGGTGGGCCAGGGCTGGTTCAAAAGGGTTTATAAATGTTTCAGTATCCGCAACGCGGTTCGATGGTATAATGGCGGCTTGTGGGGATGGTTTGAATCCTATTTGCCAGTGATTGTCTGCTTTATTGTCCTGTTTGGGCTGTTTCATCGTCTAACCGCTGTGAATCATATTTACCCGAGGAAATTATGGCATTTTTTGTATTCATCTGATTCCCAGATATTCGACTCATCTTCTGCAAAGAACGAGCTCGTGATTTATTGTGCTGTCCCGATGAGACGGCAGTTCTTTGAGCTGTTCAATGGCCTGTTAAGCTGAGGTCCCGCGGGGGGTGTTTCATAATTCTCATCGATGTGTAGACCACTGGACATGGTATTTAATGTGTTTGCACACAATAGCACACGAAAATCAGCTTGTAGCTAAAAATACCAAGTCTACCATCAACAAATGAAAAAGATTCCCAAATTCATGGAATTGGTGGGTGAGCACTGAAAGCTGAGCGATAAGAGTCGTGAGTGTCTGGATGCAATTACCAACGTGAGCTGCTTTGATAATACAAGAACAACATGTGTAGCTCATTTAAAACAAGTAAAAAAGTGTAACAAGTCAAAAGTGAAAACATTCACCACCACCAGTGAGACAAAAAGTTGGTAGCTATGGCAGTTGGACCACGAAAATGGGCCTAGTCCACGACATTGTTACTGTCCCAGTGTCAACCAGTCGAGATACGGACTGGGAGAAAACTTGTTCCATGACCTCCAATAAATATCAATTCTATGTGCTGCGCCGAATTTCAGGATGTTAATGCAATTATGCGTGCAAGAAAGATGTAAAGAGACTAAATGTCCCCAACGCCCATCATAATTGGTTCATCAGTAATTAAGTGAGCCGTGGCTAGGTTAATTATGTAAGTTTGAGAAAAATGGAAGCTTGACTTTGATCAAATTGTTCAAGAATTGCTTGCTGAAGAAACCGTAGCTCGTAGAGGCTTTTTGTGTTACCACGCGGCACTAGTTAGTCCTCCACATTTGGCTAACTGGAAGGGGTATAGAGGTTCCGAAGTCGGTTCTGAGTATGGAACTCTCATTCTTAATGACTTGATGTCGTTCTATGTGCAAGTCTCTAAATCTTTCGATAAATGATGACCACTGCCGACAGCGTCTGTAAATAACAGGCTTTAAAATTGCTTGAAATTGAGATTCAAGATCATCTCTCGATTCGATGCTAATCACTTTGTAATTCACCAGCTCCTCTACTGTCTGTAATCATCTATCCCGTCCTTTATTCGTCTCCAAATTGATGAACAGAACTAGAGACAGCTAGATAGAGATTGCGCTAACTGTAGGCTTTTTGTTGAACCGTGACTGTAGCACCCTCAGGCAAGGATAAGAAGAAGTCTAAGCTTTTATAAACGTCTGACTCTGTGTCTCTTGAATTGCTTGGAGTTTTGATTTTTCAAGGGTGGATTCTCAAATACGTTTTAACAGCACGGCGTTTCTGGCTGTGGCAGTTGTCCTCTTCTAAAAATTCTGCCCCGAATGTTTAGTTTGTTTCATTGGTTGCATTCTTTAAGCTCTATGGCTCAGGGATATTAGAGATTCTAGAGAATAGGGAGTACAAGTTATGGAGATTCCTTTCTAAAACAGGTAACTTAATGCCACAAGTAACCGTGGTACCGTGGCGTTGTGGGTATGTGCGTCGACCCCAACCTCGACGTCGTAGGTTCGATTAGCGCTCTGTGCGAAGAAAACAATTTTCACGACCCCACCTCTTTCGAGTCACTGACAATGCTCAAAGAATATTTCCTGTCTAGAGAAAAGCTTCTCAAACAAAGCCGTTCGGATTCGGCATTAAACTGTAGGTCCCTTCCACTCGTGAGAGCACAATTGTACGCACAACAAGAGTGGTTGCTGAGAAGCAAAGCCTTGGCCCCCTACGGGCTGTAGCGCCACCCATATTCTTATTATATAACCGTGGTACGACTCTTGTCTGCCTAAGCGGTAACAAAAAATGTGTAAACTGAGCTGCCGAAATATGTTCACTTGAAGCGGAGGCCAGACAAAAAGAGGCTTCGTTGAACAAGTAACAAACAGAATTAGAAGAGGCATCTGTTTCAAACTGCAAGTGATTGCTTATTCTTTTCGCCTTAATGACGATCGATGAAAATACATTATCCCGTGGGAATGACTAGATAATGGACTTCACTCTATTCGAAGGTAACTAGTGAGTTTGTGATCAAATTGAGCGAGACTGTTCATAGATGTTCGTCTTTGAAAATCTACCATCGAAGTGTGAATTTGATTTTGAAAAAAAAAAAACGAATTTTCATCGATTACCTCTATACCAAATTTGTCCGTTTTCTGTGGGATGACGATAGGAATGCTTCAAGACTGATAAGGACCTAATCGAGACCTTTAAAAATCGACGACGCGCTTAGATGTGTCTTCTTCAACATTATTTTTGAATGAAACGTTTAAAACTCGAACGTTAACACCAGAGGAACAATCTTACAGAAGTCCGTAAAACTACTCGCATTCGCCGACGTTATCGGAAGACCGCAGCCTGGTGTCAATGTCGCTTTTGTGTTTATTGCGACAGAGGACGCGAAAAAGGGCTTAGCTGGGAATGAGGGCAAGATATAATAAAAGCTGTCCAAACTAACACCCAACACCGACGCCTCGGTCACTGGCGGCTTTAGGTTGCTTTGGGAGGTAAATGCTTCGTGTGATTCTTGGTCCCGTCTGTCTCAGATGGTGAGTGGAGGAGAAAATATAACGACGAACTACATACACGATCTGTTCACCGACATCGACTTAGCCAGAAGAGTAGATATCCAACGATTGAGATGGCTACGTCATGTGGAGCCAATGGAAACCAATGCTCCGTCCTGAAAAGTCTTCGAATCCATCCACGAGGGACGACGCACTAGAGGACTGGAGCACGCAAGTGGAAAGGGACCTCAACCAACTATGCGTGCGAACTGGAGGCAGCTAGCTAAAGAAATCGAGCTGACTGGAGACGTTTGTTGGTTCAGGCCCAGGCTTACTTACCTGGACTGTAGAACTACTCCAAGTAAGTAAACGGTGGTGAAAAATGTTACAGTGAACAGGAAGAAAGTAACATTTCTTAAAAATCAGACTTATATACCGATTTTGTCCAAGGGGATCATCCAGCGACTGATTTTAGGAGAAGGATAGAATGCTGGTGGAGAATTATTTTTCGAAACGCGCTTGAAATACTAGGCGATCAGTGTCAATGGGAAGGAAGTTGATTTCGGTAAGATTAGTTGACTGACAAGTGGTGAGTCCGGCCCACAGTCGTAGTGTCTTTAATCACAGGGTTATGCTGGCAGCTACTTGCTTGCCAAACTGTTCAATTGGTGGAAGGAAGCATCAAAGGGAGTGCTTCTGAACCCTCCGCTGATAAGCATGCAGACCAGTCTTTGCGTCCGGTTGAGCACTTAAAGGCTTTGGTTAGTGCTGTCCACCAAACTGAGGCCACGTACCTTAGTATCGTTATGACAAGAATATATGTTAACTGAGTTAAGAAACATCGTAGCAGATGGATGAGAACAAAAATAGTTGAAAATTCACAACAAGCAGTGAACGACTAGAAAATTGTGACTAGTGTAAAAACAGATTCTATTGAAACTGAAAATGTTCAATAATAACTTCCCGGAATGCGAATATCTCGGTGCTGTGAGCGTCCTCGTGAATAGTTCTATCGAGAGTGTCCTCAAACGCAAGCCACCACAGCATCGAGCTACCCTTGGACCCTTTATTTACTCAAGCAGGAATGGATCTCTCTCACTTTTCAATACCCCACCGCTGATCTTAGATAATAACAACAAAAGAGAACAGTAATTGAAAATAATATCCGCGATCCTTTTGTAAGTAGAAACTTCGTTTAACACTGGACTAGACTCGATATTAATTTGCAATCGAATCTGTCATTTAAAGAAACCAACGAATAGTTTTGAAGCGCCTTTCATTCACGGTCCCTACTGCATTCGTGCATGGCGCCAATCTAGAATTAAGTACTCAACGCCCACAGTCTGTGGTGTCGCTTCTCAATTACAAACATCTTGTTTACCCTGGTAATTATCTCCATTCTCTATACAGACTCAAAAGCATATTTGAACTCCCTCCCAAGCGACAACAAAATGTGACAGTTGGTATCAAAGAAAATTCCATGTCATCTCGCTCAGCAGAATAGTTCGCCTATTGAACGCACCCTCCAACCACTCATCCGAATGCCGCTCATCAAAAGCGTATTCTTCCCCAACTTTAAGCTGAATAGTAATTCCCCCAAGACCACAAGACGGATTCAGCTGAATCGAGCGCTCAAATCTGAATTCCACTGAAACACTTGTTGCGTCTGTTTTTCCAAGTGAAGTGCCCTCCATCCAGTGGGAACCTAAACCACGCAACCACAGCGCCAACAAAGCCATCAAGTGAAAGCCTCCGCTCACAGTTCCACATTTCTTAGTCGAAAATCCAGGCAAATACCAAATTATCCTTGCGGTGGATTTGAATAGAATAGAAAGTTCTCATCCTTTGGTGGGGCGCGAGCGCGGGCGTAAGCATAAATGTCACCGCACTCATTAGCTGTGATCCTTCAATCGTGTAGCCGCAAGCAGGAAATTACTTCTTCGAGGTCAGATGGAAGCATCGCGTTCGGGGCATAATTAGCCAATTAGCATTGAAAAGAGACAAAGTGCGGGCGCACGAGCTAGTGAACTAATTGAGTTGCGGATGAATGCTGAGCATGGAAATCCTTTCTTTTGGAGAACCACTTCGGCTCGCATAATTCCACTACACTTAACCTATTCATTCGTTGCTTGAAAGGGGACTCCAAGGAAGAGGGGTGTGAGGAGGCAGGATACAAAAAAAAAAGGAAAAAGGAAAAAATGTTGCTTTCTTTTGACTTCCACACAATTCGTGTTCAAAGTGCCAATTACTGCAAGTAGGGAGTTCCAGTGGCTGTTGAGAACAATTAATTTTCACTTCAGGGACGTTAATTGAGGCTAAGCAACTCCCCAAGCGGAAAATGTCTACATTTGCAAATTCTGCGTCGGGCTTAAGCGGTTTTTCTCCCGCAGTCAACAGGATTCCTGCGAGAAGTCATCAACTTAAAGGACACGAGGGATGGAAGATTGAGTGTGCTCGCTGCGTGTGGGAGGAAAGCTAAATTTCCTGTGACGGATGTCAATGAGTGACGTGCTTGAACTTCCGAATGGAGGGCTCTTGGTCAAAAGAATTCGTCATTGTCTTGAAAGGCAGATCGTTGCGCTGATGGGATGTAAGCGTGGGCGTTAGTGGAGTTGTTGAACGAAGGTCAAGAGCTTCGATGAAAAAGATAAAAGGGAGTTTCTCTTTCTGTCTTCTGTCTTCTGTCTTCTGTCTTCTGTCTTCTGTCTTCTGTCTTCTGTCTTCTGTCTTCTGTCTTCTGTCTTCTGTCTTCTGTCTTCTGTCTTCTGTCTTCTGTCTTCTGTCTTCTGTCTTCTGTCTTCTGTCTTCTGTCTTCTGTCTTCTGTCTTCTGTCTTCTGTCTTCTGTCTTCTGTCTTCTGTCTTCTGTCTTCTGTCTTCTGTCTTCTGTCTTCTGTCTTCTGTCTTCTGTCTTCTGTCTTCTGTCTTCTGTCTTCTGTCTTCTGTCTTCTGTCATCTGTCTTCTGTCTTCTGTCATCTGTCATCTGTCATCTGTCATCTGTCATCTGTCATCTGTCATCTGTCATCTGTCATCTGTCATCTGTCATCTGTCATCTGTCATCTGTCATCTGTCATCTGTCATCTGTCATCTGTCATCTGTCATCTGTCATCTGTCATCTGTCATCTGTCATCTGTCATCTGTCATCTGTCATCTGTCATCTGTCATCTGTCAGCTGTCGTCTTAAAGGATTATTTGAAATTTAAAATCAAATTTCCGGCAAGTTTCCTTCGTTCAATTGAAACCCTTAAGCATCCTTAAGACATCCTCTGGCGAATCTCGGAACGTGACTTCAACGACGGCAACGATGGCAACGCCAATAACCCATTCGGGCGTCGCGTCACAAGCATCCCTCCCAATCAAAGATTGATTCGCAATTTCCCCGTAACCGCACGAAGTTCACCCCTCTCACACACCCTTCTGTCCACCGGCGACTCTCATCATCAAATAAAACATCAATCACTGTTGCTGCTCAACGGTAAGTGATATTCGAGGAATTTCTTAATTAGCCCCGTGCTCGGAACTGTCCCCTATTTTCTGGAGGCATGCCAGCACTCCCCTCGTTTGGCTCGTTCTATTTTCTGGAATTTCAAATTAGCTTGTTAAACTTTTTTATTCCTCCGCAGCGCTCATCCGACATCAATGGAGCCGGCAGAGCAAACACGAGCGGACGGGCCATGGAATGTAGGCCACACAGTCCCATCTACGTCCTTGCTGTTGGCGGAAAAACCTACTTTCCAGGTACACTTCAGCGCTCGTTTTTCTCTTCGTTGCCTCTCCCACTCGTCCGCTGTTTGCCACCCACCCGGGCTTAGTGATGCTGGGCAACCGGTCGGTGGGTGGATGGGTGGGTAATTTGTTCAGGTGCCGGGGAAAATCCACCCAGAAGCAGTGCTCCTTAATTTTTTCCATACGGCTTCGGTTTATTTTGTGCGCCCGGAGCTAATGAGTCCCTCTCGGGGAAGGTGTCGGCACTCACGCATCCGGCGAGCGAGGGCGACCTCCGCAATGTCACGTCATTACCGTGTCGATGAGGAGGAAATTTAATTTAAACATTGACATCTGCCTTGTGGCAGGATGTTCGAAGCCTGTCTGGCTGACGTGTGTGTGCGGGGCCTTTGCATACCAATTTATTGTGATCCAGCCTATGGGGGATTCGACTTTGATGTTCTCCAGCGGAAGAGGAAACTTCTGTTTACAAGTAATAAGCGATGGAACGCACACATTTGTGTGAGGCCCAAGTGTCGGGGTGCGAGCAGGCCTGGCCTGGTGTTGAGTGCTGTGCTTAAGGACACCGCAGCAGTGCGTGGGAGGCATGTGTGGTATGATTGTCTCCGGGGAGGAGATGAGGATGGATGTGCTGCAAGACAGTCGGTTGTTGGTTATGCACAACACGCCCGGCACCCCTCCTTCGGACAAGTGGCCTTTTGGCAACCACATCCGGTCGACTTGCGGAGGCGCCTCGGCAAATTACTGGTCTTGTGGCGAGTCAGTGGCGACTCCATTCAAATGCATATTCGGGGCTAATTGAGTTGCTGGCATGAGCTTGCGGTGGCATCGATAGCGCTTGCGGGAGACGCCTACAGTCGGGTTGTGCGACTGACCTCTGGCAGGGTTTCCGTTTCTGGAGCAAGGGCACGTGTGGGAATATTTGTTCTTGTCGAAATTGAATGACAGTTCATAATGCGGTTGGAAAGGAGGAGAGTCGAAGACCATGCAGGTCACTTGGGAGCAGCACAAAGTCGATGAAGAGCGCACACAGATGTGCGGTAGATTCCGGATGAATATTTACAGACAGGAAATGTTCCTCCTGGGATAAGACCCTCAATTCATTTTACGTTCGGGGGAGAGGGTGAAAAGGGGCATCTTTAGCAAGAGTTTCATCCGCCAACATGTGTGGATGAGTACTGGCAGCCAACTGGGTGTACGTACGGACTTACAGAAATATACAAAATAACAAAGACAGCTTCGTAATGTTCGGCAAAGCAGGCAAGAGATACTACGATCGCTAGTAACTCGCTGCTGCAAAGTACAAAATGGCGTGTATGCGAGGAGTGCACCCACACCGACTATCAGGCGATCTTATTAACCAGGAGAAGAATCCGCGAGAAGCCCGGATAACGACCTGGAACGTGCAAGGACAACGCTTTCGATTGTGTAAGAAAACGGTTTGCTTTGACTTTTCAGGCAATACCACATCAACGGAAACCATGTCGAGCAAACAGATGTAAGCAATATGGCAGCATTCGATGCATGGAGTATGGAGCTCTATTAGTAGAATGACATAACCATGCGACTGGATTAAGTCCTCAGTGCAATTTGCCTGATAGTTTAGATTACTGGAAGGGGGTGGGAAGGGATCGTCTCATCACTACAGCCACAGACCTATTTTGATCTGCTCCATTTAAATTCCAGGCAGGAAGCCTGAGTTCATGATGAAACTTAGTATATTTTAAGGGAACTGGCTGCAATGTTGTCCGCATCCGACTAGGTGTGGATGACGTGTTCTGACTAGGCAGTTAGGGACATAGGATGTGTTCTGCAGTTTCTTCGTCCATCTTGTGTTAGGCCCACAGTTTTTAAATGTTTGTTTACTGGACAGTGTCTAGTAAGAAAAGCAGTGATTTTACGAATCTGACTCCTTGTGAGTGTGAGGAGTTGTTTCGTCTTATTAAGAGAAGTAGTTGGTTGGAATTTTTTAGCCTGCGTCGTAGATCTGTCTATGTTTTCACTGAGGCAGAGTTCGATCGCGTTTGGAAATCGTTTGGAGCACAGATGTGTACCAGATGAATGACTCGCTTTAAGGCAATTTGGCGTAGATCCTAACGTTCCAGAGCTAGACCAGATATCTAATTCATTTATTACTTGCCCATTGGTGCTCAAACCAATTGTAGAATACCCGATCCCCAGTAAGCGTCTTACAGTGTTCGTCCTCACATAAGGAGCAGGTCCAAAATAATTCCCAGTACTCACTGGTCACGAGGTGCAGAATACGTGCGGGAAAATTGCTGCCAAAAAATCGTCTGTCCCGGACGGCATCCCCAATAAAGCCATCAAAGAAGAGGCCGATGCAAAGGTGTCACGGAGAGAGGAACTTTCCTAAATACAAGCCGCTTGCTGGACACCAGGAGAAAGATCCTTAATGGTTTCAAATACGTCTATAAGAAATCGCGAGGTGTTAAGAAAGCTATAACGTGTTCAAGATAGAAGGGCTTCACAAAAATGCAGCAGTTACGCCGGCCGAACTGGTCCTGCATGATGAGAGCCTTGAATAGAATGCGCACCCCGCTGTAGTTGAAGGGGACTGTCGTCAGCTACTTTACCAACAAAACACTAATTTACCAGGCAGACAATATATATCGACGTCTCGGAAGACCTTCCACAGGGTTCAGTTCATGGACCCTGCGGTGGAACGACGAAGTACTGAGACTGGCACTGCCAGAAGGAGTCATGGCTATCGGCCGACGATATTGAAGTCGTGACTGACAGTGGCCAAGCACATCCATGAAATGGAAACCGCCACAAACGAAGCAATCAAAAATAATAATAGTAATGTGGGTGGCGCTACAGCCTTGTCGTAGAGAGCAAGGGCCTTGTCAACAACCACTGGTGTTGTGCTGGCACTGGCACTGGCACGGGAAGAAGCAATCGCCAGCATCAACGATTGGCTATAATCTTCCGAACTAGAACTAGCTGACCACAAGATGGAGGCTGTTTTATTGCCAGCCGAAAAACGGTGGAATACGCAAACTTTCGGTTTGGGTTTCAGCTAATTTGGTTAAGAACGGTCTGAAATAGCTAGGAGTGATGCACGAAAAAGCGACTTAATTTCAAAAAGCACGTCGAATGCTGCATCAGAGGAGCGTCAAAGATGCGGGCAGCGCTTTCCGGTGCCGCTTCCGAACATTGGAGGACCCGGATACCCAAAAAGGATCCTACTTTTCAGAGCGCTGAGTTCTCTTATGCGCTGAGTGAGTCTGGGTTAGGTGCTCTCTCAATGAAGGAGAAAGCAAAAAAGCTTTCGGCCTCAAAGAGGCTCTGCGTAATGACAACAATCAGCGGCTTCCAAGCAATTTCAGACGAAGCAGCCTGTACGATCGTGGGAATGGTCCCCATCGACATTCTCGTCAACAAGATGCGTAGGGTCTACCTGACCCGTGGTAGATGTCAGACCGCCACAAACCGCCTTGAGACTGGCGTAACTATTTAAAAAAGAATAGAAATGGATGGATAAGAAAGAATGACAATATGGCCAGCTAGAGTAAATGGCAAAAGTAATTGGACTCACAGACTGATCAAGATCAGGGCCTCAGGGTCTGTGAGAAATATCTTCATAGGCAAGGGCACGAAATCTCTCTTTTGTCCAGAATGTGACGACATTGACGATCACGTAGAACGCGCGACATTCTACTGCAGGCGATTTAAAGAGAAAATCCTGGACGCCCTAATCGGGCATGTGACACCGTCAATCGAAGAGCGGGAGGATATGTATTTCTTCATGGCAAATGCGCCGACTGAGCTAAGAAGGCTTGAAAGAGTAAGGCGAGCCGAACATGCAAACAAAGTGAACTTATTACGATTCCCTAAACAGCCTCGAGAGGTAATACCTCAGAGAGACTGGTAGAAGGCACTCTTCGTATTCCCAGAATCGATTGTATAATTCGGGCCATTAGTTTCGTTTGAAGACTGCCATATCCTTGGACGTAACCCAAAGAAGCCCCCGCGATGTACACATCTTTAAGAATCACAACAAAAAAGCAATCTCTTCGGCTCAAGTATCGCCGACTGTGTGACCTTCAACATCAGAATTTAATGATTGTCCTTGCTGACGACATGCAATTCCATTCCGTAATCCGGCATTTGTAAGAACACGGATAATGGCCCTCCTGCCAGTCCTTCTCATCGAAACCAACTGAACATGTGCATCGGGCCATGTAGCATTAGCAATGGCAAATCCAAGCGCAACAACAAACAGACCACCTTACAAGACAGACTCCAGCCCAGCTGCACCGGATAATTCGATCCGCTCGACGACCGACTGAAAAACATTCAAAATCTCATTTTCTTCGGTTCGCATGGCACAGCCATTCCATTCCGCAGAAGGATCCTCATGTGTGAGTGTGACATTCGAGGAATTCCCCAAAGCGAGTGGCCTCCCAACCACCATCTGCGTCCACCCCGCCTCATCATCATAAACTTCGTCCGCTGGGCTAGACACAACGGGCTCGCATTCACATAATTGACATCGGCTATGACCACCGGAACGTGAAATTGAATTCCCTTTGGGAACTGCCACAGAAATCAGTGAACCTACTCAAGGCGGCGCACACACAGCGGGGTCGGCCCGGACCAGTGGACACGGTTGTGACCGCCGCCACTGCCGGATTAGCACAATGAGACTAATTCACTTAGGACTAGGACGCACTTACCACTCCGACGGAGAAATAATTGTTGATAATGTTGTACGGCGCGGAGCAGTCCTTCTCCGATTGAACTTTCATTGGCTTGAGGGCTGGAATGTTTTGGACGCTGCCGGTGCTGGTGATGTTTCCGTTGCCGTCGCCAGCGCTGTCATCTGGCTGCAGCTGCGGGTTGCTGTTCGCATCCACACTGGCCACCGGACTGAGTGGAGGCGGTTCGGTAGCCAACGGCGTTGTTGCAGAAGGCGGTGGGGTTCCCGGCGTGGGCGGGTAGCCGTGGTTGTTGTTCTGATTATCTGGATTTGCTTCGGATTCATTTGGAGCGGCCTCGTGGTGGTCATGTTGCAGCTGCAAGCGAAGTGGCGATAATTGAAGACCAGTCGGTGGCGATGGCGGACTTGTGCCCGAGTAATGGTTGTGCTCTTCACGGATTTTAGTTTCAACTGTTGACATTGATATGCTCTTGGTGTGGCCGTCCTTGGACATCTCACTCGTGCCGTTCTGGTGGTACTCTTCGTACGATTCGATCACAGACTTCTCCACGATGACACGTTGCGAGAGCTCGATGACCTTCTGCATGTTGGAGTGCAGCGTCACCTAGAAATGAACAAAAAATGTAGTCCTCTTTAGTATTGGCTTGAGAGAGTCTCAGTGGTCAGTCGTTAGTCGTCAGTCATCAGTCGTCAGTCGTCAGTCGTCAGTCGTCAGTCGTCAGTCGTCAGTCGTCAGTCGTCAGTCGTCAGTCGTCAGTCGTCAGTCGTCAGTCGTCAGTCGTCAGTCGTCAGTCGTCAGTCGTCAGTCGTCAGTCGTCAGTCGTCAGTCGTCAGTCGTCAGTCGTCAGTCGTCAGTCGTCAGTCGTCAGTCGTCAGTCGTCAATCGTCAGTCGTCAGTCGTCAGTCGTCAGTCGTCAGTCGCCAGTCGTCAGTCGTCAGTCGTCAGTCGTCAGTCGTCAGTCGTCAGTCGTCAGTCGTCAGTCGTCAGTCGTCAGTCGTCAGTCGTCAGTCGTCAGTCGTCAGTCGTCAGTCGTCAGTCGTCAGTCGTCAGTCGTCAGTCGTCAGTCGTCAGTCGTCAGTCGTCAGTCGTCAGTCGTCAGTCGTCAGTCGTCAGTCGTCAGTCGTCAGTCGTCAGTCGTCAGTCGTCAGTCGTCAGTCGTCAGTCGTCAGTCGTCAGTCGTCAGTCGTCAGTCGTCAGTCGTCAGTCGTCAGTCGTCAGTCGTCAGTCGTCAGTCGTCAGTCGTCAGTCGTCAGTCGTCAGTCGTCAGTCGTCAGTCGTCAGTCGTCAGTCGTCAGTCGTCAGTCGTCAGTCGTCAGTCGTCAGTCGTCAGTCGTCAGTCGTCAGTCGTCAGTCGTCAGTCGTCAGTCGTCAGTCGTCAGTCGTCAGTCGTCAGTCGTCAGTCGTCAGTCGTCAGTCGTCAGTCGTCAGTCGTCAGTCGTCAGTCGTCAGTCGTCAGTCGTCAGTCGTCAGTCGTCAGTCGTCAGTCGTCAGTCGTCAGTCGTCAGTCGTCAGTCGTCAGTCGTCAGTCGTCAGTCGTCAGTCGTCAGTCGTCAGTCGTCAGTCGTCAGTCGTCAGTCGTCAGTCGTCAGTCGTCAGTCGTCAGTCGTCAGTCGTCAGTCGTCAGTCGTCAGTCGTTAGTCCGTCTCTATCTCAGTCTCAGTTCCCTTGTCCCAACATCGACCTCAGTTTAATTAGATGTCGATCCAATTACTATCCAGGTCACCACTTACAACGAGAGTCATTAAACGAAAACAACGCCAAGTGGAAACGCACGACAATACTCGTGCTCTGTTTGCTCCCGCCCAGCATTCAGTTCAAGGTCACTCGCCGCAACATTTTGTCAACATTTCCCATGAAATCTTTTCAAATTCAATTAGACAGCGCCACATTGACACAGATGTCCGGTGGCGTCGCCGCCAACCCAACCAGCGCGGCGGCTGGGGCGAGTCGTTAACCCAATTACCTGACAACAAACTCACCTTCGGTTTGAGGATCTCCTCCATCGGTGCCACGTTGGTCACTTCTATGCTCCATCGGTCCAGCATGACGATATTCGAGCGACTAATCTTGTCCATTAGCTTCGGTATATTTTCGCCCTCGTAGCCGCCACCCCAGCGCAGACATCGAGCCAAATCGTTGCCCGTCCCCAGTGGGATGACGCCGATTGCTGGCTGGGACTGCAGCTGAATGGAATCTGTCCGCCCACCGACAACAGCGCCAACACAGACAACGAATGACAGCGATCAGAGGAGGGTATGAGGAAGACGGAAAGCCAAGAACGAAGGAGAGAAAGAAATATTTACAAAATAAATAAAACCAATTACAGATGACAAGGACATACCCATTGCTTCGAGAACCCAGCCGACAGTTCCATCACCGCCGCAGCAAATAACTTTGAAATTTGGCAAGTCCTTGAACAGCGTAAGTCCTTTTTGTGTGTGTGTGTTATGTTTTTTTTGTTGGTTTCGTCGTTGGCGTTTGAGTCAACACACGCATACGCACACATGTTAACAACGAAAAAGAAAATAGAGGAAATCAAATGAAAGGTTAATACAATCGAGGGATTGGATGACAGCGCTGCGGCAACGGGGCCGAGGCAGACAGTGTGTTTGACAAGTTGGCGGCATTTGCGGTTGGAGCCCTTGATGATTGAGAAAATATGTGATTAGTTTTAGCATTCTGTTAAACTCAACATTCACTGTCTGATGACACAGATCTGCAGGGTTCCTTTTGTGGAGTTTGTAATTTTGATAGAGTATGTGTTGCCATTTGATTGCCAGATGGTGGATAATTTGCTCCAATTTACAAAGGGTAATCTGTTACTTATAGATTATGTGTTGCTTAAATAGAAACGATTAACTTGAATGAATTACAGGGCATTTTGGAAAAGAACTGCAGTCGATGGACAAGTTATCTGCTTGGAAACAATTTGGGGAAATATAGGAAGCCCACACATTGAATTGAATGTTTCCTATAAATTATGGGACAGACGGCAGTGTCGCCAGCCTATGTAACATAGTTTTAGATTGTTGTCGGACCCAAAAACATAACCTTATTAAATGCCTTCATCAAAATGTTTAATTCAATAACTGCCATAAATGAAAGCTAGATAAGGCAAACAAAAAAATATCACCGCACCGTCCACAGTGCGTATGCTAGATTTCGCTATGCGTGCACGTGTAGCCGTTGGGGTTCTTGATCCCACTTCTGCATTGAAAGAAGAAATGTAACACAACCGAATTGGTTCGCTGAACTTTATTTTCCCTACTTCGTGATAGCGCGGATGATCGTGATCAACTGTTCGCGAACGGACTGTGGCGCGTGTTTTTAAAACGAACGAGCTAGTCTAAAGGTCAACGAGGACAAAAGTTAATACGTGCTGTCGAGCAAAAAAAGAAACCACAAAGGCCAAAACATTACAATCGACAGCACAACAATTTCGAGGTAGTAAAGGAGTCTGTCTTCCCCGGAGCAAACGTAAACTTTACGAATGACATCGTAGTGGAGATCAGACGTAGAATCGTCCTTGGCGACCAATGCTACTTCGGTTTGTCAGAACAACTGGACATCAACTTTCTGACTCGAAGGACCAAAACCATGCTCTACAAAACTCTAGAAACTAAGCAAAGCTGCAGAGCTGATTCTTGGTGCTTTCGAAAGGAAAATTCTATGTTGGATATATGGTCCTGTCTGTGAGGAAGGCGAATGGAAGAGAAGACACAACCGCGAACTCTACGAGCTGCACAAGGATGTCAAAAATCCGTCGACTACACTGACACATCGAGCGAATGGATAACAACGCTTGCAGCAAAGAGGGCCTTCGAATCTGAGAGTCCTGGTTGAAGAAGGAGACGAAGACCGAACATCCGGTACAGAGAGCAAGTCATCGCGGATGTAAGCCAGCTTGGCCTTGATGACTGGAAGCAACGCGCCTAGAAACGTCACCAATGGAAGGCAGCAATTGTGCAGGCTCGAACCCTTCGAGCCCCCTTTTAGTCGGCCTGATAAGTAAGTCAGTAAGTAAATATATTCGGCTGACTGACGAGGGCTTACACAGCGATACGATTGAAAAGGCTGCTTATGTTGACAGACACTTTAGTCTCCTTGATAATTCTGGATACATTCCAGAAGACGGATGGATCGCATGATACTTTCACTCCTCTTTAAAAAAAACTTCTCAACCTGTGTAGCAAGACGGACTAGTTCTGCCCTCTTATGCTTACTGGCTATCCAAAACGCAACTCAACCTGATCAGTACGAGTAGGCCGAATCTTAGAAATTTTATCCGCGTTATCCCAGGACACTGCGCTGCCGGTACTAATGTATTCCGGTAGAGGTACTCTGTTCTATGACTGTAGAAGAAGAAGTTGTAGAGATGAGAAGGAGGAAGAAACTATAACCGCCAGTCAGCAACCCACTCTAACCTAACATTACCTTGCTTTTGGTAATGGACCACAACATCATTTGAAATTCATGGTGCAGTCCGCTCAAGACAGTATTTATTCAGGAATTTTTCGATAACTCTCCTACTCATATTAATGAAAGAGACAGGAGTTTGGGATGTTGTAAGTAAATCTCCTGCAAAGATACTAACAACTTGGTGACCAGTTCGCAAACCACAAATTCCTCTTCTATTATTCTTGCGTGATATATTGCTCCATCTTGTTCGGCGCCTTTCACATCCATATCATCGACGTCAGTTACAATTAATTAACGTTTGTCTAAAGTGAAAAGAAGTGCCAATGAAGCACGGCGACAGAAGTTGTGTGGACCAATAGACGCACAAGGGGCACTACTTATGGATGCAAAAGTACATGCAAAATACACCTCAGTCCATATATTATGAATGACAACTGCTATATTTTCTAGACCGAACTTCCTACGGAAACACCACTTTCGACTTAGAGTGGGTAGGGGAGACCTTACCATAGAGACTATACACAAATTTACGGCCTCACTTCTTTTAAGTCAAGAAGAAGGTTCAAGGACAAGCTCCCGCCGAAGAAAAAGGTTCCCAAACATTGACGCACGTTAGGAGTCGGCATAAAACCCATCCACTCGTGGCAGAAGATTTTCACCAAGAGTACTTGTGGACTGCATTTAAAGTTCAGCTCATGTTTACGTCGGACTGCAGCATCAGCCACAATACTAAACTCAAGCTTATGGTCTACCGTTTCGTCTCGGTTTAAGGATCAAATCGGGCCATAAATGTTGGAACCCAAAAGTCCAACAGACAGTTCTCCTTCAAGCAAGAGTCAAGACCAACCATAATAAAAGAATCGTAATTCAACTAATCAATAGCTTAGTCCCGTTCAGTTTCGTTCACTTTTACTTACTCAAGGGTAAGCGATATTAAGTGTTCCCTTTTTAAGCACGTGAATGATTATTTGTGTTAGAATTTTGCGTAAGTTGTAGAGGCAAATCATGGCCACTTTGACGACGCTTCTATTTTTCTTTTAAGCCTACTCAAGTTTTGGCATGGTCACGCCTTTTAATCCAAGAATTCAAGCAATTGACAAGTGTGTGCTTTAAAACTTAAACTCTAAAATAAATCTTACAACAAAGAAGGACGCGTTACTAGACAACAACCGACTTCTTCAACACACTGTCCACCGTCGTAACAAAAAAAAAAAAAAAAACTCAGCACCATTTAAATAATACCATACCTTCCTTTGGTCCACCCTTCGACAAGTCATACACCTGTCGAGGATTCAGCATGTACTGGAACTTCCTCAGTATTCGATCGCCCTGCCGGCCGCCGCTCTTCGGGTTCACGAACACCAGCAGCGGGCAGCCGGGCTCCGAGGGTGTGATTTGGAAATGCGTAACCTGTGTTCGAGATGGCTTTCATAGTAAATAGATACATTTCAAGCGTGTTAGTCACCTTAACCACATTTAGTTGGCGTATGAAAGAGAAATATTAGTTTCGGGCGGGATTTTCGTTTCGGATTACGGTCGCACGGATGCGGGTGGGGACACCGCACAATGGCAACATGGATGGGATGTGGGTATGACAAACAGAGCCTCCCGGCACGCAACGTAATAAAATGCTAAAATTACCTTGAAATTAGTTGATTGATTGACGGAACGTTGTCTGTCGAGCACCGCCGGGCATATGGCCGTTGGGGGGACAATTAGCTCAGCATACTCTCCGAGGGTACATTCCTTTTTCACAGACGATGCGCATCGGTTGTGTAACTGCAAATGATAAAAACAATGTGTGTGTGTGTACGAGCGAAAGACGGGATCAAATGGCAAAAGGTCAGCACACCACACCGGTGTGGTGCGGGGCTGAATTGTGTCAGCTGTGACATTTGTGTGTGCAAATTAGTGTTTGCTTTGACAAGGGGGAGAGAGGATGAGACTCGGCATAGACGCCGAATGCAGTCCTATTCGAATGTTACGTATACGCCACCGTGGCCGGCGTGGTCGGCGTGGCTCTGCGTTGGCGCTGTCTGTCCGTGTGTCAATTTAGTCCCGTGGGTAATCAAATTCGAGCGCTAATCCCATGCACCGCCAAATTCGTGTCCACTTAGGCGTCATGAGTTCCGTGCGACCATACCGGTCAGAGCACGTAAATAGAATTACCAGTCGCAGCCTTTCCGGATCGAGTTTGCGGAGGACCGGCGTCGATTTCATGCGAAACTGTCGCGCCACTTGCAGAATTGATGGCTTTTCATGGCAGGAAGACAAGATCCAATCTGTTGGCAAAGTCCATTAAATTCACACCGAAGACGATTTCCCCCAAATCGATGCGGCCTTTTACGGCCCGAATGTCAAACAGGAATCCTTCGTGTGACACCTTCCTGGCCCTCCGGAATGCTTTATAGAATTTATTTATATCCACTCGCCCGGCAGTCAATCACATGCAAGCATTCCTCATCCGTCGTTCGAGTGTCAAGCCACGACATTCGGCGTCGTCCCCCACCCGTCGGTCTGACGAAAGTCGTTAAGAAGCAATAAAAGCGCTTAGAATTCAATTTGAGGGCGCAATCCTTTGTTTCACACTCTCCCCTGGGTGGAGGGAGCGCCACCGCTCCTGATATGTGTCGAAAATCGACTGTCACACAAGCACACTCACAGGACATACATACCATCATGTGACACCAACGACACGTCAGCCCTGTTATGCCATGATACGCCTTGATTCGCTTCCTACACTTCGAGCACCGCCCATAGCAGTTCCCCTCGACCCAGTGATGGAGGAGATCGCCTCCGCCTTTGGCCTTCTTCGACTTCACGTACGTCGTGATGCAGGATGCTGGGGCATGCTGCACGCACCTCTCGTGCACGGTGTACTTGCACACTGAAACGGAATGGAAAACAGAAGAAAAAAAAAAAAACACAGAAAATTAGAATGTGAGAGAGAATTTCGGGTGTGTTCAGTGTTCGGTGTTCATGTGCGCCCACGTGAATGATGGATGCGATTAAAAGTCCTGCATTCTTCTTGAATTCCTTGGAGCTGAAGTTTGCCGACTTTGAATTGGAATTAGGTGATGAATTATTCAAATTTTAATTCCGTTGAAATTATGAAGAAAGGTTTACATCCGGACGTTGATGGAGGGGGCTGGAGGGTGGATGGCTGACGGCGAAAGTTTTTCATTTCGCTGGCATTCGTTGAGCCAGAAATTCACATACGGCCGGTGGGAGGAGCTGTCAGTGCGTCCTGGATTCTTTCGTTTTTGGTTTCTGTTTAAACAGTTGCAAGAGACAGGAGGCGGTGTGGTTCGCAAAGAGAGAGTGCATTTCTTGTGCCAACAAAAATTTGAATTTGCAAACAATTGCTTGTGAGAATGCAGCTACACGTCAAACGGGGCTAGTGGATGGAGTTGGCAAGGCGTTTGTGGGTAATGAATACATTACGCTGCGGAGAATGTCAAAGCGGAAGACGTGCCATCGAGAAGAATGTGTCGCATTGAGGAGGGTAGCAGATGCGACAGATGCAGCGACACTGCGGGAGACACACTCCACGAGGAAAGTGCTTCTCTTGGCAAAGTGATCTTTTTTACCTGCTGGAGCTGCACGCGTAACAAGAAGAAATTTCACTGACAGGCGAGGTCCATTTGGATGTTTACTCTTTGAACAACCAAATGGTTCAGTTGTTGGGCCACTATTGTGAGACTAGACATGTGGCAGTTATTGTTAACTTAACTCCTGACATGGTCGATGACAGTGGTAGGCCACTCACTGATGCCGCTGATGTGATGGACCACAATGCCGAATCTTAATGGATGCACTGAGGCTGAAATTGGTCAAGGCCCCCATCTATCCCGGACTGCATAGCGAGTGATTACACAGAATTGACTAAAATAACAGAACAACACTTTCTTCACAGAGACGCTGTGTAAGTACACAGAAATCTCAATCAAGCTGATTCACTGCAACATTTCCGACCAACTGAGAGACCGAGCAAGTTAGTGGAGCTTTCCAATCTCTTGGAACTGCACTACAAGTCAACCACACAGTCTCCCACCAAACTCACTTCACACTCAAAATTAAACACTTTCGGTGAATTCTAGCACTTTTCCTACTTACCCACCAATAAATAGAAAACAGTCAACGAACAAAAAGATTAATTCTAACCGAAGACAGAAGTCTTAACACATCGACAGGTGTCCACCGACAGCTTGACTATAAATCAAAAACGTTGACTGTCATTGCCTGCTGTGCAGCTGCACCCATAGTCAATAGGCGCGGGCGGGCGAGACATTCGGCGCTGCCCTTCTGAATTTAAGGAGAGGTCAGTAATCAAACGAAGACACACTGGACATGATCTCACACCCTGCCACAGAAGTAGGTGGGTTACCTCTGCTATCAGCTGGACTCGGGGATTCTCAGATTTGAGAACGGCAGAGAGTCGTGAATTTCGAATGATCTGTAGAACACATTCTCTGTGCTTTTCGACGGGAGAACATATTCAATATCAGATTAGTTGAAAAGTGCGGTTGGAGCTCACCTAGGTGTCGTGTCATCTAGAAACTCTTGCCCAACCGTCGCGGTAGCCTCAACTAGCTTCCAGTGCCTACCAAGTGAACCAAATTGTTTTGTGCGAATATGTGGAATATACCTTGCTTATGTTAGCAGTGCAAGCGAGCGTTGCGTTGTAGCAACGCGCTTCTGAGCAGCAACCAGATGCGTTTCATGAAAAATCCATCGTGGGGTCAGGCCATCGCTGAATCCAGGTATACCATAAATCGGCTGATTGTATGAATGTATGACTTCATCTTTAGTTTGCTTATGATAGTACTTAACAAAGTAATAATAATATAATATGGGTGGCGCTACAGCCCATAGAGGGCCAGGGCCTAGCGTATTGTGCGTGCTATTGTTCTCTCACGAGTGGAAGGGACCTACAGTTTAATGCCGAATCCGAACGGCTTTGTTTGGGAAGCTTTTCTCTAGACAGGAAATATTCTTTGAGCATTGTCAGTTACTCGAAAGAAGTGGGGTCGTGATAGTTGTTTTCGTCGCACAGAGCAGGAATCGAACCTACGACGTTGAGGTTGGGGTCGACGCACATACCCACAATGCCACAGGCCACCACGTCTGCACGAATTATCAGCATCTATATATTATATTACCTGAAGCGCGCCTTGGTGTTTATTTGAATTCCCGTTGATGTTTTTGAGGAGTTGGGTTCTACCGAGGAGTACGTAAGACTATGACAGTGCAGTCGTTCATTCACATACTCTATATTAGAGAACACATGGAGATGCGTCAGAAAACAGACAGAATGCATTGCTTTCTTTCAGAACTAAGATTTTAGGACTATAATCCCAAGCAAATAAGAACGCATCTATGACAAAGTTAAGGACCTTGTTCAGTAAACTTACACACAAAAATTCATTACGGGCGAGGATGCAAGCAAATAAATCAGAGCCTTGCTATTTCCTCAGAGATTTCTGTTGTTCTCCATCTGCCCAACGACTGGACTGTCCTCGAATCTGGAACAAATGCAATTCAAAAGGATAGTCACTTACGGGCAAGTCAAGTACGGGGCCGTCCATTACCACGGCATTTTAATATTCGACAACATTTGCTATTAAGAAACCGAACAAAGCTGCATTCTGGGGAGTTTACGAAAATACACTTCTTTGGATGTACGCGGCAACCTCTTAGTGACCACATAATGACAAAGTTATTTGAGCAGCCAACACCACGAACATTAAATAAAGAACGCATAAGAAGCATGCCAATCATGTTGTTTCTTGGCGCTTGAATAAATCAATCAGTGCACTACATATACTGATCTGATGAAACCTCTCCCTAACCTGGGCATAATGATATACCAGGCAATGCATGAGCCATCGTTTTATCTAGATTGTGGGCTAGTTTGTTAGTAGCGTGCCAGGAGACACCGTATTCCTTAATTTTCAATTCGAATTCACTATGTTTAGAAACTTAATGACTATGGATAGCATAATGGGTCTACAATGACCTATGTAAGTGTGACGGGCCTGCAGCTTGTCAGCCCACTAACCTAACCTGACTTAACCTAATGGCAATCGAAAGACATTTTTGGTTTTCAGTGATATTTCGCTATATTTTGATGGGGAATCAAGGGTTATTGGCAGACGGTCAATACGCTTTACCTGCCTATATGACTAGACTAGAGTATAATTGACTAACCGATAGAAAAGTATTGAGAAACATTGTGAAGTTTGAAAGTGTCTATAATCCTGGAAATTAACGTAGATTCCCTGCATCTAAAGCCATTTACAATGCAGATGGAACGGGATCTCAACTAGCTGATAATGCGTAGCTGGCAGTCTTACCGCAGGTTCAATTATTTATGAGACCCAAAGGCTGAAAAAACGAGTCATTTTGAAAACGCACGAGTCCCAACAAAGGTTTTAAATAATGCAATGCCTCCTTATGTGAAAAAAATACGTGTGTTTTTTTCGTTTGAGGTTTTATTGCTACACTGAAGCAGAGACTCAAGACTGGTCCTTTGTACTACCAGGCATCAACCAACCAATTCCTTCGGTCGACCAGCAGGCGCCTCTGTGATGAATTGCCTACATTATCAGCTCTAACCACATCAGCGCTGAAGACATGCCACCTGATCCGAGCAAATGCGGATCAGTGACAGAGGAAGTGCTCTGCCGTGTGTCGTCCTCTTGACCGGCGTCGCAGAAGGTGTCTTCGATTAAGCCAAGCACATTTAAGTGTTTGGCAAAGGTGTTCAAAGTGTTTCGCCGGTAAGCCGTGCGCAGTCTTTTCTGTTCTTACAGACTTAGGGAGCAAGCGCTTGTTCTATCTACATCCTGGAGATTTATGCTCACGGGGGGTTCAACCCTCAATGGAAGCCCTAACCATAGACGCAGGTAGTCCGAGCACATGTTGCTGAGAAAGTTTTCTCCGTCCTGTCGTAGAGGACTTGCATTCCTGATCTATCTTGAAAGTGGTTAAAGGCACTCATTAAGGACCCTTATTGGAGTCATAACCGGGCACTGTGCAATTGGCACTCATGGTCGCAAGATGGGTGACCCAAATTATGATTTTTGCAGAAGCTGCATGGATGAAGAGGAGGAAGAAAACACTCATCACCTTCTCTGCTCCTGTCTTGCTGGCACTGGAGCCTACTACTTCAGCGGCCGTAACGAGCTAAAAAGTGAAAGCATCGGCCACCTAAATCGTTTCATTAGAAGCCCCAACAGATGTCAATCCGCGTGGTATCACAATGAGCCTAAGTGTGACTGCCCTTTAGCAGTCAGCCACTTTAACCTAACCTAACCTAACCTGGGTAATCCTAGGTAACCTAGGTAATTTTTCACTTGAAAAAATGAGTCAAATCTAAAAGTCTCCGAGTCAGGCTGACAAAAATTAGTCCTTTTGACTCTATAGAGTCCCTGTGGCAACACTGGTAACTTAAAGCAATCAGCATAAGACCGCACTAGATGAAGAGTCAAGCAAGGAAGAAGAAGAAGAAAGAAATATCATTTGCGTACGTGGTCAGAGAGAGAGAGAGTGTTTGATTTCGTTGAGATTCGTTATCAAAGTCACGAGTCAATTTTAACGAAACTCAATGAAACCGTGGGTAGAATATAGAAATACCCACAACAATGTGATATCAAACGACACGGACTGGTTTTCATGCACAAAAGGGCGCCTTAAACTGGGATGCAACGTGGTCTACCTAGTCATAGTCTTCCCAAGTAGTCCATTTAAGAATAAGAACTGCCGCAAGGGGTGTAATTCAGCCTCAGCCGTCTTTGCTTGCGGTATTAAGTTGTTACCCCCAAGTGACTTCACTCTGTGTTCCCTGATGTTGAATAGTCGATAATTTCTCCTATTGACATTAAATGTGGCAGCATAAAAGAAGATGAACTGCTATGAGCTGTGAAACATTTGCTCCAACTCAAATTAAACTCATCCACGGATCTAATCACAAAAACCAGAGCCTTACAAGGAAAAATGCTCGGAAATCATTACAGCATCCACCAGAAACTCATACGGGTTGGCGGTTCCAACAGCGAACTCGTTACCAAATTGAGCAGCTCCCGTCCCGCCCCTTCCGGTGGAGCAATGTTAATTAACTTGAGTCTAATATCAAAAGACGGTGTCATGCAGGCTCTTCTTTTCAGCCCTGTCCCCGCGGCTCCAGGCTTCAGAGATTAATTTAGTTTTCCAGCTCAACTCTCGAATATGGTGTGAGCGAGGGAGAGCGAGAGAGCGAGGGCTCATTCATTTACGTACATCCTTTCAGTTTCTGTCAGCCGCACACAGTTGGAGTGAGTTAACTCAAAAATTAAGTTCTAACAACCCGTGTTACCGGTTTCCTTTCATATCCTGTCAGGGCCTTCATACGTTCTCTCTCTCTCTCCCGCGAACAAACACAGTCACATAGGCATTCTCATGAATTAAGAACAAAGCAAACGCCGCGATAGACGAGGCCTGGGAAATGCAAACGAAACGAAAAACAAAAATTGTTTGTTCTACTTACACACGCAACAAAGGCCTTTCTTCCCCAGGCCAACTAGCATATTCAGGCAGAGGTTACAGTATGCAGGCTTGCTGAAGTGCTTCAGCCTCCACACATGAATGCCGTCCTCCTTCAGCGCCGTGTTATCCACTCCTGCGAGAGAAAATAAAGCAAAAAAGAAGGAGAAGGGTTAAGTTGCCGAAAAAAATGAAGAAAAATGTGAAGGGGATGAGATCCTAAATCACACTTAAAGCTTCTGGATGTCATCCCCCTCGTGCGTATACGTACCGAGTAGAACCAAAAGCGGTATTGTCGTCAGGCCGCCCCGCTGCCACTCCTCCAAGGACACCGTCCCGTCGGCATCGTAGTCAATCTCCACCATCATCTCTTGCAATATCTGAAATTATAATTGCATTTGTTGTAACTCAAGGTACACTCTCGCTCCCGGTCTGCCCGTGTTTTTGTCTGCAATTTATGACGTTCAATTGAATTTTTTTTGCGCTTCTTTTACACTTCTTCTGTCGCCGTTGTTGTCGTTGGTGTAACCCTGCGACAGGATACTGACAAAACGGGGTGTGCTCGTATTGTGCGTCGCAACGTTGCGACACGATATAATGATTTATCGAAAGGATCAAATGGAAAATTAAGTGCGAGTGTAGTGTTCTCGGCTGGGGCTGGGGCTGGGGCTGGGAAGCGGGTGCGGAAATGAGGGTCCTCCCCCCGGGCGGGGAGGGCGGTGTCACCATTGGTGACATTTGGAAGTAATTTCCGCCTTGTTGCAGGGATAATTTCCCGCCTCAAGGCCCATCGCCGTTCCCGTTCGCCTGTTTGGTCAGAAGCGGTAATGTGAGTGACGGGGGGTGTGCAACGGTTTCTCCTTCTCTGCTTTGTGTTACCTTCGGCAAGGGGTTTAATGTGATTTATTCGCAAATGGCACTCGACTGTCGCCGCCAAGGAGGTTGACTACCTCGGCGACGCAGAATGTCCTTGGCAAAAAAGGGGGGAAACATCATAAAATAAAAACAAAAATTAAATTACAAATTTTTCTGAACCCGCGGAGGGTAAAAGAATGCCGCCTTCTGCTTGGCAGAGAATTAATCCTCGAAAAAGGTTCACCATTCTATGCCGGTGGTGAAAAATATTTTTGCAGTGTCCTTGGGCCGCCACAGGTCGCGCAGAGGTGAACGCGACAAGGAGGGGCGGCATGGCCTTCGAGTTCGGGGCCAGTCAACAGGCGGGGAATTGATTGTCGCTCGCAACACGCAACGTTCAAAGGACGATGTCACTGAAAGGTGGATTGAGGGGACAAGCGTCGGTCTGAAGGAACTGAAGGAAAAGGCAATCAAAAGGTGGTTTGATATTGGCAGCTTTGATAGCTGCACTTTGTTGTGCGTGATGTCAGAGAAACTATGACTGCTTGTTGAAGTCGTAAAAATGTAGGAGACTTAGGCTACACTTGGCTTCGACCGAAACAAGGTGTGTAGCCTTTAATGACCTATCCTTCGGGTTTTGCCGCAAAATCACAAGTAGGCAGCGACATTTGGAGATCTATTTTAAACAGCACCGAGAACTGACCTCCAAGTTGTGGCCTTGCAACTATTAACAACAACGGCCTCGACGACTCCAAATATAACTGCCTTAAATGAACTCCTGCTACCCTTTTGGTGTCCTCAAGATCTGAAGACAAGTAGAAGTAGAAGTAGAAGTAGAAGTAGAAGTAGAAGTAGAAGTAGAAGTAGAAGTAGAAGTAGAAGTAGAAGTAGAAGTAGAAGTAGAAGTAGAAGTAGAAGTAGAAGTAGAAGTAGAAGTAGAAGTAGAAGTAGAAGTAGAAGTAGAAGTAGAAGTAGAAGTAGAAGTAGAAGTAGAAGTAGAAGTAGAAGTAGAAGTAGAAGTAGAAGTAGAAGTAGAAGTAGAAGTAGAAGTAGAAGTAGAAGTAGAAGTAGATGTTTTGTACCCAGGCTCGAAGCATGTATCCAATTTAAACAGTCGTTTGCCTCCCTGTCTCCATAGTGTTGAGCGATATTGCACGAGGAGTAAGAATGATGATTGTCCCTTTCAGTAAAAGAAAGAGTGGCCAACAATTAAGTGAGTCCGAGAGGACATGTCATGCTGAAAATTCAACTTAATAAGAGGCTGCGCTTTAGCTTCGATTGCGAGCCATTGGGACAACATAACAGAGGACGTCCTCGGATGAGATGGAGCACAGAAGTGGAGAAGGACTTCAACCAATTTGGTGTGCATAGCTAGAGGAAGCTGGCGAAAAATCGTGCCGTCAGGAGAGGCTGGACAAACAAAGAGAAAGAAGAGGCTGGGCTTGACAGGTTGTCAAATTGTTAACATGCCTTTTTTACTCTCCCAAACAACACTGCTTAAAGAGCTCAAAGGAAATGTGTGTGAGCACGTTCATTCCATGACGGCTAAAGTGACGGTCAACTACTTGGGACGAAATAGCAATGTACAGTACTGCAATGTAGGGAAAGTCAGTACCCAGGCTGCAATAGAAGCAGCCGTATCTAAATTGGATGAAGGCACAGCTTCAGGCATATACGAGAATTGGGCGGAGATGTTTATGGCGCTCCGGCTACCGCACTACTGATAATGAACCAACATCTCTGCAGCTCCTATTCTTTATAAGCGAGGAGTGTGTACCAATGGCGTGATAGTCTATTATGACGCCAATGAGGGTTCTAAGAATAAGCCTGCTCATATTCTCTAGCAAACGTTTGGGGCTAGCGTAGGTTAGAGTCGAGGCATCCTGCTAGCTGACCATCTTTGATTTGCTTGAGCAAGAGTGTGCCACTTCAGTAGATGCCTTATGCTAGTGATATGCATGGACAGTGTGTTGAGATCCAGAAAGAGTACAGAATTTGTACAGATTCTCTGAAATGTCACAGCGAGTAGGAGGTTTAAATACTTGCCCATCTCGTTAAGAGACAGGCGCCAATCACGAGAAGTCTTGGAGTTGAAGGTGTCTAAACTCAGAGATTTGTTTGCTTCGAGTGGTTTGTGGTTGGTTATCAAGTCCACCAAATCGCGATGTAATACAGCAGTATGGGTCTAACTATTGAACCATGTGGGGTTGTAGTCCCATTTGCACCTGATCGCCTTTTTGCAGTCATAGATAGCCGTGGAGACTCCTGGATATTTAGCTCCGAGTTCCACTTAATGTCCAGTAGGAACATCGCTGCTATTCAGCATTAAAGTAGTTCCACACTTCTACAACTCTCCTCCATCTCCTGCATCCGATATATCCTTCCCAAGAAGAGACCAATGTAAAAGAAATTAAAAACCCAATGACACCGCACTTGTCACAACAATCGACAGCGGAACTCGAATTGAAACGGCTTCTCACAGCAACCTCCCGCTCATTGACAAGCCAAAACAGCATCCATTCTCATTGAATTCTCCGATCAATAAAGCAATGTCAGCCGAACGCCATCAGGCATCGAGAATGTCTCATCGCATCACAACACAGCACAGGACACAGACACAGCCTGTCACTCAATTCGCGATTGTGTTTGACAATGACAGGGAAAAAAAAAAAGACGAGAATACGCGCCGCAACAACCCACGCCGACACCGCCTGCCGGGCGGAGGGAAGGGTAGACTTCGTATTTTATCTTTTCATTTTTGACGTTGAAAAAGGGGATTTGCACATGCTGAAGGAAATCGTGAGGACAACAGCCGAAGCGAGAGCCTTCGGGGGAGAGACTGTCTCCGAGACCACCTGTCAGCTGTCGGATTTGATACTCATTTTGATGCGAGCCGCAGGAAGGAAAATCGAATTAAAGTTGAAATGAGTGTTGACAAGAGTTGAAAGTTTGATGTGCGGCAGGATGAGTTGAAAAGAGCAACAGTTACTGGGATGCAGGGGGATTGACTATGGTATTTGGCGAAGGACGAGGTGTGGAAAGGGACGCCGCAGATTCTTGACGGGAGGTTCCAAAGTGAAAGTGCGTCGAAATCGGTTCCAGTGATGAAATCGTCCTTTAAACATCAGTAGAGGGTCGAGAAATCAATAGTTGGCCACTTGCAACCACTTGAGTGACACGGGATTAGCTTGGAGACGCATCTGCCTACCACCATTCAATGGAAACGGTCAGCTAAAGACGATGAGAGCCCCAGCCTGATGGCTGCTCGTAGAAGTGTGGAAAGTTTGTGGCCCCTTACGGGTCAACACCTCAACAGCATCTGGACACGGTCTTCGCTTGAAGAATTTTCTTGGGGCAACAGTACTTGAGGGGAACTTCAACCAACTGGGCACACATCCTGGGGAGGGAATGCAGGGGATGCCGGCGAAAGTCAAGAAGGACATACGACTGGGCAAAGAAGATAAATTGCCGGCAAGTGAATCCAAATCCGATTAAGAAAAGTAGACGCCCTGGATCCACAGAGGGTGAGGGTAGGTGAATATGCATGAATACATGAAAGAGATAATCTTGGTAACTATGTGGAGCTTTGAGGGAAGATGAGAGAACACCCTTGTGGCTGCAATTTGAATGACCAACTTCGAAGGACAGGACCCATTATCAGTAGATTATACAGTTCGGCTAAGTTGAGTGGTACTGACAAATTGGTCACGGCAACTGTTTTACTTTCTTCTTTAGCACTTCACAGCCTGCGGTGGTTCTTCTTAATAACAAGAGCAGACAAAATTGCACAATTTCCAGTAGCTTTTGGGCGGATCGTACGGTTTTTCGTTGGTTCCTTGTAGAACATATGCGGACACACAAATGAGCCTAGAGGGAAAACTAATGCCTCAGCATCGACGCATGCCCAGCGTTTTCAATAGTCGCCAGGCTTCATTCCTTGTTTGAACTTAACTAGGGGCTGATGCAAAACCAAATGCAACAAACACTTGAATATACTTCACGTATGGTTGCGCTCGCATTGAAATCAATTTAATTCAAATATTGGGTCAATAACTTAATTCGTGCAGAGAGAGTGAGTCAAAGCAGAATATCAAAAATTAACTTGATTCTCTCTTGGCTGCCAAGCCGGCTCAGTTCCAGCCAGTAATATGGGCAGCACGATGTCTTAGACCCAATACTTGAATCTTATTCAAAGGCAACCACTTCACTGTCCTCTAATATTCATGAAACACAGTCTCTTCGAATTGTTTTTCAAGTGCACCTCCTGTACGCTGAGGTGAACGATTATGGCAATCATGATGTCATTCAAACGTCAAATGTTAAACTGATGATGTTCTTGACGACAGTTCTATTTGACACATGTGAGACAAAAAGAAGGACACCCACACGGAAGGGAGCTACAATTGCATGCCCACTCCAAGTTTGAGAAGCTTTTTCTAGACAGCATATACTCTTTGGTCGTAGTCAGTGACTCGAAAGAGGTCGAACCGTGAAAATTATTTTTGTCGCACAGAGCAGGAATCGAACCTACGCCATCGATGTTGGGGTCGACACACATATCCACAACGTCACGGGCCACTACGAAAATAATGTTTATGGTCTGGATACTCTAACAGGAAATCATACTCAGTTTTTTTTTTCCGAAATCGAGTTTGACAAACACTACTTCGAATCTAAACTAGAGTTAAACGTTGCAAAGATGCCAAAAAAAAAAAACTCGGTGTATAGGTACCACACTAGTCAACGCCAAAGAATCTCATGGACCTAATGTCCATCTGCGAATCAGTACTGAATCGCAAAAATATCAACTCATTTTTGAGGCGGATGGTGACTGGTGACAAGGCCTAGGTCCACCCCGACGCCAATCAAAGAAGAAGGTGACTGGTGACTAATGCTGGATCACTTACGACAACTTCCAGCGTAATTCCTTGTCCGATCGCGGTAAGTCGGCAAAAACAGCTGGACTGCCAGGAAGATCTTTTCACAATCATCTACTATGAACCGGGGTCTAATCGGGTATGACGATAATCGTCTCTCACTTCGACGATAGCTTTGCTTCATGTAAGCATGAAAAAAAGTTAGCAAAAGAGAAATCGTTCTCCCTGCTTCACGTTAGCTGAGAACTACCATTAACTATCGTCTCGACGTCTGATTTTCGACCATAGCTATTTCAGTATCATTTCCATAATAAATGAGAATAATTATGTGTACATATGCTGATCCACATTTGTGTGATAGGATTCATATGTACTAATTTTCGTCGCAAACTGAACTGAGAATGTTTTGATGAAATTGAGAAAAGCACAGCACAGACGTCATTTTTACTGTGTAGGTGATTTCAGCCCATTTTGGGCACGAAGAAAATAACACAAAAAATGATTAATTTTATTTTTATTTTTTATATTTTGAACACTTTCTAAACCCAATAGCGAATAAGGACTTTTTTCGGAGTCGGAGTCGAAAGATTTACCAGAAATTGTGTAAAAATCGCAAATTTGCAAAAAATGAGTATCGTAGCCCATCGCAGGCTCAACTGTATTCCAAACATCCAAATGAAGTTGACGTAATTAAACTATTCGCACGCAGTTTGGAATATTTTTGTTAAACACAATGTTTGTTCAAAGAGTGAGTTGCCAAAGTGGACAGATCGGCATTTAAGAGTTAAAACAGCTTGAAATTTCGCGTAAAAATAACGAATTTTCTTTTTACTTATATCTCATCTCCAACAGGAAACACATCCACATGCAGATATACATTCTTCTTCTTCTTTGTGTGGCGCTACAGTCCGGGGTGGATCTGAGTCTCAACCAACAAGCCTCTCCAACTAGCACGATCTTTGGCTAGCTGTCTCCAGTTTCGCACACCAATGTGGTTGAGGTCCTCCTCCACTTGGGTGCGGCACCTTCAATGCGGGTGTCTACTGTTGCGTTGCCCCACAGGTTCGGATTCGAGGATTCTTCGAGCAGCTTTCATTACAATAATTTTCGAACTGGCTTTAGGTCGTTGTAACTTATTCGATCTTGTTCAGTAGATGTGTAGTTCAGAGCACGTGAAGGATTTTGATTGTTCAACTAAAATTTTTGGGTGAACCTGTGAAAAATCCTGTGTTGATAACATGGTCCACTATATGTAGATATGTCTACTATGGCTCATTCTTCTTCTTCAAGTTCAACAAAACAACAAACGTAAAATATAGAGAAAATTAAATCAGAGTTAGTTGCCGTCAAAGGAAATGTCATGAGCTTCTTGAAGGCTTGGAGCAATTTGACGTGTCTAAAATTGAATTGAGGCGGTTAGCTGTCCAGACAAAAAGTCTATTGTAAGTTGTGGTGTGTAGTAAATGGGGGTACAGGAGGTGTGTGTCCAATTTAGAAGAAATTTGCTACAGTTTCTTCCCTTTCTGCTGGATGTTGGAGCATTCCTCTGACAGTTATCGCTATGAATTCAAGAAAGCTGTAAGCTTCTTTCTAAACTCTAGAGCTTTTTCCCTCGAACCCGCTTGTGGACATAATGTCGCTGACAACGGGAACAATCGACCGTATAAGCAAGATCAAAATTGTTGAAAATCACTATCAGAAGCATTCAACCTCTGGCTAGCTTCTACCAACTGCGCACTTCAAGTGGTTGATGCCATTCTTGAGTTGTGTGCGGCCTCTGTCGTTCAGTTGATAGAAAAGGTTAGGTTAGGTTTTACAAAAGTTGGATCGTGCACGATAGATCTCCACGCCAATCCGCCATCGACTCTAACTTTTTTGAACCGTCTCGTTATGGGGACATTAGTGTTACATGGCCAGACCATCAAAGCATAGGCCTTTCCGTTCTCAACATTGCGCTTCTGCACCTGCTCTGTTGGGGCTACACTAACATGGTGAGTGTAATGTGCAGGCGTTCTGGAAATAACCACAACCTGTATCTAGCATTAGCTACGTCCACAAAGCTATCAGGAACGGGAGGAAAACTAAGTCATCTCTCAATGTAAACCTGACACCGATGCCTCGCTTCTCAACCACAAAAGCCATTCAATTACTTTCCTCTTGCATACTAAATGGGGTATTTTATTCATCGCCGAAAGACGATTGAAATTCTAAGAAAAGCCTTGCATATGAACTCTATCAGTTGATTAACTTCACAGACTTCATACGTGCATTTCGCACACGCCCAGGGTCGAATGCAACAATTTCCCGGAATGTCTGCAACCCACCCTCATTGCTCGCACAACATTTCAATTGTAAAATCCCCCCCTCCACTCGAGGGGAAGTCACACAAATGGAATTCAATTTGTAAACTGATTAAGGATATCATGAAGCCGCATTCCCACGTTGGGCGAAACCACAAAACGGAAGCCCACAGCCAGTTGCACGAAATATAATTGGAAAAGTTTCCGCAAACTTTTTCTGTTGATAAACAAAAAGTAAAATCAAATCAATTTCGATTTGCCTAAACAAACCGTGTCTCGGCTGACCCTTCGTTCCCCCCTTGGGAACACCCTCACCCGACACACAACAACAACAAGTAAACGCAACACTTACCGGTCTCAGCTCGCTGACATCCCAGCCAAGGTACTCCGCCACGGACATCATTTGGCTCACAATGGCATCCATTTCCGCCGTATCAAGCACACCGTTGCCGTCCGTGTCGTACAATCGGAACATAACTGTGAAGCAACGGGAAGAGAGTCAAAAGCCACTCGGGAGAGGGAGAAAAGCCAAAACAAAACAGCAAGCAAAGGCAAGAAAACAAAAAAAAAAACAAAAAGAAAAAAACGAAAACAATGAAAAGAAGAGAAAATTCATTAAACTTCACCCGGAAGGAAGGAAAGAAGCGAATCACGTGATGGTGACCGAAAGAAGAGAAAAAAAGAACCACTTACACTCAAGTTTGTCCTCGGGACGTCCGGCTTCCAGGAGCGAGAGATAGCAGACCACATCCTTTAGCGGCACCTTCAGCGACAGCGGGTCGAAGCAGGACATTTTTCGGGTGAGCAGCTTGATGTCGGCTGCAAGACAAAGAGCAGAAAAGTTCGGGGTCCGAGGTTAGTCGATGGTGAACAGCTTGAATTTTGGAGGATGGAGGGGGGGGGGAGAGAGGATTGCGAATTGCCATGCTTAACCGGAAGCGATGACTTGCATTGCGTGACTTGTGTGTGTACTCACGTGGTGTGGGTGGGGGTCTCTTGTGGTCGGCTGTGACTGTGTGAGGGGAGCTTGTGAAATGAAGTGACAACGTGGTGGGTTCGAAGAGCACGGTCCACCCGGCAAAGTGCCTCCTTCAGACACAGGCCCACCGAAGGTCACCGAAAAGATGAGGATCATCATTCCAGTCGACCTCTTCAAACTTCTGTCTGCCCTCGCAGTTCCGGAGTGGTTTCGATGCCCAATCAGGCGCAGCAATGATGCCTCTTCAGCTGATTGATTTCCAAGTCGTCCTCGTTCGGCGCCCCCGCGCCGGTACACTTGAAGCGAGGACAATTGGAGGCGTCCTGTGTCGACTCTCGAGATGTACACAAGCTGAAGTCTTTGAACTCTGCGCTCACCGTGCTCGAGGGCCCCGTAAACATCCTCAACGGATAAGTCGTCTATTTGCGGCAGACACAACGTCTCGAGATTAGTTTCGTCTCGGGGCACGGTTTAATTAAAACTCCTTCACCCGTTCGTTCGGCAAATCTATTCCGGCATCCGCCTGTCCCGGTGACTATTTGACGACGTACATGTATGCCTCCCTCTTGAGTGTCTTGTCTTGTTTCTTTTTCGGGCGAGGGGGAGGTGGGAAATCTCATTACTTTTCTATTCCATCGGTTGTCAGGAGAATTATTTTCGCCGCCTGACGACGCTCGATGAAAACAGACTTGAACCCACGTCTCGCAGGGCCCGGCTTACACCGTCAAAAGTTGTTCACGTCAAGAGGGTCTGCTCAAGTAAATCCACTTTCCAGCATCGATCCGAGTCTGCGACGGCGGCCGGGGGCGGAATTGCTCTCCTGGGCGGACACGCGAAAGCGCTGAAGCAGATATCCCGGCGACCACGTGGCCCCGGGGTGGTCTGTGCGCCGTGTCTGTACACCTTTCGGCAGCACTTGCCCGCGGCGATGGACAGTTGTAATTTTTCAATTTAAATGATAATTTATCAAGTAAAGTCGAAAATGTCAAATGCCGGGGTGGGTGATTAATGCGCCCGAGATCTGTGCTTCCCCATCCGTGTCTGTGTCGGCGTCCTTGCCGTGGGCTGTGTGCGGTGTGCGGAGGGCCTGGGGGGGCGGTGTTCCAGTTTAATTGGCGGAATAGAGAGATGACACTCATTACATTTATTTCTTTCTTGTTTCGGGTCCAGTCGGCGGGCGGAGGGTGGTGTCCTTAATGAGGCCGCTCTAATCTGGGTCAGAGCTCTAACGAAGGCGGCAGACGTAAGCACTGTGTCCTCATGGGACCCGAAATAGCATCCACACTGATGAAGTGTGGGAAGCAATTGCCTTTTGATTGCGGGACAGAGGCCTTAAGTCTGACGAAGGTGAAGTGATGACGGCGCAACTGCTGCGCGACGACGGTGGCGACTGGTTGGTGTTGAGTGTGAACTGTGAACTTTAAAGTTATGCAAATCATAACGATAACGAAAGAGGAGGCGAAATTGGTGGTGGCGCAAATAGACGAGCCGATGGTGACCGTTTGTGGATTCGTTGGGTGACTTGCAGTCTCTAATAGGGCATCAATTGAGAGCCAAAAGACGGCAGTTTACTGACAGGACAAGCGATTAGCTGAGCATAGTCTAGCCGACTGTACGGTCATCTTGAGTGCATCGAAAGCTGTACACTTGAGCACGGTGAAGAGGTTACTGGTGATGTCAAAAGAAAACATGTCAATTTGTAGCTCGCTTCCGTGCTTGACGGGCTGTAAACGTGATTCAGATAGATCAAGTTTATAACACGGCGCCGAAGATGTCAGACACTGAAATAACTTAACTCACCAACGGCGGCGTAACACGAACGGAAAAAATGTGCTCCCGCCGCATGCTCATCCTCATCCGCAAACTTCCGCAGAGGTCGTTGCAGGCATTCTCTTCATAATTGCGCCATGTTGTCACCGAAAGCATTCTGGTCTGCTCATTCCGATTAAAAAGAAATTTAACGTACATCAGACCTCAGAACGTTTAGTGCCTTTAATTGTCAAAGCCACAATAGAATAGGATCGACTAGTGAAGAGCATTTCCCTGGCAAGTCCCGGCGCTGCGGCTTCCAATTCGGATGATTCTCTTCCATCGCGTCAGGAGGTATCCGAAAAATCAGTAAAATGTTGCTGTTTGCAAAAACTCAACAGCATTCTGGCTGGCTGAGCGTACTTTCTCTCTAACATGACTGTTCGAGATTTAATGATTTTGACGTCCACACTCTTGTCAGCGAAGTTATGCAGAAGGCCATTCAGGATCTGCAGGTCATATCTAGAGGATAAGCAAGTTCAGTTGTCGTTCAGGAGGAGAGGTTAATGTTCCGTGGAAGGAATATAAATTCGATCAAGTCCGGGTTGAAACTCAATTCACAGTTGATTGGTGGCTTCCGCATGCTCATCGTCGGTGAAAGAACGTTCTAAGCTGCAGTTCTGGAAGTATGTAGTCCCGGGAAACATCTGTAAGTGCCTGTCCATTTGTGATAAGCCCCAATCTAATTTTGAAACCAAAATCCCCTATTCTTCAGTTTTGTAAAACTTCTGGTAGTGCTTCTTCTTCGTGGTCTATCTTTCAGTAAAAACATCGTTCCGTAGGCAGTCTTCTCCTGGTCAAATGGTTAACGTTCTTCTCTGCTTGAATGCATCATCATAACAACGGAATTCTTCATGTCTCTGTGTCAGTACAGTCGAACTGGAATAATGGGCAGCAGAAACCTTGAGGTTGTCAAGGAATTCGTCTACCTCGGCCCTGGAGTAAACAGGGACAATAACGCCATTACCTAGATCGAGCACAGCATTACTCTTGCCAATCGCTGCTTCTTTGGGCTCAAGGGGCAATTGAGCAACAGAGCTATCTCTCAAAACACGAAGCTTCTTTGTATAATACCTTGATTATCCCAGTTCTGCTTTACCGCACAGAGACATGGACGCTATTGTTAGCGGATGACACTCTTGGTCGTTTTGAAAGAATAGTTCTGCGTGCGATCTTTGCTACTATTTGCGTTGATGGCGTCTGGAAAAGTAGATTCAACCACGAACTGTACGGGCTACACAGCGGCATGCCACTAAAGCTTCTTCGGATCCAGCGCTTAAGATGGCTAGATCATGTAGACCGGATAGACACTACAGCTCCGGCCCGAATTGTGTTCGATACCGAGCCATTGTGACAACGTAACAGAGGACGATCTCGAGAGAGATGGTGCACACAAGTGCGAAAGGACCTTAACCAACTTGGTGTGCACAGCTGGAGAGAGATCGTGCTGGCTTGAGAGGCATGTTGGTTGAGGGCCAGGTCCGTCCCGGACTGTATCGCCTATCAAAGAAAGAGAAGTCTTTCAGCTCAGTATCAGATCACTTCTTTGGTGATTCCTCCGCAATGCCAGCACGCGCATATATATGACAATTGGCAGCGCTCGAAGTCTCTGTCCGCGCTTAAACTCGACTTGTCAGTCTCGGTGGGATCTTTTTTGACTGTGGCGTAAGAACACACTTGACAAAGTTGACCGTAGGTGGTAAAGCTTTAATGGCAGGACTCCCCTTTCTCAGGGATTATATTAGCCTCGAGTACATCCGTGATTGAGAAGAGAATCAGTCTTAATTAGAACATGGTTGCTAGCATTGTCGAACTGAGTCCATACCGACTTTGAAGGAACAATGTCAGTTTTCGATATTCTCGCCAGGAATGTAAAAACTAAACGTGGTGGGGTATAGCTCGGCTAGACGTTGAAATCGACGAAGAGGAGGTGAGTGTCAATCTGTAATGTTTAGATCTTCTTCAGGATCTGACGCAATGTGAAGAACTGTTGTAGGCATCGTGTTAAGCTGTATAGAGAGATGACAATAAATAATGCAAAATGATCGCCAAGACGTATCAGTGTCTTGCATAAAATCGGGCAGTTAGGTGACTCTGAGCCATCTGAAGACCACGTGAAGATGATTCAGCTTCAGTTGATTTTGACATTCTCTTTTGATGGCTTTATCTGGCGTCGACTGGTGTCTAACAATCCAATCGTATTAACATACACACCACTGGTTATTTTGGCTACACTCGCTATTAATTTCCATGAGACGACACGTTTGCGTAGCTAGATCACACTTGCTGAGCATTGTCAGTGACTCGAGAGAGGTGCAGCTGTGAATGATGCAAATGTCCGTCATGCCTCGAAGTAAAGCTAGACATCCAGTGTAAGAGTCGAATACTATGCCACGACGTAGGATTCACCATGAACTAAATTCGCTTGATTTTAATACGATACCGTGTTGGCATTTCTATGGCTGCATATGGGCCTCTTGTCAACCTTCGGCTGCTTCTTACATAATCGCCCAAACTGTGTTCTTGTGACTAATTTTTTTTACTATTTCTCTGTGTGGTATTTGATGCTGTGTCGGGTGTCTATGAGCTGAGCTAATCATTTGACCAAGTCAATGTGGTCCAGTTCTTGCTTGATCTGAACTCAGTTTAACCGATCAAACGTTTCATCATTAGAAAGTACAAAAGCTTTGTACGCGATGACAACTACACTTATCCCCCGAAGAGCTTGACTCAGTCAAATGTGTGTTCTTGTGGGTATGGTCCTCTTGTGGTCGGGTCCTCTTAATTGAAGAAACCGAAGAGGTGTCCATCTTCGTTACCAATCTCGTTATTTTTGGTACCTTACACCGCCGGAACATTGGCAAACCTACTGTGCCACGTCAAAGTTATACCCCACGACTGAATCACGTCCAAAACAGGTCATATTTACCGAAACTTTTGCAGATTGCTGCAGACGGCTGGGCAAATGTAGACTGCCACAATTTAGCAAAGTTGCCGCTCTCCCACTCTCGAGCATCACTGAACCTCAACGACTCTATCAGAAGTGAGGTGTTTACCCGCGCTCGCACTGACACAGCTAACAATATGCAAATAAAATCGTGTAAACGAAAATTGCAGTTCGTTGACAAATCGGTTTCGGATTTCTTCCGAGGTGCCATCGGCAAGACGCTGCCTTCCTTTCCCACATCAATTAAAGTAAACCTTCGCACATCAGAATCTGCTGAAATATGCTCGCAACCCTCCTCCCTTTGAGCAATCAGCCACAGCTAACATGCCCCAGCACAGAGTTCGATTCGGAATCCACGCTTGTTTCGCTCGTGTCAGCACCAACCATGACTTCGGTACGTGGCCGGGGCCAATCCGATTGTCCAGCATCCCCCCTTCGATTGATTGAAAAGCAGATCCCGCACTCGAAATGTGTTTTATTTCCTCGCAGTCCGTTCCCGCTGAATGGTCAATGATTCTTTTTTCTCCTTTTTTGTGTTGTTCGCCCATCGCCATCGCCATAATCCATGGCTGCAATTAATCCTTTCCATCCTCCACAAGCTCTCGGTGCCCCTGGAAACCACATCATTCAGTTCGCTCCCGTAAGCCATTCGTCAAAGCGTTACGGCGCGGCGCCAACGTGAGCAGGGGAGCAACGCGCGCCCGAAGAATTAATTGCACGGCATCAAAGGAGCCAATTAACACTCCGCCGGCAGTCTTCCCTGCACGCGTCGTCCTTGTTATTTTCGCTAATTAGAGTCCATTGTTTCGACGGGCATTAGCCCGATCTGATTAATGGCGCAATCCGCGTACACACGCACTACACGTCCGATCTCTGTGCTCAGTCCTTTTGCGGTCGATTTCCATGCGTTGACGGCGCCCTGGCGGCAACCCTTTTCCCAGTAATCTCCCTGATCCCCCGACATAATTTCTTCCGACCAGCAAACATCTTCTATCAAATTACCCGAGAGAGGACTTAGGTCCTTTCGCCGGCCGGCCCCGCGTGCTGTGCTCGACGCAGTCAGCCCGGAGATAACGCCGGGAACTTATCATAATTTGCAAAGTTTTCTAATATAAGACCCCATCGATGGGGCCCCTGCCAGCCTGGTGTTGGAGGGGGAGGGACGTGCCAGTTTCTGGGACCGTCGCTCGGTCTGTAATCCGATTTCGGTTTGATTAAACGCCTTCCGTTCCACAGGACCGCAAAGATCAACGCAAACAGTCGAAAAAAGAGAAGAAATAAAAAATCAAAGGAGACGACGACCAGGAAGCGGTGGACCTCAAAAAAAACACCGAGCCCCTCCGCATGGGAAATTTCAACAAAACACGAGACAGACCTAGAGAGAGGCAGACCGCTTCCTAGAAGCGATGTGGTGGCTACCGCGGTGGGTGGGCACTCAATTGAATTAAGATCTTTCAGTGGATTACTGCGACGGGATGTGCTGGCGGAATGGTATGGCATGGAATGGAATGACATGGAATGGGCGACGAGGAGGGAGGTTAAGGAAACAGTGACAACAGTAAAGTGAATGAATGAGACTTACCGTCAATTTTGCAATTAACTGAGTTGTTGCTCTTTTTCGATGAGTTACGTGACATTTGCGAATGACTCTGCGTGTGTTGCGAATGTGATGGACTCGAATCGATGGAACGACGGGCGGCCGATTGAAATATACTCGGGCCACCCAGGGGGCTTGGCGTTACCGTTACCATTGGATGTACACTTCCTACAGGAAAACGAAAATGAATGAGAAAATGAAACAGAAACACACAAAAAACGACTAACGACAAAAACTACACAAACATCTAAACAGTCACACACAGAGAAGCAGGCGCTCCGGCGAGGGACGAAACGGAAGGAATGGGCGGCGAATGGAAGCCAGATGAAATGGAAATGAATTGCGAATTAAAGGAAATGGAGAGCAATTAAGGGGACATCTGAATTAGAGGATAAATTGCGGGAGCTGGCGGGATGGCTCGCAAAAAACATGCTTCGAAGCACTCCCCGTTAAAGTTGGATTTTTCTTCGTTTTTTTTCGAGTGGGTGGAGGGGGAGATGACTTATTAAATTGACTCCGTTTCCAGATGGTGACCCTGAATGCGGCGGAGTTCAAAAGCGATTGACTCTTGGCAAATCGGGAGGGGCGGTCCTTGAAGAGCGTGTGCGGTTTGAAAGGGTGGCGCAGTCACGGCTTGGATGGTTGGAGAGGAGACAGTGTTCTGGAAAGCACTTCCCTTGCAGATGTGTAACATAGGAGGTCTAGCAGAGGATGAAGGATGTTGCCTCGAAATTCAAGGAAGCGAACACCAGTTGGACTTGCGGCGGTGAACCTTAAAGAGCAAGGTACTCCTTAAAGGGGCCAGTTATCCTTGGACATGAATATTCAATCGTTCTTCTGGAGAAGAGGAAACTAAGTCAATGTTGGTTTTTGTGATGATACTTGGCAGCTATCTTGATTTATCCTATTAGTAACACTCGTTCGGATTTCACTTGCAGATTTTGGTTTGATAACAGAAAGCAGCGTGCGAGGCCTTTGGAAAGTAGTTTAAGTCTAGGTGCAGAGCTCTGCTATGGGCCATCGGACGGAGAAGTATGGTAAGTGGGCGAAGAGCTTTGGTACGCGAAGTCTTTGCTTTGCCAGGTTCTTATCCATTTCGGTTTAGAAAAGACGGTAACGAACTTTGGACGTCAATATCTATCTTAAGCCTCGTCTTCATTTCAAAATGTGTGTCGGTTGATTCCCCATTTGATGGAAGGAGGTGAAACCTGAAAATTCTGGTGGATTTTTATATGTGCGGACGGCAATCAGTGATGACTCCTTCGTTGGACTCAAATCTGTTACCGACGTTTCAGGTTTAGAAACAAGAGAACCTCGCAGAGAGCTGCGTCTTTAGAATGTGCTGAATGGGATTGCAGCCCGTTATGACTAAACACGTTGAGGATGGGAAATTGTGACACCAGTCTCGGCGATAGTCTCCCAAGATGTTCATAGACTGAAGCACCTCGTCTAATGTCATGGATGTTGGACTGGCAACTGTCCTTACATCTAAAAGTGTTTTTGAGACAGTCATGTGAGTCTGAAGTGAGCGTGAGCCGCTGAACTTTTTTTTATTGATCATAGTTAAGGGTGTTTTACTTAAGAGTTCAATTTCGCATATAGTTCGTTATATTGAATTAGTAAGATCCTGAGTTCATAATTTCACTTCACCAGGTAAGAGTTAGAATGTAAGGCTAGGCTCATTACAGAGCAAACAAATCCTTGCAGTTCGAAACGAACATGTGAATGTGTATGGCATTCTCTTATTGGTAGGTATTGTCTGCGAAGACGACATGAAAATGACTGTCAAATATGTTTAAGGCGCAAGAGTGGTAGAAGTCGGCTAACATGGGCAGCCTGGCCAAAGCTGTCATGAATTCAGTGAATAAAAACCAATCGAACTCATTTCCCAACTGAGTCGAACTATGGACTCGAACCAAACCATATACGTAAACAATCAGTCCTGCAAATATCAGATATCTCTCAGAGGTTAATACAAACAAATTTTCGCTCAGAGACCAATGATTTGACTCAGTCCAACCAGCCATACAAGGCCCTTTTTACACGAGCTGAATTTGACAGCAAGCTTTTCCATCTTTCAGGCAAGGGAGGTGAAACCTGCTCTCAAAATTAGCGCGTGTAATAGCGGCCTAAGTAAAAACAATCGAATATTTTTTTCATTTAATTGGATGAATGAATGACTATCGAATAAATGAATAGTTTAACGAATAACTAGATAGTTTTTATTCGATAGTTTCCATCACCAGTTTCAACCAAAAAAGGGGTCGCAAGCAGTAGGAATTGACTTATTGAATACTCAATTAGATAAACCGATTATTTTGATGGTCGTTTCGATTAGCCGCCTAAGACCTCTACAACTTTTTTATGAATGTCGTTAGAGCAGTTTAGGGCTCTACTACTGAACGATAGAAGACGTTTTCCTCAGAATGTGTGGCCGAGTCGTCGAAAATTTGGTTCAATGAATAGACTGTTCATTGTACGCATATGCACGTTCTGCGTTCGATCTATGGACTTCCTCACGTTGCTAGCACTTGTAGAAGCTAACAACACAAGAACACGTACTGTCTTTGTGTTCGCCATTAACCGTCCATCGGAGTGTACTATAGGTAAGGTAAAAATGGCTGCTTTCAGTGAGAGTGGCTGCTGCTGACGAAGATCTAAATGTATCCATTTTAAAGCAGGTATAACGTCTTAGCTTAATATAATAATATGGGTGGCGCTACAGCCCGTAGAGGGCCAGGCCCTAGCTTCTCAGCAATCACTCGTGTTGTGCGTGCTATTGTTCTCTCACGAGTGGAAGGGACCTAACATTTTATGCTGAATCCGAACGGCCAGATTTGAGAAGCCTTTTCTAGACAGGAAAAACTCTTTGAGCATTGTCAGTAACTCGAAAGAGGTGGGGACGTGAAAATTGTTTGTGTCGCACAGAGCAGGAATCGAACCTACGACATCGAGGTTGGGGTCGACGCACATACCCACAACGCCACGGACCACCACAGCGTCTTAGCTTGTCTTACCGAACATTGAGGCGTATTTCCCAAGGTCTTGCTGAGTGACCACGAGATGGGTAGAACATACGCAGATTGGATGCCTTTACATTTGCGTCAGGGCGACGCAGCATTTTCATTTTGAGGGTTAAGAGGAAATTTGTTGATTGCGGCCGATACGGTAGCAAGAGAAATCGTCTCAGCTTGATCTCACAAAACTGAAGACCATTGCAGCCACAAAACTCACTGCATGGTCTAAGTGTTGATCTGTGAGTAACTAGAAAAACTAGAAGACATCGATGGATAATACATGCGGTTTCAACAACACGGTTTCACACGAAGCGTTGTGGTACTATTGCACGAAAATCTTTTTGAACATGACATTTCGGTTATAGGCTGTGGCCGAGTAATTCCCCGATATAATTCGAAACTAGCGATGGGCAATTGGGAATAAAAAACAATCGAATAATCAAAAAAATGTTTCTCGCAGTCGCAATTACTCGAATTCAAATTAAGTGAAGTCGATTGTTGATTTTCGATTCGTGTGGAAACGTTTCCAATCGTCAAGGAATGTGCGTATTCGCCGCGATTCTTCAAGTCGGAGAGAGATTGTTAATTGTAGTAGGTACTGAGAATAATTTCTAGAATTCGATTCGATTCGATTGTTTTCTGATGCGACCGAATAAATCGACAATCGAATTAAATTTTTAACAATTGCCAATCTGTTCGATTGTGAAATTCATCCGCAACCGCCCATAGCTGGTCGAAACGTCATCGGAAATGACTTTTTCCTCGACCCGAGTTCTGCAACAATACTCGAGAAAATCTGTTCCATTCCATTCATACCGACAGGATCCAAGCAATGTATTCAAGTAAAAAATTGTAACAAGTTCGAACTAGTTTCGAAAAAACAAAACGGATGACATGCTAATCCATAGAAGTTAAAACAGGAAAAAAGGGCACAGGAAATGAGAAGGATCCAAAAAAAGTAAACAATTGAACAGAACATGAAGGCTACCATGAGGGGCTAACCTGTTTTACTTGGATCATGACCTAAATGACCTAACGAATGCAACTTATCGGTGATCCCATGGAACTTCTCCACGAAACTCTGTTTCGTCTCGGTCGTGACATTCGGCTGAATCTCCGCTATGCTACTGATATTTGGAATTGATCCTAAGAAAAAAAATGGAACACAAACACATCATGTCACTGACCCATCATCAACGTAAAGAAACGCAAAGGAAAACAAAAATAAAAGATACAAAATTCATACAATTTTTCACCACTCAGATACATTATCTCGCTTGACATTTCAGTGGGGTTAGAAAAGAAAAGAAAAGAAAAAAAAAAAAACAGAAGAGAAACCAGAGAAAACAAAGAAAACCACTGGAAAAAAATGAAAGCTTACCCTTTGTGTGCGAGGTGACCGGAGCGCAGGCAGCCGTACTGCTAATGGCCGCCATTTGGTTGAGTGCCTTTCCATGTATTTGTGATTGCGTGATGCTTGGCTTCAGGAAGGACACAAATAAATGCTTCGATAGTTCCTCGGGTGCTTCGCAGTCCAAGAAGGCGTCCAAAAATCGACGAAACCCATCGTAATCGATTTCCTGCAATTAAAAGCGAAACAAAAGCGAGACGATGAGCATGACCATGAGCATGGGACACAGGCGACAAATGATAGCAGGCACCTTCAAGTTTGTCCTTGGACCACGAGGACCCTGCGCCGGGTGCCACAAATAATATCAACTTTCTCAATTAAGCAAAGCAAATTAGGCGGAATTATGTCTCGCCGGTGACACCGGGAGGAGGAGAGCTAGATCTTGCGGAGCAAAGGAGCCATGAAACAGGTAAAGCAACCGTCACTAATTGGTGACCTTTTGCGGGCGGAGGCCAGAGCCATGACGCGGCCGGGTGGCATCTTGTCGCCGCCACCACCGCTGAGAGGATAACGAATTTATGTGCGCGCATCTTGCGGCCCCGCTTGGGAGTTGCGACGAGCTGAGATAATAAATTAGGAACACCGCAACAAATAACCAAACGTGTGCGGCTGAGTGTGCGATAAAATATGACGCTCGCTCATAAATCCAACCAACTGCCAGTTGACAGTGTGTGCGCGCGAGTGTGAGCTGGTGGGTGGGTGGGCGCCTCAGCGTTGGCAGGTAAGAAAGCTGTGATGTGTCCCAAAAGGATACAAGTGGATAAATTAAGAAATGACGCGGCGCGGTGTGGCCGGGTCTACTAAAATGGGATTCGGGACGACACAGGACGATAAATTTGACAAGGAACATAATTATGATGGATTGCATCCAGCGGGCGAAGGTGCTCCCCTTGAATCGGCTCGTATTTGTGCCGGGGGTTGATGTCACTTTGGGTAATGTCACGAGTCCCTGTGTGGCGACGTTGGTTGGCTTAAAGGCGACAGTTTATTGTCGAGGTTTTCAAAGACAAGGGACCGTGGCTGGGGGGAGGTTTTTTTATTTTTATCTCTGCCATTGGGCGAAATTGGGTGTTTCCCAAATGAATTGTGGGGGAGCCCAATCCATCTGTCAGCGGGGACATCTAAACTGCCGATCTCTCTCTGCGCCCCTTCAGAGGGGGAGGACACACACGTGGATTGGCAATACCTGGAGGGCAGTGTACGTCAGGGAGCAGAGTTCGTGTTCATGTCCGAGATTGGTTTGTTGAAACAATGCTGTCCGGCAAACACGTTTCGGGGGGAGAACATATGTGTGGAAGGAGGTCGCTGGTATTTTTGCCAGCCTCTGTCCGAATTAAAGTCCTTAATTAAGATTGACGGGCAAGATTGTGATCCCTGCATGAGCAGGGTCCCGATGACGAACGTGCTGCGGTTCGCCGAGCTGCCGCTGTGGTGGGTGGTTCAAATTGGAAGTTGGTCACGATGTAGAGTACCCGTTTTCTGCTTTGGTGAGGCTGTCAAAGTGACTTCGGAAGATCATTGTTGTGGAGGGGCCGTATCACTGATCGGGTTGAGAAGCCAGTTGGGGATGGGATCAAATGGTGTGCAATTCATTCCCTTCTGTGGTCGCGAAGGCGTGATGAACGGACGCAACAGACTGGCGGTTATGTGTGCAATTTGCTACCAACTTTCTTGATAGCATCTGCGCCATGCAGCAGCGTGATGATGTTTCTTGTCCTTTTTCAGCCTCGAAACATTATAAATGGTATTCAGCAGGAGATGTTTGAGGCGTTTAACGCATTCAATGTTTACTTAAGGCATACTTTGCGTATGCATTAGCACGTCAATCAGACCACTTCCCTCAGAAGAACTTGACATAATCTTCATTGCGACGTTATATTGCTGGATTCGGATTTGGCTGGAAAACAGCAGCTTGTGGCGGTCACTGATCAGTCGTACGTGGACCAACACGAAAAAAAATGGAAAAATAATGGCTCTCAATGCCGACATAATACAGTACCTACACTAGCGTGCCGTTGTGATTATGTGCGTCGACCCCAACGCACTTGAACCACGACATCGTAGGTTCGATCCCTGGTCTGTACGACAAAATAAAAACATTATTTTCACTGCTCCACGTCTTTTGAGTCGCTGGCAATGCTCAAAGAGCACTTCTGTCTAGGAAAAGCTTCTCAAACTTGGCCGTTCAGAGTCGGCATAAAACTGTAGTTCCCTTCGAGTTGTGGGAGAAAACTAGCACGCACGAGTGGTCGCTGAGAAGCTAGGCTCTGGACCTCTACGGGCTGTAGCGCGACTCATATTTACTTTTATTATACTAGCACATCAGGTAGAATCCACAATACGTGTGGTTGCTGTAGAAGTTAATCCCAATTTCACTATAAGGCAGAGAGCGATGAACTGGGAGGGCTGTTCTGTAAGATATGTATGTTGCGACAAAAGAGCGTTCGACGAATGGAATCTCCGTATCGTTTGCCTGTTACGCAGGAAGGGATAAGTCTCATTAAAATCGGGTACAAGGTGTTAAATGCATTTTTTGTACATTCATGAATGCCATATGAGTGTGGATTCAGGTCAGGGAAATCTGCCATCGACTAGATTGTCTCACTACAGCATATCCTGGAGAAAGGCCAAAGAGATGCAAATGAAATCCCACGCTACAATTAGTAGCGTGAGATGAGATGAGCTATACAGTACCATGTCCAAATTGTTAAGCTCTTGCCTAACTCGTCCGATCGTGTAAGATGATGAATATGGCTACTCCATCAAGGTCGATAGGCTGTCAAACATTTTTTTAGATATGGCGACGCGCTGTCATGTGATTTTTGAGCATCGTACTTGAGAAGGTCGTGCAAAACTCACCCGCCAACACAAGACGCACGGTTTTCCAAAGCCCGTGCATTTGCTACCAAACGTGGACGGCATTAAGTAACTGGTCGAACATGATGAGTCGTCAATGAAGCATTTGCTGGTACTGAAACGGGGACGGCAAAAATGGACTTAGCGGTGAATGAGGGCAAATCGAAGTATAAGCTGTCGTTAAGAAAGAACATACAACATCGACGATTCGGTCAGAACGTCACCACAGACAGCTACAACTTCTTCGAAGTGGTTTCACCTGCCTTGGCTCCCAAGTTAATAGTATGACCAACAGCAGTACTGAGATGATACACAGAATAACTTTTGCCAACCACTGTTTCCTTGGTCGTTAGGACGAAGCTAACAGTATATAAGACCCAGAACATCCCTGTTCTGCTCTATGGCGCGGTAGCCTGGACTATCTCAAGAGCGGATGAAGAAGTTTTGCATGCCCAAGGTCGCCTGTTTGCATTGATGGCATCTGGAAGAAAAGATTCAAGCTACAAAAAGTACAGGCTGTGCAACAACGTGAGGCCTTCCGAACATATACAGATCCCACGCTCAAGGTGGCTGAGCATTGTAGAGCCCATTGACCACCAAACTCCGTCCCAAAGAGTCTTTAACTGAAAACCCGTGGGACAGCGCAGCAGAGGACACCCGCGTTTAAGATGGGGCTCTCAGATTTAGAAAGACCTCTGGAGGGGAGGTTGGAGAGGGATTTTTGTTAAGCCCCAGGTCCATCCGGGACTCCTTCTCCTTCTTTGCATGGCGCAACAATCCGGGGCGAATTTACCCTGCATTTGTTTTCGATGTAGCAGATATAACTGAATTGTTGGTGACTGGAGTAGTGACCAGGACAGATGGCCTGATGGTAAAACATTTTAGCAGAACAAGAAGGCTACCATCGTGGGCTAACGATGAGAACTAAATGAGCTAACGAATGCAACTTACGGTGATCCTATTGAACTTCTCCACGAAACCATGTTTTTTTCATTCGGTCGAATCTCTGCTACACGACGAGGACAAAGGTTGTGTGGAAGCGGCATCAGTTCAAGAAGACTTGGTGCAATCGTGAGCGACTTCTCTTATTCAAAGAAGGGGAGTGTGGTGGCACATTGGACCATTGAAATCAATTGAACCGAGGTAATTGTAAAAACGTGATATTTAGTCCCTCAACATTTGTTTTCAATTAAAAAAATACAGACAGATTGTGGAGAGTACATACATGACGCACGGACGGTTGTGGGGAAAGCAGGTGTGGCCTTTTTCGGACACAACGTTCATTCCTGCAAGAAGCTCGTTAGTCCCCTCGGTCCGAACACCTTGAAACTAACATCGACTTTCTCGTGTTCCGGTCCCTCTGCCATCAGAAACGCACAAAGACCCAAGCCCACTCTCAGCCTAAGAGTATGCATTCCTCATCCTCAACGTACACGCTTCCTGAGCATAAACCACTCCCGCCGTGCCATAAATACGGTCACACACCCTCCCCCACGACGGACGACGAGTGCACTCCAAGTTAATTCCAATTTCCGTTTCTGCAAACAAATTGCTGGTCAAATCTCGCCGAATGTGATAATTCGCCGACACACGCCGTGATGGTGGCAAAGCGACTCGAGTTCCATTTTATCATCGCATAATACACATAGTAGCTCATTTTGCCTCATCGCTCGAGGACATCAGTTTTATTTCCTGCTGAACAAGAGGGTAAACACAAGAAATTGCGGAACCAGCGCCGCGTCGAGGAGATGCCTGTTTGCGAGAAAAGTGAAAGAAATCTGAAAGAGCACTTTTATAACTTTTCCCATTCGCTTCCGCATCATAAACGAGACCCATGCCGCCACAAGGAATACGGCTGCGGACTGCCGTATCTGGGGCAACTGGGGTGGTTCCCTCGAGTGTGACTGCACGGACGCTGAACAGAGCGAAGAGCAAGATAAACTGCGTCGCATTTTGCCATTAGCATGAGACAGCGACTTGTTAATGAGTTCGCAAATAAGTCACCCGCCTCCGGTTGCCATTCAGGGCTACTGGCCACGGTCGCCATGTGAGCATCCGGATCTGGTGAATGGAATTTCAGCATTCGCCGCGGAGGGTGCTCTTAAATTTCATGAAATTTCATATCCACGCTCCATCGGAGGCGGCTCCGTCGCACCCTCGCGCCTGCACGACAAGGACGAGGAGGCGCATAATTTTCACCAGAATCCCTGATATCGAATAACTTACGACTTGACTGCCAACCGAAAACGAGTACCCTGACGGGTAGCGGCCTGCCTCTGGCATAAATTTCATCACGACCATAAATTTCGCAAAAACTTCCTCCTCATCCACCGGCGGCGCCGTGCCGTCATCCGTCGTCCTCGACCGTCCTCGTCCGGGCGTCGGATTCATCGGATATGCGCGAGAGAAAGTGTATCCCTCGCCAGCTGGCCATTAGGCCGGATCTAGATAATGTGCCTAATGTCGAGGTAAAATGTTTATTGACCTCAGCGGCTACCTTGCGCTGTGATAACACGACCAACACACACACTGTACACGGTACACGGTGCACGGTTCACCCAGTGATTGGAAGCCGCCCGGACACGAGTCTCCTGTCGTTGTGGGTTTCGCCTCCTCCACCCACTCGTGGAGGGGGGGATAAAAATCAAGGAGTTACCCCGAGGTCATGTGTGAGGATGAACATTGAACATCGTCGACGTCATCGTGTTGACGCCATTGATGGAAACCACAAGGAAGCCATTGTCTTACGGCATCTCGACCGCAGGAGTTGTGGTCTGATGGGGCGGGCGGGCTCTGGTATGGGACTCGAAATGAGTTTGTATGCGGTTTTATTGTCATCCGCTCGTCTCTCCCGAATATCCATCATCGCTCCTGCCTCCCCCAGGCCACGAAGGCTATATTCTTGTACATCCTTGTTTACTACATGCTTGCCGTGAGGACGTGGCGCGGGGCGGGGTGGTAGCCTAACGACTGTGGATACATACGAGGATAATGTTCAGAAATGAATCCCAGTGAGATTCTTCAAAATTGTGTGCGGAAACTGATGAAATAGTTTGCTTTCTCTACTCTCGGCAAACACAGAGCCCACCCTGGTCGCCGGGACCGGCTGGTAATTTCGCACAGACTGTGGGGATTTGGGGAGGCGGGACGAGGGCAGAAATCGATTGCCGATTGATGACCGTCGGAAGATCAAGATTATAAGCTCCAACCAATATTGTCGATGGTGCTTTCGTTGCTGGTGTTTTTTTCAAAAGAAGGGTGGGGCCCTTATTGAGATGTACCTCCTATTGCCGGCGGCTGCATGTCGTGGCACAGTAATCCATCACTCTAATCACTGATGCAGAGTAATTGGAAATGAGTTTGTCTTGGAGGCTGTTATGAGGTCACTTCGCTGGAAGCTTGAAGTGTGTGTGTGAGTTAAGAGGAAGTGCGTTGAGGGATTCGGATGGCGTTCCTTTTTGAAAAGCCTGCCGCTTGACTCACGGATTGACTGTGGCTTGATGGGCATAAGGGACAACACTCAGTTGTTGGAGGGTTCGATTTACAAGAAGAGACTAGAAAAGTGGATGAATTTGTTCTATCCAGCGGCTCTGAGTCGATCCGCCGCACACCGCCTAGGTCAAAATATTACAATCGAGGAAGTGAATGTAGTCCGGGAGGCAAAAATCCGTCAACTACACTGGCTCGGCCACATCGACTGAATGGACAACGACTCTTCAGCAAAGAGGGTTTTCGAATCCGAGCCTCCTGGTTTGAGAAGGAGGGGAAGACCGAATGTCCGGTGTAGGCACCAAGTCATCGCGGATGTAAATAATGTTGTTCTCTCATACTTGGTGGATACCTACAGTCGTACAGCCCACCCCGAGCGAGTGAAGTTTCTAGAAAAGTACATATGGACCTTCAGCACGATTAGTGATTCAAAAGAAGTGGAGACGTGAAATCTGAAAGTTCGTCGTGCCAAAGACTTTCTTCCAGAAACCTCCGAGTACAAGTAGTCTCACCAATCCACAGCAAGGGTGGCCACTATTAGGTTAAGTTACGGGAGATGCTTACCAGCCACACTTATGACTACACAAAGTAGGGCCGTTGTGAGACCACGGGGATTAAATAGTCCTCCGTACGTTCGAACCAACAGCTTCAACGCAGCGGCTTAGCGGTTTGGCTTAGAGATGAGTCAACTCGATTTGGAAACCGAGTCAACCCGAGTTATGTCCAAACCGAGTGAAATTTATATCAAACCGAGTTGCTGAAACTAAATAATCGAATAAATGGACGTGAAGTCTATGAACCATTGGACACGGTGTGAACACATAACTTGATTGACTCGGTTTTTCGACTCGGTGTGTTTAACCTTTTAACTCGCTGTGATGTGAACGCACAAACTACGCTTTGGTTGGTTAAGATTAAGAGACCGAGTTGTACTGCCTCACAAACAATACCTAGTTGCAGTTCGGTATCGGTTATATTTCTTTTTGAGACGCAAGTGGACGGGGCCATCTGGCAAGTTTTGCACCTGCTTTTCTATCATTCATTCTCCTGGTATATTGTTGTCGTGTCTGTTTTGTTTAAAGGTTTTTTTTGGTATCGCGAACATTGCAAACTTTAGCTTGACTTGGAACCTCCGGAACCCGGCAGCACTGATCACAAACCAATTGAATTAAATGTGTGGTAATAGTATCACAGATGGTATAAAATCTGTTATCGTGAATGCATAGTTATGCTGTGTTGATGAAACCGCAACTCGTTCGAGTCAATTCCAATTCGGGAGGACCGAGTTAAGAAAGGGATGACACATCTCTAGTTTGGCTAATGTTGACGCTATTGAGTAATTTTTTGTCGGAGTTTTTTAAGGCAACAATGAAGCGCTCAGACTCAGAGGCCGGCCCAGCAGCAACCTACATTTGCTGCTAAAATTTCCTTGCCTTCCTGTGCCATGAGCTACTTTGATAAGAAGCCCACATCATCAACGTGAGAGTGGCAGATGAAGTGCTCTCTTGTCACAGGGGGCTAATTCTTCATATTTACCTCCATCAAGAGACTGCTTTCTCGATTTAGTGAATCATCACTCGGTCGTGCACTTTATTAGTATCGCCAAAAAAACACTCAAAGTAAGATCGATGCGGTTCGTTTTCTTTGAATGGGGACACTGTGAAACTGCTTGTGGGCCTTTACTGCAACTGCTTCTATGCCGTCAACCCTTCATCGTTTTCTCTGTCTGTAGTAGAAGGCAAATATGGGCCTTGCTAGAAATAAATAGTTGTCTTGAAACAACAACGATGGCAGTACTGGAGGCTATTGTATTCCTTCATTCTTGAGCTCTAAGGGACGGAGAGAAGCGATACTTGAGAGGTAGACCATACGGTCACGCTTTCGTACTTAAGGTTTGAACAGCAGCACCGTACAACAATCAAAAGCAGTACATATCACCAACCAACAAGAAGGGGACATCGTCTTATACTTTCGCGAGCACTCAAAAACTATTGCGAGTCTTATTCGAAAAATCAGTGGTTAGAGAAGACTTGCCACCTGAAGGGACTACGATACACTAGCGATGAGAGAACACTGCATGCTCAATAAATGGAATTTCCAAGCGGCAACCAAAGCCATGGCATCGGATATCTTGACGTTAAAATGGTCAGAACGTCACGTCAAGATAATCGAACGAGAGATATCCCTGTAGAATGCTGTTACCAGGCGTGCGGCCTGAAACCATGCACGTGATGTGAAAAATCGGACAGTCGTGGTAAGAAAGGCTAAGCTAAGAGAATATAGGGCAATATCTTATATCCAGACCATAAGCCGCACCAAACAATCACTCTTTGTGGGTGCATTGGTTTTTCGACAATCACTCATCACTGAAGAACTTTAACGCGTTGCTTGACTGTGTATCTTTCCATGGCCAAATGGAGTTAGTCTGAAATTGAGAAAATGTCAAATGAAATGCAGAAAAAACTTGACGTTTAGGTGTGGTTCACCTTCAACATAGGCCCTTAAAATTTAACCATCCTTTACAGTCCACTGAGCTCCATTAAGACAAAGCTCTGGTCAGATCCTGAAGGCTTGGTCTGGAAATTTGAGCAACAGCAACAGCAACAGCAACAGCAAAAAGAAATCTACAGCATTGATCAACTTTAGTCGCTAAGGCGTGCTAATGCAATGAAAGCTTTTACTGGGCACTGTGCTACAGGCTCGAATGCATGGCGATTGCACATTTCGCACGCATGACTTGTGCAGGATATGCAGAAATGAGGAAGAAAGAGAATCTAGCCAACATCAGTTCTACCAATCAGCAAGGAAAACAAGACAGGTCCTCGCAGAGCTGGAGGGAGCACAATGGATCCAAGAAGTTGGTCCAAGTTACGCGCGGTATTAAGGCTTTATGTCTGAGTAGATGCTCCAATCCACTTCGCCCACACAGCTAATATCCCCTATTCGACTGGCAGCAGAGTGGAGCCTGAACAAAGCGGTGTAACAGACGAGGAGTTTGGTTTCATCTTAACCATGAAGTGGCCAAAAAGTTTCTCTCTAGCCTTGTAATGGCTCTCTAAAAAAAACATATAAATCATGTCCCAAGAAGCACATTCACCTCCGAATTCGCTTCTATTCTAACCTTGACGCACTTGAAAACGATTTGAATTTAAATTTCCATTCCTCAGACTACTCCCCTGATCTCAATCTCCCGCAAAATGAGACTGTCAACTACCTCCAGTAAATCCATGGAAGCCTCTACGATGACAGATTACCCACTTGTGTGCTCCCATTTCGTGCAGAGTTTCGCAAGGGGCGCCAAGAGCTGAACAATCGTTTGCCCAAATTGAGGTGAATGGCTGACCGATTATCTCAGGCTGACGACCCAGCAGAGATGATACTTCTCATCAATATTTGATTGATGTCATTTGCCTCCCATTGATCATTTTATTTGAGGCAACCAACTTGGGGTCGATTTTCTTGACTTGGGGTGAAGGCAGTGGAGTGGTTGTGATTCGTTAGTAATAAGTGGATTCTGGTAATGATTCGATGTTCATTACTCGTCTAAAATTCGAATTGAAAAAGGAGTTTACTAGCAGGAATGGGAGAAGAGTTCACAGACGGATCTTTACAACACTGCTGTCGAGCCGTTGTTGGGCTGCTTGCCTTGGCTTTACTCATCAGACCATTTACTACTTCGATCGTCGTTCGAAATAAGCTAAGAAGTCTAATGTCTCAAGATGTGCTCAATGAAATGATGTTTGACGAGCGAGTCCACCGAACCGGCTAAATGGTGGCTTGTACGAGTAATAAATGTTGCAGACACCCACTCTGGCGTATACGTAACAAAATTAATATGAAAGGTTAGAATTGAAGTGAATAAGAGGGATGAATGTGCTTCTTGGGACATAATATGGTCATCCAATAGTGGTGGTTGTCGTCGTGTAGTGATTAACACTACGTTCAATTCAGAATTCATGGCTCCACCCCTCTTGACTTACTGAGAATGCTAAAATGAGTACCGTCTAAATGAACTTCGTCGTTTGAAATCGGCATAAGGACACTCGTGGAAGAACAGTAGGATGCACAACAGCAGTGAGTCTGTAGAAGCTTGGACTAAGTCACCCTCGAAATGTAGCGACACCCAAATTGTCATTGCTTTTACTATTTGGACAACCAATTGGTGGTGTTGTACAGTCTGCTGGTCGTATTGGATATTGCATTGAGCCGGGACAGTTGCCACTATTGAATGACCATAAATGTCGCATGGACATCCAATTCTTACTGCAATTCACATCACTGTTTCATGCCGTCTAGTGCAATCCATCTGAGTTTGCTTGTACTTCATAGCTTGCCATTTTAGATTGTTGGATCGTTAGCAGTCACTGAACTTGTTCAAATTGAGAGAATTCATTACAAATTGGTTAGTCATTCAGGTACGTTTTGTGCAACACGAGCTGATTATGGCTGACTAATACACAATCTGGGAGAGTTATAGGCAAGATTCTGGCTCTGGTGTAGAAGTCTTAAAGTCTATCTATCGTCGAATTGCAGAGTCTACATAAATGTGACCGCCGGTAGTTAAATTTTAAAGCGAGCAAACATGGTATTTTGTATACTTACATCTACACCCTTACGCAATTTTTTTATAATTGGCGTGTGCTATAATGCTCTTAATTGTCCGGGATCAAGAAACAGCACGAGCCGAAGGTATAGAGGGAGAGAGAGACATAATACGTTGAACACATAAGCGTTTCTCCAAACACACCTCCAGTGATGCAGGTTGGCCCTTACTCAGTGTGTACGTTGGCAAACAGAAATGTGTTGCACTCACTCATGAAGTGAGCGTCAATAGGGAAGTCTACTCCGATTGATTGATCTGTTATAAGTCAGTGCGACTTGTGTCTAAGCGGGCTCTTAGTAGAACATCATTTGAATGTGAGACAGGATGAAACAGTTGTGAACTTTGTTAGCTTCGATAAGACGAGGACGCAATCCGTCGAACGAGGCAAGATTACTGACTCGACCCCATTGAGCGGATCAGAATGAGTGCCCAAGTTCTCCTCGAACTGTAGCTATAAGAAGTCCCTTTAGTCCAAGCCTCTTAGTTCGAGCTGGTGTGGAATGCCAAACATTTGCTAAGCGGCTGGTAGTCGTGGATATATCATAACATGGCAACAACCCACAGCAGTGTGCCCGGTGCGGTCAGATACTTCATCGGTCGTTAGCAAGTAAGTACTTGGTGTCAGAAGCTTAGGTGGCAGCTTGGAAATATTGTTCTGCACCAAGACAAGTAGGCGGTCCAGCAGTCGGAATGGAAGTTTATTACAGGGCAAGCTTTATCAAATTTCCTCCTGCCGAAACACTAGTTGAATTCAATTTCAACGTCTTCAGAGGATGCACCGACTTGGGTCACTGAGACCTGGTCTTTCATGGAACCACATTTCGAAACGACGATCAAGGAGTGAGTGCATCTTCGAGTCTGAGTTGGAGGTTAATAACTTCTGATTCTTTTGAAAATACTGAAGTGTTCGAAAACATGAATACAAGATTTTAGTCTCCCTTGAGTCTCATATTTGTGTTAAAGTGCCAACTTGATTGAGTCAAAGTCGACTGCCATTAGATCCGCGAGAGTTGCTAGAGTCAAAAAATAGAAACCGGTCAGAACTCAGAAGTGAGCGTGCGTCGCAGAACTACAACTATTTGCTAACATATTGCAAAGACGACACTTGGAAATTTGCTAGCACTGAGAGGAATTTCCCAAAAATATTCCTGATGAAGGGTAAACGACGACATTCGTAGTCGAGACGTGATTCTGGAAGGAAGGCAGAGTCTTCATAAAGCCTCCCAAAAAATAACGTCCCGGCAACAGTAACGGAATGCTATAAACTGAGCATTTCTTTCCATTCGAATAGATAGGGACCCTCCACGGTGCCCTGTAGCACATCACCACATTCGCTCGTCGCTCATTAAATGCATACATCTAGGCGTTGCTTGTTAAGACGGGTGAGATGAAGTTCTGTCTGTGTTGGACTTAATCTCAAATCCTCTATAAAACCGCTTCGAAATTAACCCTCTCCGCCGGGCACATTAGCACGATAAGCAACCACAGCAGTTATGCCACCGCTCCAAGACTTAAAAACTTACGCGAATAACTTTGACATATTCTCCAAGTGTCTGACATAAGTTTTTAACGACCCACCAGCGCCGCCGACTTCGACGCGATAGCGGAGAAAAACTTCTCAATCATAAAGGAAATCGAATCAATATCCACCACGGCCGTAAGATTGATTCGTCATCCTTGTCATTCCGTGATCCAATATCTAAATGAGCAGCCCGAAACTTCAGACAATGGAAATGGCCCGGCAAATCTTTTAATCTTTTAATACCCTCCACGAGGCGCAGAGTAATCACCACCCACGCCGGCGAGGCACGGTCCATCGACCGCCCACACACACCCCCCTCCATCCATTATTGACTTTATTCATATCAACAATAGGGGGAGGGTGCCATCCCCACTCCCATTGGCGTTTCGTGAAAATTAATAACTCCAACCTCCGTCTCAGATGACATCCCCGCAGAGGCAGGAGCCCGGCCGAAGTTTGAGAACGGAGACACTGCATATGTTACGCTCGGCAAACAATACACACCCAGCAGATGATTATGCTAATAAATATCCAAAAGGAGCCCCTTATTAATTCGAAATTACGAGTGTGTGGACGGCTGGATCCCAGCTCCCGACCGAGACCGAGTTTCACATGCCAAACAAAGCCGCCAGGACAAACAATACGCTTGCTGGCCGATAATAAAGCGCACCCCCGCCCGGGTGGCTTAAGCAGATCACTCCTTTATTGCCGATGGACGACCCATCGTTACCAGTCCCACAGTCTGTGGAAGCCCCAGCGGCCATCGGGACAGCGGATGCGGAATGCGAATGGAAGCTCAAACATCCACTCGCTGTAACTGAATCCATCTGTGCCCCGTATTTGCCTTCCACTTCCACGGCCCGGCGTACACCCTCTCGCAGCACACACTTTGGAAATCAAACTTTTGCCAAGGATACGAGTATCCTTTACACATGTTTACACTCGGAGCTGGCAAAAGTGTTCGATCGAGCCCGCTCCGCCGCCAGAGCTCTTCTTAATTGCAAACCACTATCTGCTTAATGAATTCTCGGGTGTTCTGTTACTGTGCGTCCCGTCCCCACCCCCAGCGCTTTGAAGAAAAGCACACTCGGCTCATCGGAAATCGAGGGAAGCGATGCCCAGCCGATGACGGAAAGGGAAGCGAACAACGTGCATTATGACAGAGATCCGGTGTTCGGTAAAGTGATACATAACGTTACACTTACATAACTGTATTAGCATTCGTCATCGCTGCCCTGCGGGACCACCGGGGGTGGTGGGATTTTCCTCGGAACCGAAGTCTCTCCCTCCCTCGGCGAGTGGGTGTCGGCGCGGCGGATCACATTCAATGTCACATCCTTATGAAGGAATTTTTGACGGCGCCACCCTTCTCAGGCATTCTGCACACATCCCGAATAGTCACAGGACCCGAGGGTGGCGGCGAACGCCCACCCGCGCAGCGCACACATGCTCGAGGGATGAGTGTAGGACCGTCACTGCTTTAGATGCGAATCTGGGCGATTTTTTTTTTGCCGACTTTAATCTGGTGCTGCTCTGCACACGAGATACAGCGGCACGGCAAGGTCCTTGCGTTCTTATTTACGATTCATAAATTGGTGCTAATGGACTTAATATTTGGACGTGTATATGGGTCGGCTCTGCGTAAATGGGGAATGCTGGGGAATTACTGAAATGTTTTGGGAGTAATTTCAGCGTTGGAATGACGCCGTAAGGAGGTCATCAGTTCGGTGTTCATGAAACCTATTAGGCTGGCGTGACGTGGCGTGGCGGCGACGGCGGCGGTAAATTTGATTTGCCTTCACTGCCGGGGAGATCGCTTTGAAATGTGTTAATCGCATTTGATGGTAGTAGGGTGGTGGAGGGCGTCCTTCCCCACTGTGGCGGCGCAAGGACTTCTGGACGAGGGTGTTAAATTTGTTAAGGAGTCTCCACGACATGGGGGAGTCAATGGAATGACAAAAAGGTCTGAATTTAGTAGCGGCTATTGTTCTCGTCTTGCTTGAAGACGACGACGACGACAAGAAGGATCGCATTCAAAAGGGAATGAAATGTGGCAGGTTCATGGGTAGTCCTTTTGATGAAAGGAAAAACTCGGCAGTAGAAGGAAAATGGAGCTCGACTCGGAAAAGAGTGGCCAATTATCGCCAGGCAGTTCCAAAATTTCTGAATCAATGCCTAAAGTCCACCCTTTGATATTCGAAAATAAAGGAATTGATAGCAGATGGATCATAGATGACGCATGACGAACTCTTGTAATGCGCCGACACACTCGTTCGTCGCTCATTTGATGCATACATTTAGGCGTTGTAAAATTATATGCCATCTGCTGTTGGGATGCCCAACTTTGTATGTAGTTTAGATAGCATAACCTTCTACAGGCAAATAGTCGACAGTCAGATGATGGGCTTCTTAGGTTTTTGTTTGTGCATGAACTCACTATAGGCGCTCTGATATCAAAAATGTTAGCATTTTTAAGCAGATCATAGAAGGGACCAAAGACGGAACCCTGAAGCACGTCGCCACGCTCGTTCATAGCTCATTGTTTGCAAGATTCTTCTGCTACACGCTGCATTCTTTGTATCGGTAGTCAGACCCATACTGAAGTATGGCATCGCGATTTGGGGGACTGCACTTGAAAGGAACATGAGCCGCTCCGTCACCGCTCGCCAAAGTAAGAATGATTGGGGACAAGGGAAAACTCTCTCCACTGCTCTGAAAATATTCCTTAACCGTCCATCGATAGTCCAACGCAGTAGACAGTTAGCAGCTAATACGGCCATCAGGTTGACAGGTTCAGATTCTGGCAAGAACTTCCATTCGTCACTTAACGATCCTTAGAAGGTACAATTCCGTTTCTATAGACACAATGTGATCGTGATACCTGAACTCCATGTTCGAGAAGAACTTCTCAATTAACATCCTCCCCTGATGTCCTTCTGGGAGTTTGACCGTCAAACGCAAAATAGTTCTGGCTTTTTTTAATATCCTACTGATGTGTGTGCTGTTAGACGGTAGCATTCCGGAGAATTCTAATGCGGTCGGTACAAGCTCTGTACTATTTTCGGACGGTGACCCATTAATTATGTCTACCGCCACCGTAAAGCATCTACTGAAGCTGGGCACGCTTGCTCAAGCAAATCGTAGATGGTCCACTGGCCCAGGATTCCTCATTACTAAATATATCATAACATAACATTGCGCCATCGAAGCGCACGCCTCTAGGATAGCCTTGCGGGGTAGTAAAGGAAGTTTGTCTACCTCGCTGCGAACATGAACTATGACACAAAATCGCCCTTGTACGATGCTATGTACTTCGATTTGTCAAAGCTGGGCTCTATACTAGTGACTCGAAGGACCAAGCACATGCTCTATAAAACTCTTATTCTACCAGCCCGACTTTATGGAGCCAAAAGCTGGACGCTATGCAAAACTGCTGGTTGGTGCTTTCGAAAGAAAAGCTTTACGTCGCATATGGTCCCGTCTGTGAGAAAGGCCATCGGAGGTGAAGACACAACCGCTAACTCTACTCGCTGTACCACGATTTAGATATATTTCAGATGGGAAAATTCATTGGCTACACGGGATAGGCCCCATTGAGCGCTTGATTGTTAACTAAGATAGAGACCAAGTCATCGCGGACGCATAAGAGCTGACACTTCATAAACTTCACTGAACTAAGCTATGTAATAGTCGGCCACCTTCTTCACTTCATCTGGTTCGAGGAATAAGCACAGATTCCCATGGTAACACAACAGGCCTGAGCTGGGCTAAGTGTGGCTACTGTCTTCCCGTACAGCAGTCATGCACTTCAGTCTAACCTAAGCAAGGGTTTTACAGCCTTAGTGGCCGAAAGTGGTGAATAGTCATCAACCAGTTGAAAATGTTCTCAAGAACGAGAGATGAACTCTCGCATTTCCCTGCAGATTAACAGAAGGCGACACAAGACGAAACCTTGTAGCACGTCATTGCTGTCCATCACCCACATACTGCATACAAATAGGCGATGTTTGCAAAGGAGGCTCAGATTTCGAAGTTTTCATGTGTTCTTTCAGACCCCCTAGCACACTCGTTACCTAATCGCGCCGAAAATAAATCCTCTCAATCCGAAACTTTAAAATGGACGATGGCTTCACCACCATTCTCTTCATATCTCAGCGAGCCACCATTCGTGCTCTGGTTTAGGAAGGGGAAGTTCTCCAACTTATTTTCCTTCCTCCTCCCCAAACGACTTCGTCTTCATCATTCCCAAGCTTCCCGCACCAGCCGACCATCATCTCCAAATTCCGACAAAACATCTTTCACTCCATTGGAAGACAACTTCGGGTCTCAAGTCAAATTAACAAAACAAACCACCACCACCGGCATCATCGGCACTGGAATGAAGGTCAATTCATCTCGAATTGACTGCACCCAAGGCAATTGAACTCCCTGAACCCTCATTCAGGCCCGTAACCAAAAAGAGATAAGAGGTCCTTTTCCCAGCCAAAATGGGGGATAATTTTGCGGCCAATGCCGGTGCACAATTTACGCCTAATACTCTCATGTAATGGGCCATGTCTACAAGCACCCCATCAAATGGTACATGAATCCTTTCAATTTACTGAAAATGCCTGAAATCCGTAATTCATTCATTCGTACCGTCATCGTCATCGTCGTCGACCTCGTCGCCACTGCCATCCATCCGGCGACGCACGTACGTCGCACAAAAGGCTCGAGAGCAGAAAAAAAGCGGAAAACTCTTCACAAAAATTTGTAGTGGAAATGGAAAGGACTAAACAAAAGCGCGCTGGCAAAACTTTGCCTCCAACGGGGGCGATTTAATTTAGACACCCACAGTGTTGCTTACATCACACGGGAGGCGGGCACGTCACCGCCAGACCCAGTCGAACAATGGAAAGGACGAACCACACGGACGAAAGGAAACATGGAAATTTCGTGAAACGACTCAACCAAGAGATTATCCGCAACAAGATACGAGCCCGAGATGCCGGGGAACGGCGCCCCTTAATTGAGAATTTGATGGAAAATTCACGGCAATTCAAAAGTCCATTATCGATGATGACTCTCAACGCCGCCGCCTCGCTCTCGGTCTGCGCTGTGAATGTGTGCGGTGTGGGTCATGGGTGTTGGCCATTTCATTTCGGGTCCTCCCATGGCCAGTGGTACATGAGCGAAGTGCTTGTTTGACTTTTGGACAGCATCCCCCGCCCACGCCCGGAAATAAAAGAAGAGAAAAAGAACATCGAGGCGACGACGACGTGGGTCCTCGTCAGCAGAGGAGACGAGGACACGATGTCCGCACATCGTAGGGCGATCCGATTCAATATTTTACGTGTTTCATGCGGCCCATCCATCAGTCGCCCGCTCCGGGGACACGCAGCTGCTGTAAGGATTCACTTAGACGCCGGGCGTGGGGTGCTGCGCGGCGGGTGGATTATGTCTTCCAATGGGAGAGGACGGTTGCAATGCTTGTTGGATCTTGATTACATTTTGCAGGGATTATCCTGCTCAATGAACTGCTCTCCGGCAGTGCTTCCTGCATTTATGAGGATGCTAAATTGATTCAATTCGATTTCGCTTTGGTGTTGGCACAATTGCAACTGCAACTGGATATTGTCGTCTTTGGGGGGAGAGAATTATCCTCGGCTGACGAATGGAGCGGAGTGGTTATGAATCCCCGAAGTGATTCAATCACAAAGAGGGGAGTTTTCACCGATAAACGCGGGTGGAGCAGGGAAGACGCAATAATATCAATCGGGAAGTCCGGACGGGACGTGAAATGGGTTGCTTCGTTTGGAAATGGAGTGTGCGAGGTGTGATTACACGTGCTGAAGGAAGCCATAAAGGACAGCCTCTTCCTAGACAACCATCCCACTCGTCACTATAGACATTGGTTGGAGTTGCTGTGACACATCAAGTCGATTGAGTAATCCTTTGAGTGCGTACGGCTCTAAGTAAGCTAGGGGTGAACATAAGCCAACCTAGGGGTTGAACGGGGGGGTACATAAGACAACCAGGGCACTCTACTCTAACTAATACTATAAGGAGGTTTTCCAACGTTGACTTGACAACTTTAAAATTTAACTGAGAACGCACCCTTACACCAATGACCAAACTCTGTCCATGTCAAGGCATTCGGTGAACAACGATGAATGAATACAAATGGATAGCAAAAATTCTGAGTCAGTGACAGCAGCCTTAAGGCCATAAACGCCATTTTTTTGATCCTGATTCTCGTTCGTTAAGTCAAAAAATGTTCGTTCATGGATGCTCCCGTGCTAGGGAAGGCCTGCGACTTGGTCGAAGGGCCCACAAGATTAAATAATAATATGGGTGGCACTGCAGTCCGTAGAGGGCCAAGCCCTAGCTTCTCAGCAACCAGTCGTGTTGTGCGTTCTATGGTTCTCTTACGAGCGGAAGGGACCTACAGTTTTATGCCGACTCCGAACGGCCAAGTTTGAGAAGCTATTTCTAGACAGGAAATAATCTTTGAGCGTTGCTCGAAAGAAGTGGGGCCGTGGGAATTATTTTTGTCGCACAGAGCAGGAATCGAACCTACGACGTCGGAGATGGGGTCGACGCACATACACACCACGCCACGGGCCACCAGCTTACAAGATTGCTTTCGTCCAAGCATCCGTGGCAAAAGAGCCAAAGCATTCGTGGAGTTCACAAGTTTCACTAAGATCATGTAAAGCGACGTTCGTTGACTATGTGGAGTTTTGAGGTATCTCTGACTGGAAGCTGAGGTATTTAAGAGAATGTCGATGTGACAAGAAGTTGCTATCTATGCAATGTTATCAATCAGCACTCCGCTATGTGACCGTAATCTAAATTCCCATGATGTGATTATGGAACTAACCAACGACTGAATGTGCAGAGGTTGTGGCGACGCGGAGGGAAAAGAGGACAATTCCCGCAACCTTTCGAAAACTTTTTTATTGTATCAAGCACCGCCAGTTGTGGGATCTCTTTTCGGGTTTAAGTCTGTCTGGGTGGCTAAATAACACAAAAACCACATGATAAGTCGTGCTTGTAGGAGCTTTGAGATAATATTCCCTCATGGGTTCGATAGGAGCTAAGTGAGTCTTGGCTTACCCCTATCTACCCACGCACTTAACCTAATTCTTAGAGAACACTTCTTAATTTCCTTCGGAGAAATCTGAAATACGGCGAAGTCTTCCTCTCAGTGGTGCTGTTGCAATTGCCAACCGACAGTGAACGTTGTGTGTGATACCTGATTTGAAGGTATGATCTTCTATCGACTCGTGTTAAGTACACACCTTCAAGAAGTAAGCGATATCACGTGAAACAGTTTGTTAGTGTGGCCTGTGGCGTTTGACGTTACCTTCACTCGGATAATACCACTCTATGTGTCACACAGCGCGGCTCACTACTCTTGAGCTGTGTAAAGCTAGGGAGCATTCTCGCTCAGCTTACTTAAATCATCGGCTTTTCCATTTTCTTTGATATCACTGTAACCTGGATCACCGATAATTTCGAGCGGCAATAACTTTGGGCACAATTTTGACTTTATGACGTGCTTCCCGGTTTGTCGAGCAGACTGAAAGCTTTGCAAGCGTTCAAGTATTTTGAGAAAACATCCGCACCTACTCCGCCGCCCTTTTTTTTTAAGTCAAAATCTCTGTTGCCCACTTATCCGATCGGATTGGTTGAAAAATTACATTTGGCATTAAAGGCATGTTTACACTAAGTCTTGATATAGAAGACGTAGAAACAATGTCTGAGCGTCTGACGGTGTCGATCATGTATGACACATAGTTACGAAAGATGGTTGGAGCTGAGAGGTAAGTAGCCACAATCGACTGAGGTGCCATAATCTCAAAATTATTACTTTGCAGAAGAACCATGAACAACCTACTCATCTACCACTGCCTTCGTCATTGACCCCTTTCTTCTCTTCTTCTTCACAGTGAAATCTCAAATAGGCCCCTAGTTGATTTCTGCAAATTCAACGCGATGGGTGGTGTGATGCAGTATCAGTGTCGCGGGTAGTAATGTGGGTCTAAGTGAGTCCTGGACAGTTTTCCCGAGCCACCTAACTAACCCAAGATGCGCAGAAAAGGGTCAGTAGATAGCTGCTTCTATCACTGCCCTGGCTGTTCAAGTTCCATTTTCAGTACGTGAAACTTTCATAATTTACGCACCTTACTCGCAGGTGCTCAAACTGCTCGAAGTCGGCATCACAGTTTCGGCGACCTTGTCTGGTGAAAGAACAATAGACAGAGCCCGAGTGAGGAATGAAGAACTAAATGCCGGGTCCATCTGCAGTTCTGTTAAGTGAACTCATGTAAACTTCTATGAATGACGAGCTACGGTGGCTTTAGACGATCAGCTTAAGGAGGTGAATGGTCTAAAAATTGTTTCTTGGGCTTGAACTGGCTTACGCCAACACACATGAGCACAGTATTTGCTACTGTGTCTACAACCTCCCCAACGAATGGCCAATGACTTTCTCATGCTTTAAAATTCGATAGCGAATCACTTCCTTATTGATGAACAAAAGTGAAGCCACGACGGACCCCTGTAGCACATCGAAATATTCGTTGGCGCTGATTGCATGCATACATCTAGACGTTGATTAAAAATGACAGGGACAGTGCGTAAGTGCCATGCTTTCAGACAGATGAAGTCCTTTAGAATGCATTCGATCTGCGTTAATTAATGCACTACCAATGTGACGGTCCTGTATGTATGCCCGGAAACGCGGAATACCTCGGACTACGTTCACTCCTGCAATTCTCTGAATGTAAACTACCAGTTCTCGACATTTTCTTTCACTCTCGCAAAGACACACACACGCGGTGCTTAATTACACCCAATTCACGTGCCACGTATGTAATTCGAGTCCCAATATGCACGCTACCCAATTACTGTCACCAATTCGTCCATCAACGCCCGACGAGTCGTGTGAAGCAGACGGAATAAAATGTACGAGCGTACACCTTCTCCTTAATCAGCATAATTCGATGTGAATGGAGGAATTAAAGACACGTACTCATCTCGATTTACGACGTCAGACGATACGACCGGCCCGGCTCGGTTCACAGAGCATGTCCTTCAGTCGTAATCAGATTCAAATAATTCCCACCACCTCCCCACACTCGAGGGAACCCCGAGCATTGTGCGTTGTGTCACCCTGTTCGGCTCATTTGCTTATTAAAATAATCCGCATCCGCATTATGTTGCCATGGCCCCGCCATATCCTCCGTATCGAGTTCTGTGATGACATATCAATTTCCACGAAGGCGGCGGCTTGAGGACTCACACGCTCCCACTCACCCAGTCGCACACACACTCCACGGCGCGGCGCGTCGGATTCATTCATTCAGCAGGCAATTTGTTGAATCCTAAGAACGACCGAGCCAGCGAACCAACGAACGGAGAAGGAAGCTTTGCAAGTTTCCCACTTAATTGAATTTGGATTAAGTTTCGTAATTAGATTTAATCTAATGGAAGCGGTGATAGTTTTAGCGCAGAACGAACGAACAGGGATTCGAAGAAAGTTTCCTTCGAGGAGAGACGTAATCTGATTATGATACCAATACACACAAATTACGACACACTTGCCGGTGCGGATGAGAGAGGGGAATACTTACACCATCAGGAATGAATTTTGCCGTCGCTTGCGGTGAACAGAACTCCTGAAGTACATCTTGCAGTTTTCGCGTCGAATCTGTAACGAAAAAAAGAAGAAAAAGGCTGTCTCAGTGTTGACATGGTGACATGATAACAAATTACACCCCGTATCCCAGTAATTAGCTAATGGATGCATGTGTACGTATCCCCGCTGAGGATCTCTGCAAACAAAACGACCGCACTTTAAATCGCTTATAGTGCCCACCAGGGAGGAACGACGGCACGGGAGGAGTTCCGGCTCCGTCCCATGCCGACCCATTCAGCTGTGAAGCTGGTGGGCGTGCTGGTGGTGGGATGGTGTCGGAGCTGCTGCTGGTGCTGGTACCCATGAATGTAATTTATTGCATAATTATTGCGCAAACGTGTTCTCCCACCGGCCACCCCCACCCCGCTCCACACGAAGTAATGAATGAAAACGACGATGCGAATCCAAACCCGGTCACAGTGTCATTCAGTGCATGACGAGGGCATCTGCTGAACAGACTTGCCACTGGCAAGGGGCCGCCTCTGCGGGGACCGGTGCGTCGTAAAATTGCTCCGAGGTGTTCTATTTTGGTCTGGGGCGGAGCGAAGGGATGCTCGAATCGAACGAATCGATCGTTCTAATGAGTAGCTCAAGTGGTGATTGTGTGCTGCTCGCCGTTAACTCTTTCATCTTTTGTCTCAGCTCGTCGGAAATACAACGACTCCTTTGAGCCGGAGGAGGTCTGTAATCGATACTGCTGAGGGAGGGTGCTCTCTGGAGGAGCCTTGACATTGAGGATATTATCGATACTTTTATTCGCAACCGAGATGTTTGACTTTCAACGTGATCTTACATCAGAGGGCAGGGATTGCAGCCGATGGGAGCAACGTCTGTTCTTGATGATGAGTGCTTGTTCGAGTATTGCCAGTAACGACGATACTGAGTGTCTTCTTCGATGATGTCGTTCTTCGTCTGGCCTCTTCAGCTTGCAGTCATCACTTTGTGGGACGCGTGGAGGAACGTTCCTTGGGTGTGCGCTTTGAAATTCTGACGCTCTGTGATGTATCGAGGAAGGTGGTATGGTTCTCGGAACAGAGAGAAGAAGGGTGGCATTCCATCTAGACCTAAGAGGTACTACCTTTCGTTGGCCTTGTTTCAGTCACCAAACTCTCAATCGGGACAGTGTTTCGATAAAGGTTTGGCATTTTGGTTAAACAGTCGCTGAACTTCCTCAAATTGCCAGCATTTAGTACAAAAATGCCAATTCTTAAGAAAAACGTTTCAGTCACGAAAAAGACATAATCGTCCATTCGAGCGGCTAACTTGTGAACAATTTTGATAAAACTGGCTCTGGGGTAGGTGCGTTAGGGCGGACCAGCTCCAGCTTGTTCCTTTTTAGCCAACGAAAAGCTCGAACCTAGATCTGGCACCGACGGGAAACATTTTGGTCGTCTTTGAAAAAATTCAGCCCAATGATCAACCACGAGACAGACTGCATTTTTCGGGTGCAGTGTCTTGTACTATCTGAGAATTCTTATTGGAACAAATACTGTTGGTACTGAAATGAGGCTTAGCGAGAAAAAGGTGGATGTTCCAAAAACCCATTGAAAATTCCATGCGCTGGGAGGGAATTGTTGAAGCTGTTGTATGGGAGCCGTCTTAAGGTCTTGGTGTGCATTTTTCATTTTCGCGGATGAGTTGTGGACCGACCGCTGGTTCGTGTCCTGGATCGGGGTTAAGCACACATTTCATTCACTTTGCGAAAGGTTGCACTCTAGCAGCAGCAACGAAGGAGGATATGATGGGTCGTTCCATAGCGGTTGCCATAAGATGGCAACCTAATAACCTAATAAGAGGGAGCAAGATGGAGGCCTATTGCCGGATGCAGGGGTATGCCAACCGACAAAATTGTTTAAGTTGTCACGATAAAAGTCCAAATGAGATCCAAGAGCGCCCAAGGAACCCTGAAATGCCAAATTCACGTGAAGGAAGCGCTTAATGAAAAGTATCTTTAGAACATTCCACAACTCTAGTAGCTACTCCTTAAGGCACTGAGGTTACCCTGTGGCTGGTTAAAAAGGCAGACGTGGTATCATACAATACAAACGGACTGCTAAGCGCCGAAATTCGACGTCGCTATCATGTGCTTCGAAAGGGTATGCCGCCTTCCTGTTGGATGTAAATCAGCAGCAAATTATCGGACAGTGCTAGTTAACGGCACGACAGAACCAGAAGCCGCAAAGGTGTAGTACTACTGGCAACTCAACTCAGCACAGCAAGACGGACGTTCAACAACGGTGGCTCGTGGCGTTGTGGGTATATGCGTCGATCCTAACCTCGACGTTGTAGGTTCGATCCCTGCTCTTACAAAAATAATTTTCACAATGCTCAAAGAGTACTTCTGTCTATAGAGCTTCCCAAACTTGGCCGTGGCCAAAGTTGCTGCAGTATAAAGTACCTGTAAGGATCGCCTTAAGAATGATGGCATACATCATCAACAACAGTGACGACCACAGTAAAACGCAACAAAACATTGTAGCAGAGAAGTCAGTGGGGAAAGTATTACGAATTTGTATCCGTAGCTCCGTCCACTGTTGGAAGCATCATAGTAACACAACGACTACGAATCGCGCAATCCCTTGCAATAGCAAGTGGTGACACTGTTTAAAGAGTAGCTACTAGACCAGCAACGAGGTAATCACGATCTGGGACTAATGTGTGGTACGTGGACAACGCTACGTAAAAACGCGTTGAATCTGAGCAGAAAACTCTGACGACAAGATGCAACATATTCCACTAGAGTCGCTGTCCAGGCTAAGTCGGTTAACAAAGCAACACTCCACAATGACCCACCCAACAGAATCTGAAATGTAAGCACTGGGACAGACACAAGCTAATTGTGATTTAAAATGTGAAATCAAGCGTCGGACATACGTTGAGACAACAACTAGGTACTCAGTTGAACACAGCAGCACACACTATGCCAGAGTCCATACATAGAGCGAGGGTCAGGTAGGAAAAAGTGACTAGTATGTTTAACCCAAAGGCTTTGTATCAATGTGGCACCTTTGTGTTGGCGCTTTCTCTCCACTGAGTTTGTCTTCATCGTTCCTCTGATATTCCATATGCGATTTACCTTTTGCGTTCGGTTCACCAAATGCACGCTTTTCATCCCCTTTACAGTCTTATGGGCTTCGTCTTGGAATTTGGGTCGCTTGAACGTTTCATTCGTGTAGGGCTCAAGCCTGATGCCCACCTGATGCAGGTGTTCATTTTGACTTTCTAACTGTCCTGTCGTTACTACTGGGCCCTCTGACAGAGTGATGTAGTTCCTTATAGGCGCAAACCCGCCCAGTTGGTTTTGTCGATGTCGACAGCTCGTTCTTTTTTTTGTTTGTCGGAGTTCACCAAAACACTCGTCCTAAAGAACCCAACTTTTATTACCAGCCAGTAATCTATATTTGCTGAAGCAGGCCCTTCTGTGATTAGGAGTTCACATCATCAGCTCTCACCTCAACAGCACCGAAAACTGGCACCTGAAGCCAGCAATGTCGAGGAGGTGTTTCGGTGTATCGCCGTCTTCTCCTTTAGATTAGTTTGACAGCTCAGCACAATATGTTCTTTTTTTGACTTGGCATTGCGGGCATTGCAGGTATTCCTCTAATCAAGTTTATCTCGTTTGGTTTGGCCACTCTTTCGATTGTTGTATCCTACCTCTGTCTTTTTCGTTCGATTATGGCTAGTATTGCACTGCTCCGGCACGAAGTCTTTGACTCCGAGGCAGTGGGACAACGCAATAGAGGACGACCACGAAACCGATGGAGCACTTAAGTGGAGAAGGACCTCAGCCAACTTGGCTTGCGAAATTTGAGGCAGCTGGCTAAGGATCGTGCCAACTGGAGAGGCTTGTTGGCCAAGACCCAGGTTCACTGCGGACTGTAGGGCCATTCGAAGAAGAAGAAGAATGTTAGTATTATTCATGTTGAGTCTACCAATAGCCATTCATAGCACAGCTAGGTCTACTATGGTAATAGACGACTCAAGACCAACATTAACCTGGCCACCTGAAAGAGGCCGTTTGTGTTTGAATTCCTCCTCAACCTTTCATTCGTCACGTCCACACCACCAGTGAACTAGGGGTTGAGTGCCTTCTAGCTTTGCCAACTCTGGAGGCCATACAATTTGGGTGAAGCTCACTTGTAATCGCTCTCCAGGGACATGGAGTGACGCGCAAAAGTTGCTTTCCCAAGACAACGTGAGTAGTCATGAAGAAGGATGAATGTATTCCATGTCCTCGATCCTTACGGAGCGGCATTGGTTTACAGTGTCCGACTAGCAACTAATAAGACCTCGGTAGAGTCTGGTTACGTAGCGAGCGAAGGTAATTTTTGCGCATTCTGTTGTCCATCGACTGACAGGAGCCACAGTGATCCTGATCGTTTCATTTGTCGACAACTAAGCAAGGAGTCGTCCGACCCAGTTAAGCGGGCAAGTTCAACGCTTGCGTTTAATGTGACGCCGTCATGCTGGGAAGGTCCTCATCCAACTGATGAGTGAATCTTGAGAAAAATGGTGCTGCAACAGCAACGGCATGATGTTTGACACGCAGATCCACTCCAGGCCGTAATTCGCACAAAGGGGATTCCAAATTGACTGTAAAATGAAGCACCGTATTCACAGATCTCCACACGTCTCCCTCCCCAGTGACTTCATCTATGAGCAAATCTCTCTTCATTTACACACCGTCCTTGAGAAGCCCTTAATCTCAAATTGCACACCAGCTCACTAAATGAGATCCAGTGTAATGCCTTGATGAGTGAGCTAAGCGCTAAAATAAGTCATATAAGGGGAATGTCACCAGCTGGGCCATCAATTCACCTTGATGTCGTCGGGTCGTAACGCTGTGCCTCGTAAACATTTGCTAATGTCGCATTGACGACGCTGCCTCGTCTAACACCTCGTTCGCACTTAAGCAGCGCCAAAGAAGAGTGCACCGCCACGGAGCACGGCGAACTGCAATCGACTGTGTCACATCACGACCCACTTCCAGGAGATTAAACTTTTACGATTCCGACAAGCAAGCATGCAAAGTGTGAGGGTCTCATTACAAAGGCACATGTCGGAGACCGCGACTCCGTGTGTTCCCAAGTGCAAATCGATGGATTTTGTGCCGAGCAATGGTGTCGTTATCGAAAGTGGGCGTGCGAGCAGCTTTTGGCATCGAAATCGTGGGCAGCGAGATAATGGCAACTGCATTCTTATCGTCGACCGTGGGCGGAAGCAAGGACACAGCAAACACCAGCAGCTGCAAGTGACAATTTCCAGAATCCACTTGCGGATAATGTCAAGTCTCGGGCCACACTCTGCATGCGGGTGACGTTGAAGTGCAAAGATATTTGCATCGCTTCTCCACCAGCGCGCGACCAAACCACACTCGCATCCCTTTTTCCGACGACCACCAGGGGTTTCTGAAAAGTATCAAGATGTCAAAGGCAGGATGTCGATACTCACATGACGCCAGCTCCTGGAGGTATTGAAATTCGCTCGGTGACAGTTTCTCCCATTTGTGAGTCTGTGATGTCATCGTACCTGAAACGAGAACAAGAAGGGAGAGAACATCAGTGCGACTCGCCGACAACTTCAAACGATGCGATGATTCAGTTCGTAAATCTACAATTCGACAATCGACAATCGACAATCGACAATGGACAGCACAGATGTAGTGTAGATTCGCGGGCGCGATCACATTCTCGTGCACATGCTTAAGTGGCTTTCCGCATTTGAACATGAATGATGGCCAGCTCTCGAGATTGTTTCAGCGGCGGTCCGCCCACCCCCGACGTTTTTATCTGCTGCGCGGTGAATTAATATTCTATTTTCGATTCAATTTGTGGCTAAATTTAGGGGAGCACTGGATGCCGTGCCGTGCCGTTCCAAAAAAACAAAGCCGCTCAACGTGTCGTCGTAGCGTCGACGTGTAATGAGTCGGCGATGTGTTGTAACACAGCGGTGAGCAGACACCGCGCGCAGGAAGCGGCGGCCAATCGCTCGTGCCTCACAGATGTGATGTGACGTTAATGGATTCGTGTTGCTCCGAAGTGCAACGGAGAGCGGCGAGAAGTTACAAACGTGTGCAATTCGCGAACGACCTTCGGGTGTGGTTCCAGATGTGAGTTGTGTGTTCGTGCGAACATAATTAGATTTGATGATGGATCGGTTGACCGGTGGATCGGCCGATTGAGAAGGTCGACTTGGTCGGTTGCCGCCGTTCGACGACTTATCGGCGAGCCAGAGCGGATTTGAACTTTTGCCCGTGTGGTGTTCGTGACGTCTGGGGTGGCCTTGTAGTTTTCAGTGAACCGCAACAAAGTTTTGATTTTACTTCAAGGACGCCTGTGAAAGGGAATCGTTTGGATGCCACTGTGTCGATCGACACGAGGAGGCGTGTTCGGGTGGAATTCCTTGACAGAAGTAGCAGTGGCATTGAAATGCCTTGGCAAGGCCGGGACAACATACTTTGTGATTTCATTGTGACCAGCAATGTGGTCGCCCCTTGAGCATACAATTGAGAATAGTTTCTATGTGACGAGGTGACCTTTGGCATTGTTCTTGAGAGAGTTGAACGAATTTCAGTATAAATTAGGCTTTTTGAGAATGCCAAGCAGATTCTACGTATACTAGGTAAGCCCAGTCAGCACTGGTTTAAGACTTGTGATAATCAAGATGAAACTCACTGAAATCAGAAACAAGGCGTCAATTTCTTTGCAGCAGACTAAGCGCATAACTTCAGTGTCGCGGAGGAGGAAGGCGACAAGCTTGTGATTGCACCACTCAGGCCGTCGCAAGAGGCATTTCTTATCCCCTCACTCGTACACCAACCCTTAAAAAAAACACTCCTATAGCTAGCACAGATAGAAAAGAGAGAAAGATATAGAAAAAGAGAAAAACATACTGCGCTTATGCGGACTACGGATAGGGAACCAATGATAGTGAAAATGAGGAAAAGTAGAGACAGGAAAAATGAAAAGAAAGGCAATTAAACTGTGTGTGTGGTCCGCGTGAGGGCTCGAGAAGCTAAGCTAAATACCATAAAACACAACCACAACTATGCCAATCTACCTGCGATACTAATCTAAGCCTTAACTAACTTTAAACCAGCTAGCTCAACCCGAAACCAAGTAAAGACCCTGCCAGCATCGTTTGGCAATCTAGGTTGGCTCAGAAAACGAAGGTGCTCGATGACTAACAGCCTACCCCTCATGTCGTGCCGACGTAACATTTAATATCTTCCTAGGGGGAAACTTGACGGGACATAGCCTCTACCCAATATTCCACCCTGACAAACACCACATCCATCTGTCCTCATCCTAAATGAAATCCCCTCTTTTTCTTTTTTGTGACCGAAACTAGGCCCTGTTTTAACACTGGAGCGACGTTTCTTTAGCTTACATCACAAGTATTAAAAATAAATGCCACAATGAGCACTAAAATTTTGAAAACAAATTGATTTTGCTTTCAAAACTTAAAACGAATTAATGTGTTGGAAAATGGCATTACCCGCCATTACGTTTTGCAATGCTAACACCAGGACTGAGGAGTTTGTAAAATGAGAGAATTGCTAGTGGCACCTGTTCTTACATCGTTTACTCCACGCTTGATTTGAAGAAAAAATAAACCCATTATTTTTTATTTATTCTTATAGAAAGACAAGAATTTTAACAGCATTTGTGACGTTTAGGAGGAAGTTGAACGGTGGTAAGAAATAGCGCAGACTATTATAATGCCTGTGCGATTTTCTGTTCAAAAGACGTAGTCGCGTTTGCCAGTGCATGTTACCTGCTAATGAAGCGGAGTTCGCTCTAGGAGCTCGGTGGCCATTGGTGTGACAGAACTCTTCGGTTCGTGTGACTCTTGCATTTGTCCTTGGAGCGGCAATGTGAACTATAAGCAGCGTTGTGTCATTTCATGGTGTCTTGAATAGAAGATTCTAATGCCTGGTATTTAGTACTTCAATGGAGAAGATGACATATCGGCGAGCTCCATGAGGTGCACAATAGAAAGGAGCTTTTAACAAGAATACTGGTAATGCAATGTTAAGCGCACTAAGGAGAACAGGAGTAAAATAATATTTGTGTGAATGCATTGGAGATGGATTTTCCGACTTGACGTAGGGACTTGACTTGACAATATTGAATTCAGTTTGTGAACGCATTCTTTCACCAATCATCAAACTGTACACGAACGATCCACGTCTTCAACCGCAACTTAAAGAGCGTTAACTCCATAATTCTCGACCTAGTAGACAGGCAATAACAAGCTTAATTCAAATTGAGTCTACATATTCGTTGTGTGATGTTGCCGTATCAGTGAGACAACGAGTTGGTCGCAGTGTCGAAAATATCGTTGCCGTTCAGGAGTCCGCAGCAAACGATACCAATCTGTCATTTCCACGGCGTTCTGAAGCATCGCTCAGACCACATTATGGTGTATTTTGTGTAAGGGTCTTGGCTTACATCCATACAGGATCAAGCTGGTTCAAGAATTGAAGCCGATGGATCATTTGAAGAGACGTATGTTTATTTCAAACAAACTTTGCCAAGTACTTATTGGAAAAGTCTTGAGTTGTACAATCAATAGTCTCCTCCCATTGCTTCTGGTGATCCTAACTATACCATAAGTAGCAACATATGGCGATGATATCGCCTAACGGATACCAATTATAAGTTGACACTTCCGCTCACTGAAACTGTACTTCTATCGATTGACTACTCAAATATCATCAGTGAGGGAAAGAGGTACATCGTCAATGGTTTTCACTTGAAGACACAAAGCCGACGGCAACGAAGCAACTGATCAACTAGCTGAGCGTGACGTAAGAGCTCTGAAAAAATGTTTTTCACTGGATTCGATAAACAATTACTAAAAACTGCAATCAATGAGTAGATTGCCTGATCCATTCCTTAAACTTAAGACCTGACCCGAATATGGCATCGGCACAACAAAACTATTAATCTGTCCATGATGGGTTCATGGCACACTACTGGTAGGATCATTCCAGGCCACACCATGATTATAGGCACGATTCATGCTGATAAGAAAATGCAGAGAATTCCTTGCGCATTTCATTTGTTTCTGTCCGGCCCAAGCTAAAGTTCTATATAACACATTTCAACCATGATATCACTGCCTGTCGTTAAAGAGCATTATATATTATTTATACTCCAACATTTTGCTTACATGAAGCTACAGTGGACTACAACTCAGTTTACTCTGCTGAGTGCAGCACTGTAGGGCAGGTCTATGCGAGGCTCAGCGGCCACCGCTCCAATTTAATTTATCTTGGGGTCTTCCAAGAAGTAAACGTGGTGCGAAAGGCAATGACGCGTCATCTAAGCACATAGAACCCATAGTAACCAACGCTTGGCTAAGAGGGTCTTCCGATCTGAGTCTTCTGGTTTGACAAGCAGAGCAAGTTCGAACATCTGATATTTAATAACTTCGAACTTGTTCGCGGGAAGCAGAGCGTCTGGGAAAGTCAAAGATGGAAGGAAACACTGCTAGCTTATGCTAAGGCAGGGCTCAATAAAGGACCCCAAGGCAGCTCAGTTTTCCCCTGAAGCAGAAGCAACTGGAGGCAGTGTCGCCTAAGGACTCCTAAAATGAAGATGTAGAAAAGCCAGTGGTGGCCCGTGGCGTTGTGGGTACGTGCGTCAACCCCAACCTCGACGTCCTAGGTTCGATTCCAGCTCTGAGCGACAAACATAATTTTCACTACCCCACCTCTTTCGAGTCACTGACAATGCTCAATGAGTATTTTCTGTCTAGAAAAAGCTTCTCAAACTTGGCCGTTCGGAGTCGGCATTAAACTGTAGGTCCACTCGTGAGAGAACAATAGCACGCACAACACAAGTGGTTGCTGAGAACCTAGGCCCTGGCCCTCTACGGGCTGTAGTGCCACCCATATTATTATTAGTAAAGCCAAGCAATGTTATTGTTTACCCTTCAAGTGGGACATTTTAGTTGCTCTTTTCCGGATCTGATTCACGAGCATTCAGCTTAAAGACTGCTCGACATCTCCAACAATGCCCTCTATAAAGCAGCTTGTGGAGTTGTATTCGTTCAAAGCAACCTTTTGATATCAACGACGCTACAATTCTCCGCACCCGCACGCACTTGCCAAAGCTGTCCTCCGACTCCGCTCCACACTTGAAGCAGAACCTCTGAAATTTCAACACAACAGGAGTTCACTTTCACCAAATCAAACAAGCCCAATGGCCAGAGGCCAGTGGCTAGTGGGGAGTGGCAAGCCAGCAGCCAACGATTGCGTTGCTTAAACGAATGTTTTGCTTTTCTTCTGCCGCCCCACCAAATCAATCTTCCTGTTCGCTGTAGTCCTTTTTTTTTCTCAAAGCCCACCCCCCACCCAAGACCGTGTACTTTTTCGTTTCTCTCAATTAAAAATAGACGCCAGCATCATCAATCAAGTCGCCACCACTCTCGCCGTTTATATCAGCAAAACGGACAGCATTTCCGCATTTGCTGCACATCCACCCGCCGGCGGCCCCGCTCACCATGAGCTCAGTTTCCAACGAAGGAACAAACATAAACATAAATAAACAGTCCTTCCGATAGACATCCACATCACTCGTTGACGTCAGCGCGCGAGAGCACATCTCGCACGTAAGCTTTAAATCTCGAACATCTGTGCGGACCGGTTTCGGCGCACGGTTCCAAATATACGCTCTCAATCAAATCGAGCATCTATCGTCGTCAAAGTCGTCATCGACATCGACATCAACATCAACATATCGCGCAGCGCGCCGTGCTACGGTTGCGAAACGGCGGCGCGACGGCGGTGCCAGTGTCGTCAGCAACGTGCCTCCTTTGGCACGGCCTCGGGCCCGTTTCCAAGCGACCCACCGACCAACCGACGGCGGCCATTCATTCAAAACCGCGCAGCGCCCAACTGAACATCTCACTAGACACTATCCGTCAGCGGCAGCGGTCGTGTGTGCTGGCTTGGTGGCCCTATCGGCGATTTCCGATGATCCGGTATCGGACCGGTGGTTCATCCGCTGGGTGGGGCGGGTCTACTTCCGTGGTCGGGTTCCAGTATCGATTCGGGCGCGGTTTGGGGCTTATTTATGGACAGTGTCATGCCTTATCTGCCTCGGCTGTTTGCTATCAGATAAGATTGGCCCAGCGCACATACACCCGCACGAGAGGGTGATCGTAAAGCTCTTAGCGTGCGCTGTGATTTATCTCCTCCATCAGCGCTGTCGAGTGCTCGTTAATGAGCTATGCTGAGGCTCTGCGTACTTGGCGATGGGCTTAGTGGTGTTTGGAGGGTTTTATGAAAGCGTTTTTCAACACCTCCACGTGCTCCTTGAGTGTGGGAAAACGGGCGACATGATTCAGATGTCTGACACGCGGCGCTGATTTGCGGCGAATTGCCGCTAGCGGCTGCTGCGGCGACGGTGGGGATTAGCGACTTACTCATGCGAGGGTAGGCACATGGAACAGCCGTCTACTACTGCTGCAGACGGGGCTTAATTCTCGCGATATAGAAGGTGTTGGGCTTGGGCTTGCTTTTGGATTGTCCATGGAGACGAGTGGTGGGCTGCTGGCTGGACAGGGAGACGCGATTTTCAACCGAACTCTTGACGACATGTTGTGGATGAGAAGCAGCAGAGACTGTGAGATTGTCTTCTGAAGACTTTGTCCCGTTTGCATGGACTTAGGACGGGCGATTCTGGAGCGGGCGTTCAAGGAACTTGGTGGGCATTGGCGTGACAAGTTCTCGCTTGAGAATAGAGACGATAGTTAGGTAGACTCTTTCTAGAAACTAGGAAAGACAGCACTTGGAGAATATTTTCAGTTAAGGAATAAGAATGCAAGTGAAGACAAGCGTCCTTATAGAGACAAGCAGCTGAACAGCTTAAAGGAGTCTTAGGCGATGAATAACAGAAGCCAGGCAAGGCAAGGGTCCCTTTAGTCGGGCATCAGGAGACTGAACTAGATGCACAAACGGAGTCTAAAGTAATCAAGTATAGAAAGTAGTGAAGGTAAGTGTCTGTATACTCACACGACGTAACGATCCCTTTCGAACAACTGAGAAAAGAAGACTGCCCCCTCGGAGCGAACTCTGGCCAAATAAACTTACCGCGAGTTATTAGGTCCAACATGTCTCAACATAACATTTTATCTCTTGCGCATGCATGAGCATTTGGCCAAGTAAGAGAGAGGGAGTAAACCAGTGAAAAAAACATCTCTAGCGATGCATGGCTAAGGGAGAGCTTTGTCCTTAGTATGGGAACTCTGAAGACCTGGCAACCTTCAGTTTCAATCCAGCCTTCTCTAGGCATATCAGGCTCTGCAAAGGGTGGCATTACTTTTCATGGCAACCTGTGGAAACCAAAATTACTCAAAACAACAAAACAAAAGACGATGAGATTGGCGACTACCTTAACACTACCTTAACACTTCTGAGAGCAAATCGAACACATCAATCATGATGCTGATCGGAGAGGATGAAGCCATGTGCGCGCAGCCGTTGTCCGCTAAGTATACCTTCTTCTTCTTGTGGCGCTACAGTCCGTGGTGAACCTGGGCCTCGGTCAACATTCCTCTCCAGCTGGCACGATCCTTAGCCAGCTGCCTCCAATTTCGCACTCCAAGTTGGTTGAGGTCCTTCTCCACTTGAGTGGGCCATCGGGTTCTTGGTCGACTTCTATTGCGTTGTCCCACTAGTTCGGAGTCGAAAACTCTTCGGGCTGGAGCAGTGTTGTCCACGCGCTCAACAAGAATAGCCATCTTAGGCGTTGAATCCGTAGACGCCTGATACAGCTCAATATACCTACGAAGGGAAAAAAGGCCCAGCTTATGCTCCAATCCTTCCCGCTAAACAGCTCAAGAGAGAATCGTCAGAGGACCATAGCCCCAGCACCAGCCAAGAAAGCCAGGACAGGCTAGCGCTGTTAGGTTAGTTGTCGTCCCGATTGACTTCGAAAATGAACTGCTATCCATAAAGCAGTTAGATCTATTCCAAGAAGCAGTGATCAATATCTCCATAGAAGTGAGAAACAGAGAGAGACGTCTAGTCACATTTTTCAAGCTCGATTCACAAAGCTTGGTAGCTTTTCTTCATTTATTCAGACAGTGCCAATGCTAAGTGGATGAGAAAGCAATCAAATCCAAGAGTGAACGTGACACTTGTGCAGGAGACCTGGAGCTGAAAGTATCAAATTGCAGTGTGACCCTGGAGATATGAAGACTCGGGCTTTAATTCTTCTGACATAGGAGATGTTGGACTTCGGCTTTCTTTTGGCTTGACTAGAGACGAGTGACAGAGATGGACAGAATTAGCGGCGACCAATGTGAAGTCAGCGAGAGCTTGTGGAGACTCAGTCGTGTGTGTGCATACGTGGTAATGGCAGTTTACGTTCTAGGAACATGGTGCTCTTCGCTCGCTTGAGGCAGGAGGCAGTACTACGAAAAGAACTATGACTAGAAAGGTAGGGTAGCGTCCTTGTAGTCGCACCAGCCATACATTCAGTCTCCTTACGTGCGACTGTACAGACGACGACAAGGCTAAACTGGCTCTGGAGTCTGCGCTGATTTGGTGAGCTAATGAACTGCGGAAGGCAGGCACGGCAAGTGTCTGTATAGTTACAAGGCTGGTGTTCAGGGCTGGACTCGAAGGGTAAAGTCACACCGACGTTCCCCTTCGAGCATCTGGTACAAGAAGACTTACTGCGTTCTAGAAGCGAAGACCGCTCAATGAACCTTGCAGCTGGATAATAGCATCACGCTCATGGGTCTCACGTCTGTAAGGAGTAAGTCTCTGAAGAAATAATCTCTAATCCAAATGGTGGAACAGCTTACGCCGACGGATACATGGCTGAATACCTGGAGATCATCGGTTTGAATGCAACCCTCCTTAGGCATATCGGGATCTTGCCAGGGTGGCACATCATCGTCAGCCACTATTCATTTAGGGATACTCCATCAGAAAAAGCAAGCATACGTTTTTTTCTAAAAAAACCACTGTGGCCTCAACTACCTCCGCAGCACAACCAAACTTGTGTCAAGACAAGGCTTGTTGGCTTTCCCTAGAAGAGTTTAAGACATCTGAGCACGTTCAAGACTAGACTTGCAGTGGAGACTCTAGGGATATGTTGACGTGACGACGTTTGTAGGATATGTGAGCACAAATGGATATTGAATGTCTTTATCGTTCAGCTGTTTGAAGATGTTGAAGACACAACGATGTCTGCAATAAGATCTACTTCCTCAGATGGACGTCTCCCTCTCTTCCACCCAAGAATGTGTGCAACATGCCCTCAGTGTCATCACCAAGATTCCAAATTACCACCACATCCCAGCCGGATAACCGCCATCAACACCCTCCAAGCAATTTCCAATTCCAATAGGCCGGCCACAAGTGTCTTTGACTTCGTCAAACAGCTCCCACCCATCGGCCGTCATAAACAAATGAAATTTGCATCACTGCTCGGCGGCGGAGCAGAAAATAGATTGATTCCTCACGACTGCACCTCACACCGCAGCGCCGTCATCCATCAAATCACCATTCGGAGCACCGTTTCATTGCCCACCGCGGCGATTAACCCGAATTCAATTTCTCAATCGCTAGACAAGCAAAACTCCCATAATCCTCCTCGTTATCCGTAAACAATAACCCCCGTGTATACACCCCGGCTCGGCAATGAAATTCAAAGCTATTCCGAGCGGCAATCAAACAAGACGACTCACCGACATCAAACGCGGTACAGGCGGGGTGGCGGCTTGCCCTCCCTGCGCTGTGCACAGGAAGTACCCATCGCCGCGTCGTCGTGTGTACGCAACGGTACCGCTGACTTTTATTGCATTTTTATGAATTCATTCCATCATCTGGAGCCGCACCGAGCGGAGGTGAGTTTCAATTTTTGGCGCAGTTAACGATCGCAAACGTGAGCCGGGGCACGGGCCCGCCGGTGGCGCGCGTGGCTCTCTCAGCGGCACGGATGCAACCGCCCCGCAATCTATCGTTTTATGCTCGTGTAAACATCAGGTGGTAGTTTATATCCACGCGGGTTTTAATGAACATTTTGAACTTTCTTGCCGAAATTGATGGCGATTCAGATTCGCACATCTGCCAGCGCGCAGCGATTGCCTGCCGGCGAGTGGGGGCGTGCGATTGTTTGTGCTGAGAAGTGAACTGTCGAACAGCCATTGACAGGCGTCGGCGAGTGTATCCACGAAGCGACTGCGGCTGGAGATAGTGACTGTGTGCCGCTTGATGGAATGAGATCAAAGATTGCTGTCACTGGCTGGCGGTTGTTATGAGTTGTGGTCGCGATTGTGATTCAATATTTTGACGCCACGTCTTGAGAGGGATGTGATGGGGAGAAGCGTCGTCGTTCCGAAATTAATGGAATGGAAAGCGTCGTCGGTGGATAGTAGGAACATTTGTCAGATGACTAGGTGTCTCAGGATCTTGATGGAATAGATGCCCATTATCACTTCTCTGAGATGTTGCCATCAGAAGCCCTTCAGCGTCCTCTGTCTACTTGACTTCACAGCTATTAGTGTTGCGATCATATACGGGAGGGCAAATGCTGTGAGGTTAGACACAGGCAGCTGAATGCTTATAACGAGGCTCATTGTGGTACCACGACTGATGTGGTGAATCCTGAATCTGGCATTAATTTGAGTTTTCGACGGAGCTGCTTTATCTTTGCGTGGCACGACAGTCCGGTGTGGACCTGGGCCTCAGTCAGCATTCCTCTCCAACTGGCACGCTACTAAGCCAGCTACCTACACTCCAAGTTGGTTGAGGTCCTTCTCCACTTGGGTTCGCTATCAGCTTCGAGGTTGTCCTCTATTGCGTTGTCCCACTGGTTCGGAGTCGAAGATGTGGAGAGTGGAAGATGGATCTGCCCTGGACATTTTAGGCGTTGAATTCGTAGACCTGGCTAGACACAGGACGCTGTATAGCCCGTACAGTTCGTGCTTGAAGCTTCTTCTCCAAAAACTTTCAACGCAGATAGGACCGAAGATTGAACACAGAACTTTTCTCTCAAAAAGACCAAGTGCAACTTGATCCCTCTTGAGATAGTCCATGACTCGGTACCATATAGCAAGACAGGGATGATCAAGGTAATCTTAGATTACCTCTTAATTCAGAGACACAGCGGTTGGCAAGAGTTACTTTGTGTTTCATCTCGGTACGGTTCGTACTATTAACTTGAGTGCCAAGGTAGATGAAGTCCCTTACGACCTCGAAGTTATAGCTGCCTGTGGTGACTATCAAACCGAGTCGTTGATGCTGTGTGTCCTTTCTTGATGGCAGCATATACTTCGTTTTTTCCTCTTCATCGCTAAACCCACTTTTGCGGCCTCCGTTTTAATACCAGAAAAATCCTCATTGACGGCTCGCTGTCTTCTACTAATCACGTTAATGTAGTCCGCGTATGCTAGCAATCGCACAGATTTGTGGAAGATCCTCTTGTGCCTCTTGTGTTGGCGAATGAGTTTTGCGCGACCCTTTCAAGTATGATGTTGAAAAAATCACATTACGCGCCGCTTTGCTTAAACCTGCACAACCTGACCAGTTTGACAGGAAAGTCGAATTTAGACTTTGCATCTTACAGCCCATCTCTATGCACGCTGTCATATGCGGCCTCAGATTCGACGAATAGGTGGTGTGTGGCGATCTGTATCTCTTCGGTTTTTCCAAGGATCTCTCCTAATGTGGAGATTTGATCGATGGCGGACTTCCCAGGCCTGAAACCGCACTGATAAGGACCCATCAAGTTGTTGACGAATGGTTTCCGGCGCTCACACAAAACGGCAGAGAAGATGTTGTAAGCGATGTTAAGAAGTCTTTTCCCTCGATAGTTGGCGCAGTTGAAGGGGTCTCCTTTCTTGTGGATCGGGCAAACGATACTGGCTACTAAGATCCCGCTCGTCGGGCATGCGTTCCTCAGACCATATCTTAGAGATGAGTTAGTGCATACACCCTACTGGCTCTTCTCCTGGCTTTGCCTTAAAGAGTTCTGCAGACAGTCCGTCTGCACCAGTAACTTTGATCGCCTTTAAACTTTAGACGGAATTTTCTTCTATAGTCGTCCATTGCGTGTAGTAAGGCGTTATGGAATCGGTGTCCTCTTCGCCGTTAAACAGTCTTCAGAAGTGATCCTTCCAGATTCTCTTTATCGACTGCGACTCTTCTACGACTGCCCGATGTTTATACCCTTTGGATAGTTGTTTCACCCGTTGGTAGAAATTTCGGACGTACCACCTCTCCATTTCCTCGACCGCGCGCTTCACGACACTCGTTGTCAAACCATTAATTTTTTCTAGGTGGCGTTTCGAAACGCAACAAATCAAAGGCAGCTTCTCTAATGGCGTTTTTACAACAGTTACATTGTTCGTCGATTGTTTCGCCTGGCAGGGTTGGACTATCTAAGAGCTTCAGGGTCGATCGGAAAAGTTCCTGGGACTGAGACCATGAAGGTCTTATATAGAGACAGCTTGGTTTTCGGAAACAGGACTTTATTTTTCAATTGGCGTCCAAAGACACAGCGATTTGCCAGGGTTATCCTTCGTTTTATCTTCGGAGCTGCTGTATACAGACGCCTTTCAGTTCGCTGAAGTAGTTGTAGAATTGCCTTCCAAAATGTGTGTTTCATTTTCAATTGTGCAATGAGCACTTATGACACCGATGAGAATGTAGGTCTAATGTCAGTGTAGTCGCTTGAAATCAAGTGCTGGACATACTTCATTTGTTTCAAGGCAAGCGGTGCTCTCTAGCCACTTGTATCAATCTTGATGAGATGGTATGCTGTAGCGGGTGGCATGGATGCTGGATTTGTCAACAGTGTTATGTGTCGCATACACGATCCTAGGCGCCTAAATATAATAAGAATAAAATGGAAGGCCGTACAGACGGTAGAACCATGGCTCAGTTTCTCAACAATCAAGTTGTGGGTATGTGCCTCGACCCCAACCTCGACGTCGTCGGTTCGATCCCTGGTCTATGCGACAAGAATAATTTTCAAGGCCCCACCTCTTCCAAGTCACTGACAATGCTCAAAGAGTACTCTGCCTTGAAAAAGCTTCTCAAACTTTGCCGTTCGGAGTCGGTATAAAACTGTACGTCCCTTCCACTCGTCAGAGCACACGCAACACGAGTGGTTGCTGAGAAGCTTGGCCCTGCTCCTCTACGGGCTGTACTGCCATCCACATCATATATTACAAGGAGCTACTCGCTGGTATTCCCAACGACAGACAGAAAGGAGCGGCAAATGTATATGCTACCAATTTAGCAATTGAAGGCAATAAGAGCTGTCGTCTGGTCCTTGCACTTCTCTTTTCTTTGAATTTCAACCCAACATCGTCAAGAGAAGACGTTTTGTAAAACAATTTGTTCCCGTCACGGACAGCTGGCTTAGGACAGGTCTCTCTGCGATGCATGCTCTAAGCACTCTTAAATTCTTAAACTCCCCCGCAATACCCACAGAGCACGGCTTAATGGCCTCCCCCCCCCACACACTCACTGCCACTGCTGCTGATGATGATGATGGCAACATTCATCTCAATAGCTCCTCCGTCCGGCTCACCAGGCAACGGGAACACGACCAACATAAATCCCATCCAGCCAGCAGCGCAGCTCTAATTGCTCGATTCACTCTTGTAAACATCGACAACCCATCCGCAATAAAATGCATTCAGACGTGCTCGCAAGACATTCCCGCTTCCCTCCCATGAGCAAACAGCCACACAGCGGAGTCGGGAGTATAATCCGTCCGACAGCGCTCGCCTATGTTTGCCTGTCCACCACAATTGCTGTCAATTTAACAAGACACCTCTCATAAGATACATTGGACAAAGGGCGGCACAGCCTGTCCCCGGCGAGAGCACCGAACATTGTTTGAGCGGTTATAATGAAGCAAGACAGCCACCTGTCCCCCGTGTCGGTGGAAGTCGATTCGGCAAAGCACTGCGATACGTATCTCTCGGTCCGGAATAGCTTGCCATTCGGATCCGAAATCACTAATGAGAGTTGCTTGGCTGGTCTTTTATTTTAATAAAAAGGAACTCGACGGAAATGTCAACCGTTTCCCCTTGAGGCGCACCAGAAATAGTTGAAATCGATAAAATCTATTCGATGCTGTCAGCAAATGGAGTGGACTGGCGGTGGGAGGGTGCGGGCGCGCCAAGTGGAGGAGGATCCACGTTCGAGGTGGATCCATCATTAAGCATTTTGTGTCAGTGCCTGCGGGAGATGGGTAGTGTTTGTCAACTTACTTGTACTTTCTGTCAATCAAGTGACGAAAGGATAACACGTGCGTGCAGCGACCACCAGGGCTTGTGGGGGGCGACCCACTCAGGTCGTCGCTGCGGGGCAAGCCCACAATGTGGTTGCGTGATATCTGGGGGGCAAATAGACCGACCGAACGACCGACCCGCGCGGCGGTACACGTCACCGGGGGAATGATTGAAGTAAGGACATTGCTTGTGTGGAGGTGTGGGGATATAGGGGCGTATTCACGTCCTTTTTTCTGTTCTCCCCGGGGACGTGGCTTCGATGGAGGGGAGCTGAGACTTGATACACAAAAAGAACATGAGTCTAAGGCGTTTTCATTTCGATTGCATTGGGAGCGCGTGGGGCCATGGGGGAATGTGCCACTTCCGTAAGCCTTGTCAGAAGGCTTACGTCATACTGGACAAAAATTTAAGGGACCGTGGACTCGGCACTAATCGGAATCAGACCTACGTAAGGCTAACGCACGTGCCATCACTTGAAGAAGGTGTAGCAGCAATGATCCACAAGAAAACGTGGGCTCAACTGGCTTTGGTAACCACTTCAAATGTGCAAGCAGATCGACGTATAAAGAAGCTTCTTTCAACTGTCCTGCGGAGCCTAATGGGTCCACTGCAGCTCTTAGATGACGAGGTGTGCATTTGAGCTGGATACCCCATCACTAAGCAAGAATTTGGTTCCTGCAAACAGCGATCAAATGGAGCGTAGTGGTGCAATCTTCTACATCCGATCTACATATCTGAGTCCACTGTTAGTGCATGCGACATGAGCACTCTTCAACACAACAATTTGCTGTCGACATCACGAACTAAGCACACAAGCCCTGCCAGAGCCTATTGGGTCGAGATGCACCATCCCACGATTTCAGTGTGGACATCATATGCCAGCAAGAAACGAAGCAGATCTTACTACAAGACGGTGGAATTCTAAGCTTCCAGGATAACTGCATGATTCGTCAGCAAGGTATGATTTACAGTGGAAAAAGTACTCTGTCGAGGCGATTAGAATTAGCAACACATCACAGTTGATCACAATTGGTACATTTTACACATGTGAAGAAAGAAGCACCCGTTTTACAACCAAATATCTTCAAGGATATTAACAGTATAGTTCCTGGGAAATTGTGCGTTGTCAAGACATCGCACCGTGCACCTCTGTCGGCTCATGTTCAGTACATAAGACGATTAAAATTTTAATAAAGATCAGTACGTTTGAATCAACCTGGGTATGAACTTGACTTCCGCCCGCCAGCGGTAAGGGATCAAAATTATCCATAGGAAATTTTATGAACGCCTCAAACATGGAGCAACAGATCTCATCATCAATGCAGCCTAGACATCCTCACTAGGAAATAGAAAAGTGTCTGAATTGAGCCACCAACCAATAATGACTAGCGTCCTCGAGCAAATATCTGAGCTTTTCCTCGACAGAACGCTATTTCGGAAGTCGGAAGGAACTTCAAGCACGCAGAAAGATAATTGTAAGAAATGTGGTTCTCAAGGAGCTGGAACCGGATCTTCCTTCGTGCAGTCTTGTGCTCACAGGACCTAGTTGTCTTGTAGACTGTACACTACAATGCTCTATGTGAGTATTTGGTTGTCTTGTGAATTGTGATCCGCGCCTCCAATTGCTGAACAAGCGTATTAAGTGGATCTTCCAGCACCGATTGGGTTCGTACTTATGGAGAGATCCGACATCTTGGTGAAGTTCGAGGCCGATCTGAAACCTTTTGGCAGTTTTGGGATCACAACACCCGGTTGTGGTGCAACTCCAAGCCGCTTCGTTCATATACTGCTCACGTCTCAGCGTCGCACAACATCACCCTTCCTGATCGTGATAAACTGCAAGACATGTTGGTATAATGTGTTGCGCTACATGAGAAAAGTAGGCGGTTTGTTCATCCTCTTGATCCATGCAGCTTCTGCAGAAATAATTGCAAACGACACTCACCTTGCGGGCTGAATGCCAATTGTATAGGTTTGATTGTAAGTAGTTATCTGGAGAAAATGGCAGGCTGTAGCAATTTGCATGTAAGATTGAACTTCTCTTGGCTGCTAGGGTTAGAGAAAAGGTCATACTACACTCAGTCAGATCGTCGGTTTGGTATGTCGTTAAGAGACAGAATACAATTAAAGGATGAACAATTAAAACAGGGTGCACATTGTCCACACACTCATGGTGGCCCGACTCTTTAGGCCATTGCATTGATCTTCAGTCAGACATCGTTTTCACTTTCATCGCTATGGTTTCAGGATGAATTGTGCTGCAGCGGTCAAGGAGTTTCAAAGAAATATTAATACTGAGGTCTTTGGAATAGACTTCTGCACCCACTGTCTTTTTGTTTATTCTGTCTGTCCGACTCTAAAGATAAACAGGGAGGATCAGTCAGCGTCTGGTTATCAGACATCCAGTCCGGCTGGTAGAGAATTTCTTCCCTACAACGGGTTGGGTAGTAAGTGGTTGGCCTCGTTGGGAAGAAAGTTGAATCTCTAAAAAATGGTGAAAGAGGGATCGTTGTGTATGTTCGGGCCACAGTCGGAGTGTTTTATATTCCCTTGACTCTAGGAGGAGAAGGATGGTTCTCCATTAAGACAACCCGCTTGTACGTGCAACCGAACGGAACTGAATGAAATCTATTGCTACATGTCAGAAGTCATGCTTAGAAATCGTCAGCAATGATCAGGCCCAAGCTGCATTTCGATTGCTACTTAAAAAACTCTTCTTTATTCTGGTCTCGCTACAGCTTGCACAGAGCCAGAGGATCTGCTTCTCAGTAACTACTCGTGTTGTCCGTGATAGTGTTCTCCCACGAGTGGAAGTGGCCTAATATTTGTATTTTGACTTCATACGGCCAAGTTTAAGAAGTTTTTTTTTTCGAGAGAGATAGTTATTGATCTTTGAGAATTGGCAGAGACTCGAGTCAAAATGACTGCATATACTATTAGACACTGTTTAGGAGTCGTAGGACAAAGCCACAACGCCACAGTCAGTTAAGTAATAAGTGTCTTGACTGGATATTACCCGATCGGTTAACAAGAAAGTCAACTAAAAGCACTCTTTTGCAAGCTGTCGCAAGGTTGCAAGCAACTGTTAACCTGTCACCGGCTCTGGTAAACTGAAGGATATGTAGCCAAGGAGTTCCCTTTTACTCATGGGAACATGCCTGTAGATCATCGCCTTAATACTCCATTGTACTGCTCTAAGTGTACTCTAAGTTTACGCCAGCCTTCATCCCTACCTTTGTAGGGTTAGGGCTACGTCTTAGAGCATTCCCATTCTGATCCGTCTTATAAAGATCCTACTTGGTCTCCTCAGAAGGCTTCTGAATTATCCCATGACCCCGAAGTTGCGCTGCATAATGTCACTGTCCGAGAAATGTGACATTTTTGCCACATCCCGTCTTTTCAGTCACATTCAACGGTTTAATGAAATTTCCTCATAAGCACACCCGAGTCGATGCCCTTGGGAGTGAAGTTTCAGTACACAATCTGTGTCTCCCCACAAGATGCCACAACCCCCGGTTGACGCGATGCGGTGGCTCATCTGTTTTTGATTTGTGCACTCACTTGAACGTTACCCCGAAACGAGGCAATAAATACAAGAGCTACAGTGAAATTCATTTGCGAAGTCATCCATCCACGATGCATGGCAGAAATCATTTCCAAGCGAGTTGCCACATTCTGCTGTCAATCTGTGGCAATGGCAAGAGCACACGAGTGCTGGCGATGTGCTTCCCTTTAATGAATCATCACAGTTTTACTTTGGCAATATTTGCCGATCGTCGAAGGACAGCCAACCAACCCGACCATAAAGTCATCGACGACGAACCCGGTCATCCCCCTCATCGTCGTCGTCGTCGTCATCATCATCAATTACCACATATTTGCCAGAGAGCTATAAAAGCCATTCTTGCCTTAGCCAAGCCCACCCACCGTTCGCTCAATAATTTCGATTACCCCCACCATGGCTGATGCCAGCGTGCCCAGCACCACCCCCAATCAAGTGACGCAATAAAAGTTTTAATGATTAGCCGTCTCATTAAAAATTGCATATGGCCATGTGGCATGGCGACATGGCCCCGCGGGCCATCTCCAGGCGAGCGCCCGCATGTCGCAGAGGCACTTCAAGCCACCACCACGCACCAACCACCACACACACGGTCATTCGTTACGATTTATCCGTCTAATGAATGTTTACAGTGTACTCGTGTATTGGTTCAATAAAATGAAGGAAATCATGTCCCTTTCGTCGGGCGTTTTATTTGCCTATGTGACACTTTCGTCGTAGTGTCGAAAAGTACTCCACTTTCGGATATAAAATTCGCACATAATGTGCGATCGGGGGGACGAATGTAATTTCTTCTCCTAAGCGATGTGATGTGGGCGACGACGACGCCCAAGAGGGCGGACGGAGAATTTGTGCAGAATGCGCAACAAATATTCAGCAGCTCCTGCTGTGAGGTATGAATTTTTGCCAGAAATGGGGTGTCCTTTCTATTTTCGTCACTCCATGCCATTGCTGGAGTTGGGGTTTTTTTTCATCCCTGTGAAGATGGAGTAATAACCATAATATCGTTTGAAAATCAATTCCTTTAATGACAGCGTGGTGGTGAATCGTATTTCGAACGAAATTTGCACTTAAAACGGATGCTTCCGCTCGCTCGGGCGTATGTGGAACCTATTTGGTACGTCATCGTCAACTGACGTGGCGTTGTCCTCGCCGTCGTGGCCTGCAATGTGTTTGATTAACTTTTAAGATTCGATATCTTTCTTTTGACTGCCTGCCAGGGGGTGGGTGGTATTTTTTTGATTATTGACAAGGATTCATCATGCCTTGGCAGGGATGTGACGTAATGTTTGTGCTGGTTGAGTGGGGGATGTGGAGGGAGAGGATGATGATGATGGAGAACTCGGGCGGAGTGAGAATAATGCGTCGAAGAAATAGGTCAACTGTGAGTTCGGTTCGGACTACAATTGACTTAAATAAACATGGGCTTATAACGGAACTGAACGCAGAGTAGGCAGAACCATCATCAAACTTTAAAGAAGTAGAAATTTAACGATTTTCGACGAAAAACCAGAGTTAACGAAACCGATCGAACAGTTGTTTTCTGTTCCAATTTTCACGGGATATCAATCCCTACTTTGAGAGAATTCGATTCCTATGTTGACTTAAGCCTCCTTACGTGCATTTGTGTTGTTTCTTTGCACTGGCTTACATCGGATTGTGCACTTCTAATAATTGACGAAAGACGCTTCGAGATTTGAAGAGTCTTGAAGAGAAGTCTGAAAGATTCCCTTTTCACGTTCATTGCGAGGTATCTCAGATGAGCAGGGACTGTTGTCTGTTTAAATTCCTTTGTGACTGGCACAAGGGTCATATTCCTCATTCAGTTAGTTAATTCAAATTCAGCTCAAGGATTGCCACGGACAATGTGGATATTCAACATTTGCTAAACGAGTAAATCAGTCTTGGGCTAAACGCCTTCAGTTTCAGTTGGTTGAGGTCTCAACTTGGCACATCCCTGAAGGCGAATTCTTCCTCTACTATGTTCTTCCTCAAGGAACGTTGATATTGTTACGTACTGGCTGCAGTGCACTCGAATAATAAATTACTTGTCACCAGAAAATTATAAATATTTATTTAGAAACAATACAGAATTATAATTGATAATTTGACTGCTGCTGTCGGCGCGTTTGAGTGAGTCCTCGGCTCGATCCAGAAAGATGCAGACAATAGGAAAATGATGTGCTTATTGACAATCCTGTTGACAGCCGTCATTTGAAGTGTTGTGAATTTGTCCAGAAATGTGTTCGTGGATGGTGTCTGTTGTGTGGAAAGGAATTTATTTTGGGTCACTACACTATGTGCTTTCGCTCTACAGGACGAAATAGGAGTCAAGACATTCGAGTTCATTTGACTAGATTGATGTCACATGACTTTGTCTACCATATAGTTCTGCGCAATCAATGACGACGCGTCCCATTGTTTATTTCATGAACACCTAACTTTCAGAGAACAATATTTTTGTTTGTCTAATTTTCTTAACTGACATCAACCATCCACAGAAAATCTACAAACTTAAGTGAGTTTCTCAGTGTATTTATTAGTTCGACAAAAAAAATTAAAGCCCGAAGTAAACCAAATTTATAGTAATAATAATAAATAATAATATGGGTGGCGCTACAGCCCGTAGAGGACCAGGGCCTAGATTCTCAGCAACTACTCATGCTGTGCGTGTTCGCTCACGAGTGGAAGGGACGTACAATTTTATGCCGACTCCGAACGGCCAAGTTTGAGGAGCTTATTCTAGACAGACGTACTCTTTGAGCATTGTCAGTGACTCGATAGAGGTGGGGCGTGAAAATTGTTTTTGTCGCACAGATCAGGAATCGAACCTACGTCGTCGAGGGTTCGACGCACATACCCACAACGCCAGTGGCCACCACAATTTATCACATCTTTATAAATAAAAATGACAATTTTGCTCAGAATTGTATGGAAAAGGTGTTGGCATTGACATTAATTTTTTAATTTTTTTAAATGCATTCTTTATAAATTCTCCACTTCGTTCACATTGTACCAGCACGAGTAGGCTCAACACACGACGACTCCATTCGTTCGTGTCGTTTGCTTGAGTTGAAAACGAAATGTACGCAAATCCTATGGAAAAAATAAATAATTAACGTACATCGCATCAACAAATTCGTTCATCTTCGCTGTGAACGAAGTCAAGCAATAGAGTGAGTCGTAGGTATAGGGCTACTAGTCTTGTAGTTCCTTTAGTAGATGGGTGTGTGTGTGGTCGTTGTGTGTAGTTCCTACAAAACTATAAGTGATTGCATGGCCTGAACGCTCTATCCGGGCAATATCAGAGCTAAAAGACTTTTTTGTTTTTTTTTTCATACATTCCCTGCTTCTTATTAATTAAAAAAAAAAACAAAAAGGACAACAATGTAAGAAAAATATACAATTTAATGAACGGAACTTCTAAGTTTTATAATCACGGGTCGCCACTGCACGCTATAGAGCATTACTGGGACTATGACGAGCTGTTGTACTGAACAAGATAAATCTTAGTCGCTGTCTGATCAGATCTTCCGATGCATATGGAAACTCTTGCACAGACTTGTGGATGGTCGTGCTTCTGGGGTTGAAGTCAAAGTTACAATGTTTTCGAGAACTATGTCGCTTAGTCCTTTTTTTGGCTCCCTGAGATTCGTACTGACCTTAACCAACGTTATTCAGCAAGGATTGTCGAGTTGTGCAAGGATGGCAAGACTAGATTTAATTACGGTTAAAGGTTGACCTGATTTGAGGATTAATTCTCTCACTTCGATCCTTTGACTTCAAGGGGATACTCTGTCTGGACGATGCTATGACCTCTTCTCGCAGTGAAAAAGTTGACAAATCACTGAAGTTGGCATGAGAAAGATGCAGTTTATGGTTTGAATTCAGATTCGCATTAAGTGGCTCCTGTGGAATGTATAGTTTAAGCATTGCTAATGCCTTGACTACAGTGCTGCCAGGAAGTTATGAGTAAGAGAGACGCAAGTAGAGCCACCTCAACGAAATTTAAAAATGCCTTTCAACGAACGAAATTTCGTTTACAACTTCAAAACAACTGCAGTAACGATGCATCACTTTCCCCAACATGTACCCCGGACCTACCCCAACGAGCAACGATCGCACTCGTCTCCGTCGTCCGTCGATAACGTGATTTCTAGGCCCAGGTTCGACGTGCACAAACCGCCACAGTCAACGTGTCTACTCAGTCCGGCATGTGGCGAGTGGTGCATACATTTTCCTAGAACTCGAACCAGATGCGATCACACTACGCGGGTGGCAGCAGCGTGTCTGCGAAGGTTATCGCCTCCCCGCCCCTCATCGAGATAGGCCGGGAGCACTGTTGATACGTTCGTGTGCTGCTGCAATTTACTTGCGATTAGAGTGGTCAGCAGTTCGAAGAAATTTCAAAGTACACGGGAAAATCCCCGGTCTGCCACCGCGACGCGATGCTCTCGCGTATAAATAGGTCGTGTGAAGCTGCGCAGCCTTCAGTTTATATTCGCGATGAGTCCAACGTGGCTCCTAGTGTTGTGCGCCCCGCTGGCACTCGCCTCCACCGTGGAGGTGTGCACCGGGCTGGGCAAAATTCGGGGCATCCAGATGAAGTCGCGTCGGGGGGCGGGCTACAATGCGTTTCGTGCGATTCGGTATGGGAAGGCGCCCGAGGGAGAGTTGCGGTTCAAAAGCCCTCAGCCGGTTGAAGCGTGGGCGCCTGAGGTGTTCGATGCGACGGAAGATGGACCGATGTGCCCTCAGGGCGAACCCGGCGGTGAGGGTTGGTCCGAGGACTGCCTGCGGCTGAACGTCTACTCGAAGGACTTGAGTGCGAACGCGTCGAAGCCAGTCGTTGTCTACATCCATCCGGGCGGGTTCTACGGGTTCTCCGGGCAGAGCAGGCTGGCCGGCGCTGAGATTCTCATGGACTACGACGTCGTGCTCGTGGCCATCAACTATCGCCTGGGGACGTTGGGCTTCCTTGCCACTGGCACTGCCCACGCACCCGGCAACGCTGCGCTGAAGGACCAGGTGGTCGCCTTGCGATGGGTTCGGGATCACATTCGGAATTTCGGCGGCGATCCGAACTCGGTTACGCTGTTCGGCTACAGCGCCGGCAGCATGAGCATCGGCCTCCACATGGTGTCGCCCATGTCGCGGGGCCTCTTCCACAGGGGCATCTGCATGAGTTCCTCGCCGATCCTGCAGCAGTCCTATGGAGAGGACCAGCTGGCCCTGGCGAAGCGACAGGCCGCGCTGCTCGGCAAGCCGACTGACAACCTGGACGAAATGATGAAGGCCTTGCGAGAGGTAGCTGGAGCCTAGCGTGGTCTCTCTTCCCGTTCACTTAGACTCGTTTCATTGCAGGAGCCAGTTGACCACTTCCTGGCGACGTTCAAGGACATGTTCGACTTCGGCTACAACCCGATGTTCAACTGGAAGCCGGTGGTTGAGAAGGACTTTGGCCAGGAGAGGTTCCTCGTGGAGGAGCCCCTCGAGTCTTACCAGGCCGGGCGCATCCAGAAGACCCCCCTGATCATCGGAATGACCAAGGACGAGTTCGTCCGCATCATCTACTGTAAGTGTTCCGCTCAAACGATCGTTGACCGCTTGTTCACCACTCGCGCCCCGCAGACACGCTGAAAGATGAGACGGCAGTCAAGCAGCTGAATGAGCAGTGGAACCGGTTGGCTCCAATCATGATGATATACGAGAGGGACACGTCTCGGTCGCAGGAGATCAGTGCAACACTGCGCAAGGAGTACCTCGGCGACCAGCCGCTCGTGAAGGACGGCCCCTTCGAGCCAATGGGCAAGGTAAGCATCCACTCACAGCCTCTTCATGATCTCTCATGATCTCGTCCGCAGCTCTACAGCGACGGCATCATTGGGTTCCCGGTGCACCGGTTCGCGCATCTCGCCTCGCGGTTTGTGCCCGTCTACTACTACCGCTTCTCGTACAAGGGACGCTACAGTGACTTCAAGTATCCCGGCGACACCGCCTACGGGAGTGTGCATCACGACGAATTGCCGTATCTGCTGCACATTTCCGAGAGGGCGCCACTCTTCAACACCACGGATCCGGAGAACCCGACTGTCGAGAGGCTGTGTCGAATGTGGACCAAGTTCGCCAAGACTGGGTTAGTTCGGGTGGCGCGCGATGGATGACATGATGTTCTCATCTCTTTGCACTCGTAGGGATCCGAACAATCCGAAGGACGAGTACCTGAGGGAGATGAAGTGGTATCCGCTGGATCGGAAGGAGGAGAACTTCCTGGACATCGGACAGGAGCTGGTGGTGCGCGAGGGACTGTTCTTGGAGCGCTTTGGCGTGTGGGACAAGCTCTTCCCGCTCGACTGGAGTCACTATCCAACGAAGGCGGAGTCTGCGAATCCCAACTACCCCGATGTTGCTTAGGTACGGGGGGAATCCTTTGAATTGGCAAATAAATTGTTATCGACCAATTTGGGGGTTTTTTCTGTTGCTTGTGTGCTTGAAACTTAGGTGAACAGAAGGGAACAGCAGGAGTTTGAGGTAACAGACGACGGCTTGTGACAGTCGAGCGAACAGGGTGAAGCTCGCGGGCTGTGATGTGACAGGCAACGACATTGGAAGTCGAGGAAAGAATGGCCAGCTCTAAAGCTACGAGGTAACATGGTACGTAGACCAAGCCGACACCAAGCGATTGCTGCAAGACGAAAAATGTGTGATAGAATTTCATAACAAGTGTACAATGGTTTCATCCTTATCATCGGATTTGTAGTTTCCGCAGAAGTTAGCTTAAGGGAGGCCTATCCTAGAGGCGTCAGTATCAATGGCACATTGGCGTGTTATCACGTCCATTAGGGTTCTATGATTAGGCCTGCTATATTGATTAGGTTAAGAGGTCGTTTTGGATCTAGGGTCGACCAGAGTTGAGACATCCTATGCCAGTTGTCACCAACCGGAAAGAGTACGTAGCTTGTACCCTTTCTAGCGAGTTCGTCCGTGCAAATCTCTGAACAGCCAAATACTATAAGTAGGATGTTTAATGAATTGTACATGTCTTTAAGCGACAGGCGGCAATTATGGGAAAAAACTCAAAAGAGGAACCAAAAACAAATTCTGAAGCCTTACTACCAGCTGATACCTTAGCAACAGCAACCATTTAAAAAAAGTCGGACATTTGATGCGCCTCGGGCAGCACGCGGCTGTGGCATAGCATCGCGTCGGTCTGTTGTCCAAGCCGTGCGTCAAGTAGGCGAACTTCAGCGGAACCGTGGTCGGGCAGCAGCTCGGGAACCACAGCAACCGCCTCTGCACCTGGGGACACTGATCCTGAAGCCCATTTAGCTTCCAGTACTCACAGTTGGTCTACATGACGCCCATTCTTTGCTCCAACTGCAGCACTCCTCAGAGTGGAGTTCGTAGGGTCCACGAGTTACACAGCTGGACGACCACATTTTGTTTTGTTTGTCGATAAATTTTCCGATGAATCGGAGAACGTGACTGAGCTGAGCTGAGATGTTGGTTGTCGCCTGGCTATCGGAACAGATGACGATATCTGTTCTTGCTGCCACATTATTTCTTAGCCAGGAAAGGGCCTTCTTCGATCGCTATAATTTTGAGCCTGGAAGACGCTACAAAGGATCGGTAATCGGAAAGACAGCTGTTTAGATCCATGAAATAGACTCAAGCATTCACACTTGCGTCCCTCTTCCATCCACCTGTGGAAAGTTGCAGTGGACCCTCCAGTGCCTAATGTTCACACTTCGCCTAAGACCAGGAGGGTGCTGGTTGAGAAATTCTTCTCCAAGAGGACTTGAGGTATTATGAGCTGTGTGTCTATAAGTACATAGTGAAGGAGGATCGAAGTCATAAATTTAGTACTTCCCAGTGCATAGGACCTGATCCATGTTTTTGTGGATTGACGCCTTGACCGCATTCACTGGTCCACTCCATCAGCTTAGAAATGGCCGTTTGCATAATACCCTCTGATTGTGGATGTGGACATTTACCAGAGGTGGCAATAGTATTGTCATCTGTATATGCGATGGCCTTACATCCGGTCTTTTCCAGGGAGTTCATTCTCTCCACAAATTGGGAGAGAGTACATCGGGTTTGCCTCTGTTCAAAGTTCTACAGATAGTGATTTCACCAAACTTGGAATTAATGACCAATGTGCCGATGTTATAGCTTTGGATGCTAAATAAATGAATGCAGAAGCATGCAAATTTATGTACACAACCGGACCAGACAACATTCATGACACGTTCCTTGAGTCGGATCAAGAAAAGACGAAAGGGATAACCATCAGCGTGCATTCTTTTCAAGGGTTTCTTTCGCTACCACCGAATAGGAGATACATCGCAGGGTGGGGTTAACAGTCGACAGAGCGTACTTAGAAGACGCACCAATAGTAAGCATCACTCAGGCTACAAGGTGACAGGCGGCGGCTCAATTAAAATTGGCTTTCAAAGCTAGCATCGAATAAAAATGTGTTCTCTGACTCCCGTCGCTTCCGGCATAACTACACCGTCATGACTTGGTTTTCCCTCTTTCGAGCATACCTCCCCATTCAAGTTCTCAACACTGCCTGGTTCTTATCAACTCGCGCTCTCTCCGTTGACTACGTCTACATGTGCGGATTCCACTCAAAAAAGTTGTCGTCATGCCAAAACTCCTTATCACTGCAAAACGATAACCTTGAAGTCCCCTCCGAGCGACATCAGACCACATCCCCCCCGGGCCGACTCTCAATCAAATTTCCAGTGCACTGCAATCTATGCCAACCCCACGCCGTCAAGTGACAGACACTTCCCATCCAACCTGAGTCAATAATCCACTCTGAGCACATTTGCCCAAGTGCATGGATATTTCTTTTGGCACAGCACACGCCGAGATAAAATAAAAAACACCGTCTTCTCGGCGATGATGGGGTGTCTTCCACGTGCGGGGGAATTGTGGGTGGCAACAGGCAACAGCGAGTGTGCCAACACGGACGAAATTGATTGTTGCAGGCCGGATGGACGCCGGAGTCCAAATATTTATTTAATCGACTTCAGAGCGCGTCTCTATCTAATTGTGCGGAATTTAATGTGCACTTAAATAGGCACCGTCATCGTCGTCGTGTCAAATGTTGCAAATCGAATTAATTGCCCGTCAAGTGGAGGCGAGTGTGAGAGAATTCACAAACTTTTCCGCAGAGCGTCGCGTCAGCGTGGGAAACTGCGCCAAGGGGGTGGTGTTTTATTGTTTTTCAAAAACAGAAGTTGGACGACGGTGCTCTCTTCAGTTGGGAAAAGTTGCGAGTGAAGCGATGTGATCTGGCGGAACGTGATGAAGTGGTCATTCGGTGAGTACACAGATGCAATGATCACCAGATTGCCGCTCAAATTGAAACGAAAATAGCTCTCTTGCATCATGCTTGTGTCAGCTTTGCACAAGAAACGAGGAGTTAAGTGCTCCTTTCGACCATCAGCTTGTCGACGGGTGCGGAGGGAGACGGGGGCGAACGTGAATTGTGATTCGTTTCTTTGCGAAGAAACTTGCGAACTCGCCCGTGAAGGAGAGTGGTGGTCGGTGAAGTTGGGAGAATGACTTGAGTTTTCGCACACAGTTCTTGCAATTTCAGTGAATTTTCCGAGAACTTAAGATAACAGACGAGAATGCGTTGGAATCTGTTTCTGGTATTCTGAGGATGATGTTTCATCGTATATTTCTTGCCTGTCCACAGCAAGAAACTTTGAAAAGCGACCGGGTCTGATGCGGTGTGCATCCGGACAAGAGCAGACGGGAGCTCAGAAATGCACAATTGAATTTGTATCAAGGCGAAGACTGGCTCTTTTGAAAACCTGTGGGCGCCGCAATAGTTTCCTATTCTGCGACTCACTGTGCGCCGCGCCGCGGTTTTATATTGCATCTGAACTCAGTCGACTGTTCCATCTCAAATACGGCATTTTTACGGTATCAATGCTCTTGCGACACTGACAATGGAGTGGAGTGTACAAAGAAATGCGCTGAGCCTGTACGTAAACAACGGGAACACATTAAAAAGGGGACATCGCAGATCCGAAAGGACTACAACTTCAGCCCAAAATGTTAGCTCTTGTACTGAAATCTGTGCTAAGTAGGAAATTATTGGACATTGTTTCATTTCTACACACACTTCTTTACTTATCAAGCACGTACAGATCGTTAAGTTCGCGGGTGTGTGATATTATATATTATCGCGCTGTCCCAACTCGCCGTTGTGGAAACTTTCACGGCAAGTGAGGAATAGGAGAAAAGAGCTGGTCTGAAGGTCAACAAAATATATGCTGTCGAGCAAAAAACGATCCGCCGCACACCACCTAGGCCAAAACGTTACAATCGACAGCTAAAATTTCGAGGTAGTAAAAGAGTTTGTCTACCTCGTAAACTCCACGAATGTCGTAGTGGAGATCCGATGTAGAATCGCCCTTGGCAACCAACGCTCCTTTTCGGTCTGTCAAAACAACTGTGCTCGAAACTCCTGAATCTCCTGAACGAAAGGCACCAAGAAAAAAAATTCTTCGTCGGATATATGGTCCAGTTTGCGAGGAAGGGGAATGGAAGAGAATACACAACCGCGAACTCTACGAGCTGTACAAGGATGTGGTTGTAGTCCGGAAGTCAAAAATCAGTCGACTACACTGAATGGACAACAACACTCCAGCAATCACGGTCTTTGAATCCGAGCCTCGTGGTTCGAGAAGGAGAGGAACCGAACCTTCGGTACAAACACCAAGTCATCGCGGATGTAAGACAGCTTGGCCTTGATGACTGGAAGCAGCGTGCCCACGACCGTCACCGATGGAAGGCAGCTATTGCTCCGGCTCGCGCCTTTCATGAGTCGTCTGCCTGATAAGTAAGTAAGTAAGACAATCATTGGGCTATGAATTGTAAAATGGAGACTATATGGATTCCATGGAAGGGGGTCCTAAATTTTCAATTGGTTCTTATCACATTCAACGCTGCCTAGCGGTCATATATTGATGAATAGTTCAAATTGGTGCCAAATATTTGTTTCTATTCTGCTTGCAACTGTCTCTGCGAGAGTTTTTGAAAGCAGAGTAGTGCACACTGTGCGTACAAGTTGGAGCTTGTGGCAGGTTGTGGATCGAACCCAAGGGCTAACCTAATTCGATTATCAGACACATTCCGATATCTGTTACGGTGACCCAACTTAAAAGCATCCACCAACTGAAGGAATTAACTAGAATTCTTGCTTGGCTACAAGTCCCAGGAGCAATTTACTTCCAATTCAAAACTCTGCTTGGAGAAAGATACACCTTGACACTTGTGACTGATGGCATGCCTTAAAGGAAGGGGGCTATCCCATTTCTGTAAATTTAATACATCAAGCCGGTACTTGTTGTTGTTAAGGAAACTGTTTAACTAGGGAAATGTCGAACGCTACTACAAACGCTCAGCCTCCAGGCTAGAGGAGAGTTGCTCGTGATTGTAGCGTAGTAGGTTATGATCATTTGAATCATTATGACGAGAATCCATGCACTGTGTCTATAGCCACATTCAGACACATTCCTGATTCTTTATCAGAATACTTCCTCGATGATCTTCAAGCCGTTACAACTGTGGTCACTACAAAGGGATGTTTATTAGTCTGGGTTCTATTGAAAACGAACACAGTCTCGTTAGACATTAATCTTGACATTGCTATCTGTACCTGCCTCATCTAGATCGATAAATGGAGTTGTTTTCATTTCGGCGCTAGGATTGAGTGAAGAATTCTGACAGACTGCTCTTTTTGCTCGGAATAACTCTCGACCCGCAGTTACAAACTGTCATTGCGGCATGTTTGATTAAGGTATTGCTGCTAAAATATACCACGATGTGCGAAAGAATATTCGGCCACCGATGCGATGATCGGTGAGCCAATTGAGAGCAGATCGGATTTTTTTAATTTTACACAATTTTTAAGTTTTCTTGTGGTTTTTATTCGACATGTTTTGTTTTTTATCAAAACTTTAGCTTGTCTAAACAGATTCCAATCGGGATGGCTGAACATCGCTCAAGATTACTTTTTATACGAAACAGTCATGGTGGGCCAAATCCAAGTTTTTGTTTAAAAATGTTATAAAACGAACAACATGTCATTATTTCCATGCGTTCTAGCCTTATTGTTACGAACAAACATTCCCACTAATTATGAAATCAAGAAGCTGCTTATGCAGGTTTCACAGTATCTCCCTCTGTCATTCCAAAATTTTCGACACTTTGTTTATGGTTTCGGGAGGTAGCTAACGGATTGCTTAGGTGGTATTGCCCTCAAGCGCTTAAATCATGCAAGGATTGTTGGCTTAACATCGGTCCTTCACAGTTTCCCCCAAGAAATAGGGGGCAAATCGTTGCTCACAGGCGGCCAATCGTCATCACCAAGACGGCTGACAACACCATTTAGGAATTCGGTGAGCAAAAGATCGATTATAGCATAGGCCATGTGGCATAGTATGCCATCTTGCATAAAATAGTGTCGTCGTATAAGGCCACTTGTTCAATTTCAGTAAAAAGTTGATTAACAAGCTGTAACGCCACTCGTTGGGAGATATGTTCTCATTTTGACTTTCGTGAATTGGGTCTCACACTCTTCTCTAAGTTCTCTTATGTACCTACGATGACGGGGACCATGATTGTTGTTCACTAGCATTCGACTCTCAAGAGGATTTTGGACAAACTTGCCTAGGGGTGTAGCGGAGTTTGCTTCATTTCATTCTCTTTTCCAAAAACGCACTGCTTGGCCTACACAGCACTCACTTTCGAAATCATTTCGCAACGTTGCTTGAGCGTCAAGCGACCCATTTCATTCCGTGGAGTTATGATACCAACGTTCTGTCAAGATTTTCACCTGCGTCAAAATATCCAATGATATACCAAAAATCACTAGACGGCTCTCCCAGTATAATGCGAGACTTGTTTCTCCTTTTCTTTCTGCTTGCGCCCATCAAGACCTATGCACACACGTAAAACGTGTCCAGTGCATTGTGATGGGGCATGTCTTTAGTGACACCGAAAATATAAGAAAATTGAGTCATGAATCTGGCGGGAAATGTCTAGAATGCGAACTTGAAGTCGAACATTGTTGGAATCACATCCATGTTGACAACACTGCCTGGGAATTAATGGGTTCTGGCAGCCTTCAATGAATTTCCTTTCCAAATAAAAGTCACGAAAGGTGGAGAATGTGAAGAAAGCCCAACGCCAACCAAGTCCCTCAACCCAAAGGAAGTAGTTCGTTAAATTAAACACCACACCATAGAATTTCCATGATTTCCCAGTTCATCGGGAGCCCCTAGGCGCGTCACAACTAACCGACGGCACTTTCAAAACTCAGGCACTCAGGAAGTTAGAAATTGCATCGCATCCAGAGCCATGCAACAGCCGAGGAGCACAAGTTCACACGGGAGCAAGCTAACTACGATGTTACATGATTCATGACATGCGGCTTTCATCGGAGCTGCACCACAACCATTCGCCCCGAGGCACTCCACGCAATTTCCTTCCAAAAACCAGAAAAGAAAAACAAAGGAAAATCCTCGAAGACGCAAGAGTTCCTCGAGAACTCCCCCCGAAGGCAAACATAAAAACTTATGAGCGCATAACTCAGCAGGCAGGCACTTCCTTTGCCAGTTTTTTTTTTTTGTCTCAACGGAAGCACCTCGAAAATTGTAAAAGTTTTCCTTAAAAACTGAGCCACCGCAGGGGGCGGGGCGCATCCTCCTAAGCACAAAACTACTTAAGCACGCAAAGAATATGACTAATTGATGAAAGTTTTTTCGGATATAAAATCATCCCGATGGGAGCGACAGGCCACTACCCAAGAGGCCGAGTAAAGAGCTCATAAAAACACAAAAACACAAAATATTCGTATTTCGCCTATCGTTCCCAAGGCGAATCATTAAATCAATTTAGCCTGCTTAACGCTCTGCACAGAAATTCGAAAAACCAACGGAAAAATGCCTGACACATCAAGCGATAGATATTTTGTTGGGGACATTTTTCTTCGCCTAAATGAACCGATAAATGTATCTCGGAATCGCTTGAATCATTGATAATTGTTTTCTTCTTGTTTTTTTTTTTTTTTTTTTGTTTAATGTCCTCCTCATCATTAGCGAATCGTTTTGGAAAAAAACAGACAAAAGGTAGGGAAACAAAAAAACAATAAATGAGTGAGTTGAGTGGGTGGTCGTCGGTGATCGTGAGCACGTGGTTGTATAAAATTTAAAGAGACAACAAAAATAAAAAGGTAATGACCATCCCTAGAGATTTGGTTTTAATTCACAATTAAACATCAAAGAAAATCGAGAAACTCACTTGAACTGCTTCAGAAAATCGTATCGCATCCAAACGGTGTGTGGCTCAACGCACAATTATTTTTGTGTTTTTTGTATTTGAAGAGACGAGCAAAATGAAAGAAGATTAACAATAACTGATATCTGCCTTATTCCAGGTCGTTGATGATTTTGTGTTTTTCTTTTTTTTTTTTTCAAAAAAAAAAAACAACCGAGAATATGTTCTTTTTTTGAGAGATTCTTTTTGGGGCGCGTCTCGTTTTGCTCGTCTCACGGTGATGGTGTTGGTGGCAGATTTTGATCGAGAATTCAATTTGGCACCGTTTCGGTTGTCGTCGTCGTCGTGGAAAACATTTTGTTGATGTGAATATATTTTTTGTTTTTTTTTTTATTTTTTTTATATTTTAACTCAAATGTTTTTCTCGTGGTTTCGTGTCCACTAATCACCTTTTAAATGATATCACGATCGATGATGTTGTGTTTATTTGTTTCTTTTTTTTTTGGGGAACTGTGCAGATACGTTGTTTTTAACGGAGGATCGTGTGTAGGTTAAGATACAGCAACGTCGTTTGTTCTGTCTATAGAGGGGAAACAATTGAATTGCGAAAACAAAATCTCAATCTGAGAGATGAAAATGATATCTCCCTGATAAAGATTTTATTTTTTTTGCCCTGTTTATCCACTCCACCCTCTCAGACGCGACGACGTGACCGTGAGACTAAACAAACCGTGAGATATCTAGGTGTGTGCCTATGCGAGTGTGTAAACAACGCGACAAAATTGCGAACGAAAGGAAGGAAAAAAAAACGCGAGATTCTGTATAAAAATGTATTTTCAATAAATTTACGATGCAAGGGGGTGGTTGTGTGGGAGGAGGGGGAGGAGTATCTGCAGATGTCACAAGTACTGTCTGTCGTATCCGTTTATCTAGGCGTGTTTGTTAATCTGAATAATTGCTGCACGAGTTTGTAATCTCCCCCGAATGCGATTCGATGCTTGCTGCGGCCGGCCGATGGGGTGGCGGATGGTGGATGGCTTGACGGATTAACACTCCACACCCACGGGTTAAGGGGGGCGAATGGGAAAAAACTAAAGACACACTGATTATGATTTACACACGCTTTTCGGGGTTGGGTCCGCCTGAGTTTGTTATCAACAAACAACATTCATTTCTCTTTCACTCGCCCGGTCGGGGTACACAAATTAGTCAAAGTATCGCACAAGTGGCCGCTGCTTTGTTTTGTTTACATTCAGATAAATTAACCATCAGTACACTGTGTCGCACATAAAGTGGGATGGGTCTTTGTTTTTTTTTTTTGTGTCCACAGAAGAATAAGCAATTTTTTACTCGATTTTTTTCAATTCAAATCGATTACGTGAGAATGCATGTACATATCGGCAGGAAAGGAGTCCGAGTTTAGATACACCCACCCGTGAGGATGACAAGCGAGCACCCGCACCCACACATGCACACAGTGAACATATGATATTTCAGATACACAGATACACCACACGGCGAATGAATTTGCGCGTACTAACTCGTTGGCTAGATGTTCATGCTTCACGACTAACCGGCTGTTCCAAACTGAACGGGAATCTCCACCGAGAAATGGTTTTATTTCGACACAAGCTGATTTTGTTGTTTCCCTCAAAGATATGAAATGTATCTGAAACTACGTGGCTCTCTCTGTCGAGCGAAGCTCTCTACTCTCTGCTCTCTGCTCTATCACTCTCGCCGTGACACTCTCCCACGAAGAGAGCGACAAAAAAGGGGAGCTAGGCAATTTTCCTTATCGCATGAAACGTGGAAAAGTCATGACGTCATGACGACGGCCTGGAGAAAGTGCTCGAACTGCTCGCATTGCGCAAGCCCGTGTGGTGTCAGCGGTGGCGGTGGTGCTGGTTTGTTTGTTGTTGTTCTCGGGTTTTTTGTTTGTTTCTCTGCAAATGATTGAAGAGATTATCATTTTTATCGTGGGCGGGTGGGTGCGTGGCTGTGTGTGTTGGTGCGCTGGTGACGGATTGCAATAAATTTTCCACAGGAGCTTTGACCTACATCATTGTTCTTACGGTTGATTGGAGATTGCTTTTTTGATTCCTTCAGGTATTCAGATGGGTGGTGTGATGAGGGAGAGTTGTGACCACGTTCTGGGGGTCTTGATTGATTGGACTCGCGCGTCTGGGAACACTTGTTGGAGGTGTTCATTTTCGAAATGCATCAAGGTTGCCGGGGTGGGCGTGGAGGGTGGCGATGATGATGAAGGGATGAAAGTTGTAGTAAATTGAATCATTGTGGCGAGAGATCAGGTTCGGTGGTGGCGGCAGTCGTGCCACGTCAAGTTGAGTGTTTCTGAATGGCGAACGTGTCGAGATGGACTTGTTGCAAATCACGATTTTGATGATTGACTTCCGGGTGTGGCTGTGTACGGGGAGCGCTTGACTTGTCACTAGAATCAATCACAGCTGGGGACGAGGACACCTTCCAACCTCACGTTTAAGCAGTAAAATTTCGCCCACTCATCGAGAGCAGCCTCTTGTGTAGATAGACCGTCGAATACCTCTTCCAATGGGGCCCTTATCTTAAGAAGTAAATGAGAACGATAAGAATTATCAGTTCATCGTGCACAACAATCGTCAGACTGGAAAGTGTGCCTGACTATGATCGTTGTCTCGAGTTGGTCAAGGCAATCTGTTGTATTTTTTGGCACGCGTAGCAGATTAATGGGCGTTGCTGCGAAATGGCGCCGGGTCATTGACGTGTCACTGTCATCAGTCGTCATCCAACTGTATGCGTGTTTGAGGGCAGGCTTGTAGGCAGTGTACCTAGACGCGTGCTGCTTATGAACATTTATTGGATTTGAATGTAGACTGCTCGTGCTGTCACGTATGGAGACGGGGAGGTTCATGAATCGTGCTAAATAAAGAAGCATGTGTAAGTTAATGAACGCCACTCGTTTCGTGCAAAGGTGCTATAAACACTTCTTTGACTGAGTGTGGCGCAACAGTCTGATGTGGACCTGGGACTCAACCAACAAACCTCTCCATAAACACGTTAATCATGCGCGAAATAAGTATTTGGTTCAAAAGGAGACAGAGGGTTCGCTGGAAACAAGCGCAGAGCGGTAAGGGCTCCACGGAGGACCCAGAAAGAATGAATAAACAATGAACCACTGAGTGCTGGATCCTTTGGAGTCCACGATGCGTTTAGAACGAGTGAAAACGATCGGTAGTCCGTGCTGTTTGTTCTTATATTAATGTCAATATCTGAGTTTGTGGCATGCTTATCGAGACAGTTCGTAAAATGGAAGGAGGAAGGGGCTACCATAGGCTTTTACATGAGCTGAAGTGGAAGCAACGACAATCGAAATCTGTAGTAGCCGGATGTGCTGCGATTTTTGCAGAGCACAAAATTACTAGGGATCGCGATGAGCTTTTCAGCTGACTTAAGCCTTCGTCAGTTGGTGTTGATTAAGCGTTGATTCATTTCAGCAGCAGCGGTTGGGAACTTTTTTTTCTCAACCACGAACTGTATGGGCTGTACAGCGGCATGCACATAGTTAAGCGCCTTTGGATCCAACGCTTAATTTGGCTAGGTGTCCATCAGCACTACAAGCCCGGCCCGAAGAGTCTTCGATACCTCGCACGAGATGGCGAAGGCAAGTGGAAAATGACCTCAACCAACATGGTGTGCGCAGCTGGAGGCAGCTGGCGAAAGATCGTGCTGGCTGGAGAGGCATGTTGTTTGAGGCCAATGTCCACCCTGGAGCGTAGCGTCAATCAAAGAAGAAGAAGGAAGGGACTTTTTGAACTTTCTCGGTTTCCAAGCGCACAGACCAGCTCACTGATCCATTGGCTTTACAAGAGGAAAACAAATGCTAAGTCTACCAAGTGTGTGCTTCTTAGTTGCTCAACTTGAATGCAATTCGAAGCTGACAATGTACAACTCCGTCAGAGCTTCCGTCATCCGATCGAATGCTTCTGTTACAATTGCTACCAAGAAATGTTCCCAACCAAGTTCACGTGTCAGCGATGCAATGGCACACAGTCACCGACCAGTAACATGGTTTGTCTGATCTTGTTGGGGGATTACCACCTCTGTCAAGTCACTAACAATACTTAAAGTGTATTTACTAACTTACCTAAGCTGGTGCAACAGTCCGGGGTCGACTTGGACCTCAACCAACAAGCGTCTCCAGCCATCTCGATCTTTAGCTAGCTGTCTCCAGTTCCGCACGCATAGTTGGTTGGGGTCCCTTTCAAATTGCGTGCGCCACCAGAGTCGCGGTCTTGTTCTACTGCGTTCTACTGAGCCGAACAAAAAATTGTGACGAATTTGACGAGCCAATCAATTGACAGGGTTTGTTTGCTCAGTCAGTCAGTGGAGATCTAAATAAAGTCAAGGACGATTGCTTGTCGGACTCCGCTGAATGAACCTATACAGCTTGCAATAAAGCGGCCGTAGCCTCTTGTGTCAAAAGTTACATATTACTTACTTGGGATTCCAACGCACGAAAGAGAGATATCTAAGTCAGTTAGTTCTCTGCCATCCACTATAATTTATCACGAGCTAAGCCCAAGCAGAACCAAGCGCGTTTTTGGACTTGTTCGAATCACCTCGTCCTTGCCAAGCGAAGGAACGCCTCAGAAGTCGCGATGATGGTATATAGCCTTTCCGTTCGAAGAGGCAGCAGCTCCACATTGTGTTTTACCCGCACACACTACTAACTCTTCCTCGCGGCACTCCAGCTTACCATAAGTGAATGAATTTTTTGTATGGTTTCGTTTGGCCACGTATGTAGGCAAATGGACTCAAGACGTTCCAATCTAGCGACCGTCGCAGACCTCAACAACATATAAATTTGGTGTAAAGGAACTATTTCCTTAAAATGGAAGTTTCTAATAAAAAGTTTGGACTATCTTCCCACATGTGAGACCACTTGGATATTATGGCCTAGATATACTACTGCCAAAACGGACATACTTCTCCGATGCAGCAAAAAACTGCTGCGGAGGTAGTTGGGGCGCTAAATAGCCATAAACGTCTGAGGTACCATGAACAGAATATGGGACTTAGCATTGACACCATTTGCAGAGGCTGTGGGGACTAAGAAGAGATTGAGGATACTTTCCACTACCTTGTCACTGCCCCAGTCTTGGCACATTGCGACAGAGAACACTGAGAGAGTTCTTCTTCCGAAATCTCAAAGGAATAACAGCCATCCCGTTAAATTCTAAATTCTAAAAATTCTAAATCTAATCTTCTACATTTTTGTCAAGACCACTAGATGGCTGGAGGGGATAGCACCGAATCTGTAAGTCGAGGAAGCTCCCAGGACCATCAACGGGTAAGACAGAAAGTTACATCCCCATAGGCACCACAATGGGTCCACTAGGACCTAAGTGACCCGTGGCTCCACCGCGTCTTCGCACAAACCTAACCTATTTTCTGCAATCGCATGTATGCCATTTCTAGTGAAGGTAGTTCCAAGACCATGCCGCATGGACCTTGAACAGCTGTTCAGATTTTGTGACTGATTAAGACGCTCTTTGCATCCTTAGTTGGCGGGGAATGAAATCGATGAATACTTGGCTGCTGCTTGCTGCTGACCACTGCTTGGCATCCCCTAGTGCCTGCTCATCACCTCCATCCCCCAAGTCCCACCCGAAATGTCACTTCCTGTCCACGTCAGTTCATCATGAAAACAAGAACGTCGCTGCCTAGAATTAGCCTAGTTTTCCGTCAGCTTCCACGCCAAAATCCCACTCATGGCAGAAATCGCATACAAATCCAAGCCTGGTCACACGATTCAGGTCAAAATAAATCGTATCAAATCCAACTTAAGCGCCCAGGCCCACGTGCCGCTCCTGACCACGGCCTAGAGCCATGGGCAGCCCCGCCCGGTGACACATAGATTAAGCGAGCTTATCACGTATGAGTTCACCGCACAGGCCCAGCAATCCATTTTGGAGGGAAAATCAAATCACCACAGCCGCCGGACCAAACCGGGTCGTTCCGATTGTTCATTGGCACCTTCATCGGTCCACAACAAGGTAATCTTCGCACGAATACAACTCGATGTCACATCAGTCTTCTCCGCTGATCCCCTCATTTGTTACATGCCATGTTGGACCGCCATAAACAACATCACACCCCGGCCCACACGCACCGGCACAGGCCACGTCGTTCATTTGATTGCAGCGCTGCTCGTTGTTCGCTGCTCGTTCGACGCTCGCTCCGGCTCGTCCTATTATTCACTGCCGAACACGGTGGCGGCTGCTGGCACTTACATTCACATTATCTCAAGTCGCCCGATTAAATATGCACACAGAGGCCTCCGGCATGGAGACGTCCTTCGATTAATGATGAATTCGCTCACACCACGAGCGCTGCCACGTTGCCACGCAGCCACACTGCCACACTGCCGCACTGCCGCACAGCCACCGCCACTGCTGCCCGGGAAGGCATGCTTCCTGTAAATTGTCGTTGTTCCTCACAGCTCAGTGCGCAATAATTTGCAAAATAACATTTTTTCTCTTTTTGGGTTCATCCCCCTCGCGAGGGAGTGTTACCGACCCGGTTAGGAGCAACATGGAGCTTATTTTTATCCGAGCACATCCGGACTATCAATTCAGGCAACACAACCGCTGCCGCCGCTGTGGGCGCCCACAGGAGCTGCCTTATGTAAATCGCTCCCCCCAAAAATCCTGCTCGCATCCCCCCGGAAAACTTGGTTGGGGGGGAGGGGGAGTGCGTGACGTCAATGACGAAACGAATCACATGGCACTGGGGGGAGTGAGTCGCTGATGGTGTGAGGAGGGGTAACAATAACGTCGCCAAGGGGATGCTATTTTCGAGGGGAGCCTTAAATACTCCCGCTGAACGCAGACACGTGCTTAGCTGGTCTATCTGCAAGCGAACGATCTGAGCGAAGGTGAGCCACAGCAACCGAACGGGTTGGCGTTGCGTTTCCCACCCGCCGAACGGTGTGATTATGGTGGAAATCAATTTCACTCACGTATTCCCACTTTGCGTTGCGTCGACGGCGTCGTTTACTGAGCATGAAGCGAGTGCGAAGCCTGCCCCGGATTTGTGTGCATAAGTGATCTCGCGGAAGTCGCATATGTTTGCAGTCAATCCGCAGATTGATGGCTGAGCCTCGCCTTCCGCCGAGAAGCAATCACCGAATGGAAGGGATACTCGAAATTAGATTTCGGCATTCGATTTCGAGCCCGGCCCCGGCTGCCAGGCGGCCCGTAATGGGCGTGTATTTTTAATGAAGGAAATCGCTTCTGAGATTGAATTCCGGATATTCGGAGTGGATAAGTGTTTCGCACTGCTCCTCGATGGAGCAGGAAACATTAACGTCTTAACGGTGGAACAAGCGGCAGGCGGCGCGGCGTGGAAAGGGTTAATCTGTGCTTTGGACTAAGCCCCAGTGCCACGTGTGGCGGGGAGGGGTGATGCCAAGGAGGATGCCGTGAAAAAGAGTGGTTGAGAGGAGAGGGTGGGTTACGATGCTTCGGATGCGTGAAATGAGGCAATTGACGCGCGTGTTTTGGGGAGATGGATGAAACCTCACGTTTTAGAGTTGAAAGGGGCTCTGAGAACAGAAAGATTTTAAAGGCAAACGAGTCGAATTTGCGTTGCGTGACGTAAGGAAATGAAATCGATGAATACTTGAGTTTCCGATGAGCGCATGATGCACACAAGTCAGACGACTTTCAATAAAACTGGCTTTAATTTTACCTGTAGCAACAGCTCCTCGGATCTGATCTCTGCCCCTGAACTACTACAAGGACCTCTGCACCTGACATCACTTTCCACACCGGAATGAAGAAAGACAAGCGGATCTCCTGGATAGACAAACTCTTAAGCGTTCTGGATGCCGATGGTCACTGGGTGTCCTTTAAATCAACCACGAAAGCTTCTCTGAATGTACAACTTATCTTAAAATGTCCAACCCGAGATGCAGCTGTCTTACACTTCACACACGAAAATAATTTTTGTAACTCTGGTTCTTATTCTTCTATTAGCGCTACAGTCCGGATTGGACCTAGGCATCTACCAATACGACTCTTCAGCTGACAGTATTTTTGCCCAGCTACATCCTCTTGCCTGGAGTACCCACGCACTGTTCTCCTCTAATTGTGCGAAGTTTGGTGTGCGTCTACAATGGTCTAAGTCACCTGCAATAAGCCGCTTCTAGTCAATTACATAAGACAACTGGTTCTAGCTGCATAATTACTACCGGTCTTTGAAACTATGCTGTGTTCTACATCATCAAAGTCTGTTAGTGGCTAAGTCAGGGAAATCGGAATGGTCTAAAAAGGTGTGCCCATCTCAAACTTAACTGTGTTATACCTACCAGTTCCTTGTTTCTTGCCAAAAGAGCAGCTCAAGCACTCACGAACTCATTCCGTGGGCAAATGGAAAAGGCTAAACTCAAGTAAGTAGTTCAGTACATATCAAAACTTCCTAAGGTGTGAAGTGTAAGTTTGGTGCGCCGACAAGGTGCGAAACTGTTCCAACAGCACCGCTCTGCTGGAACCCAATTATCCGCCCTTAACTTTGCGCAAGCAATCACAAAGCGCAAAGCCTTTCATCGCAAAGTCAAATAATTCAGCGCTCCCTTTGATCCTTGCTCAAATACTCACCGTGAAAAGGAATTCCAAAAAAAAACCATCCAAACACACCAACTGGTCCATTAAAATGCTCTTCCAATGCCCCACTGACAGCGTCATTGAAGTTAGTCATGCCCCCTCATGAAACTGCCGAATGCACACTAATTTCATTCGGCGCACCGAGGATTCAAAGAACGGAGAAATATGATTCAACCGAAGACGGACCTCTGGCTCTGCAAAACTTATTCGAATCCACTTTCAGCAGCCACTCCGGCAGAAGTGCAAACACATCACCGGGTCAAAGGAAGCACGTGCATACATCATACCCACCAGCAATTCGTTGCTCAACTATTCACAGACTCCCGCTGCTGCATCCCAAACTAATCCGACAGTCAAAAGCGAGAGAGCGAGGGACTTTCATATTCCACGAGCGTTTCTCACCTCATGGCACGGCGGAAATATTTATCAAACGTCCTCATCATACGCCCGTTAAGGTATTCCGCCGCGCACCATTCGTGGCGGTGTCGCAGCCCAGTCGTCGGCGTACGCCAAGGAAGAGCTTATCTCGGCCATGTCCGCCCGAAGATTCATTCATAAACTTGGCGGATTACGTGAACACTTTCGGGCTGTGTGTGTGTGCCGGGGTGCTGCGTTTTGACACCTCATAAAACCCGGCAAACAGTGGGGGTTAGTGGGAATAAATTTCGGCGACTGGAACGGCTTTGCCGCTGGATCATCTCGGGAAATTTACGACCTGATTAATTTTCGCTTCTCTTTGCACATGTGACTTTGGGGTGCTAGTGCAGCCGTAATCACTTTGCCGCACCGAAGAACGACGAACGCAAACAGAAGCGAGCGGCGGCGGCGATGCCGTACTCGGCTAGTGGGTCTTAAAGCAATAAAGTCTTCGTGTGTGCTTCAAGTAGTAAACCGTTTGCGGCGATAAGAGCGTGTGTCTGACGGGAAAGTGTGACGGGTCCTTGGACTTTGACGTGCCATTGAACTTGGCTGAGTTATCGATTCCAGATGCCGATGGATGCTGTCAAGGTGGGCGGTGTGATAACAGGCGATTGGCGAAAGATTGGAAAGACTGTGCATCGCGAACAATTAAACACAAAATGGAGGCAGTTTCATCGCCGAGAGAATTTGGAAACGGACGACGACAAATTAAGAACCCTGTGCGGGTGGGTCGTGAGCAGTTACACTAGTTTAAACCGGAGACCGAATATGAGCACGCCAATAGAGCCTTTGCGGCATTGCGTTGCTTGAAGATGGCATTAAAGTGGCGGGTGGGATGAACGTCGGGACGACAGGCTCCATGAAGTTGAAATATGACGGACAATTGATCCTTCTCCCGGTCTATTCAACGAAGTGTCTGCGAACATCATCTCATATCAACACAATCCTGAATATTCCCCGGCAGATATAGGAAGGAAGATAGCCGCCGCGAAATTGATTAGACTGAAAACGAACGGTTCCATTTCTGGACTTCCTATCAGAAATTTGATTTGACAGACTCAGATCTGTAATTAGAGCCATCGATCGCTACCTCCTGCTAGAGAGCTCCTCTTCGAGAAGCATCATCTCCAGATGCCACAGGGACTCAGACTATCAAACGCTGGCTGGTGATAGAAAATGAGCTCTTGCATGGACTCTAACAGATCGTTTCCAGCTGCCTTAAAGATTTCAGTGGAAAGCGCGTACACTCCGGCTGCTTTGTTAGACTTCAGTCTTGATTTGATGTTGCTATCTTGTGGGGCGGAATTCTCAGATATACGCCATTGAGTGGCGGTATTCTGGTTTTCATCGCCTTCAGACTGTTAGTCTACAGAAGTGATCCTGTCAGATTCTCAGTATCGAATGTGACTCTACTAGCAGTTCACCAGTTTTCGTTCCGACAGGCTTTTAGCCAAACTTTATGTTAATAGAATATTTGTTCCACTCTTTGGCAAAACCTTGGGACACCATTCTTGTTATAACACCTCTTCATCTCCTCGATCGGGGGAAAACCCATCTATCTTTTTCTTCCTGAGTGCCTTCTCTTCGTTTCTGTTCGTAGACCAGCTCTCGTTGTTCGTTGCAGGGTAGCTTTGTAGTCCGACTCTTTGAATAGTAGGAATACTGGAGCAGTGTCTGACGTCGATCTCTACATGATGGTCTCATGCCCTAGACCACCAGCCTTAATCCCTAATTGGATGTGGTGTCGTTCAGACTGTTATCCCGATGTCTTTAGCAATGATGTGTTCCTTACTCAGCCTCGCGTTCATATTACCTAACACGATCTCGGTGTTCAGGCTGGGGTATTGATTGTATGTCCTTTCCAGGAGAATGTATAAGTCATTCCAGAATATATAAGTCATTCCAGGCAGTTGTTTCCGAATTAAACCTTGAGGCGGACTGATATACCTAAATTGCCTAAGTCTGCATCAAACATCTTAAGAAAAAAATTATAAAATTATTAAATTATTAAATTACGTGCGACAAAAACAATTTTCACGACCCCACCTCTTTCGAGTTACTACAATGCTCAAAGAGTATTTCCTGTCTAGAGAAAGCTTCTCAAACAAAGCCGTTAGGATTCGGCATTAAACTGTAGGTCCCTTCCACTCGTGAGAGAACAATAGCACGCACAACACAAGTGGTTGCTGAGAAGCTAGGTCCAGGCCCCCCACGGGCTGTAGCGCAACCCATATTATTATATTAAGCGCCTCTCTCTGTTGCAATCATCGTAGAAGATGTTGTAGATTTTCTTCATCTTCTTGCCTGTCCATTCCATGGCACTTCCTGGATGGCTGTGGTATCTGCTTTGTAGAGGTCAAGGTTCGCCGGGAGTTTGTCGGCTGTTAAGTGGTCTTACGTTCCACGTCGAACCAAAAATAATTATCTTTAGTTCATTTGCAGTGAATCCGTCAGTACCCGAGTCATGCAGTTGTATGCAAACAATTAATACTTTATGTGGTGTTGGATTTAACCCCTCTCATAACCTGCAAACGGGAGACCATATACCTTGACCTTGGGCGAAGGGTTCAGATGCATCCGGTATCGCAAACCTCGTTGAAGCTGTGGGAGCCGCCGTTGACTTTGAAGCACCGAATATGTCAGGGTAGCTCTAAAATGAGGCTGATCCTTACCTTCCTCTATGCGCTTCTGTCTTCTCTTTTTTGTTTCATTCATTCTTCTATTTGTCTAAGCGTCATTTTGAATGTAATATTAGTTGGGCAAATAAAGAGAGTGCATAAATGCTTTCGCAATGCGCCAGTCGACAACCGTATAGAATCTTTTAAGAAAAAATAATAAATATTTCTTTTTCACTTACAAAATTATCATATATGCAATGTGTTTCAATATTTAACTTTGAATTTAACTCAAGTGCCCCGGATGTAGCCGTTGGCTCCTCAGCCGCCTTCCATAAACAGAGATGAGCGCCGGTACAGAGTCGCTCTCCCCTTTCTCTGGTTGTAGGTATCCCATTCCCATCTTCCGGCGAAGGTGCTCGGCTCCCGGATTTCACCACGCGGAGGTGAGGTTAGTAGTTCGTTGACAGGGGCTAAGTGTAGTCGTCCATGCCCATGTCGCTTTGAAAGTCCGTTCCAACCAACTCAAATAACGACATGAGCTACCCTCTCGAGTAAAAGACATAGTTTGTCTTTTAGGTGCATCAGAGAGGACATGCCATAGGCAATCATGTTTAGATCGCGAACTCTGGTTGGTAACCTTGTGTTAGAGTTTTGAATTATTGCCTTCCAATTAATCTTGCCAAGTGATCAATTTCAGTCCATAACGTTAGTTAATGATGGCGTGCTTTTAGGCGACAGATCCAATCACAGTACAATCCTCCAGAATGAACACAATGAAAATGGGTACTTCTCCTTTTCTATTAATGAATAAAATAAAATAAAATAAAGGACGCCGCTGATTAAGGATTTCGTCAGTTTGCTTAGACTTCGTCTGTTCAACCAGCCGCACCAATCCCAACGCAGAAGACCAGTCACTAAGCATATCCCCAATCTTTCAACAGGTCATTGACTCCCCAAAAATCGCTTCAATTACCCAACACCCCTATTGAACTGAAATCTGATGATGTGAAAGATCCGAAGTGCAATCAGATGTGCACATTACCTATTCTAATTAGCCTCAAAATCGACCTCACCACTATGGGTCCACCCCCAGAAGGAACCCATTCGAGCACGCTATCCTGCGAATTATTGATGAATTTCAAACATCATTTAACTTAGCTTAAGCTCTCCCTCGCCTTCGTCCTCAGTAGAACTGTAACCACAAGGTGAAGAACTGATTACATATCATTTCACTTCATCTCCTTCTCCATCGTTCTACCATTCGGTGCCGCTCTCTTAATGTATCTATAATATGCTTCCCCTTGGTCCTCGCAGAGGGAGAGTGTCGTTTCCAACCGCAGTTTCCCTTGGCAACATCCACCCAGCCCGGCATGAAGTTCAACATATTTTCGTTCGTTCGAACGTTTCAACTTTAAATCCCGAATTCGCACTCATACCTCCCGCACTCGTCACGAGAGTCATCCTTTCACTTCATTTAATGCCGCCACACTCACTAGCAGTCGTCGTTGCGCCACCCAGCCCCCCTCGAAATGGGAAATACAAACTTTTGTTTTTCGTTTTATTGCCTCTGGCCTTGTCTGCCTCCTCTCATCCGTGCGAGAAGACGGCGCACAGCGCACATCGCACATCGCACATGGCACGGGGAACGGGGACGGGGACGGGGCCAACTGAAATGATTAGCAAACCGGATTCGATTTCCTCATTGTCTGACGTTATGTTCTCCCGGCCTGGTCCTCCAACACCCTCTTGTGCAGTGCGGAGATGTGCGCGGCGGTCGGGGCGCTTTTCGGATGGCGCCAGATTTAAGGATAATGGATGGAAGCGGCCACCTACCACTGGGTTGACCTATGACGCTCGGCACCGCCCTATAATTTGAAATAAATCAATGTCATAAACAATGACAATATTCGGTCGTTATCGTTAAGAGATGAGCAAGGACGAGCGGCGGAATGGGGCATAGAGAGTCAATTATGCGATCTGTATCCGGAGAGCTGAAGACAGGACGTTCAGCGCCTCAACTACTGTGCGTGGCGGGAGGTGGACGCGTGTGTGTGCCCTATGTGCGAGTATGCAAATAATTGAGTGTACTGGCGGCTGGCTCTAATGAAAATTAATGACGACAATCGAGACTGGCACTGTGTGACGGTGTGGTTGATGCGTTGGTCGCGACGCTTTGCCGATGAAATTGAAAGTGAAGTGATGGATGTGATGTGGGAGCGGATCTATGATGAGGTGGACATCGTGGAGGATGTTCTGCAAGATCTTTGATCGTTCGCTATGAGAGGGAGTTTGAGATGGCGGCTGATCAGCAGATCAGATCTCTTTTTATTGCACAGGATCAAGCGACTGAAGCAAACGACAAGGCAACAAGGGTATACATAGAGTATAGATAGTCCGTCCCACTTATTTTTCCGTTGGGATCTACAGTCGGAAGGTATTTGCGTACCATCAACATCAAGGGCATCGCATACAAGTTGCACACAATCATCAATCGCCACTCACCGCATGACACCACTGCACTTCCAGCGGAAACGTCATGGGAAACTTTTTAGGAGAACGGGTCTTCCCAATCAGTGGAAGCTCCAGCACCTGGTGCTACTACCAAAAGTTAAGAAACCTCCAGGAGAACTGTCCTCCCATCGCCTCATATGTCTACTAGACACACTAGGGGACATACTTGAACAGATCACCAACGACAGACTACTCGCGACGACAAGCGGCGCACTATCGAACTTTCAGTATGGTTTCAGGAAAGCGCGTTCAACAGTTGACGGTTCCATGCCATCGTGGTGCAGTTGGCTAAAGAAGCCTTTCGAGGAGATGGGGTTCCAAAAAACGACTGTGCAGTAGTTATGCTGGACTTTAAATACTCTTTTAACTCCGCGAACTGGACGCACACACGGAGATCCTTAATCGTCGTGGGTACTTATTAAGAATAATTATTACCTAATTTAACAATAGGATGCTCATGCATAACGCTGACGATGGGATTAAGTACCACACAGTCACAGCTGGACTTCCACAAGCATCCATCCTCGGGCCGTTACTCTACTGGAAGATATCCTATGACGGTGTTCTACGCCTGACGCTACCAGAAGGTGTGCATGTAATCGTGTTTGCACCCGACATCGCTGTGGGAGCAGTGGCAAAGCAGATCTCCGAAGTGTAGCTCGCTACGAACGAGGCGATGTCAAATATAACAGATTGGCTAGAGTCAGGCGGCCTGGATTTAACTGACCACGAGACAGGAGCTCTCCTCATAACTAGTCGCAAAGCCGCATAATATACAGAATTCCAGGTTAGGTTAGAGGTAATTGGGCTGCCAGAGAGATTTGCCAATACACTGAGACCATTGTTGGTCCATTGTGATACCCAGTGCCGTTAATTTGAACCCAACATCAAATGGTGACTAGACCAAATATTAAAACCATATAAAAGCTCATTACACTCTCTTGCTTTCACTGGGATCCGAACCTGGGAACCTGGGACATCTATAACTAAGGGCAGACATTCATCCGGCTCAGTTGGATCCAGCTGTTTAAAACTACCAGGTTGGAAACCAGACGATCGTATGCGAGGTGTCGCTCAATTACCTCGGAGTGATGCTAGACAACCGGCTATCCTTTAAAGCACATATAAGGTGTGCCACTGCCAAGGCCTATCGTATTCAAGGGGCCCTCTCTCGAATGCTCCCAAACATCGGTGGTCGAGCGCAGAAGCCCACTCTCAAGAGTAGTGAATTTGGTACTCCCATATGCTGCTCCTATTTGGTCAGGAGCAATAGTAATCAAACCAATGAGATTGATGCTGACGTCGGTCTACAGACTATGCTCAATCAGAGTAATCAGCGGTTTTCTAAAAATATCGGACGATGCAGCGTTCGGCCTGGTAGGAATGTTGCCCTTCTACATCCCATCCATGAGAACATCCAATTAAAAAGGAAGAACGGACAGCATCACTCATGCAGTGCCAAGCTAAATGAGACACCTCTACAAAAGGCAGATGGACTCACAAATGTATACCCGTCACGGAAAGGTGGACAGCTAGAAGAATGGGCAACTGTAAAGACCAACTTACACAGTTCCTATCCGGATACGGTGGCCGAACGTACCTCCACAAGCTTGGACACGACAGTTTACCTATGTGCCCCAAATGTCTTGGCTCTAACGAGGACGCAGAGTATGCGGTGTTCTCCTACACACGCTTCTCTGAAGGCAGAGCGAACTTGCCAATTCCAGAGGAGCTAGTGTGCTTTACGACGGGTCGAAAGGCAACTGGACAGATGTCTGCTCCTTCATATCAAACGTGCCGAATGCAGAAGAGCTTAAGTTCTAAAAAGAGCCCAAGCCTCTAGAGTAAAGCACAATTGCTAACCAGCCTTATGAAGTAATACCTAACGACAGTTCCGCGGAGAGACTGGTAGAATGGTGTAGGGTGTGGGTCAGTACGTATTCCCAAAATCGAGTAATTGGGTGTACGAAGCCCGTAAGATTGCCGTATCCTTGGATGTAAGAAAAAAGAAGAACCACTACACTGCTCCAGGCACTGTGGCACGCACAACACGAAATGGTTTTTCTAGAAACTGGTAACATAGTCCTTTTTGAACTGCAAGGGTTCAGTTCCCTTCAAGTTCCCAGTTAGACTGAACTTAGCAGAATCGGTGGAAGATTTCCTCCTTCTGTTAAATTAAGCGCCTTAAGCAAGGTGCTGTATGGGCACCTCTCTCACGGGATATTAGCTCCGTGTCCGGTTAACACGACGGTGAGAGTCCTGAGTGCTAGCCTACCTAGACTGAGTAGACAGAGGATTCATTTTGGTTCGCCATCTATGAAGTGCCTGGGAACACCAGACCAGTTAAAAGCATTAGGCTCGATTCACGAAGAAGTCAGCTTTGTTAAGAAAACCTTGTAGTTTTATAGCATTTTAGGCTCCGAACCCAGAATATCCCCACATCCACATATGAACTTCATCGACGCACATGTTCACGGATGGAAAGGTCTTTGGTTGCATCAATAAAAGCGCTATTCACTGATGATGGGTGATTATTGAGGCATCGCTTTAATGACAGCAGACAGCTGTGGGGGTCGGAAATATTAAATTCCACCCTGTTATTCATACCTCGCCGTTTAACGACGCTGACGAGCTCCACATTTAATGCGGTTAACATACGCCGTCGCTACTGATTTGGTGTCCCAAGGGTTATGTTGTGACTTGTGGGCGCCGGAATGGGGTACACGGGCATGAAAGCAATGAATACGTTTTGATGGAGAAGATGAAGAATTGAGGAATATGTAGAAAAGAGCGTAGGACCGAGCTCTTCCAGAAGACTTTTAAATATCGAGTTGTTTAAGAAAATGATTAGCGGGGCAAGAACACCGCCCGAAGATCTGTCCGTGTGGCATGCGTCCATAATGCGGCACTCTTGAGCGACGCTGTTTGAGAATGTCATGTCGAGCATCAGTGACCATCGTCCAATAGCGGGGATAAAAGAAACCATACCAAAAGAGAAAAGAGGTTGGTCTTGCTCATCTTGAGTTCGAAGTTTATGCATGCAATGACACCACCTCGGAGATAAAATGGAGCATCGCATTAGCCAATCACTGCATTTTCTCACATGGAAGGGCACTGAGAAATAATGCCATCGATCGAAGAACCGAGATATCCCTATATAAGACCTTGGTAGTATCAGTTCTGCTGTATAACGTAGAGACACAAACAAGGGCGGACGAGGATATTCTTGGTCGCTTGGAGAACAAAGTCCTTCGAATTATTTTCGGTCATGTATGTACTGATGGTGTTTGGAGGAGGAGACTGAACGGCTGCACAGCGACATCGATCTGGTCAAACGAGCTTGAATCTCTAGTCTCAGATGTCGGTCACGTCGAGAGAAAGTCGAGCGAATGGACACCAATGCTCCGGCCAGGAATGTCTTCGAATCCAACCCCAAGGGACAACGCCTACTGTGGCGCACGCAGTCAGAAGTGGACCTGAATAAGTTGAACGTGCGTGGCAGGAAGCAACTAGCACAAGACCGAAGAGGAATGTTGGCTGAGGCCCAGGTCCACCCCGGACTGCAGCTCCAGCCAAGCAGAATTAGAAGAAGAAGGAGAATTAAGGAATATGGAGAAAATAGCGTGAAACCACGGACTTTTAAATATCAACTAAGCATCTGAGCACCACCCGAGCATGTTCCTGTGACGTGCGTCCACAAAGTCGCACCATTGAGCGACTCGATGTGAGAATGTCATGTCGACAATCAGTGACCGTCGTCCAATAGCGGGGATGGAAGAAACCATACGAAAAGCGAAAAGAGGTTGGTCTTCCTCTGACCCTTATCTCGAGTGTCTCATCGAATTCAGCGGCTGATTGAGTTAAGCAACAGCGATTCACTTAGGTGAACAAACTTATTTCCTCGAGGCTTGGAAAGACAAAGTCCGTCACAATTGTGTGTAGACACCGCGAACAGGCGAACTTCCTCTGTAGCTTAGTGTAGAAAAATCTTGAAGCTCTCACCAAGGGATCATGGAACCATCTTGCATCTCTCATGTGATCATTGATCAGATGAGTTCCTGTACAGAAGGAGATCTCAAAGAAACGCCGCTCAAAGAGAGCCCCAAGTCCCACACAGCATCCACCAAACAACATTCCCCGCCGTCAACAGACACTCCACAAGCATCTCCTCGCCATATAATGCATTTAATTGAAATTTCATCTAGTCCCCGGGATGTGACATACATTGTCATAACCAATTGCCACTTCCTGCACAATGAACGGCAATTGCCGTCTTTCCTTAATCGTCATAAAACGAATCCACTCGCCAGCGAAACGACACACAAAGGCAACAAACCCCACTTACACTCCGACGGCAAAAGCACAAGCGGAAGCTTGAAACTGGTCCCCCTTCACAATGGTTCGCACAGCACGTGCACCCGCCATCCACCCTTCGCCGCACCGAGCGCCGCACTTCGCAGTGACAATTCTTCTTGCAATTCATTGCGCCATTTGTTTGCATTTATGCCGCTGGCTGACAATTGAATAAGCTTCGTTGCCGCCAATTGCCAGTGTCGCCCACTTAAAGGATGCACTGAACGCGGCACTGCGCGTCGCTCCCGCAGCCATTGCACCCGGCGGAGCGGAGCAATTAACACCCGCGCCCAGTGCTCGTTGCCATCCACGGACGGACGCGTTGTGAGGTTCTTAAATTTTTAATTTCACTGCAGCGACGAAAGGCACTGCGGCGCTGAAGGCAGAAGGATACGCTTCACTGGCAAGGAATGCGGAAGGACCTCGGCACTTGAACTTGACGTGCGATGACAGAGCGACGGGCGGCAGTCCGCATGCGCTGAACATTTCCCCGCCGGTGGTGACGTCGCAGCAGCCTTCTGGGAATGGGGGCACTCAAAGCTCTTCGGTGGACGTGACGTCATTGAGAAAAGGACTTCACCCTGACACATCACGCACACACATGTCCCCAGGAGTATTTGAACTTTAATGCTTCGGCTGCACATAATTATGCTCATCGAATCGAATTAGCTGGCCCACCAGGCCGAACGTGCGGCGGGTGGGGCCTAAGCCGAGACGGGTTAAGTTCTGAAGTGAGACTATTCTCGGAACTGACCTTTATCTTATCTGGGAATCGCACATTTTTTTCCCTCCACCGACGGACGGGTGAATCTTTTTTCGGTTCGTTGATCCATTAGTTTGGGGGCGGATGAGGACTTGACATTTCTGTGACGTTTGACAGTCATTAGCTGAATGGAACTGACGAGGAGGGGCGGCTTAGGGTTGATTAAAGTTTGTCAAGTCGGATGATAGCTTGGAAAGGAAAAAAAACGTCTTAGACACTCTCAGCTGCTGCCACGCCAGATGGCTGCGTTGAAGGACGTGGGTGTGCGCTCTTTTTTCGTCCCCGTTGCTAAGACTTTAATGGCGGCAAATTAAGGCCTTTGTCAAGTGCTTGATTGCGGATGGACGAAGGGACTGGCAGGCACCGTCATCCGGTGCATTTTTTTGGTCTTCTCTTTGGAGTGGGTGCCTGGATCTAGGGGTGGGAGCGGCTACGGGAACGTCCCTCAAAGCAGAAGTGATGAAAAATGAGATCAGCGTAAGCCATTGGACAGCATGGAGGAGGGGGTGGTGGAATCCTTTGGGTTATTTTGGGAGGGAAACTTGCTGAAGGCGGCGCACCTAAAGTTGTCCATCATCAAGTGGAAATCAGGCACAAAGAGGCGACGTTCTTCAAGTTGTGAAGGGATTTTGGTCACTGAGTCGTGATGACAGAGGTAAGGGCAGGCGTATTTTTTTTTTTTGCCACAAGAGAGGGTCTTCTTCTTCCAGATTGCCCACCAGGAGGTACAAAATGCCGTCTCATGTACACATCAAAGTTAAGAAACAGAGAAGGTAGTCTTGCTGTCTACGCGCCAAATAAAGTGGAGACATAAAAGAAAGCAGCTTCGATATTTAACCAAGTACAGGGTGACCAGGTAAGAACGATAGGATATAAAGCAGCAACGGTGTGAGACAAAAATAGTTCTGGCTTCATTCATGATTATTGTTAGGGAATAGAACATCATTCACTGTATCGTGTCAAGTCAAGCGGTCGTTCCAACTTTGCATGAGTGGTAGGTATTTGTATGAAAGTAGATCGGAATGCTTGGCCGGAATGCTTGAAGGAATGAAAGGAAATAATCGAGTGTGGTCACTTGACGACTACAGCCATAAATGGCCAATCTGCTTCACAACTTCGAGAGCTGCCTCGCTTGCATGGCCCTTACCGCTGGAACCACAGCTGGAATGTAGTCGAGCTCACAGAAAGTCAGTTGACATCGCTCTGCAAAGATGTCTCTTTTTTCATTTAGAAAAGGAATTAGGTCCCATTTTTTAGTTTGCTATCTTACGGCAGTCCATATTTGTGGATGCGTTGATGGTTGGTATAACACTTGTGTATTATGTCCACTCCGATTCAACTTGTTGACAAAGTTCCAAAATTGAATCATTGACCAATACTTCCACCGCGCCATTAACAAACTCAATTATTACTATCTTATTTTAATAGCATTACAGTCCGTGGTGGACCTAGGCCTCAGCCCACAAGCCTCTTCAATTGCCACGAGGTGGTTAAGGTCCTTCCACACTTGTGTGCTCCATCACTCTTACTCACTTACTTACTTATCTGGCAGACGACTCATGAAAGGTCCGATCCGAAGGAATTGCTGCCTTCCATCGGGTCCTGGGCACACTGCTTCCAGTCATCATCGCCAAACTGTCTTACATCCGCTATGACTTGGCCTCTGTACTGGAGGTTCGGTCTTCCTCTCCTTCTCGAAGCACCCTCTTGGCTGGAGCGTTGTTGTCCATTCGCTCGGCCGAGCCAATGTAGTCGACGGATTTTTGGCTTCTGGACAACACCCATTCGCCTTCCCCGCAGAAGGGATCATATATCCGACGAAGAATTTTCCGTTCGAAGGCACCAAGATTAACAGCTCTGCAGTCTTGTTTAGTGTCCAGCTTTCGGCTCCATAAAGCAGGACTGCCAGAATAAGAGTTTTGTAGAGCATGACTTTGGTCCTTCGAGTCAGGAGCTGCGAGCCCAGTTTTTTTGACTAAGCGAAGTAGGATCGGTTGCCAAGGGCGATTCTACGTCGGCTCTCCACTACTCTCCACTACAGTTTACGTTTACCCCGCGGTAGACAAACTCCTTTACTACCTCGAAAGTGTACCCGTCGATTGTAACGTTTGGGCCTAGGTAGTGTGCCGTGGATTATTGTTTGCTCGACAGCATAAATGTGGTTTTGTGCTCCATCACTCTATTGCGTTGTAATATTGGTTCGGAGGTGCAGACTCTTCGCGGTTGAGCACTGCTTTCGTAGCCATCTAAGGGGATTGCCTGAACTATATTTCGTAAAATATCTGACAAATCATCTCAATCAAGAGTTATGCAGACAGTTCGTCTGCATCAGCAGCATCTTGACTCATCGTCCATTGTATTGAGTCGAACGTTCTGCCTGACAGCGGTGTTATTGTCTTCCTAGTCGTTTAACAGTCTACATAAGTGATCTCTCCAAATTCGCCGTTTCGACTGCGACAATACTACGAGTTGTCCCTCTTCGTCCTTTGCGACATCGGCAGGTGTTGCCGAATGTAGCCTTGTTGTTATGAGGCGCTAATGACTTCTTGGCTAAGTCCGACTCGAACAACGAAACCGCGATGCATTTGCTCTTTTTAGCATTAGCCGTAATATATGTTACAGTTTCTTATCCTCCTTTTGCACGCCCACCCCATCGCATTCCCTAAATGGCCGCCGTAAGTTCGTCGGCTGCACGTTGAATGTAAGGTCCCCTAACAGACCATCTTCAGAGGCTTGTTATCCCGATGTTTTCTTTACACGGGTGACAAAGGTCGCCATGCGCGAGACCCCTTACCTGGAGAAGCGGGTCCCAGCTTAGACGCCTGGACAAGGGGCCACTGCACACTTCTAAGCGGTTGCATTAAACGCTATCCAGAGGGCACCAGAAAGAGGTTGTATGTTAACTTGACCTGTGCATTTACAGAGATTGAAACTGGCATCTCGCAAAACTTAAGAGAATCAATCAGCAACCTTGCCCTGGATGCACAAGCCCATGCCCGATTGCGGTTGGTCCTACATTATTCGTGCTTCACAGTCTCAAAGAACACTACTCTGAACACACAAACACGCGATGTCCAAACTGAGTTCAAATAGTCGTGGCATCTGCAAGTGTAGGTTAGTAACTACACACGCGCTTCAATTTCACGCATACCAAATCGACGTAACGAATAATTCGCTTATGGCTTTGCTAGCCGTCACTTCCGTGACCGCTTCCCCCTCTGTCCACCGCCACTCCCAACATTTATAAGTCACTTTATAAAGTCAGTTGCTGCGACCCTGAGGGCCAATTGAATTTTGCGGGCCATTTCCACTTAGGATTTGCGCAGCTTTGCATAAAATTTAATGCATGCCAACTGTTAAGGCAATCTGCCGCGCTATTCCGCTTCATCCCGCGGCAATGGACTGCCAGCAATCAACAGAAGGAAAGCACATTCACATCGACCACTCATCGTCAGCAAATCCACGCCTTGCCTCGGAAGCCGTCTCCTCTTTCAAATTACCCCCGCAGTCCGCGCGAGTTCTTCACGCACTCATAGCCTTGATGTGAATTTTAAAATGAGACATCGAATGGGTCGCACAGCGGCTCAACGCAGCCTGTGGGTTAAATCGCTTGAAATAGGAAATATATTTGCCGCCTTTACGAGGACTGCCTAATTCCGGGCATAGTCGCCAGCGAAGAGTAAAGAAAAAAAAATGGAATGGAAAGCATTGCAATCCACATCCGTCGTCTCTTAGCGCCTCGGGATGAGTCACATCCGGAGATCTGTGGGATATATTTTATAACCGTTAAATGCGTGAATCCAATCCCAAGGAGCTGGTTGAGTTTTACGTTCAGATTTTATGTGCTCCCATTCTCGGCAGTCGGAGGCAGATGGGGTTTGCCTTTTTTTTGTTGAATCGTATGTCTGTAGTCCTTCCCGTCCGTCTTTTGTGGGCGATGGTGCGGACGTTTTCAGCTTATTCAGAGGCCGCTAATCGAAGGGGGAGTGCCTTGGTTATTTCTAAATTTATGTCACAATCATTTGCACGTGCGGAAGTGGAGCGGGCGAGCGGACGGTGGAACCTTTGAATTATGAGATTACGCTTCGGGTGCATTTGGTCATTTTGCTTACGCTGTGGAATGGCCGATGGATTCCGTTTTACTATTATTATTATTGAGGGTATATTGCACCGCGACCTAAAGATATATTGTGACCCCTTTAGTCACCCCTTGTTATCTTGTGAGCTTCCCTCACATTCAGTTCTAATCAGAGTTGTATTGAGGGTTAAAGGGTCCTGTTGTGCAATGGATGAAGAGATTTGTACTAGAGTATACTCTCGAAGCCAGTTGCCTTTAGGAATATGAGACGTGGTACTTGCTGAGATAACTTAACCTATTATGGGCTAGTACCTCACAAAATCTCAGTATGTGCTCTGGAATTTCATTAGATTCCCCGCAGAATCTGCAAAGACCTTCTTCTGACGCTCCAAGTTTCCTCAGTTGCTCCCTGAGTTTGCAGTGCCCCGTTAAGAAGCCTGTTAGGAGTCGGATGTTGTTCATTAAGCCCCTTTCGGTTGTGTTGACCCAAGGTTTTCTCGGCCTGCTTCATGCCATGAGCGTTGTTATAGGACTCTGCCCGGTTCCTGTCTTGTAGTTCCCTGAGGAAATGACATCCTGCAGCGCAGAAGTGTTCGGGGCTGAACAAATGTTCCGATGCTCTTTTTCTAGCGAGGAAGTCGGCCATTTTATTGCCTTCTATCCTTGTGGAGCAAGGTATCCAGCAGAGTTTAACTCTTCTTTTCGTGGCGCTACAGTCCGGTGTAGACCTAAGCTTCAGCCAGTTTTCTACACACAGCTGTTTAAGTTCTCTTTCCAGCTGGTTACGCCATCGGAGGCGAGGTCTTCCTTTTTCGCGTCGTCCCTCAGTGTTGGCCACGAAGATTTTCCGAGACGGAGCCCATGTCTCAGAATGCTGTATAGTATTGTAATTTAGCGGCAACCTCATATGGGTGCGGACCTAATGTAATATAATTGCGAAGTTGACGTTTTGGCTACAATGCCTAGTAGTTCATGACTGTTGCCATGTGGCGAACTACCATCATCTCCCATTACTTGAGACGTCATAACTACAGATCATCGATTTAGACCAGTCCCAGGGATGATTACATCAAGCTGAGTCATTTTAACATACGCCTTCAAAATGAGTCTGCTCATTGTAATGTTTGTCATTTTTATCAATCTGAGCATACCACCCTATACTGTTTAAAGTACAGCTCGCTACAAGGAAGGCATATGGCGGCGGCAATTAATTCGAGTCATGATTCGTTTCAAGACAGATTTTATTTTTAAGCTGGTCTCGTTATCCTTGCCATTAATAAACTCACAAGATATAACGCCTATGACCGAAATAATGTATGGTGAGTGCAACGGATGGGAGTATAATAGATAAAAAATACATAAATTCAACTGCCCTAGCATGAATCACAGTCCTGATGGTTTTGCGTACTGTGTGCTTATTATTCACTGCGAGTTTGCAATAAAACATCTTGCAGTAACACATCATAATGGCTGCAGCAAAAATGTCCTGTGCCTCTATTTTATGCCCGAAGCTTAAATACTAATAAATGTTCTCTTTGTTGTACATTGATTAGATGGGTGACTAATAAGACTCCACTTGGCAACACTGATGTGGATAGAAATAACCACTGCGCCTAAGAGTATGTGACACTTTTGATTTGGGGCGTTGTTCAGTCAACAGTGAAAGAGTGAATAGAGGAACGACGTCGATCGTGAGATCGCTTGCATTTGTGACGGATGCACGGTGAATGTGATTTCGGAAATTCACTCGATAAACCCTTGGCCCTCTCATCGGTAGTTGAACATGTGCTTAGTTTATTCTGTCATTTGTATGAATGCCCATAAGATAGCCTTCGCTGTCCAGTGGTTTCAGTTGATCACAAGCACATAGTGATTTTGTTCGCTTACTGCATGGGTGCATAGTATGCAATATAAGTTACTCCTACTAAAGACGCTGTATGGGTGCCTGCCTTGGAACATTTGCAAACATACAGCGTAACAGATTTGGGCGTTATTGCTCACGATGTACACAGATTAAGTGAAATTTCTTTTGTCCATTCCAGCTTTGTTTCGTAAGACGAAAGATCTCCGTTCCGTTGTACACTGCTCTTCCTTATGGGTGTCAAGGGCCAACCGGGACAAGACCTTTGAGATCGACTACAATGACCACAGCGACGAGATCATTAAACACTGGGGAGGTGGTTATTTTGGACCAACGAGTTGTAACAAACAAAGATGAGGGAACTGATTCAAAAGCAAATAAGTGCAAATGTGACCTCTAAGTACTCTGATTTGGATCATGCCATAGGTAGATAAGAAGGTATTAGGGTGCCCCGTTGGTTAGAGGCCGATGCTCACTTAGACCAGTGTGTTATATCCATTGCGTCCTCGTTTTCCATCGTGAAATTACTCTAATCCTTAATCGCATCTATGTTAGGACAGCTTTCAATTCAACACCTCTTGACTCCGTGCTTTTCTAGGAGATGATTTCTTTTATTTTCTAGGGTTGGCGAATCGGAGTGTAGATTTCTGATCTTTTTCTTTCTCATCTCTGTAGCTTCTGCTAAAGTTCTCTTGGGATATGCCTAGCCACTTTGTATGTGAACCTATGACACACACACTACGTATGTACATACTTCCTACTGAACCAATCAAACCATAGAGCCCTTGCTGCAGTTCCAATACTCAGACTAAGCTACAGAGTCTCATTCTGTTAAGGACTCAGTCTTATAGTTGCCCCTTAGGGCACTGAGCGGTGTTTGCTCATGCAAATTGCATACAGAACACATTTTCGTGAAAGTGTCCACCATGGACTCCCATATGCTAAGGTACCCAGCAAAGGATCACATAATTTCCGAAGGATATCTCTGTCTCTATACCATAACCAGCTTCGGGGTCAAGGTGTCCAATGCAGCGGTCGTTGTAGCCGCATGGCTATCAGATAAGAAGATAATCGATTCACGGCGCGGGTTATGTTATGATTGCTTTCTACGAGTGTTGATTGGTGTATTGCAGTCACTTTAATCGAACATGGCATAATTGCTTACCAAGTAATATTGATTTGAAGGACTGATGCCCAATAATCACTTGAAGGGGCACTGCAATTACTTGGATTGGAGTCTGTCATGCCGTCCATTTAAACCCTTACTTTGGCAAACTTTAGCTGCTTATATTATTTGCCCTGCACTGTCAAGAGAGGTGATGATTGCTCACAAGGTGTTGAATCTGATTCCTTGACAAGGATTCACTGGCTAACCTGTCATTGCTTCGAGAAGTTAACACTCTTGCGCGCAACAATCCAGAAGTGTCAGAGTAAAGACTTCACATATACTGGAACTTTCCAGGATGAGCGAGCTTAGGAGAGGGTGAGCTTGGGCCAGAAGTGTCTTCCATTCTCGACAGTCTCGGAGACGTTGTTTTCCTCTCGAGCCAGAAGGTTTACAGTCGAAGAATCTCTAATCAGATAATTTTGTGATTACGAGGAAGATCGATCGAAATTTTTCAGATGCGTGGTACAAAACATCACGATCGACAGCAATAATGTGGAGGTAGTGAAAGAGTTTGTCTTTGGAGGAAGAGGTACGACGACTAACTATATGAAATCGACCTAGTTAAAAAACAGCTGCTCAATAGCTTAAGATGGCTAGGACATGTAAAGTGAATGGACACCACTGTTCCGGCCCGCAGAGTCTTCGGATATATCTCATAGGGAAAGTTCAGTCGAGGAAGACCTCGCCTTAGGTGGAGCGCAGAAGTTGGAGGAACCTCAACCAAGTTGGAGTGTGCAACTGGAGGTAGCTAGCTAAGAACAGAGTTAGTAGGAAAGGCTTCTAAGTTGAGGTCCTGTTTTACCCCGAGTGGTACCGCCACCAGTAAGTAGGCAGGAAGGAGTTTGAAATTACTACAAGCGTTTTTGTAGTTTTTAAAGATTTTAAAACACTTTTACTTACTTTCTTAAATTAATTTAAAAAAATTGCGACGGTCCGGTAGAAATAAAACGCGTGCGTATCGGGTGACGATTCGTTAACAAGTGCCAGTTTTTATTTTTCCAGTTCATTTAGTGTTTCGATAAATGATACAATATTCGTTAAACTATAAATATGGCCGCTTAGGCGCAAAATTCAAATATTATACCATTTAATTAATTCAATGCTTAATTCACAATAGTTTCTTTTCATTTTATTATTTATTATATATATTTATATAAATACGTATGTTCTGGCGAAACACCGGCCGCGTTGAAGGGCTACAGGCTTCAAACTTCCTCAGGCAGAACCGCTAACTTTACGATGGGGCGTCTTATTACGCCGTTTCGCGTCCTTACTTCCGCCACTCTGACCTTTCCGTCCGCCCCTTCGACGACTGCGACGACTCGGCCGATTGTCCAATGTTGCGGTGGACTGTTGTCTTCGTGGACGACGACGACCTTTCCGACCACGAGGTTGGGTTGCTCCTTGGCCCATTTGCTGCGACCTTGCAGGCTCGTCAGGTAGTCCCTTGACCACTTCTGCCAGAACTGCTGCTTGAGACAGCATACAAGCTGCCATCTTTTTAAGCAGCCCATTCGAGTTTCCGGCAATTGCTCTGGTGGTAGCGCTCGAAGCGGGCTTCCTATAAGGAGGTGTGCAGGTGTGAGCGCCTCGCCGTCGTTGGGGTCTGCGCTGAGGGGTGCGATGGGCCTTGAATTTAGCACTGCCTCGACCTCGGCGAGAATCGTGAGCAGTTCCTCGCTCGTTAGAAGGGCGTTCCCCACGGTCCGGTGCAGCAGTCCCTTGGCTGATTTCACTGCCGCTTCCCACAGACCGCCGAAATGAGGAGCCCTTGGCGGTATGAAGGCGAAGTTGAAGCCTTCCTCTGCTGCGAATTGGTGAACGGCTTCCCTTCCTCGTTCGAACTGCGTCCGAGCTTCCTGCAGCTTCCTCTGAGCTCCCACGAAGTTGGTCCCGTTGTCGCAGTGTATGGTCTTCGGAAGTCCTCGACGAGCGATGAACCTTTTTAGAGCAAAGATAAAACAATCGGAAGACAAGTCCGTGGTTAGTTCAAAATGTACAGCCTTGGAAGAGAAACACACAAAGACGGCAATGTACGTTTTTACAGGTGGCCGACCACGAATTTTCAAGGTTGTGTACACGGGGCCACAAAAGTCAACGCCACATATAAGAAAGGGTCGTTGTGCTTTAAGTCGGTCGGCTGGCAAATTACCCATGATTTGGGTCAGCAATTTTGGCCTGTACTTAAAGCAGTGTACACAACTTTGCACAGTTTTTCGGCATGCTTCTTGGGCATTTACTAGCCACAATCTTTCTCGAAGCAGAGCCACCAATGCTTTGGGACCAGCATGGCAATTTTTTCTGTGCAAATACCGCAAATACGTCTTGATAAAATTCGTATTTTTTGAAAGCAACAGCGGAAATTTTGCATCATACTCAATCGGTGCATGGAGCAGGCGTCCGCCCACTCGAAGAAGCGAGAATGTAAATTCCCCATCTTTAAACTCATGCAAGAATGGATTGAGTTTCTGAATGTTTGGTGCAAGTGCGAGATTTCGTTTTAGTTTTCGGATGTCCTCGGAGAATTCCTGATGTTGAACAATTTCTATTAGCTTTAGAAATGCCAACTTCAACTCTTGAGCCGATGGCGTGGCTTCGAACGTTTCGATTCTATTCTTCATTTTTCTGATGAAGCGCATGATGTACACAAAAATTCTTGCTATCTTTGCATACGACGAACATTTGTCGATAACATCCATCAGATCATTTTGAGGGTGTTCGATCGCTAGTAATGCTAGCTTCGTCTTTCTCGTTTCTAGGGCCTCTTCTTCCGGCGAGAGCTCAAATCGCGCATTGCTGGGCCATGACGCTGGACTTTCTAGAAGGAACAATGGACCGTGAAACCAAATTGACTCCTTTAGTTCATCCACGTTACAACCTCTAGATACAATGTCCGCTGGGTTTTGTTTGGATGGGACATGTCTCCATGATATTTTTTGTGTCCACTCTTGAATTTCTGACACACGATTAGCCACAAATGTTGTCAGATTTGAAGGATGAGTTCTTATCCAGTGCAAAGTTATTTCGGAATCTGTCCAAAATACTGTTTGCTCTACCTGGAGATTCAACATTGCCGATACTCTCATCCACAATTTTGATAGAGTATGCGCTGCGCAAAGTTCCAATCGAGGAAGCGACTTGATTTTTAAGGGCGCCACCTTTGACTTTGCAGTTAATAGCGTCGACTTGATGCCTGATTTGGTTTGGCTGCGTATGTAAATGCAGCAACCATATGCTCTCATTGAGGCATCGGCGAACCCATGAACTTCAATCTTCGCGTTGGAGTGTGTCTCTACAAATCGCGGTATTTTTATATTTTGAAGTTGTGTCAAGTTTATCTTGAAGTTCTGCCAACTGGTATCAAGGCGCAATGGAATCGACTCGTCCCAATCTAATTTTGCAATCCATAGCTCTTGTAGCAAGATTTTTGCTTTAGTCACTATGGGGCACAATAGTCCAAGAGGATCAAAGAGACGTGAAGAAACTGATAGAATGTTTCTCTTCGTCGCTGGAAGATCATTAAAGTTTTCTTCTAGCTTGAAGCTAAAGATGTCTTCCCTAGGTTTCCAGTGAATTCCTAGCGTTTTCGTGAAGTCTGAATCATTAAATTTGATTTCCTTTTCAGGATTCCCTTCTTCGTAGAACGCTGGATGATTCGAAAACCATTTGGCTAATTGAAATCCGCCTCGTTTTAAGATCTCTATCACTTCCTGTTGGATTTTTGTGAGAGTCTGTAGCTCATTAGCACCGGTTAAAAGATCGTCCACATAGAAATCTTTAAGAATCGTTTCTGATCCTACCGGGTGAGAGTCTTTGTGAACATCGCTTAACATTTTCAAACACCTTATCGCTAGGAACGGTGCAGACGCAGTACCATAAGTGACTGTGTTTAACTGAAAATGTTGAAGAGGTTCGGATGGGTGTTTTCTCCACACTATGAGCTGGTAAATCGAATGCTCTTTGGCTATCATAACTTGCCGGTACATTTTGGAAATATCTGCCGTTAAGGCATATTTATGTTTTCGAAAACGGAGCAAAGTCGAAAACAGCTCCTCTTGAATGGTTGGACCGACCATCAATAAGTCATTCAGTGATTTTTGAGACGTTGTACGACTCGACGCATCAAATACAACCCGCAATTTTGTGCTTGTACTTTGTGGCCTTAAGACACATTGATGCGGAATGAAATAGTGTGGGATCTTCGGAATTTCGCTACTAGCCGGCGACATATGTCCCAAGGTGAGGTATTCATTCATGAAATCCATATACATAGCTCTAAGATCATCATTTTTCCAGAGTTTCCGCTCAAGAGAGAGAAACCGACGTTTAGCGTTATCGTATGATGATCCTAATGAGCTTGGAGTTTCCTTAAATGGCAACATTACCTCAAATCGGCCTATCGGTAAGAGTTTTGTGTTTTCAACAAAGTGACTTTCACAACTTTGTTGTTCAGGTGTGAGTATCTTGTTTGATTCTCCGGGTATTTCCTCAAGTGTCCAAAATTTTTGGATCACTTGGTCTAGAGTTGGTATTTCATCTAAGTGGCATATCATGTTACAAATTCTTGTATTTGAATTTGAACTTTTGGAGTATTTTCCAGATATGATCCAACCTAACAAAGTTTTTTGTATCACCGGATACTCCGGACCTTTCTTTATTTGACCCACTGCAAGTAGATCAAAGAAGGTCTCAGCGCCCAACAACAGATCAATTTTTTGGGGTTTATGAAATCCTGGGTCAGCCAATACGATATTTTTTGGAATATTCCAATTCGTTGTATTGATAGCCTGATCTGGCTGATAGGCTGATATCGAAGTCATAACCCAATAATCGGCTGAGAAGGAATGCTCATTCAGCCTTGACTTCACTACAGCATGAACTTTTTTGTTCAGTTTTGAGTTCATCTTACCAATACCAAGCACATTCAATGATTTGTCTTCTTTCTGAAGATTCAACCTCTGTGCAAGTTCTTCCGTGATAAAGTTAATCTGCGAGCCTGAATCAAGTAAGGCTCTAGCTAGAAGATATTCACCATTCTTGCATTTTATTTGAACTACCGCGGTTGCAAGAATAACTTGATCTGTTGAAACAGAGGCGTGCAGGGCTTGGGAGGTCGAAGGTTGAACTCCGTTGACAGTTGTCACGTACTGGTGCAATAATGTGTGATGCGCTCGATTGCACACACTGCATCGACTCAATTTGCATTTGGAAACTGTGTGTCCTTTACGAAGGCAGTTGATGCAAATTGGTACATTTTTCGCAAACTCAAATCTTTGCGCCACGGATAACGCTGTAAACGACTGACATGCTGTTAGATAGTGGTCATTGGATTGGCAGAATAAACACTTTATTCTGCTTTGTTGTTGTTGCGTGTTAGAACACGAAAGCGATGACCTTTGGTTTTTTAGGCGATTCAGATCTCTTCTGTTCGCAGGTTGCCTGTCATTGAGTTTAACTCGAGACGATGACGACTCTTCGGCAGCTATGTGCTGATATCTCTTATTGAGTGCTGATTCACAGTCACTCCAGAGAGGAAGTGTGCTATAATCTAGCTGTTCTTCCCACTTTGACCTCGTGATCGCGTCCACTTTCGACATCACCAAGTGAATGATGATTGCGTTGGTAATGTTTTTCTCATCACCCAATGACAAAAGCGAATCGTATATCGCAGAAACCGTGTCTATCATATTGCGTAAAGCAGATGCAGATGGTTTTGTAATTTCTGGCAACTCAAATAGTGTCGATACATTATCGAAAAATATCAGACAGTTGTTGTCATACACTTTTTTCAAGCTCGCTAGCGCTTTCGGATAGTTTTGCTCTGTGATTTGGAACGCTTTAACCGTTCCCAAAGCCTCACCAGACAAACACGAAATGAGGTGATTAAACTTTTCTATGTCTGGTATATTTGGATCGTTGTCCACTAAATTTTCAAACAGGCTGATAAAGTTTTTGTATTCAGCGTATTTGCCGTTAAATTTGGGGAGGGACATTTTTGGTAGTCGTGAGTGATGAGGCCCAGAGAAGGAGTATTCTGCCATACTGGATCTGCGCCCCTTATTTAATACACTCATTAATAACGACTTTGTAACCACGCAAATGTCTTCCAATTCCCCGCGGAAAGTGTCACTATGATCAGTCAGCTCTATGTCTGATTGACAGATCATGGCTTGATCAATATATGAATTAAGTAAATCCAATCTACATTCTAATTCGATTGGATTCTGTGACATCTTCTTTTCTATTAACGCCGATTTCACACGAGAAATATTCGACACGATTACTGACCTCTGATGCTTGAGTTGCTCAAGAGTGTCATGTTTGCTCGGAGAATTTTGTCTCTTTGGTGCCATTGTTGTGATTTGAGGAAAATATTCAATTAACCGCTTTGATAATTTACGTGGAATTAGTTTGTCCACTGGCTTTGCACGATTTACTAATTAAGTCGTCGTTTGATTTACTGTAATCAAGACGCTAAATAATGAACGCAACCGGAATGAGTGCTATAAGCCGAAACTATCTTGCTTTAGTTTAGCAACTGGTTTAATTTTCCAAATCACTTTAAAAATTTGTTTAATAATAACCGCGATTTATTTCTTTAATTATTATTATTTTTTTTTTTTTGCTGGATGCACTCTTGTGCAAAAAAATTGCAACAAGTAATTTGTGCACTGAACACACTCTGTGAGAAGTAATGGAATGTAAACAAACCAAACACCAAATGTCAAATTACCAAATGTCAACACTTCGCACTGTCAACAATTGAAATGTAAACAAACACTTCCTGGCGAAATTACACCTTTTGCAATTGAATTTTATTTAATTTCTGGTAATTTTGATTGTTTGACACTGGCTTGATCACTGGTGATGTGTGCACGAATTTTTAATTGAATCCGGAGACAAATTAATGGTGTTAGCGGTGGCAACCAAAAACGAGCAACAATCGTTTGCCGAAATGAGAACTTTGCTCAAAACTGGGTTTATTATTTTTTAGTTTAAAATAATCGAACTTTAATGTAAACTATGCTTATTAGATTTAAGACACAATAAATAGACTTGATTAAAACGAATCGCACGCACTTTTATTATTATTTTGTTTTGGCACTTCATATATGTATGCATGTGTATGTGTATGATACAAGAAAGATCATTCAGTAAATGCAATGACAAAAATTGAAAGTGTATTTGAGCTACTGTACTTTTGGCAGAGTTAAGCAAATTGCTTCTTATCTCGCACTTTCAATTTTTGTTGAATACCTCTTTTTCGGCGACTTCCCTTTTGCACTGCTGACAATTGCAATTAGTATGCATTTCTTGCTTCTTCGTTGATTTTGTGTGATGTTTGATGTTTGATGTTTTTTTTTTTTGTTTTTTTTTTTTTTTTTTTGTTGTATCGCGCGCGATTTCCCGACACCGAACCGACAATTGTAACTAAGAATTTTTTTTTTTTTTTTTTTTTGCACTACACTGCACTACTTGTATGTATGTATGTATGTTTCACACTTGTGCACTTTGTGATTTCTTTTGTTTGAAATCTGTTATTTCTATATACGTATATACATATATATATATTACGATATACGTATGTATCACTTTGCAATCACTTTTTTACTTTTTATTTTTCAATTTTTTGTCCCTGCTCGGGCGCCATGAAATTACTACAAGCGTTTTTGTAGTTTTTAAAGATTTTAAAACACTTTTACTTACTTTCTTAAATTAATTTAAAAAAATTGCGACGGTCCGGTAGAAATAAAACGCGTGCGTATCGGGTGACGATTCGTTAACAAGTGCCAGTTTTTATTTTTCCAGTTCATTTAGTGTTTCGATAAATGATACAATATTCGTTAAACTATAAATATGGCCGCTTAGGCGCAAAATTCAAATATTATACCATTTAATTAATTCAATGCTTAATTCACAATAGTTTCTTTTCATTTTATTATTTATTATATATATTTATATAAATACGTATGTTCTGGCGAAACAGAGTTTGTCTACCTCGGGGCTATAGTGAACTCTACAAACGACATTTTAGTGGAAATTCGACGTAGAATCGCTCCGAGCAAGCGGTGCTACTTCGGTTTATTGAAACAACTGAACACGAAACTTCTGACTAAGAACCAGTATTTTGTCAGTTCTGCTATATGGATACTAAAGCTCAACGATAAGTCAAAAAGAATAGCTGTTTTTCGGTGTCTTCGAAAGAAAAACTGCACCTCTGATATATGGGCCAGTCCGCTCAGGATCAGCTCCAACACGTGTCGTCGGCTTGATGAGTAAATAAGATGTGTGGTTACCTGATGCATGCTCCTTTCGAAAGAGTATTACTACTGTAAATACCATGCTGCTCATTCCGCAGAAGCATGCATCGGAGGCCTCAAGTGTGAGTTTTTCAAGGTTAAACAAATGTTTCCCTGAAATGAGATCATTGATCGTATCGCTATTGGAATCAGAACAAAATAATACACTGTGCATATCACAAATTACACCCCCTCTGGCCATTTCTTGGGTTACTCTTGAAGACGACTGAGATTCAACAACGAAATGCAGGCTTAGACGAGGTGAACAGAAACATTTGGGCAAGCAACTCGGTGACACGTTTTCGCGTTCCTAGCAACTAGGCTAAGTAGTCATCGACTGGTATCAACTGGGGAGAGAAAGTATCCGGTGTTGATGGCGCCCGGAATCAGATGCATCACTGGAGACTGTAAGAGAGACATCAGATAAACTTAAGAACACATGCCTTCTAGCCTTTGAGGAGCCCATCATTTCTTCGATTGGGCTTTGTGATGTCCTTACTGGGAAATTCCTTAGTTTTGCATGCATGAACAGCGTTTCTCTTCACGGCTGATTTAAAAGAGGTGCTGCTGAAAGTGGAACTAGACACGCACCACACCTAGTCCCCATCCAATTACTTCGCAACAAGAGAGAGTGAGTTCTCACCTCGTTCACCGGCCACCTCTACACCCTCCATCGATGCTGGTCACATAACACCCAACAGACGCTTCGCAATTGGCAAACTCTCTGTCCGCTGTCACATCTGGTCACACTACGCCCTGAGGCTCCGGGTAAACACCGCATCACCAAATTGCCGCACGCCCTCCTCAACAATTTCAGGCCAAACGGCAGCCTTAAGGTCCGACCAATTGCCTGGGAATGCGGTCATTGTCACCCATCTCGCGGGACGTCGCCAGCAATCGCAACTTCACCTCAGTTTCCCAATCAAATTGCAGTCGAGCGCCAAGCAGGAACTCATTACCTCACCTCTATTGCCCGGCCAGCGATGTAACCGCCGCAGCCATAGACGCCCCGAGACACCCGATTGCCTCACCCCCGAACCCATGAACTGCGCTTCACGGAGGTGAGTTCTTCTTCTTGCACAAGGCGAACGAAAAAAAAACCATCGAATTCCCATGAGTATCGAATACCGGGTCCAATGAGCGCCACCATTAACATTCGATTCAAGCCATTAAATTCCTCTTAGATACGTCCATTGTCTTATTTGTCTTTTGTGTGTCTCCTCCTCTGCTCGTCTGCCGCCTCCGCTCCCAGACACAATGGAAACGTATCTCTTCGTTTGGCTTTTTTGCGTGTGCACGCCGCCGCTTTTGACTTAAACCTCTAACCCGAGTGGAGAGCTCCACAAAGCGGCCCCTCCGGCGGTCGCGAGGGCGCCCGGGAGAGAGCGAGAGTGCAAATTATGTATCAACGAGCTCTTTTGTCGGATAAACATTCAGAAGAAAAAATTAAGTGAAATCGAAAGGGAAGTGGTTATCGTTGAACACCTCCAATGGCAGGTGTTACATAAGAACATCGGAAATCGGTTTGTTTTCGTCGTTTCTTGGGTTCGTTCGTGGATTTTGGTGGGCTGCCAGCGGGTGCCGCGATGAAATGAGAAATTTCGGGTTGCATCCTCTGGATTTCCTCAGGATTCAAGTGCAATCGTTGCGTTGGCGTGTGTGCGCTGTTCGCAATGCAATGCGATGCAATAGCTGGCTCGGTTGGCAGAACATGATAATGAGCTGATTGCGGCCTTAGCCGCCGCCGCGCCGGAATGTTGCAAACATGATGTTTATTGACTGACCTCTGTTGCAGCATATGTGTGCCTTGGTTGCCCACGGTGTGGTAGTGCTCGTTGGACAATGACGACTGGCTGTGGCGGCGCTGGCGAAGAGGAAGTGGACGTGGAAGAGGAGGCGTGTGCCGTGTGCCGTGTGCCGTGTGCCGTGAGCGTGAGTGAGTAATTGTAAGAAGCAATTAATGGCAGAGCGTGAGCGGGCAATGCTGTGACCTCAGCACAAAGTGGTCTTAAGTAGAACAAAAGCCGCAGATAATCCGGGCTCGTGTGTGTGTGTGTGGATTGTGCTGTTTGAAGTGATTAGAGATGGCCAGATGCAATTAATTTGAAGGAGAAACATGGCGTTTAGGCCAGGAATGCGAAGGGCGGCTAGTTGCGATTGCATAAGACTCAGTGTTGGTGGCCCGGTCGAGGAGAGGGCGGGTGGAGCGAATTAGCATGGCTGTACTACCGTTTGTGATGCAATTGTTGGGGGAGGTGATCGAGCAATTAATTAACTAGACGACTGGCCTTTAGATGACTGGCTAACTAGTTCGGAAACTGAGGTCACATTAGCAGTCAGTCGGGTTTGGAGCAACAAAGCCGAGAGGGCGTACAAAGTAGCAGCTGAAGACGGAACATTGAAGGGAGTTTGCAAACAAAACAAGGACATTAAGACCACCGCACTGTGTGGTGGATCCACTTACTCAGCGAACCCTAGTCCATACATACCGCAGAGAACTTTACCAATGGACCAACAATAATTCATCTTAGTAAAACTAAGTCAGAGCCGAAGGAAAAGCAGCCGTAACAGTCGTTAAATTTCGTTGATTATAGTTACTGCTGGGAATTTACACAATAAACTCGCACCAACTGGCATTTACGGGGGTAAATATCATTCTCCTTCAGTCCTAATTGAGTTAGAAATAGTTTGAAAACTTAACGAAACTTAACGAAACTCAACTAAACTGAACGAAGCATAAAGGTCGCTCTGTATGATTTCTGTGCATTATTATATACTTAAGAAATCAATTCTTTTGAACATTTGTGACATCTGTCTCAGTGGCACGTCAATTGCGCCAGTTCATGTCCAAGTTCAGACTTCCAGGATCTGCCATGGCAACTGAAGGTTAATCTTCTCCTCCAATTCATCCAGAATTCATAGAGCATAGCATGTCACCCTCCGAGCTTCAAATCGCACGCCAACTTCTTCAACATTCCGATACATTTCATCTCTCTCACGATATGTCCATCACAACAAGCCGAGATGACATTTCCGTCATTTCCTCGGCACACAGAAATCCTCATCCACTGTGCCCACATCTAAGCGCCGCAACCATTTGTCGTCCCGTCGATTCCATTCAACAGGCTAATCCAACACGAACCACAATTGCTTAACCAACTCCGACATGACTGACTTCGCAACCACTTAGTCCAACCGACCGACCAGCCACCAACCCCAATTGGCACATTGACAGCCAACAATGAAAACTCCAGTTCAAGACCCGTTTCTTTGTGACGCCGTTCTATTGTGGCCCGTCAGCCCACGTAACGAATGTGCGCCTCAAACGCATTCAGCGCCCTCCTCCAGGCCGTGTGACCGCCTCACCGAATCCCGGAACACATTCACTGATCAGCCGAACTGACAGTCTGTCGCGTTTTTCTTTTTTAGCGAGAAGCCTACACACGCCACTTAGCCACTTCGCACTTCATCACACAAGCGCTATGCGAACGCATTGCGCTGCACTCTCACGTAACCCGACCCATTTACGACGTGCCCTGGGTCTTGGACTCGCCGGCTCACTGTCAAAGTTGACAGTTGCAGAGTTGCGGCATTAGAGCGACGACGCTTTCGCCGCTGTTTGACTAGCGACAGGGGCACAATAATTCAGCATTACATGCAGATTTGACATAATAGCACGTCTCGGAGTGGATAGCAATTAAGTGAGTCAGTCGCGGGTCCGATAACTGGGCAAAATGACGGACTCGAGGTGGAGCGCACGACGATAAACAGAGGCGGGTTGAATAACTGTGGCTACGTAAGCGTGCGCATGTGTGGGTTTTTTGGTCTATTGTCTTTGAGTAGTCTGTGTAGTCTGTGTGGGGTGCGTGCGGAATTATGGATCTTCTGAGTCAGAGGATCACATGATCCCGGATGCGGTTTGCATCTGAGCGGTGAGCTTGATGCTTTGTCCGTGAGGCGCCAGGATGGTGCATCACATACAGCATGAGAAGCAAGTTGTGTATTCAGGAGGAAATCTCTAGTCGCTTGTTCAGATTGAGAAGGATACTCATCGCGCTTCTTCAGGCCCTTGCTTCAGTTTTTAACCAAGAGCGAAAATGACGTCCGAAACAGAAAATAATTGCTCAAAAATAGGAGAAAGATGTATGAGCTCTAGTTGCTTTCTAAGTGAAGTGGGCTTGGAATACAGTCAAACCTAACACCGGCTGGATATAGCTACAATGCCAAAATCCTGTCGAAAGCAACTTCTTTGGAAGGACTCTCAAAACAATCTGCGTTCAAGAAGCCTGCGTCCAAAAGGTGTCTTATTCTGGTACAGGCTCACAGTGTGGTTTTCGCTGGTCATCGGATCACTGGATGAGCTGCTGATATCCAACTTGGCATATACCCGAGGTGTACATTAACGAACGTGAGCTAGAGTACTGCTCTTTCATCTAGTGTGGACTACAACGACTTTATCTCGATCGATTTAGAGACAACATTTTACAGAGTGAAGCTACCTAGAAGAAGGTGTCTGATTTCGACCAAGGCCTCAACCAACAAGCGTCTCCAGTCAGCTCGATCCTTAGCTAGGTGCCTCAAGTTTCGCAAGCATAGTATTTTAAGGTCCCTTTCCACTTGCGGTAAGTTCCCCTTTATAGCAGTGAGAACAATTCGTCGCACAACAGCTTGGCTCAAGTCCACCTTGGAAAGCACCACCCTTTCTTATGTACTTATCAGACCAACGATGCATATATGTTCTTCTCTTGGAAATGCGACCATCGAATATTCATTTGTTCATCCGCCAAAATCATGAATGTCTTATCCGCACCCACTCAGAGTGCTTGACTTAGTTGATGAGTATCTAAGAGAGTTTCAGTTCGGGGACTACAATTCTGCAGGACCTAGGTGGTCACTTGACGTGGTAAAAGGACATCGAATGGTCTGAACCAACTAGTTCTAAATCGTCGAGGTTGGGGTCGACGCACATACCCACAACGCCACGGGCCACCACTATAGTTGCTGCTTCCAATAAACTCGAAAGAACAGTCAGTCTCGGCCGCCTAGGGGCCGTCGGTCGTCTGAACCCCTGGCTCTGCTCTTGATGTAGTTCTAAATATCCTCCTTTTTGATATACACATCATGAGATGTCCTCTTAAGGCGCTTATAAAGAAGTGGTCTTTGGTACAACTCGCACTTGAGTTAGAGCTGCGGCAAGGGGTTCTTAATGGCGACGAACTATACTGTCAAGAAGACGTGGAAGTGGGCGAATATTTGTGTCAACAACGACAGCCTCAACTCTTTAACCACTGCCTGGATAGTTCAGGCATAAAAGTCTCAACTGAGTTTGATAGGCTTTCTAAATTCGCTGAGACTTGTCACACCCGGACCCAACAGATTGGGGCAAAGACATCTTCAACTTGATTTGTGTAAAGCTCACCATGACGATCGACTGGCTGTAATGAGTCTGATCCAACTAGCCAGACCAGGTTGCACTGGGTTGTCTCTAGATGTTCACCTTACCATGACGAGCTTCATCCATTGTTTCCACATCTGAAGGGCGTTTAATTGTTAAAGCCTGTACTGACTTTGATTGTGGGCAGAACGTGTCGACATGATATGTCGTTTAAAGACCATTTAGCTGTGTCCAAAATTTAGCAATACACATGTCCAGAGTGTATGTCACCAGTATAAAATTGCCAAGACCGGTTAATAACAATTATGAGGCATATAAAAGTGTGACGGACAGACGGACTGTGGTACATGGAAATAATAATGGCTTCATTTTTTGATGGCATGACCTTAAAAATGGCACTGACGCCTTTGCAGTTTAACAGTAGTTTCAGTAGCTGGTGGTGGCTCGTGGCGTTATTGGTATGTGCGTCGAACCCGACCTTGACGGCGTAGGTTCAGTTCATGCTCTGTGCAACAAAAATAAAATAATTTTCACGGCCCCGCCTCTTTCTAATCACTGACAATGCTCACAGAGTACTTCTGTCTAGAGAAAAGCTTCTCAAGCTTGACCGTTCGTAGTCGGCACAGAACTGTATGTCCCTTCGACTTGTGAGAGAACAATTGCACGCACAGCACGAGTGGTTGCTGACAACCACGCCCTGGCTCTCTACGGAATGTAGCGCCATTATTACTATTTGAAAAACAAACTCCTTCTACTCTAATGACTAAGTCGGAATGGGTATACTTCGCGTCCTAAGAAGGAGACTCATTTATATGCGTCAAGTTCAAATGCAGGAGTCCTTATACAAGTATATTCACACAGATCGCCTTACAGTTCTGCAATGAAGACAGGAATATGCTTCAGGTTAAATTAACTCAAATAAATCGATCCCAACTACACAGTGGGCATGCTTTACTCAAACTGAATTGGGCCATATTGCTACCCTACAAGTCGGGGTAAGTTGGTAGCATCTGTCGCAATGATTTGTAATGCGGGGAGGGAACCTACAGTTTTAGCTATGGTGCAGCTTTGCCCGAAAATTGGATTCTCTGAATTATCTGGAAGGAGATGTAGTAGATCCACTGTGACCTGCATACGTTAGCGCAGATTCAGGACGATATTTCAACGAGCCATTGCAGGACTGCGAACGATAGAGGATCATAGCCCGAACCTTGAGTACGCTACTTTCAGTCTCCTCCAAGTCCAAGCTGATTTGCGTTCGAGGTCTTTACACCGGAGTTTCGGCCTTCTCTCGTCTTCTAACTAGGAGACTCGGATTTGAAGACAATATTATCTGCGGTGTTGTTGTCCATGCGCTGGATGTAGCCGAAAAAGTGCAGTCGACGGAATTTTCCTGATGAACAGCATCCACATCCTAGATAGAGTAGAGTTCATAGAGTTCGTTGTCATGTCTTCTCAAGTATTCACCAAAATATGAGACCATATATGTATTCCAGGCAGAATGGAGACCCCTTTGCGCCAACTATCAACGGATCAGCCTCCTTAACATCACGTATGAGATTTTCTCCGTCGTTTTGTGTACTCGCCTGAAGCCGTTGATTAATAATCTGATAGGTCGGTATCGGTGTGGCTCCAGACCAAGAAAGTCCACAATAGACCAGATCTTCTCACTAAGGCAGATCCTCGAAAAGACCCAGGAAATGCAAATCGACACTCACCATTTGTTCGTCGATTTTAAAGCGGCTTATGACAGCGTGCATATATACGAGCTATAAAACGTCATGCATTTGACATTCCTGCCAAATTGGTCAGGTTGTGCAGGATGAAGATGAAGAACTCTCGCTGCTCCATCAAGGTCGGTAACGAACTCACCGAGACCTTCAAGGTCAAGAAAGGTTTTAGGCAAGGTGACGCGCTGTCATGTGATTTCTTCAACATCGTCCTGGAGAAGATCGTGCAAAATCACACGCCAACACTAGAGGCACGATCTTCCAGAAGTCCGTGCAATTGTGAGCATACGCCGATGACATTGACGTGATTGGCAGAACTCAGCGAGCCGTCAATGAGGCATTTGCCAACATTGAGACGAAAGCGTCTAAAATGGGTCTGGCGGTGAATGAGGGCAAAACGAAGTATATGCTGTCCATACAACATCGACGTATTGGACAGAGCGTCACAATGGGCAGCTATAACTTCGCGGTAGTCAAGGACTTCACTTACCTCGGCTCTGGAGTAAACTGTACTAATAACATCAGTACCGAGATCAAGCGCAGGATAACTCTTGCCAACCGCTGTCTCTTTGGGATCAAGAGGCAATTCAGTAATAGAGACCTTTCTCGAAGGACCAAGTTGACTCCATACAAGATACCGATTATCTCAGTCCTGCTTTACCGCACGGAGGCATGGATAATCTCGAAAGCGGATGAAGAAGTCCTTGGTCTCTTTGAGAGAAAAGTTCTGCATGCTATATTTGGTCCTGTTTGTGTTGACGGGTTCTGGAGGAAAAGATTCAACGAAGAACTGTACGGGCTGTACAGCGACATGAGCCTAGTTAAGCATCTACGGATCCAACGTCTTCGGTGGCTAAGTGACGTAGGTCGGCCCGAACAATCTTCGAGTCTGAACCTGTGAGGCAACACAACAGAGGACGCCCGCCTTTAAGGTGGTACACCCAAATGGAGAAGGACCTCAACCAACTTGGTGTGTGAAACTGGAGACAGCTCGTCTTCATTTGAAGAGGCTTGTTGGTTGAGGCCCAGGTCCTCCCCGGACTGTAGCGCTAATCAAAGAAGAAGACGATTCCATATGATGTTGTTTGGGATAACTGGGATGAACCATCAGAACCCATTGCGGGACTGCGACCCATGGAGTATCATAGCCCGAACAATGTTGAGCCCGCTACTTTCAGTATACTCCAAGTCCAAGCTGTTTTGCGACCGTGGTTACTTGGTCTTTATACCGAAGAGCCGGCCTTCGTCTCTTCTAGTGTTGTTGTTCATGCACTCGATGTGTGCCTCACCATCTCTGGGTACTGTCCAACTATTATCTCTGTAGGCGGTGGAGCTTGAGATCTTCTACGGCACTCATCAACATGTCATAACACTCGCGACGTGTATCTTAGGTCTTGTCTTTGTTGCCCTTGTGTATATCCAATGCATCACAGGCTCCATATAGCAGGACTTGCAAAATCAGTACTTCACTGAAATGCGAAAAGTCGTCATAATTTCAGAAATAAATTAGAAACGCCATTCAACGCATCTGATGCAATCGCTTGCGACCACACACTCGATCGAAATCTCACAGCAATAGACATTAGACAACCCCATTCGACACCACGTAACCTTTTGAAAGACCTTTCCCCCCGCACATCGTCTCATCTCCTCGACACCGTCCGCCGCACGACGTCAAATCAAGACACACCGACTCGCAAGTGACCTGAAAACTTTCGCATTGTGTACGATTGCCGATCCTTATCAGATGTAAGCCAGTTCAATTATTTTCCACTCGAAAATTATCCCATCAAAAACGAGTCCAAATCCAATTAAAAGAGTGCCCGCGGTCCGCGTGGAATTTCGCAAAAGCAAAGTGAACGTATGCATGCAAGACGAAATTGTATTTTTTTCTTTTTGTGTTGAATGTAAAGTCAATCAACATGCAAAACCGAGAATCCACCGTCACCGCCGTCGAAGCCGAAGCCGCCGCCCACGCACTCGGCCCGGGAGTTCAAGGTTCCCCATCTGGAACCAGTCCAATGCTGTGACACTCTTATTCGCAAGCACAACTGATTCTTATTCAGTCCGCATCCGAAGGACTGTCCCATTATCGGTGAAACGCATAATTTAATTTGTTTAAAGCTCTGTAAGCTATTACCTTTGGCTCGAGAGATAGGCGATATCGGCCCGGCCCCACACACAACACGGTCCACCTGCAGTCGTCTTGATGTGCAATCTGAATGCAAATCCACCCGTGGGACCAGTTCTCGTCACCGCCGCAGCCGACCGAAAATAGTTCCACCCACAGATCCATTCTGAAGCACATCACACGCTGCGAAAACACGGCCGAGTATCTTCTGGCCGCAGTTCGTCATCACGTCTCTCCAAAACTAGATACACGACTGTGCCAGCAACTGCAATGGCCATAGATAGCAGATACCCTCTCGTGCATATTCAGTTTTCGCTCAGATACACGGACAATGTCAGCTGGGTTCATGTTCGAGTGAACCGTCGAACGCGGCGAAAGTTTAATATTCATGATGACGATTGTGAAGTTGTTGTCAGTTTGTCACCGGCTGGCTTCTGACGATTTAATTTGCATTCCCTTACATAGCCTCGCCGCACCGTTCCCACTTCGCTGCTGTGGATCTTTGCAAAATTCATGCATACACGTCTGCTTTCTGTGGGTCTCCGTGTGTTCGCGGGGTTTCTGTCTGTAGAAAGCAGATGATGTGCCCGCATCGTTGCTGGGCTGGGAATTACGATGGCTGTTGCGTAACTCCGATACTCAGATACTAACACCAGCCGCCGCGAACGTCTGTCGCATAATGGCCCACTTAAATTTGGAATATCGCCGGACTTGGGCTGCTTTTGCGCGTAAATTTTCATAATTATTTGCTTTTTATTTTGTGTGAGCCATTCGCAAGAATATTTTGCATTTGATAGAGTGTCGGTGTTTGCCTCTCATTCATTAAGGGGTTTCAATTTCGCTTGCAGTGGATTGCCACAGTTTCGCTTCAATTCTTTCAATTCTCTCCAATTTGATGGGAAAATGCTTCCCTTAACGAGCCTCAATTTCGATATTCACGTCATTCCCCCAGCTGCCTCGCATTGGCACAACTTGAATGTTATCACTCAATCTGCCAGATCTGCCACTCCGCCGCCAGTAGCCTTCACCTTTTCGCTTCTCACAGCCTCGACGATAAGCATCCAATGTCGCGGAATCGCACAATTCCGATGGTTTAGTTTCGGATGTCAAATGTCGGAGATGGTGCGGCGATAATGCTGACTGCAGTCTGTTGCAAGACATTGCGTCTGCGCTGATAACATCGAAGTGATGCTAAAAATAATTTATAACTGCGCCCCGGTAACCTTGAAGTAGAAGCACTGAGGTTGACTATGAGCCTGGATTTTGCAACAAATTGGCATTTTTTCGGTTGATGGCGATTCGACCATTGACGATTGTTTTCCGAGTTGATCCGGTTGGGGTACCAGGCCATAGAGAGGTTATGAATCATTATAAATCGTCAACATATTGCCAGATGACGGAAGCTTCTATATCATAGGTACTCCGGGACTCCCCTAGTTTCCAAATAAAAGTCAATGCCAGATGAAATGCAGGCAATACTTACCAAATCATCAAGTAAACCTGGCCCATTCTGGACCATAAGACCTGTGATAGTCTGATCTCCCTACAAACATCCAAGTCAGCACGGCAGTGGGCAGTCACCGGGTCTGTGCCTATTGGGTCTGCACGCAAAAAGACTGTTTTCGAATGATTTTGCAGAAGCCATCGAGATGAAGAAGAGGGGAAATGTACGTAACACCTTCTTGGCAACTGCCCTGCACTCGTCTTATCTAGGAATGCCACCCAAGGCTCGTTCTTCTTTGATAACTTTGCGATCTAGAAGAAAAACCAATAGACTTCTCTGATAAATCTGGCTGACTGTCGTAGTGATCAAATCTTCCAGCCCATCATTTGTGTAAACCCACAACGGCCAAAAGCCAATTACCACCTACCTACCTAAGCTTATCCTGTAAGTCCCACCGCGTCCCTATGTCGAGTGTCAAAATGTCAACTTCACGTTTCGTTAAAATCAATCGTTCTAGCCCAATCAAGGTGACCATAATAGCAACTTCTCTAAGCTATGTTTGTTACGTTTCGTTAAATTTTCAAAATTGATGACCCTCTACATACGTAAGTGACAGTTGATATTGGAATTTTGAGTAGATTCCCAGAAGCAATTATTTCAGTATGCCTTTGTTTTCCTCATCATTCGCTTGGGACAGGAGATTAAGCTTGTTTCAGTGAATTATGGTAGCGCCTAGACTACACCCTAGATGAAGGGTGTCAAAGGACTATACACTACTTATTCTTTTCAGACCTGCGGGGTACAAGCCTGAGATATAGCTGACTTGCATCGTTCACGGTCCTTAGCGCGCTGCTTCCAATCATCAAGATCTTGGTCTTTTTAGCGGAGTTACAGAGTTCCTCTCCATCTATGTTCAAAAGACTCGGATTCGAAGACCTTCTTTGTCGGAGCGTTGAAGTCGATGTGCTCTATGTCGCCGCGCCTGGACTACACCCACATCATGATACAGCTTGTAGAGTTCGTTGTTGCGTCTTTTCTAAATTCGCCTTCCTCGCAGACAGGATCATATATCCGACGTGGAATCTATCCTTCGCAGGTACCAAGAATTAGCTCTGCAGTTTTGCTTAGCGTCCAGCTTTCGGCTACATACAGCAGGACTGCCAGAATAAAAGTTTTGTAGTGGTTTTGTGAGGAGCCCAGTTGCTTCAACAGACCGAAGTAACATCGGCTGCCAAAGGCGATTCTACATGCAATCTACATTATGGTGTCGTTCGTGGAGTTTATGTTTGCCCCGAGGTAGAAAAAACGGCTCAAAATCTTTCCTGTCGATTGTGATATTTTGCTTAGGTGGTGTGCAGCGCATCGCTTCTAGTCCGATAGCATACATAGTTTGTCTTATTCTCATTGAAACCACCACTGACAAAAGGCTAAAGGGAATCAGCTGCTTTAAAACAAAAGAAATGTAGCCATCACTTAACCTCACCCAGCACTCACCCAGTCTACCTACACTCAGCAAACATTCAGTAAGGACTCTTATAGGAGTAATAACCGGGCACTGTGCAATTGGCACTCATGCTCGCAGGATGGGTGCCTCATATAATGATTTCTGCAGAAGAATGCGAAACGATGCCGATCTTCTCTGCGTATCCCAAAATTTGAACTGACTTGTCAACTGCACTAAGGACCTGTTGTGAAGGGAAATGACCTAGGCTATGCTCAGAACTGTTCCCATATATTGTGGACTGTGTTCATTTGCATGCCAAGCATTTTGACCGAAAAGCCAAACAAATTAAACTTAAATTGAACCACTTGACTAAAGATCTTATTATTATTTCCAGGTGCAGAAAGCTTGCATATTATGATGTTGTGCTGCCATGGAGTGAATAGCGGTATCATTGATTCCACGCAAGTCTTACTCGGGCTTGCTTCATTTCCGACTAGGATTGGCTGGCCTGTCGATGGTCCTACTCCACGGGAACAGCGTGGAATACATCGATTACGTCGTTGTGGGGTCCAAATAAGGGTCATCCTTAGTATTCGTTCTCGACTCACGCAGGCTGTTGCCTATCTAGCTCGTCTTTCGACGCTGGAGCTTCACTGTGTTCTGTTTCTGTCAAGCTCTACGCAACAGTTCATGATTCATTCCGTCCAGAGTACCTTAAGGATTCGTCTCAAACCTCTGTTGATGAATGATGGTTGTTGTCTTGGATGAAGTGGTGGTCTGGTTGGACCTCCTCCAAGGGTCAACTGCTTTGTCTACACGAGACGGGGCCTCTGTTTCTTGTTTCCTCCTTCTTTGCACAACGGGCTGCTGAGGTAGCAGAATTGGGTGATATCCTGGGCTGGTTTCCCGTTTACTGCTGCTGGTCGTGCCTCGCATCTTAAGCCGACTCTAGTCAGCATCGACTGAAAGAAGTTGGTTATAGAAGCTCCTACTGAAGAGCATACTCTGCATATTACTGGCCTCCTAAAACTGCCCCTCTATTCGTCGTAGAATGTTGACGGCCACACAACCGCACTGTTATATTCCCCGTGTCAATGCTTAACATTAGAAGATCCAACAGCCTTATCCCATCATCCCTCTCACAACTTCCCCTCCACTCATTGATATTCAACTTCCTTTCCCAGCTGTGCGTGCAGAAGGAAGGAACTCCGCATGCATCAATCTGCTACGGAATAATTGCATGAAATTCCGACGAATTTCACAGCCGATGTCGGTTTTGTGCGATGCGACTCTGTTACGCAGCAGGCATGTGCCTGAATAAAGCACACCTCCATTAGCCTGATTATGCGGGAAATTATGCAAAAGCGCAATCCATTACCTGGCTCACGATGGGCTGCATCTTGAGGGTACATATATGTTTATTAATCGCAACCAATTAAGATGAAAGTGAATGTCAGCCAGCGAGCCTGCTTAAAGCGCATAAATCTGCACAGAAGCCATTGTTTTCATATTTTTCGTTTTTTTTTTTGTGTACTTTGCGACATTAAATTAGAGTTTATGACGTTTCGAGACTACGGCGAGGCTCCGGTAATTAAAGGCCTATTTCAGGCACACGGGCACTCACGGTTCAACTTACATGAGTGATCACAAAATTTTATGAGCCAGTTGCTGAAAGAGTGAAAGAGAGTTTTGAAATCAAGCCAAGCTCCACGCTCAGTCAGGCGAGTGTCGCGATTGGCCAACAGATTGTGTTGGACTATTTCGCAAATGTTTTGGTTTTCGCGTTTGAGTTAGAGAGTAACTAGCGGCGATGGTTTGAGGGACAACTTCAAGCTCGGAAGGTGACAACAAATATTCTAATTCACTTCAATTTTCACCAACGGCCACGGGAGTCAACTAAGGTGTACAGCTTCTTTTCATCGCATTGAACCTTTTGATTTAACATTTCGTGTCGTTTTCTTTCTTTTCCAGCTTTTGGTCGCATTGTCCTTATGAATAATAGACCGTTGCCCAACTGTAGACGATGTCGACGTCGCGGTTAAAGCTGTTGTAGCTAATCTTCTAAGCGTAGTCTGATCCTTTTTTGTATCTTCTCTAAGTCGGAAGGGATTGTCCAAGATTATGCCGTGAACTATTGCGCAACGTTGGTTCTTTTGTGAGAGTTGGAGATGTAGGCTTGAGCATACTTATCATTCTGACCAGACGTTGGGACGCCTATTGCAAGGGACTGCAAGAAGACATCATTTTATGTGCAATGTCCTTTCATTTCGAGTACACCCGCATTCTGTTAGACAAAGTACGAGGAGCGTCTACGAAAAGAGAAGACTGCTAATCAGGATATTCTGAATGACATACTTCTGATAGGCTTTAATGTCTCTTGACCGTGGATCATAGAGTCGGATTGTATGGAATTTGTCTTCGGTCACCACTCTCTTACCGCTTTGCTTGGTACAGAACTGTGACAGCACATAAAGCATTTGTCTGGGAACAACCATTCCATGAAGTTGTTCGCTAAAAGTGTCAATGCGTGTCAGATGGCGCGATCTTTAGGAGCCAAGAGCCATTCACAAACATAGCACATAGGAATTAGTTATCATCGGCAATGACATCGTTATTCTCGAACTATTAAGGAAGGACCGTCGGCAATTAAACGGCGCCAGAAGTCTTCAAACATTGGTGTATCAGCGTATACAAAGGCCGCTGAACCGATATCATATTTCACACATAATGCTAAAGGACTTAGAGACACCTCCAATAGGGACTTTCGATCTTTGGTCATATTTTTTGCTCTCCGTTTGTCAAATTGGCTAGTATTTGTTCAGTCTGTTTTGCCAAATCCATGTGGACATAGCGTTCAACAACACGTGTAAATGAAATATTTTTATCACAATGGGTGCTCGGTTCCAAAAACGTTCCGATCACCTCGACCTTCTTGCGGTCGGAGGCCTGTTTCTGGATGAATATCAAATTTGGGATGGTACTCATACGATCATGAGTTCCAAGAGCGTCCAATGCATTCTGAAATAGACACTCTGTGGTGTAGGCTTTTGGGCTGGAAGCATCGTGTTTCGTTGGAGCGACGCTGTCCAGGGGAGCGCCTACTTCTTTTGGCCTAAATTGGATGTCATGGGCACCAGCGACGTGTAGTCGTCAGGCGCTGCGCAACGTGTCCCACAGCTCACGCCGCAATGGGAATTTTGCACGAACGATTTGAAGGCATGGTCAGCTGACGTGCACTAGCAACATAGATCTTTATTGACTTCGTGGGGCTCTTCTTTATTGCGGGGTTTTCTGAAACTGCAGGTTTGTGCGAGTAAGCCAGACAACACAAGAGCGTTCAAGCCAAGAGCCTGGCTTATACGACACGAGTCGTGGACAAATTGGAATTTTAAATACGCCCCACATGGAGAAGTCGGGACGGACATCTGAACGATGATATATTGCATTTCCATACATATTGACACCCAAAAGCCTCTCACTATGTTTCACATAAATTTAAAGTTGTGTGAAGGGCCCTTTGTATTAAATCAGCATTTCATTTGAAAGGTATTGCAGAAAAATTAGGTGCTGTATTCGCTTCAATGATGAACACGCAATGAGGAAATATGGCTTATTTAACGGTTTTTCTTCGATTAATACGAAATCATTGGGCAGTCTGCTGGGAATGTGAATAATGCTTATCACTATAGAAGACGATAGTGAATGATGATGACTCACTTACTACAACTAGCGATTGTGGTCGAACGATGCATCGGCGCATACGGTCGCCAAGCCAGTATTGAAGGCCAGGCAGGTCAGTCTTGAAGGACTCAGCTTTTGCCAACAGGAGGAGATTGTGCTCCATCAGAACAGCGTCGGCTTACACACATCGACAGCGACTCGACCAGAAATTCTGGGAACTTGGTCGGAAAGACCCTTGTAGTCAGGTTCAAGGGAATACCACATATTCATGGCGAGCGTTATTGCTAGTGAAAATTTCCTCCCAGCCTTGTGAACATTGACATACTGTCAAAAATTGAAAAATTTTCTTTGTTTCGTTCTACTACATCTTATATGACGATCTGGTGCACAGAGAACGTAAGGACTCCTTATTTGAATTTATAGTATTTCTGGTTCTTATCTATCCAAACTGCTTTGCCTTTTTGCTCCAATTTTTAATCTCTTTTTTTAAAGCAGACTACTAGCAGTGTCCAAGAAGAATTAATCGCTTTCCATCCGAATGCTTTCAGAAAGTAACAATCGCTTCAAACTGTAAGCTTGTACAAACCAATTAATTATTCGACTTATTCGTTAGTATCCTCCAAACTTGTTTGATTTTCCACTTCATTCACCATTTGTGAGGCAACCCTCGCACAATGTCGATTTATGCTTCAATTCCAAAGACAACTCGGCGACCAAAGTGCGCGCGGTATTGCCTTGATCTCCGCACAAGCAACTTACGTGTCGTCTTCAAGTAAAATGTCGATCGTAAATAACGGTCATAAGCGGCAAATGAAACTGGCTTTGGTTCATTCCGCTGGAGTCCACGTTGAGACCAACGGAAGTATTAAAATTCCTCGCTGCAATCGCATAAATTCCAAACTTTATGACTCTTGAAGGCCAAGGTCTAGGTTGTTCGGAGTTCTTGTGTGGCGTTTGAATGGACTCGACCAGCAGTGCTTTTAGCCATTTATTCTTGGTTTATGAATTTGCGGGCTTTTTGAAGCAAATTGTAACGTGTGCTATAAGAATCTGTATTCTTGAACCATAAGACTTCCTGCTGGGTGGTCTTGAATTATAAAGCCAGTCCGCCGCGGCTTAGTGTACATACAGCTGCTTTAACCCCACGCTGGTTGTCTACTGTCTCTACAGCTGCTTCTTGGATGCTATGATGCTTCGTTGAAAGTGACACGAATGCTTTGAACCAGCACCAGAAAGAGAAGATTGGTCATGGTCAAAGAACTCGCTCCAGCTGAGATTAAGTGGATGGCAGAGTGCATGGAGTGGACTGCAGATCTCTGACGATGATGATGACTTTTATTCTTCTTCGTTTTCTTAAAAGTGCAGACGTCCATTGGGACTCGACAGGCGTTTTGGTTTGCGCACTTAACCATTTTTTCAGTGCCACTTCATGAACAACATCCTGCTATCTTGCGAAAACCACGATAAGCACTCAAATTCCTTGACTTAGATGAAGACTTTTTATAGACAGTAGGAAGTGTATGACCAATGTTTGACGTCGAGTATTGATCCTTAAAACGGCGATGGACTCTGTTATAGATGCCTTTTGATTTGCGCTTCCTATCGGTTATACTGATGGCCGATGAAATGCATTGTCATGATTTCAGGTCTTCAGGGTCTGTTTGCTTGCCTGAGTGTCATCTTGAAGGACATTGAGAAAGGTACACTTCGAAAGCGAAGGACCTGAATTGTTTTTTTTTACGGGTTCAGTGTTCAGTGAGCGAGAAAATCTAGAGGAGAAGCAACAGCGACATGCTTTCTAACCAGACATCGATGCACCCAACAAATTCTTTGTAAGGCACACACAAGAAAAGATTAACGTTGATCAGATTGCACTTTCAAAGAAAGGATCTCTAGATTGCAATAGCTCATATCAGCCACACGAGGAAATGAATCAAAGGGAGGAAATGTCCAAGTGCTTGCTAATCAGTGTTACCACAGGGAGTCTATAGAGTCAAAAGGACTAATTTTTTTTAGAATGACTAGGGAACTCATAACTTTTAGATTTGACTTATTTTTCAAGAACGAAAAATTGACAAATTGACAAAACACCTAACGTAACTTTATTTCAATTTTCATAATTTTGCAAGGTGTAAACTATGCTGAACGCTGAACGCATTCATTTAAAATGCGCACAGAATTGGCTCTGGCCAGACTTCGTGCCAGGAAAGAAATGTAGACGGATCTTCATGGATGGTCCCAGAACTAATGATGGAGTTTTCGTGGAAGGCGACAACATTGTACTGTACACCACATATGGTAAATTGCGTCGGTTTTCCAAGCGGAAACCTATGTGCTCCTATTGGCAACAAACTATATTGTGAAGGACAGGTGGACGGGTCGAAGTGTCTGAATGCAAATCGTCTCTGACAGGACGTTGAAAACTTTCTCAGGACCTGAACCTGCGCTCGGCTTACCTTGTCTGTGGTTACCGCTTCCATTGAAGGTTGAACCTCTTGAGAGTAAAGTCGTAGATGGCATGATTCTTCTTTCTTTGCTTCTTTGCTCCCAAACATCTGTAAGAAATCCGCGATAGAAGATAGAAGCAAAGATACTCTCTTCGACGCCTGTGGAGCGCATGACGACACGGTAGAGCACTTCTTCTATCACTGACCCGCCTTTGCTTGGATCAGGTGGCAGGTCTTCGGCGCTAATGTGGTGAGAGCTGATTCTGTAGGCTCTTCATCACAGTGGCGAATGCTGGACTTCCGAAGGAATTAAAGGTTGTTGCCTGGTAGTACTATGGACCAATCTTGATGCTGAGTATTCCGGTGTACTATTAAAATCTCAAAGAAAAAAAAAAAGCCAAAAAACATAATAGTTTCATTTTTCACTTAAGGGCTTTGTATTATAAAAAACCTTTGATGGGACTCATTAATTTTTAAATTACGTTTTTTAAGCTTCTGGGACACTAAATAGCTTATCCTGTGGTAACACTGGTGCTAATTCTGATCGCCAAAAGTTAAATGGCTTTCCGAGACCCGTCAGTGACTAGAGTTACAGCGAATTTGTTGAGACTAAAGTCGAATCACACACCTTAACCACTGCGCATGTGTATCATGATGATAAAGGGTTTTCGAATAGCTACCTGATAACTTTGAATTTAATTTATGAACACACTCTTTCACTGTTCTTCACACTGTCACTGTCAATTTATTGGGTAAACTCATGGTAAAGTACTCCAACGAGCAACCTTTGCAATTTTTTTACCGAAATTCGGAGTCGGTGACTGAAACTTTAAGGGCTCCATTTAATCCAATTTTCGGTCTAGTTGCCTAGTAGACTGACAATAACAAGTTAAGTCCACCATTTTCTGTCTACATATTCGTTGTGTGAAGTTCCCAGTGAGACACCGGGTTGATCGAAGTGTTGCTGCGAAAATATCACTGCCTCTCAAACGTCCGTAGCAAATGATCCAAATCTGTTAATTCCAGGCTGTTTTCAAGAATTGGGCATCGGCATTGGCTCAGATCACATTATGACGTATATCTTGGCTTACACTCATACAAGATCAAGCTGACTCAAGATTTGTAGCAGATGAACCTTTTGAAGCGACGTACGTTTGTTAAAAAAAACATTTGTCAAGTCATTATTGGAAAAACCCATTGGAAGTGCTCGTGCCCTGTCGAAGGTACCCAATGTCATTTGTTGTTTGAAAGCTGATTGCTTTGAGACAGCTTTCTCAAAAACTGTTGCTGTCACATCACGAGTCACGAGGGAAAACTAACTCTTGTCTGATATTTGTTGCAATGCAGCCCGGGGAGCGCTGTTGCCAGTAGTCAGTTCAGTTCTTCGATACATACACTGCGTCGATTTGGGCAGAAGACAGCTAAAATAAAACCAAACGAAAATCTCTGACGATGCGTGCGTCCTAGCCGAAATCGTCCCCATTAACGTCTTGGCGAATGAGTTTAAAAGGACGTTTCATAGGCGAACACTGGATCCCCTACAAACTAACATCATGAACGGGAAGTAAAAGATACACTTTGGCAGAGTAAGTGGAAGAACTCCACGAAAGTTAGATGGACAAACATACTCATCCCTGACATAGTGTCTAAATGTAAGCCGAGACGAGAATGCGGAGCATCCAGTTTTTCACTGTCGCTTTTAAGAAAACCGGCAGTAGGGCTATCTCAGAGTCAGATCTGTTAATTTGTGATAACTGTGCACTTACGAAGAGCAGATGCACCCATAATGCCATCTACATGAATATGGTGAGCTTCGCGAAGTAAAACCTAGCTGCAGTTCCGCGGGGAAGTGCTTGAAAAGATTGCAGGGTTTGTGCATGGTGATAGCATGAGCCTTTAGTATATTTTTAAGATTGTCACATCCTTAAAACAAAGAAACAACCAGGAAACGATTCATAATTCGATCAGCTCAAATTAACCGATTATCATTTGCGACTACAAAAGCAACCCATGTCGCCGTCCAGCTATGGACCTCTCCCAGCTGTCTTTTGTTTCTCTATGGAGTTCGAGTTATACTGGCGAAAAAGCAGAGTCTCCAAATCTCCATTTTAAACGAAGTAGACTTGAATAAGGTTTCATTTGTGGCACTTGTTGTCGTCTTGTGTCTCAGTGGGATGTCTTAAAACCGACCAGCCCCACAACAGTTTAATGAGACTCAGTTCTATCGGCGAATTATGTCACTCCAATCATCTGTTCAACAATTCAACAGAAATCCACACAACAGTCCTCCTCTCATGAACGTTCGTGGTCATTTTTCGAACCCGAATTTAAAGCAGACAGCCTACAGAAGTTCATCCCCAGCTTGACCACAAGTTCCACAGAGCCCCCAAATACCCACCCAAAGCGAGAGTAATCTGCAGAGATTTCATGCAAACGTCACCCGGTTCACCTTTCCACAACAATCCCTCCAGACGCTGAATCTCGTCCACCAGACCACCGCACTGGTGCAGCAGTAGCAGATCTGACCTCTTTTCCACTCGAACGACTGCAGACTGCACCGAAACCTAAAGTCAACCGCACTCACACACACACACACACTCAGCAGATGGTCTCAGCCCGATGCAGATTTCAACTCGAAGAGACGAAGAAGCAAAGTTGAGGTAGGTTACCATGGATGCTGGCTCGTCCTCCTCCCCATGCTCCACCACTCTTTCATTCACACACGGCCACGCGAAGACTGCATCAAAACAAACAGCGACACCCGGAGCGGACGAATTTTCGGTCTGCGCTGCTGACGGAGGCTCCCCAAGCGAGCACCCAGCTGATCGTGACCGAACAGCGCTCAACGCTGGCTGCCGTTTCGCTCAGAAATAAACACACAACAGAAGTGAACACGAACAAAAAGGCGACAAAAAAAAACGAAAAACGAAGCGAAACGAAACAAAAAACACAACCGATTCGAGCCCCCGTGTGTTCACCGCGTTCGGCTGTGTGTGAGTGGGGGGTGGTGGGGGATCTCTTGGCCCGCGGGGGTCGGGGGCGGGAGGGGCAATTGCATTTAGTTGTAACTTGGCCTTTGCAGTGTGCACGGCTACACTGGTGTTCGTAAGTTGTCTTCCCAAATTCCATTCGAATCGCAGACCAAAACAAATGAAGAAAAATCCAAAAAGGAGACAACCAACCAAGAGACGAAGCGAGCGGCAGCAAAGGGGGAAAAAGTTGTGTATTTTTTGTCTGCTTTTTCGAGTTTTTTTTTTTTACCTCACTCGACGGCTGCGGGATCGCAGTTCTTTTTCGTCGGTGGCGTCGGTTGGATCTATTGGTGCGAGCGCTCGCGATCAGTCTCTTCAGCAGGTACACACACTGGAACGCTGTGTCTTTGGTGTTTTCCAGCTCAACCGTGCATCGAGTGCACGGATTTTCTTGGCTCTTCGCGTTGGTCCTCGCGGTTCTGCGTGCGTTTTCGTCGGGGATTTCTAGGATCTGCACATCAGTCGATCGATGATCAGTCGTCACATAACTGAACGCGTCTCGTTTTATCGATAACTTGTTGCAAAAAAAAATCGAAAAAAAGACACAAAGTGTGTTTGCGTGCGTGTGTGTGTGTTGTGTGTGAAGGAAAGGAGGAAAGAAAGAAGGAAGAGACGCGTGGAGAAAGAGAAAGAGAAAGAGGGGAAAAAAACAAAACGGTTCCTTTCGATTTCTCAAACAAAAGTGAAATCTGTGAACTTGAACGAGACGCAAGCACTGACGGCTCGGCGCAGCGGTGGCGGTTACGAGGGCGCGACGCGCGTACAACTTTGCAAATCGAAACAGATCCACCAGTCCAAGAAGCCAATCAAAAATTCTGTGTCAGCCGCGACGTCGTTTTGATTAATTCGTGAATTTCAATGCGCTCTCCGGACTTGCACAATTCGTAGGCTAATTGTGAATCGAATCTCACTGTGGCTGCGCGACTTCGAAACAAAATCTGTGTCTGCGGCCAAGACGAAGTGTGTGCGTGTGTTACGATGAATTGGTAATTCGGCGAGCTAAGGTTGCATCAAAGTGCACTCGGCCGGTTCGAGCAGAAGCGCACAAGAAAACAGAAGCCTCTGTGTCTGTCTGGCAGGAAGAAGTTGGAGTTTGTTTATTTTTTTTGTTTAGTCAATTAATTGTCGGTTTGTCTACCCGGTTCGGTTACGTAAGACTAGTGATTAAGGCGGTTAATTGAAAGAAATTCACCAAAAATCGGCTGAAAATCGATTATCGTTCGTTTCGAGAGCGGTTTCCATTTTTTTTTTGACAAGTGTGATTACATAGCAGTTCGGCCGATTGTCTGTCGGTGTTTCAAGTTGACAAGTGAAAAGTGAATTTAATTAGCCGAAGAGAGCACGCAAATCGGATTACATTTCACATACAAGCGACTTAAAGTGGATCAGTGGTGAGTGTCATTTCTTTCTTCTTTCGCCAAATTCACAGTGTCGTCTGACGGCACCGCGGGGAAGTGGATTTCCGGGGAATTGCAGGTGAATCGATACTTTGTTGGATTTCCTAAACGATCGAACGGAGGTGTTTGTCGTCTCTTCGTGGCGTGGGTCCTCTGACGTGTCTCGTGTCGTTGTTGATGAATAAGACCAGCAATTTTACACTGTTTCGGTTGAAGGCGGCAAATGAGAGGAGTGGTTGGAATTGCCGATTGGATGTGCAAATTGGCAAACACGCGTTAGTTTTCATCGTCTGCGGGAATAGGGGCTTTGGAGTCGTCGCCCATGAAGACGCCTTTGTTTTGACAAAAGTGTTGCTGGTACGATGGATGTCGTCTCACATGAAGCCATCTTAAGTTGGCACTTTCTTTCACTAAACTGTTTCGGGTCATATCTTTTAAGACATTGCCTTGTGGGTCTAGGTGGTGCAGACGTAAGGCAGGAGAAGTGGCGATTAATTTTGATTGCAGCAGCTAATGCTCGATGAAATTGCCACTTGAGTGATATAATCTTGAATAGAGGCTTCACCTACATGTCTTTCAATGTCCATCCAATCTACTAACAAAAGTTCTAGATTCTGTGTCTACTGACAAACAACGCCTATTCCAACCCATTGCGTTACAGGCTTGGGTGATTGCGCAAAGGTTTCTTTTGGAAGTAAGCATTACTGTGATAATTTTTAATGTTCACAATGTTGAAACCTGGTGGACATTGGCTAAAGGCACTAGTGGTCGACCACCAAATCATACCTCTGCCATCCTAGATCCAAATCTGTGTATAGGTTTTATGACGAAAAGTTCTTAAAGGGGGCGATCCTTGTAGCTGCCGGGCTAGAAATGATCGAATACTAGCCAATTAAATAGAAAAAAAAATTGTTGTCTCAAAAATTGGCAGCACATAGCTGATGTCGATCTTCATCGTCGTTGAAGATCGTACCGTAGATCATACGTGAGACAACCGCTCTCAAAAGATTATAAGGCATTGTTAATCGATTAGCCATTAGACAGCACATTTACATTTTTTGACTTGACTAGAAGGATGTGAGCGGTGGTCTTTGACTCGGCGCCAGTGGGACCCACTTCACCGGATCGACTGTGTGGAGGATCTCAGCCAACTTGATATGCATAATTGAAGTGAGCTGGTACGAGGTGATGCTCCACGAAGAGGCTCATGTCCATCCAGGACTGTACCGTCATCAGAAGAGGGAGGGTTGTAATGGACTTTGTTTAATGCATCATTGTCGTTTCATTTCGTTTCATTCGTCGGTCTCTTATGCTCGCTTTTTCCATCGTGATCTTGTGCTACCTCTAGACACTTCTTCTTCATCTTTGTATGGCGTTACAGTCCGGGTTGGACCTGGGGCTCAACCAACAAACCTCTCCAACTAGCGCGATTTGGCTAGCTGTTTCCATTTTCGCACATCAAGTTGTATGAGGTCCTTCTCCACTTGGATGCGACACCTTGTACGCGGGCGTACTCTGTTGCGTTGCCCCATAGGGTCGGATGCGATTCGAACCCCTAGACACATATTTGGAAATAGGTTAGCTTTGAGTTTTTTTGTTCTATCTAGGCTTTGACATTCAATTGTTGTGTTTGCAATGATATGTAATGTTATGGCACATTCGTTCTGTGTCTTGTTTACACGAACTTCCTTGTTCCCTTTTCATCACAGTTTTAAGCTTTATTTTGAATGCCCTAGACCTTGTTTTTATTCCGTTGAAAATTTGTTGGGCCAGTTTGTTGTGATGATGTTTAAATCAGCTGTTGTATGCCCTTGGAGTGGGGATGATTCTATAAGAGAAAGTTCAAGAGAACTTTCAGTCTTTTCGAACGGAAATTCGAGGACAAAACTTTATGCCCTTTAGCTAAGGAGTGGACAAGTAAGGACGGCTTGTTGATCTATTGTACTCCTACTAGGATCACTTTCGTATGATCCTTTAGCCACTGGTGGTTGATCATACGGAAATGAGGAAGAATCGCAATCGGTTAGGAATTGCTTTCTGGCTCTTCTTCATTCACACAGTTTCTGCAGAAATAGCTTATGATACTCCGGAGCAGAAATAAGAGAGCACGGAGGTATCGTTTAGAGAAAGACCGTTTCTGTGAAGTATCCTTTTCTGCGTGAGTAAATCAAAGATTCAAGGCTAGCTCGGTGCTGTGATGAATTGGCGTTTTGGGGGCACTCTCGATTGAACTATTCACGAGGACGGTCACAGCACCGAGTGATCAAAAGTGGAGCCTACAGTGGCGAGCAAAACTGGTCGAATGTTTGTTCATATTCCTAAGTTCATATTGCTGTTAAACTTGTAAAAATTGCTCAATTTGCTTCCGGTTTTTTTTATTAATTCTTTATTTATTACTCTCATCATTCAATAACATAACATGCATTATGATGTTGGTTTTAATAAAATCTGTTTCACATATTGTAGTAGGCGAGGAGTTGAATATTAAACACAAAAATTGAAATTGAAAAATGTCCAGTAACGAGCGAATTTTCAACTAAGTCCACCAATCCACCACAGTACTACGATTGGGGAGGGGGATCAGCAATTCACAAGAGGTCACACGTACACCCAGACACGTCGCAAAAATCGCATTAAACGCTGTAAAATGAAATCAAAGGGCAAGAGAGCTTAAAGTTGGATATCTCCTTGCTCTCTTATTTCTGCTTCAAAGTGTCCCGCAATGACACTAACTGACTACACTGGAAAATTATAGATAATGAATGATGAATTTACCTTTTGCTTGTACTGGATTGATTGCGTAGCAAAAAGTACCAATGTAGCCTGACGAATGATCATAATCTCACGATTCCAACCACGTTGCCGATGACAGAGAAACTTTTTATTTTCTGTTTCCGTGGTTGTCGAACTTATCTGTCAGTAAATGTTGCCGTTGTCTTATTTTAAATAGTATTATTGTGCATGTCACACTTTTTGTGAACTTTAATTGCGATGTACATAAGCTTAAGAGACACATCTATGACAGTGGCGACACAATAAAAATACGGTAGCATTGTGGTTCTGTGCGTCAACTCCTACGCACTTGAACTTACCGCATCTAGGTTCGAACTCCATTATTGTTGGCAGCCCTTACCTGCCGAGTCCGCACTATCAAGTCAATGAAACTGCAATCACAATCCTCTTCCCTGTTCTCGTCCAGCCAATCAGTCATCCCACCTAACCACAGACGGATGTTACAATCATTTGATTTCCAGTACCTTCGCCGATCAAATAAACACACTCCCCTCCCGGTGCACTGCTCCTTCCGACTGGACATAAAACCCCTCGCAACAATTGCGGTCTAATTAAATTCCAGCCAATTTAGAATGCATTCAATTTAATGGACACCACACGAGATCCACATTAAAACAAACCAAAGCAAAAAAAAAAAACCAAACATGACACAACTGCCCCCGAGTGTCAAAAGAGCTCCGACACTCGGGCGAACAATAAAACACCTGACCCCCGCTTGAAGCACTGAGAATGCTCGTCATTTGAAAATGCAATTTTATGACCAGGAAATAACTCCATTCAACCAAGCTAAGGCCCACCTCCCCCCACTCGGTGCCGAGCCTGTGCGGTCTCATCCGGGCCCGTCTGATGTGCAGCACAATGGCGTGCCTAATCAGGCAATGATTTTCGAATGCGGTGCCAGTGGGGCGCTGTGTTTGAACAAGGCTTCTCCATTAAGTCCCGAGCACAGTGCATAACTAATTCATGCACAGACGTCATAAATGACACCTATTGTCATGAGTAAATGCCGAAAGGGTTGCCCGAATTACACCGTGTCGCCGCACGGCTCTGGCTCTGACTCTGCCGCATTGTTTCGGCTGTCAGTGTGCAGCATGGGTGCTCTCGTAAAATGCCGGCCTTATTTTCAAATTTAAAAATTGCCTCTTTCGGTGCGATGGCCATCGCCGCTTTTTTACAATTATTCATCTCACGAAGGGATCGTAAATGTTTTTATTTTATTTTATGACGGTTTTGTGGTTTTACGATACACGAGCGGACGGTCAGAATGCACTCGCCGGGGCGGTGGGTGGGACATGAACTTTTCGCATTAAAGCAGGTGATGGATGGACAATGGACATCGGCTTTAGTACATTTCGGAGATGATAATTCTGAGTTTAACAATCGTCTTTTGTGGTGGGTTTTTGAATGAGAGTTTGGTGTGCCGTCAATTTCTAGACTGAATCTTAAAATTTCTCACGCAAATCATGCAACGTGCGTCGGAGAGTGCGTTCTTGTATCAGAACGATATACTTTTACGTTGGATGACGTCGGGAGCACAAAATCGTGTTTCTGCCTTCAGACACCCTAATTGCTCAACATCAGTGCGGGTTCAGGCCAGCGAAATCCATTATTGACAAAATGTTCACATTACGGCGGATCTTGGAAAAGACCCAGAAGTTTCAAGTTGATACCCACTATCTATCCCTCGACAATAAGGTCGCGTATTACAGTATTTACAGAGTCAAGCTATACATCGCCTTGTCTTGTCTTTGGCATTCCTGCAAAACTCGTCCGTTGCAGAATGACGATGGAGAACGCCCGATGGTCCGTCAAGGTCGGTAAGGATTGTACCGAGACCTTTGATGTCAGAAAAGGACTTATATAAGGCGAGGCACTGTTATGCGATTTCTCTAACATCATTCTCGAGAAGACCGTGCTGAACTCAAATGTCAACACCAGAGGTCTGTGGAACTGCTCGCATATGCCGATGACATTGACAACATCGGAAGAACACATCGGCTTGTCAATGGGGCGTTTGTGAGCATCGAGACGGAAGCGGCCAAGATGGGGCTCCCAGTTAATGAGGGTAAGACGAAGTAAATGCTAGTACCTTGATAGTCAAAGTCCTGCTGTATGGCGCAGATGCATGAACAATAACAAAAGCGGACGCGAATATTTCTGGCCGCCTCGAGAGGAAAGTCCTTCGAATTATCTTCGGTGCCGTACGTACGGATGGTATTAGGAGGAGAAGACTGAACGACGAACTGCACGAAGCTGTACAGCGACATCAGCCTGGTCAAAAGACTACGAATCTTGTCTCAGATGGCTAAGTCACTTAGAGCGAATGGACACCAATAGTCAGGCCCGGAAAGTCTTCGACTCCAACCTCGAAGGATAACGCGGTAAAGGAAGACCACGCCCACGGTGGCACACGCAGCTAGAAGGGGACCTGAATAAGTTGAACATAGAGCAACTATCACAAGGGCTGGATGGAGAGACATGTTGGTTGATTCCCATGTCCACCCCTGACTGTATAAGAATACACGACGTCTGTGTGCGGTCGAAAATGTGCTTTGCAAGGGAGACATTTCTGGTGAAAGTAACTGCTTCATTTCCTTGTCGATCTTACGAATTGTTGTTCAGGAATATACGGATTCTTGTGTGGTGGCCTACGGTGAAGCTCGTTCTGTTGTTGATCGGACCAACTTGTACAGGGGTGTCCTCTTCGATGGTACGCAGTTTTCACTTGTCGAGATATTTTGTGGGCGCTGATAGGCAATTGTGGATATCGTTCTCGCTGTGCGGAATAGATAAGCGTAGATCATGATTGCAGTGCAATTCCACAAATAACTAACGGCAGGCAGTTAGCCTGAACCGCAATCACCAGGAAGGAGCGTCAGAAAGAGATTTTTGGCATTTCGACCGACTTTAGATGCTCCCAACAAAGCCTGAACTGTATGAGTCGTTGCAAAAAGAGAAGAAGCAGGAAACCCTCTAGACTTCTATGTTTTGAGCTTATGACAATAAACCATTCATTCTGATGACTATTCTTTTAGGTTTGGTTGAAGTCGCTGACGGCTGTTGGATAGCAGTCACACGTAGGTTTTATTCTGTGTGACCATTCCGCTCTTGATGAAGGTTTAAAGATGACTGCCACTAATGCGACTTGTTTCAGTCAGGTTGTTGCACTCTTTGACTTCCAGGCGACTTTCTATTTCGGAAGGAGACAGAGCAAGAATTATAGAGTAGTTGTTCAATAGCGCTTTCCTCCTTTTTGTCACAGCAGCAATTGCAGAAGGTCTCTGCAGCAATTGCCCTATCTAGAGCCTTTACTTCAAATGACGGTATGGCCGATTAGAACTCCAATAACAGTTCCAAGACTCTGTCTATATACTCATTCCGGTCAGTCTGAGTGAGCGACTTCTATCAATAAATTCTTGAGTGATAAAGCATTGTGTGTCAATAGACCATCTACGAATTTCAGCAGATGTCTTGCGGTGGCGGTAGGCCTGGCTGGCAGGGTATTGGTACTTATCCACTTCCCATTATCTGGAGACCCACATAAGTTCGATGCTGAAGCAGTTGGTCATCTCGTTGAGAGCAAAGATTTTGATTTGATAACGACTGCATTCAGAAATTAGATCAAAGGTTTGCTCCCAGAACAGCTGACCAGCTTGATGCTTCATTGACTTTTTTATTGCTGCCGCTAGACGGTCACCTTGTACAACCCAACTTGGCTTTATTTGGTTTCCCATGCAATACATTTTCCGAATTGATTCCGATCGAATTTCCCACGATGTTCAATTATCCCAAGCACTCACTGATGCGTCAGCGGTCGTTGTGGCCTTTGAGCAAACGCAAGTGGTGGCTATTTCTCTTTCACCACAAACCGCTGCCCATGCATTTCTGACTTAATTTACATGCAAGCACGGCGTATTTTGTCACAATTTCACAAGAAGTTAAGCAAGCGATCTCACATCAATCAAAATCGTGCGTAGAATGCGTTGGCGTTATCCGATCGCGATTCGATCCGATGTCTATCGTTAGCAATCGCGGTGCGATCAAAGAAGTCTGCTATCAAGTGATGCGATCATTTTTGCATAAATTTGACGTCGCATGATTTTTAGACATCCTTGTCGATTTGTGGAATAATTGGCTCGATTGATCCACAGTCAGATGGAGAGGATCGGCAGATCGAGCTTCAAGGTCATGCTAGTTGCTTGTGCCTCTTGCAAGTCCACCGAGGATGTAGAACTCTAACACGTCCCTAACTCGTACCAGATCGCTCAGAAATATGCCTGTCTTCTACTGAACTTGCTGAAAACTGATCGCAATGATCTCAAGCTGGAGCATCAACTTTATCTCTTTGGGACCAACTTCAACTGACACCCAATCGCTTCAAATGGCGCCCAGCACTGATCGTCGCCGGTGAAGGAGCACACACGTGCTGCTGCCATTAAATCCATTCCCATTAGGACCATATGACTGCCGTCAGGAGGTGACTGGACTGAGGATGCGCCAGATGATCTTGTCGAGCACTTAACTTAAGTGATTCCAGGGAGACCGATTTGCCTCCATCTCCACCCCAATGAACGACATCTCGGACAGACAACGCCGGCAATGATGATAAGAAAAAGACGAAAATTAAAAATCAATTAGCCATCCGCACAGAAATCCGCGCTAAAGATACAGAATGTCAGAGTGACTGCTTTGATTGGAAAAAAAAAACGTGTTTTTTTCTAGTTTCGGGGAGAAAAAGTAAAAGGGCCGTCTAACCAGAAAGCAGAGACTTTGATTTCATTCAAAAGATACGCGACACTGTCCCCCGCCGCACTGCCAACGCCATCGATGGCAGCTCCAATGTTCAAAATTGATTTGATGAGCACTTGTGTGTGTGCGCGATGAAACGCCATAAAATATCGTGTGTGAATGTCGGCAGCTATTTGAGCAGAGTTCTTCGGCTTCACGGTCAAACAATCTTTAATAGAATGCCTATGTCTACCCATGAGAATCTAAATTTAGATGCGTTCAATTTTGGTTAATGGACGGCCGATAGTGAAAGTGACTGGTTGTGTGTGGGAGGAAGTGTGGATGTTTGCGGCGGGCAATGGAGCCGCGGGGGGCCCGAGAGGATGAGATCATGGGCCGCTTTTGATCTGTGGTACGTGGAGACAGGTGACTTATTGCTCATCGTCTTGTGCATTGGATTTGAGCGATGTCAACCTTGGATTAAAGAAGAACCATGTGTGTGACTCTAGCGGCGGCACTAGACTCGGAAGCTTGATTGTGGTGGTAGCTTACGTTCGTCTATGGCTGGCATCCTCCTTTCGACTCTTTATGTGGTCAGTGCCTGATCCGGGCATTGATTCCAGCTTTGGCCATGACTTTGTGTTTGAACTTCGGCTTTGACTTAGGCTTAAACTCTGTCTCTAGGTGTGCGGCGGGTCTAGTTCGAGAACAATTTTCTGCAGCTTTTGCTATTGACTTTAGGAATTGAGCTCTAGTCTCTGACCCGTTCAATGTTGCTCACGAACGTGGCTTTGGCTTAAGCTTAGTTTTTAACTTTAGCCCCAGGGCGGACCTTGCTGCTGGGTTAGACTTAAGCTCTGTTTCCAGGTGAAGCACTAGCTCTGGCTCTGGTCTCTAGTCTCTGGTCTCTGGTCTCTGGTCTCTGGTCTCTGGTCTCTGGTCTCTGGTCTCTGGTCTCTGGTCTCTGGTCTCTGGTCTCTGGTCTCTGGTCTCTGGTCTCTGGTCTCTGGTCTCTGGTCTCTGGTCTCTGGTCTCTGGTCTCTGGTCTCTGGTCTCTGGTCCCTGGTCTCTGGTCTCTGGTCTCTGGTCTCTGGTCTCTGGTCTCTGGTCCCTGGTCCCTGGTCTCTGGTCTCTGGTCTCTGGTCTCTGGTCTCTGGTTTCTGGTCTCTGGTCCCTGTTATATAGACTTTAGCTCTGGCTCTGAGTTCTTTGCTGTGACTGACGATACGCCTTAATTATTGAGCCCTCTTTTGTGGCTCATTGTTTGATTACGGCTCTGGCTCATAATTACAAAGCACTTGCATATATCTAGGCCTAGCTTACATCACAGGCCTATTTTTTCCCACAGAGCCACAAAATTAAATGGGCGGCGCATTCTTCTCAACCAACTCCGCCCCAGTAGTGACCACTTAATTCACGCAACAGCCGTCCGCATTACCTCAGAGCGCCGAAGAGGTAATGACTGTTCCTAATTATGTCAGTGTGGCATGGCATTTCCCCCGCCCGGAGCCGCTGTTGTCTGACCACATTCAACCGCAAACAATGCACAATCGACGACACTTGCCTTTTTGTGCGAATTTCAAGCACCCAGTCCGTTCCTGGGCGGCAACACACACAACTCGCATCCGCGACAAATCAACATGCGATCGGTCTTAATGTGCTCACAGCTGTTCTCGCATTTTGCGATCAATCACTTAAAGCCACACTTAGTCGCGGCAATACTCGTTCACTTTCACTGGAGTGACCCTGGAGCGCGATTGGTCGTTATCTAAGCCGAAAAGAGAATTGCCACCGCGAAGCAGACAAACATTTGATCGGCGCTCCTTAGATGCCACTTCCGGGTCGAAACGCAGATCAATCTTTGCGCGATTGATTGGTGCGGTGTGGGCCAACCGCAGACTAATGAGACGCGGAATGTTCTCGGTGATGGACACAAGGTTGCGCGCACATCGAACAGACAGTTTTTGATGCAGACTGATAAGAGGTTTGCAGATGATATCCATCTGATCTACTTGGCGGTCAAAGTGAGTCAGGAAAAGCATCACTGGCAGCCACACTGTGACGCCGAATGTCTGGCATTTGTCTCGTGTGTAATCGTTTAAATTTGGACACGATTCGAGGTGATTCAGAATTTCCGAGAGATCCGCGGAGATGAGTGTTTTCTTGAAACGACTCACATCAAATTTTCGTGGGTATTTAATTGTTTATGCTGTGGTTCCGCAAGCAAACAGAATCGTCTCATCGTCTGACTAATCGGACATAGTCGGATGCGAATCGGGAATGTGACGAGGGTGCGTGCTCGTCTCTTGAAGGAGGCTTTGCTGCTAATTGAAAAAATATGAAGGCCTTTTGGCAGGCAACCCTATTCCGACCTGTTTTCTCGCTCTAGATGTCGAACCAAATGATTCCAGACAATTCCAGACAGACAACGTTTAATCATCATGACGAAATTGTTTGGCGTCACCAATAGCCTCGCATTCAATGGCCGCCTAAGCCGAATCTCTCTGTGCATCTAAGGAGTCATCATAGTCAACTGACTTGCTTCCCAGAATAATGGAGTCTTTGTTCACAGAGTTCGCCTTTATGTCTCTTTTCCATTTGCCTTTCTTGCATTCAGGTCCAGATATGCATTGAATATTCGTTTTTACAGGAATTACAGCTTAGGTCGACTTCTGGTGTATTTATTTGATAGCTCCCATTTCCGGAACCAGTAGATGCTTGCTACCATGTTATTCATGTCCCCCAAATCAATGATTTCGCGCCCTCAATTTGCCTTGTACGCGTTTTAAGAACTCTTTCATCTTCTTCGACGTCAAAAGCAACCTGTGACTGCTTCACTTTAAATTAAATCCTTATTTTGGGAATTCGGGAGTTAAGTACATATGTATTGTTGATCTTGCGATAAATACGATACAGTCCTCTAGCCCTCTATCGATATGTTTCACTGCTTAACATGCTTCACATCTCCTGTGATGGCGTGAACTAAAATGTTTCATTTCAGATCATTCTTCCCGTGTGCTCGTCAATTTTAGCGTCTACAACCTTGACGCAACAGACTCCGACTTAATGCCTCATTAGCTGTTTCTCGTAACAGTTCTTGCCTTCAGGTTCTGCCTTTTCTGGCCCATCTAACACCAGAGGCGTTAGATGCTGTGATGCCTGTGAAGAGTATTCGTTACCTTTACAATTTGTTAAATCAAGCAAACAAGCTCGCACTTAGAACTATAGTCTCGAGGAACAAAGATTACTTAATTCTCTTCTGAAAGTTTCAGTGCTTCAAGTCAAGTCTGGGATGATCAATGTCTGGTACAGAATTAGTTGGGGTCCTACTGAAGAAGGATCAGCACAATGGTTGGCAAGTCTTGTTCTTCTTTCGATCTCTATCCCTGACGTCAAACTATTCCATTTTTTATGATTGCTGTTTGCTTATGAAGTCTTCCTCCAGTTAGCAGCCATCATCGGAGAAAGAATTTGATGTGCAATCGAAACTGCTGAGTCAGAGACTGATATTAGTTCTTTAAAACTATTTTTTAATAAGAAATTGGCCAGCAGGAGAGCTTCGACGTCAATTGCCTGAGATCATCTTTGAAGAGTACAGAACAGGGAATCTTGACATAAAGGGAAGATCTAAAATGTTCGAAGTGTGATCTGGAATTTCATTATATTCTGCAGAGACCTTCTTCTGGTAACCCTTGTTTACTTAGACTCTCCCTGTGTTTGCAGTGCCCTGTTGGGATACGGAAGTTGCTCTTAGCAATTTTGATACACCCCTCAGACCCTCTTTTGTTTTTATTGATCTAGTAGTTTCTTGACTTGCTTCATGACATAAGCTTTGTTTTCAGCCTCTGATCGGTTCCTTCTTTCTTGTTCTCTGAATTCTTGTCGGAGGACGTTGTCTCCTATAGCGCAGATTGGTTCTGGGTCTGTGAAGGGTTCCGATGCTGGGGAGTCGGCCTTTCATTGCCTTCGCTCTGCCTATAGGCAGGCATCCAGCACAGTTTTATCTCCTACTCGCATCTCTCAGCTTCTGTATTCATTTTCACATAAGGCTTGGACTTGATGATATAGAACTCTAGTGCCATGATTCTAGCTCCACTATCAGACATTATTTCTGTGTGGCACAGTTCTTGTTAGCAGTGATTTAAAATCATTTGTCATGGTATATACAATTTTGATTAAATAATGCTGATGCGTTTACCCATGGCTTCGAATTACTTTAACCGATGTTCAAATATGCCTACCCCACCAGTTCTTGGTCCGCGCGTATACCATTTTACTATGGATTTAGTGGTCTAGTCCTCTTCGGTGTTGAGTTTTATGGTTTAGTCGCCTTGTCATTCGAGACTGTACTTGTTTAGTTTAAGCACGCCTAAGTTGTGGGCTGTGGTGCTGCGGTCGGACGCTCTAAAATTGTGAAAAATTACTTTCGCACAACAGTTCACCTATGCTAGTTTCGCAAGTTTGCTTAAGCCTCAAGCTCTCAAGCCATCGCTCATTAGATCAAATATATCCCAGAGCAGATCATCAGTTATTACAAATATTAGAACAGCTTGTTGGCAACAATATTCGGCGTGGAGTCGAAATGCCACTTTACGGTGAGAGTAAGGCACTCCTTTTCAAATGAGCAATTAGTTCCCTATTCCCGTGCAGACCGAAGCTAACTTCAATCACTTAGCGCAATCGCACCATTTCAACACTATTCGTCAGACTTTCCAGGAATGTCTGATCACATCCACTTTTTACGAGCTACAACGTCTTACTTGCCCACAATTCACATAGCGACTTGCACCAGTAAGGCATCACATAAACTCTGACTTGCTCAAGCAACTCTTCATAATATTATCACAAGCCAGTGTGGCACAAGCTTTACACACCCTGTCCCCGTTACGTCACTCGCGGGTCAACAGTGCTGCCAGACCAAACCGACCGACACTTACGCAACAGCGAGCACATATTTTTGCAATTTTTCTGTAATTTCTTTTACGAGCCGCACTTGCCCCACATACTCACCGACCGGCCGCACCCAGCCCCGGGCACATGACTCGCGCGATGGAAATGATATCTTTCCCAGTTATAAATGTCACTCAAGGGTGCGTCGTAAAAGCGCGCGCCAATGAAAGATTGCAAATACGGAATGGCATCGGCCCCGCCACGTAATAAACCTAGCCAACAGTTGACTGCTGCGCACTTGGGGCACCAGCAAGTAGAGACGAGCGGAGAAAAAGAGTGCATGTTAACCTCTGGGAGGTTAGTGAACCCGTCACAAATTAAGAAAATTTCATAAATTTCACGAAAGTCACAAATGTCAGATGCCATGTCGAGCCCAGCCCAGGAGGGGCAGAAAAAATGGTTACGAAACGTGCGCAGATACTCCCTCGACCAAGTCATGAGAATCTCCGGGTCAGTGGATGTGGATGGATTCTTTGACTGACACGATGCCCCGGGGGCCAAGTGAGTGATTCTGAGACTGAGACTCCCGACGCGACGACGTCGAAAACTTCCTGACAAGCAGACGCAATTTGCATAAGAACCGTCGCTCGTGCGGCGGCGGTGAAGTGGCGCTGGTGGTCGGTCTCCGATGCTTGCGGTGATTAATTATAAATTAATTGCCGTCAAGGAAACGCTCTTTATCTGCGTCCATTGTTACACTCGGCAGATTGGGCACATTCAACGCACTTCGACGCATCGGCCGCTTTGAATAGACTGAACAAGATCTTCTGGGACCGTCGTGCGGATTGGATTCGACAGACAAACAAAACAAAACAATAACCGATATTTGGGCATTTAAATTGAATATTTGATGAGCGGAAACAGACAGTCTATTGGATGACATCTTTCCGCATTTCAGGCGATCAGGTAGTGAACGAAGTGGAAATTCGTGTTTGTAATTTGTTACCACTCGGGGGAAACCTTGCGGATGTCAGCTATTTACACCAATTTGTATAAATAACTGAATTTTTATTCGAAGGTGTGATGTATCGAAAGTGATTTGTGGGGCTGTCGACTCGCTGTGCAAGCAAGCACGGAAGTCAATGGGACGCTGATGAGGTGTGGGAGATGGACGACGGGAGTGACGTCGTCGGCGCGTGTTTCCTCTTGAAAAGCGTAGAGGAAGCACGGTATCTCTCTTGCTTCTGAGACTCTTCAGTACCTGTGCCAGCTGAGGTTTTCTTCAGATCAGGCAAGTCCCTTGTTGCTTGTCAATATGGTGTCCCAAGTGGACAATTGGCCCGAAGTTCGCTGTTAGAAAATTTCGATCTAAACATCATCTTCCTCAGCACAGTCTTCGTAGTCTTGATCGTGCAATGTAGAATCAGTCTACTGCTCCGCTTAATGGTCAGTCTAGTCAGTCTAGTCAGTCTAGTCAGTCTAGTCAGTCTAGTCAGTCTAGTCAGTCTAGTCAGTGTAGTCAGTCTAGTCAGTCTAGTCAGTCTAGTCAGTCTAGTCAGTCTAGTCAGTCTAGTCAGTCTAGTCAGTCTAGTCAGTCTAGTCAGTCTAGTCAGTCTAGTCAGTCTAGTCAGTCTGGTCAGTCTAGTCAGTCTAGTCAGTCTAGTCAGTCTAGTCAGTCTAGTCAGTCTAGTCAGTCTAGTCAGTCTAGTCAGTCTAGTCAGTCTCGTCTGTCCAGTGTCAGTCTCGTGGCTCCTCCTGGGGTTGGGCGCTTGAATTAAACCACTTTTTGGTCTTCTGTTGGGCGCCACGAATGTATCCGTCGCTCTCTTTAGGATACCCATCCTCTCATCGTCTTCAAGTGGAAAAATCCGAAACTCTTGAAATGTGGAACGAAAGGCGGCTAATTCCGAACACTACATGCGTGCATCTCTGGGCTGTTTGTTGCTCGTTGCACTTTCCATTTGAAAATCATCCCACGTTGACATTCCGATCCGACAAGCCTTGTAGTCAGTAAACAATGCAAACTCCTTTCCATTCCTCATCACCATTACCTAGCCATTCATCTCGAGTGAACGACGATCAATCAGCAAATTCAATTAAGACAACCGCAGGAAAACTCACCGCATCGTGGAATCTTAAGATTTTCCTTTCATCAAAATGTCACCCATTTTTGCGGTAATTTGTTGCTTCACTGCTCCGCTCGGTAAAAAGCAACAAATTAGCCGGCAGTTGCGTGTACCAACGATGCAGCCGCTAGGCACTCATTGGACAATCAGCGCAATCGTTTGATCCACGGTGAGCACACATTCCAACCCGATCCTGACAACTTGATCGGCGAAGCGCACCGCGTGATGCAACAAAGACACGTCTGAATGGAGAGCTAATGACTGTTTCCCCGGTGAAACTTTTGTGTCAGTGTGGCATGGGATTTTCCAAACTCGTTGAAAGTCTTGTTGTCTTGTGAATGTGGACTAAACCTGTATCCAGCGAGCATGTCCGTCCTGCGTCAGGGTGGTGGATATGAGGTGGACACTCAGGGGCTCCGACTGGATAGCTTATTGATCTGATGTGTTGTATTGCCGAATACCATTTTACATTGCAGACTGATGCCCTTGATGACAGTTGCTGTCGTCCAAGCATACAACAAGTGGCGTGTCCAGGAACGCTACAACCTCATCTAGAGTCGTACCTCAGTGGCATGTTTGACATCATGTCACAGCTGATCGTTTCAAACCGTGGCACCTAGATCATGCATCCTCCTTTCTAAACAAGTCACTGAATCAAGTGCTTCCTCATACATTCTCCTCCCCAAGCTCCAAAAGTGCACAACTCATTCTCACTCTTCAAATGACATTCAAAAAACAGTCCAAACCACGCTAGCCCCCGGGGAATCTCATCGCCAGCATCACATTCTAGTCTAGTCTTCTTGAAAATTAAAAAATTCCCCGGCCATAATTGCGCCAAGCCTGCCTCCGAACGAGAACCCCCGTCAGCCACACGGGATTGCACGGCAAGTCAAGCCTTCACTCAATTCGTTGACTCCCCAAATTATATTCATTTGTGTGGTTTTCGGTCCGCTGCGATCAGTCCTCGGCCATCAATTAGCATCTTTATCTAATTGGAACAGATCTGTTTAGAGCCGGAGCAAACTGGATTGCGCGAGCGATCCCGTCTAGTTCGGGAATTAAAAACACAAAACTGGATTTAATTTGAACTCGTATGGATCACCTGTTGTGTGCCCAGCAGCACGTACTGTGGAGGGAATCGCTCGGATCTTGGCGATGATGAGGGCACATCTGTGCGGTCAGGTGACAGTGTGGTTCTCGGGGAGAAAAAACAAACCCGAATATAATTGACTTTGGGAATCATTTGGATGACAGTTCTGTGGGGAGATCTGACTGATGACACATTCATTTGCTTTCTGAAGTGGGAATTCCACAATCGATTTGGTGGTTCAGTCTGATCGAACTCTTGACATTACGATTGACTGACAATTCTGACACTGCGCGTTATTCATAAATTGAGTCTTCTGAACGCACCGTACTCCACTGAAGTACGGTTTAATAAGTGCTACAGTCATTCGATGCAATTCATGGGTGAATCCAAAGAATGTTGTTAGTGCTTTGGTTCTATCCCAGTTCTATCTATTTACACTCGCAAAGTAGGACTAGGAATGCCCTTGCGTGTCCGGAGGCAAGTTGTGCAGTGTAATCACTTTAATTCACACACGCTGATTGAGGTAAAGTCAAAATGAATACGACGAGGAAGTGGCAGTCTATGTCCTAATCCAGATCATCCACAATCGATTCACTAAATTTCACCCAAATTTGGGCAGCGGTTTCTAAGTTAGAGCTCCGCAAACATCCAGACAAGCAATAATTCCAATTTACACTATCAGTACGATTGTTGGTTTGAACCATCCATGGACGTGACCATGCGCAAGAAAGACGCCCTCTGAAACATTTTCTACATAAGCCATTAGTGGACTGGCGTCGCCAATAAACTTCGCCCAGAGTCACTGTGATTCGGTCTGACGTCCGCTCAGTTGTTAGCTTACTCAGATGACACGCCGAAGCGTCAATGGACTGATTGTTAGCTTTAAGACAAAAGCCTCCACGTAAGTCTGAGAAGAAGAACGTATTCTGTCCTCAAGGATTGACAAACAGCATCGACGTCTTCGAAAAATCATGCCAATATATAATACGAGTGGCGTTACAGCCCGTAGAGGGCCAGGGTATAGCTTGTCAGCAACCACCCGTGTTGTGCGTGCTATTGTTCTGTCACGAGTGGAAGGGATCGACCGTTTTATTCCGACACCGAACGGCCAAGTTTGAGAAGCTTTTTTCTAAACAGTAAATACTCTTTGAACATTGTCAGTGACTCGATAGAAGTGGGGCCGTGAAAATTATGTTTTCTCGCTCGGACCAGGGATCGAACTTGAGATGTCGAGATTCGAGTGGGTCGACGCATGTACCCACAACACCACGGGCCACCAAAAATCGTCCCAATGGTCAACTTTAATTTCGAACTAGACTTCATGATGTGTCTCGGCTCAGCAGGGGACAGAATAGTGATTAGTTAGATTTGATCTCACGTCAACTTTTTTCCAACGGATTGAAGTAGAAATCTCGAGTACCAATTTTGGGTTAATGCTTATGGGGACTTTTCCACCACCTTGGTAAAATATGAGATCGATTTCTGATCTCTGCTTCTTTTTATGTCGCAGCACCCGGCTATTCTTACAACTCCACAGCGATTTGGAACATATACCATCACGTTTTCGAGTCGTGATAAAATCTTAGTGATGCTGGGGCTAATCCACCCTAACCAGATGTCTTTTCATGAGGACTCCGATCCTACCAGGCAGTCGATAGAGAGTCGTCGAGCAGAACCAACGATCAATAAATAGGACTAAACAAAGACGAAGGTGTTTTATTTCGTGTGCTTGTAACGCGGAGAAGTGGAGACTAACTTCTCCTCCGCGACTTTGGGTCTTAAATCAAAGCCATAATGATGCTCCTAATCGACTAGGCTGAAACCAATACAGGCCTAAGAGGCTTTACTCATCCAGGCACCAGACTGAAGCCGTTGTTCATGAGCTCGTGATCGTTGTTATAACGAAGGAAGAACGAATCCTTAACCAGTGGCTCTAGCTCAGAATTATAGTTGTCTCTCAAGGCATGGCATGCCCTATCTCGGCTATGTACCGAGGTTAGGTTAGGTTACGTTATTGGGCTGCCACAAAAATCGCCGACACACTAAATAATACCCCTGATCGACAACTTTGATGATCCCCAACCGAAGGAGAAGCAGCAGTGGACAGTACAAATAAAGTCAGTACCGAGCGGAATACCATTTGTCAAGCACTGCATCAACCTTCGATCATGGTTTCGGAACTTCCATAAGCTAGATTTTTTTCTTCCTGTGTCGTGCTTCACTGTGCTCCCTTGGCTTCTATTGCAAGCTAAGCTGTCAACAAGAAAATAAGGTTTGTCCTCTCTGATCTCGTCATTGTACACGCAATTTTTTGGATCGATTTTGACATGACGCCTTTTTTCATAAAAAATTCATTTAAATTGAAGAACCTTGTGTGTGTCGGACATAAGGATCTATTGTAGCCCCATCTTTTGTTCGAGGTCTTTCAGTGCTGCTTGTAGAAATTTGACAACTTTCCTAGGTGGAATTTCTTGAAAGTGTCTCTCTTACTGACGTCCTATTTATTATTTTGAATAATTTTTCTTTGAGACATTGGGTCCATCTTCTTCTCCTCTCCTTTCCGGTAGCCAAAAAAACATAGATGTGCGGACTCAAACAGCTTGCGAAGAATGTTGGAGTCTCACAACTGACTTGATGCCCAAAACATCGTCGATGGGCTTTTACTAGAGTTCATCCACACAGTCCTTGAATCTTGATGTTGCCTCTCTGATTGTCCTCAGCGGTCTTATCTAAGTTCGTCTAATGCAGACTGCGCCAACGAATGCACAGGGGATGCTTTGAAGCTGCTGACAACCCTGACCGTATACAGAATAAGCTTTCTGCTTCAGTAATAGACTGCACTGCATCAAATTAGCGAAACTTCTACCAAAATCCATCCTTTCGTAAGGCCACTCCTCATCAAGCAGACACAAGAGTATGCTCGCCACGAGAGGGGATTCACAATTGGCAACGGCAATCCATCGTCTGTTTATGCAAATTTCGGAATTCTCGGGACTCCATCAGTCTTGCATTCCAGCATTTAGTTTCTAATCCACCGTGTACGTCGCCAGCTGAGACAGTGCCCGGATCCAGCGCTCCTCCATAATTATCAATCGTTTTTTTTTTATTTTCATTTTTGTGATTTTTTTTTGTTTTGATTTTTTGGAAAAAAATATGCTAATCTTGGGGACTTGAAGAACTCGTTGGAATTTCGAAAGTAGTTTGGCGAGCAACTGGCCGAGGGACGTTTCAAATGAGTTCCTCCTCGAGCGGTCCCAGAGAAACGTGTATTCGCAGCGGATTCGTCCGATAAACATTCGATTTCGAGATGGAATTGCGCATGCAGTCAGATTGCTGCAAGATCAGCGATAAGCGTTCTATCAGTTCTTGATGTGAGACGACATTTCGTGTGCGACGAGACCGATCTTGCACTGAAGTCGAGCGACCAGGAAGACCGCACGAGCAGCAGGTGGAAAGGGAAAGTCAGGCATTCTGATATAATTCGTAGACGAAGTGGGTGCAGCTGCTCGAAAGTTGACGGACATCATGGCCAGAGTGATGAAATGATTGTCGTAACCGGTCTTGGATGATGGAGCAGACATCATGTCTGGTGTCGATTTGCAGACCATTGGCCGCGGTGACCTTCAAGAGGGAACACTTCCTTTTGACGACACGCGGGAGTGAGCGAAAGCACGCGGTACCAGTTTGTGCCAATCGCGGGTGTCGATCAGATCAACGCAGACGTGATTGATGACGACAACTAGCGGTGGGTCTGGGAAGAACTTTAACGAGGGGGAACTAATCGGTTTGATGAATATCGAGCTGCGACAGATGTGCTTAGGAGCGTGTAGCTAATTTATTTTATGCACCAAACCGTAAGATGTCTACTCTGCATGAAGATGGTGAATAATTACGGGCACTTTTTAGACGAGGGTGCTATGTGGAGCCATGTCTAGCAACGAGCCATGCTGGGGCTTTTTGAAGAGGCTTCATCTGATGACATCTCGTTGCCATACTTGAAACTAGGGAGATGGAACTGTTTGAGTGTAGAAAGGGTCAAATTGTACTCTCGCGCGTTTGTGTCGACAGCGACCTGGTACTATAAAAATTTTTGAGGCATAGGCAACCGCTGACTTACTTATTTCCCATGCCAACGAGCCATGCAAGGTATCAGCCTGCCCTAAATCATGTACCGTCGTGGGAACGCTGCTCCCAACTTCCGGGTGCTGACGTCTTACCTTCACGATGACTTCGTCTCTGTCCCTGAGGTTCGGTCGTTGTCAGGAGGTTTGCAATCGAAGACCCTCTTAGTTGGAGCATAAGTGTCAATGCGCTAGACATGGCCGATGTACAGCAATCTAGGTCCACAACAGCTCGTTGAGTTCGTTTTGTAAGTCTTGCGGGCGGGACCATATAACCGACTAAAAATTTTTTTAAGAGCACCCAGAATTGAATATGCTACGATGCCACCTCACAACTGACTTACTTTCCTGAAACCATCATCATCAATTGAACAGTTCTTCAAACGATCACAACATGAAAACAGATGGTAATACAAAAGAAGAGAAGAGAAGAAGACGCTGTTACGTAAGCAAAGCGAATTTAAAAATTAAAGCACGCTACTGACAGACTCAGACACATTCAACATGGTGCTAGGTGTGCTGCAGAAGTATGGGCAGTGCTGCGACACGTAACTAATGCTTTTGGTACTTTGAGAGACTTGAGGCCAGAGCTCAGTTATTTTGAAAAAAAACAGAGTAGTAGCATTGCCAAAGCCAGTTCTGCGTCGGAACTCCACTACCATGTCATCCGTGGAGTTTAAATTTGCCCCGAGCTAGGCAAACATCTTGTGATTTTTGCCCCAGGTGGTGTGTAGCGGATCGATGGTCGACAGCATACGTATATGTAGAGTCTAAGTTGACTGCCATTAGTGCGAGTGTTTTCAGAGGCAATTGAAGGATTCAAGAGCAAATCCAGAAATGAGCGTGTTCCACAGAACTGATTTTTTAGTGAATTCGGACAATTAATCCATTACACGTACTTCTTCTTAGCGTGTCCTTCCTCATTGTACTTAACAGCTCCAATTGCTTACTCATTGGCGAACTCAAGACGATTTCGATGTCATCTGCGTAACCCAGCGGTTGGACTGACTAGTACAAGATAGTGCCTACCGTGCTTACAGCATGCAACCGAGTTACCCGTGTTGTGGCTATATGCATGGACCCCGACGCACTTCGACCTCGGCGTCTAGGTTCGATCCCCTGTACGACCAAGATAAGAATTGTCACGGTCCGACCTCACTGACACTGCAGGTCCCTTGGTCACATTATTTAGTTCCTTGAACCCAGAGGCTTTGAGCTCTGCCTGACTATCTGCATGACTTGAAAGATACTGTTCATCGCGTTAAGTTTTGGATTTTTAAGTCTTGCGATGCACTATATAGACCCGTGCCGAACCCTCTTCTGCGTTGAAAATCGATGAAAAGTAGGTATTCATCTGCTGAAACTCGTTGGTCTTCTGCAGAGTTAGTTTGAGCATGTAGTTGATATGCCAGAAGTCGGACTGGTACGTGCTAATTATTGCGATGCAAAACGGCTTTAGTCGCTCACACAGTACTCTGGACAGGATCGTATAGGCGACGTTGTGGAGTAGGAATGTGCCTCGGTAGCTGTTGTAAGAGGCAAAATCGTCTCTAGTAAAAATAAGGCATGTGGTGGCCCGTGACGTTGTGGGTATGTGCGTTGACTCCAAGCTGCTCTGTGCGACAAAAATAATTTTCACGGCTCCACCTCTTTCGAGGCACTAACAATGCCACTAGTCACAGAACAATAGCATGCACAACATGAGTGGTTACCGAGAAGATAGGTTTGGGCCCTTTTAGCCTGCTTCTTTGGTTGGCGCTACAGTCCGGGGTGGACCTGGGCCTCAACCAACATGCCTCTCCAGCCAGCACGATCTTTCGCCAGCTGCCTCCAATTGCGCACGCCAAGTTGGTTGAGGTCCTTTTCCACTTGTGTGCGCCATCTAGTGCGAGGACGTCCTCTGTTGCGCTGTCCCAATGGCTCGGAGTCGAAGTTTCTTCGGGCCGGATCTGTGGTGTTCATCCGCTCTACATGACCTAGCCATCTTAAGCGTTGGATCACAAGACGCTTAACTAGGTGCATGCCGCTGTACAGCCCATACAGTTCGTGAGTGAATCTTCTCCGACAGACGCCATCAACGCAAACAGGACCAAAGTGAACTTTGCTCTCACAACAGCCAAGAGCTTCTTCATCCGCTTTCAATAGTGTCCATGTCTCTGCGCCATAGAGCAGGACTGGGATGATCAGAGTGTTGTACAGAACCAACTTGGTCACCTGTTTCGACAGGGGGCTCTGTTCAATTGCCTTTTGAGTACTTCTGCGCTGTGATGAGCAGTCACTCAATTGACCGATTTACGAGCGGGCAGTTTTCTGTACATTTCGAGACGCAGACGGGAAGCCCAAGACCAAACATCAATTAAATAGATCGTGCGGCTGACTAAACAAGTACCTAGGTCAGACACTGATTGTGCACATTTGCACATTGCACACATAGTGGGAGAATGCCACCATTCACTCTATAAATGATCTTCCCATTCGCCTAAGATCACCGCAGAGCAAATTAAGTAGCATTCGCCAGTGCATGTAGTCTGCCACAAGTCAGCCTCCTCCCACCAGCCGACAAATGCAAATTGTAACCGCCAACAAACTCACCCACTCTGCTTCCTGCAAAGTCCTCCAAACAACTTAAACGCCTCGATGAAGTCATACCCACCACCACCACCGCCGCCAATCACAATGCCGGTCATCAGCAGAAGTTGCTTTGCTTCCTCTTGCATGAACCGACAACGCCGCGCAGCCGCGGCCCATCCTCGGGCGTCGTTAGCGCTGCCACCGGGGCCTCACTCGTGATTTCACAACTTTCGCTTTCACTAACCGCCCGCCGCCGCCTGGAGTCCTCCTTCACTCGCCGGCGCGGCGGCCGTCTAAGCAAATCTCACTCGAGTACGCCATAAGTCACAGGCCGCCGCTGAGGCACCACCATGCCATCCATCCGAGTGATAATGAAGACATGCATTTGCACATCTGAGCACACGAGCATCGCCTCCATCCTCCACACGCGCTGGGTGACCTGGTTTTTCTCTCTCCCTCAATGGAAGCTGCACAAGTTCCTGCGTCCCACTGCTCACACCGAAACAGGTACACGCCCTGCCACGGGACGCCCGCAGGGGGCCTCGGCTGAAATTTGTTTTATCAGAAGAAAGTTTTTGCGTGCACTTAGACCCAACCGGTTGCGAGTAAGCAGACCGACCTCAGCCGACATACAGCGCGAATGCCTAACCACACCTGTGCCTGAATGCGGCAACGCACGAGCACTAGGGCATCCACGCGGCGCGGCTCCAAATTCCGGCAGACGTCCGGCGCGGGGGGCGCTGCCACATGTGTATTGTGTACGTCCGCGGCAGAGGTATCCAAAGGCAAGGCGTGCTGCTGCGCGCCGCCGTGTACCTGTCTGTACACCGTGTGAGCAGAGTGTACTCGTATTATGTTGCAATTGTTTTTGTCAGATTTGTATCTTGTGCGATGAGTAACCGAGTTTTGTAGGACGCGGATGTTGGTTTTTGTGAGCGAGTTACGTAAATCGGATTCGCCTTTGTGTGCTGATCTCGTTTTCGTTGCGGCCCTTGTTTGCTTTCGGTGATGGGAAGCGCATCGCATTGATGGCGCGGCTGTTGCGGTGATGTGATTCAAGTTCATTGTCCATAGGCCGCACAAAAGAATTACGGACAACTCTCTTGTGGAGTTTCGGGAAATGCCGCTCGGGCGGCGAACAGCATTGTTCAACTGAAAGCGGGGGAAAAGTTGGTTGTTTCTTTATTCGTTCGCTTGCATTGTGGTGTTGGGTGGCGGCGGAGGACCATATTGTCGAAGAAGGTGACGCGTCAGGTCGCGTGCGAGTCCATGTAGGGAGATGGGGAGAGAAAATGATGAGATGGTTGTTGTTCGGGTGATGAATCGCTTTTCACTTTAGCTTGAAGGAATTACCTTACCTTACCCTTGGAAGGCACTTTCTTTGGTTACGCAAGGGTAACTTGTGGAGTGACCTGCAGCGCGACGGAACTTACAATTGGTGCACAAATTGACGAAGTATGGTCAATCACGCTTGGAAGCTTCCGTCGATCTTTGACCTGTGATCAGAAGAACTCTGTGCGACCATAAGGGGGGCACAGGCTTTTGTCCTGAAAGCAATGCATATGTCCCCCGCATCCACCTCCTTCTGCGAGTTTCCATATATCACCTCAAACATCCCATGCCGCTTTCCGCGAAATGGCAACATGAGTCGTGGGAACGGGAAGAAAGTCACCATGTCAGGTGAGCACGGAGCTTGCACAAGATGAGATGTGTGAGCCGATGCGTTGTCGTGATGGAGAAACTACGAGCGCTTCAACTCGTCTCATGCTCATGCCCTAAACAGATTGCATAACGCTCTCTACCGATCAACGAGACTCCCATATGGACTGCTAGCTCTTCGATGTTCACACGATGATCTGCGAGGACAATTTCCTTCACATTTACGATGATTTTGTCTGCCGTACTGTTGGATGAACGATGGAATTCGAGGTTAATCATCAACCACACTACGACCCCGCGTTGGTTGCGATGTTGTTAAAACCACGGAACGTACATAAGTTCTTCATGGCTCTTCATGGTCCATTGACTTTAGACAGTGTACAGTTCGTGATTGAATCTTCTATCTCTATCCCTGACCAATTCGCCGGTGTAGCTATCCATTGTGATGGCCTGTTGTACGTCCTTTTTTGAAGACAGCCAAGACTAGACCAATATTTTCTAAATTCGTTACCAAGCTCATTGAAGCAGCTTCTGTATAAATGCTGCATGCAGATCGTTTACGTGTCACCTTCATTTGACTAATGACATCCATGTTATCCGCTCGCACAGCTGAGAAGTGGCTATAAGAACATCGTCAGTTTTGGCTTGCGAATCCTTCCCCATTTTTTTCAAGAGTTGATGTAGTCATATGTAAATTCGCCAGCTTAACTAAAACCATCATCGGGATCGATGACTGCATTCTTGATCTCATTAGAGCAGCAAGGAATGTCTCTCACTATTTTAGATGACCGGACAAGCGTTGTTTGGTGAGTCATTTCTCTCTCCCTCGTTCCCTTTAGCTTCTTAGCTTGTCTGGTCGTCATCGCCTTCCTTCGTATTTTCCAGGAGCTCCAGTCCGGAGAGCAAATCTGATCGCTTGCGGTCTTAACTGGCCTGGCAGTGAAGAGTGAACGAATCAGATTGTTTTAGATTTTCTCTTAAATGGGCAAAACCCGTTTTGAACTTTAAATACCTATGCATCGATAATTGGTACAGTCAAAGGGACGTACAAATCATTTGTAACGGGCAGTGAAAATCCACTCCAAAACCAAATATATGCTGTCGAGCAAAAACGATCGGCGGCACACCACCTAGTCCAAAACGTTACAATCGACAGCTACAATTTCAAGGTAGTAAAGGCGTTTGTCTACCTCGGGGCAAACGTAAACTCAATGTAGCAGTGGAGATCCGACGTAGAATCGCCCTTGGCAACCGGTGCTACTTCGGTTTGTCAAAATAACTGGGATCGAAACTCCTGACTCGAAGGACCAAAGTCGTGCTCTACAAAACGCTCATTCTGTCCTGCTTTATGGAGCCGAAAGCTGGTCATTAAGTAAGACTGCAGAGCTGATTCTTGGTGCCTTCGAAAGAAAAATTCTACGTCGGATATATGGTCCCGTCTGCGACGAAGGCTAATGGAGGAGAAGACACAACCGCAAACTCTACGATCCGTACAAGAATGTGTATGTAGTCCGGAATGCAAAAATCCGTCGACTACACTGGCTCGGCCACATCGAGCGACTGGGCAACAACGCTCCAGCAAAGAGGGTCTTGGAATCCGAGCCTCCTGGTTCGAGAAGGAGAGGACCGAACCTCCAGTACAGAGTCATCGCGGATGTAAGACAGCTTGGCCTTGATGACTGGAAGCAGCGTGCCCAGGACTGTCACCGATTGTTTAGGCTCAAACCCTTCATGGTTCGTCTGCCTGATAAGTAAGTAAGTCAGAAAATCCACTCGTAAGAGTATGTCGTCCTATGACAGATGACAGATTCCCTTTCAGCGGACAGCCCATCCCTAACAGCAACTTTTTTTTACTTCAGTCTCGTTACCAGTCTTGACCTCAAGATTGGGTGAACGGACCTTCTTTCCGTTGCCCATCGTATGCCATACAGTAGTGTCGTATTCGCCATATCAGTGTGCAGAACTGACAATGGTCAGTAACTCCTTTCGAGTTAAGCAGTACCGTCTCAGAATGGCTTAATTATGTGCCCAGGGCCTTATAAGTCTTTGCCAAGAGGGACATATTTTTCGAATACAGTGAAAGAAGGACTGTAGAGTCTTGTATTGCTTTTACTTCCACCTGAAATACTTAGAAGGGACAGAGAGATCTTCCATGAAGTCCTTAACACTCCAGTTCTTTTGTCTGCCTTGGATTCATCATACTCCCAAGGCAGCTGCAAATTTTGCGACTGGGTCAGGTCTCCAAACATCTATATCTTCAAGAGTGTTTCTAAAGTTTCGATTCGAAGTTGTCGAAGGGTGATGTGCAGTCAGTTTGCTTCTGGGTCATCGCCGTGTGGTGGGGGTGCCTCAACGAGTTGCTCAATCGGTTGCACTCTGTAAGTCGAATTGCCGCATTGGCAGCAGTTACTTTCACAAGGATGTCGCTTTTGAAATCGATGGAGATTCGTCTCAAGAGCGGTTGAATGTCCCAATCGCAAATCCAGGTTTTCTTTGATTCCTAGTTTCAGTTACCAAACAAGGGCACCATGTGCTATGTATATCAAGTGAACCATCGTTATCTGAAGGCTCCACATTGATGCACGACCCTTCCTGCAGTGGAATCGACACTTTATTGATGCGATGGTGATTCCATTGGAATTTACTAGCGAGGATGACAACAAGTCATATGTGCTGTAGTTTAGCGTTACAGCCAACTTACAGGAGATGGCTGGTGCATTCTATTAGAAGGTGTCCTTCTTGGAGACATGACCTAGTCATGATGTCCCTTAACTCAGTCATCAACATTTCGGTTCTTGCTGCGCCTCCAGCAATCGACTATCCCTCTTTCCAAATTATAACCTCAGTGTTAGTGCCTCGCGTGGAAGATCGTTCTAAGTCCTTCCAGGTCGCATGTAAACTCTCATTCCTGCTTCGCCTCTTTCCCCAACCAGAACCGACCAAACTGGTCTACATCATGTGCTTACCCACCACCGCTCTGGACCGAGCCCAACAAGGTCACCAAAAGGTTCACCTTCCACCGTCGAGTGTTTCCGGATTTGAAGTATTTCCAAAATTACCGGCGCCACCGAGTACAAAGTGGCAACTGGCACTCCCCGAGAATCAGAACCCCTTCCATGCGGGCAAAGTGTGCCTTGCCTCTCGTGCAGTGTTCTCTACGTCCTTGTGCGTTTTTTTTTCCAACTCGTTCCCAGCACATTCTTCCCAGTCCCAGACACCATCGCGTGCCTGCTGGCGTCGTGTCTAGCTCGAAATTGCTTGCGACCTTGACGCCACCTGAGGCCGAGACAAAAGCCAACCTACATGCTACACATCGACGATCAAGGTCACGGCGTCATCGACAATCGGGCTGATGAAAAAGCGTTGCGTAAGCAAGCGAATGATTAGCCTCCTCGTTGGCTTTCTGTGTTAAGAGCGGTGCTAGCGATGATTGCTCTTAATCGTTTCCGCAATAGCCCCTGGGACTTGGGCCGGCGCGAGTGGTTGGTGCGTGACAAAGAGTGCACTGACAGCGAAGCGGTTGTCAGTTGCACAAGTGAAGTAAGTGAGCTGCGTCTGTTGGTCGATGGTCGGTGTGGAGGGTCTCAAGTGCATCTCGCTGGCCCTCTGAGGGTTAGTGCGTCAATGTCAAAGTGGAAGTGCATGCGCCTGGCGTTTGTTGCGCATGCGAGCGCTTTGTGTCAAGGTCGACGTGGCAGAAGGGCCTTGATTTACCCATCAACTGTGATGCTCGAGATGCATTTGCATTCAGTCGATTGGTTGGAGAGGTGCCCGCGTGTGGCAACGAGCGGCCGTGGTCGGAGTGGATGGCTTGTTGGGCACGTTCCGCAAAACCTTTTTTCGGAGCAGCACTTAGGGCCGGTGTGCATCTTGACCTAAAAGGAGACAGCTTGGTGACTTCGGCTGGTCAAGGTCACCTCAGCGGTTGCCTCTTGGTGTGATGACAGATTTTTGTTGGAAAAACGAAGCTAGATCCAGGAAACAAGAAAATTGCACCCCAAGTCGTGGCTCGTTTGCACGCCGCCATCTCCATCTCCACACCCGACCAGCTTGCACTCGAATTACCAGAATTCATCCACGTTTTCATGATTTCCCCATCGTCAGCGGCGCCTGTTCAGCATTTGTCATCAAGACTTACCGCGTGACTGCAAGGGGCCCGCACCTCCGGCGGGTTCCAGGAAATGCCTCATCAAATGCAAAGTTTCCCCGTAATCAGCTCTGTTGCATGAGACTCGCGCCCGCCCCCTTTTTTTCGCGCACGATCGGTCGTTTCGGCTCCGACGACGACGACGGGTGAATGGCAGTCAGCGCTGAAGCACGCTTCAGTTTCCATCACCACCTCGAGGTTAATTGCACCGCCCGACAGCAGCGATGACCTCTTGGGTGTCCAACTTTGAAGAAACACACAAAAATCGACTTTCGTTGCGTGCCCGCTTTGGCGGGAGGTTAGGGAAATTTGCATTTCAATTGTAGTCCGGCCACAGTCGCTGACAACTGATCGAGCAAACCACGACGCAGCGACGGCAGCAGCAGCTGCCGCTGCGGCTGAACGGCAGAATGGCCGTAACGACCGATTTAATGGCGGTGTTATCTTTGAGTTTTGTTGGATAAATAATGCCATTAAATCAAGGGCAAGGTTACGTGGCGCAGTTGGCAATAGGCCTTTCGGAATGAATTATTCATTCGGTGGCGGTAATCGGTCGCGTCGTAGTGCCATTGTTGGGCCCGCTGCCGCTGGCGGAGAGGTGACGAAATGATGTAGCGCTCCATTGTGCCATTGTTCCGAGGGGTAATTATCGGCGTGGCTGCAGATTGTTGAACTCTGAAATCTGTGACAGATTTGGGTTACCAGTTTTGTATCGCCGATCGGCGAGTGACTGGCTGCGTTAAGTGCCAACTAATTTTGGGGCTAATTGGACGGCTGTCCTTCGGTCGAATTGGAAGACCTTCCGGCAGATGGTGTTCGCTTACGGTACACCCACTTGTTGACACTCACACACACACGAAGAGACAGAGGCACACACCGTTGGAACTTGTCTGTTAAGCGTGCATGAATTGAATGCCATCACCGAGTGCGTTGATGAGCATGGCTGGGCTCCATGGAGTGACTCAGTCGGAGGAATGCGAGTCGATTCGGAGGAAACACACATTTGGTGGTCAAGCCAGGGAGAACCTGCTGATCAATGGATCATTGGCCGTGAGTAATTCAGATCGACTTGTGACAGCAGGAAGCCTCGATTCTTACGAAACGATGACATCTTGAGCTGAGTCATCCTGTGGAAGGGCTCTCGGGCTGCTTCCAGTTTTTGTGTTAGGTCCGAAAAAGGCGCCAGCTTGATGCATTGACTGTGAAAGTAGCCAAACTGGAGAAATGGAAGACTACGACTGGTTGCAAAAGTGGCTCAGAATTACGACGGGCCCGCGATTTCCGCAGAGCAACCATTCTTTAAGCGCAATCACTGGCTAGTTTCAAAAATCCACCTCCGTCTCCCATCGCTTCGCAAGAACATGCTGCCTGTCTGCTCCCTCCTCCATTGCTTCAATTCAAAGTTTTCTTTGTTTATTTTCTTGAAAAAATGTTCCACTCATTGTCACGCTTAAGCAATGCCGTTTAATCAGAAGCTAACACCGCTCGACCAAGTCCCACGGTCGATGTTGTAAGCTTCCGTTTTGTTGAAGCAATTTCCTATTTCGCTTGTTCATTCAGTGGGAGCTCATTAATTAATTGTTGAGTGGTGTCTTTGAGGCTTGCCCGGGTTGCTTGGCTCAGTAACCCTGTAGATTCAAATTGTTTTCGTGTTTACGCAAGGCGCTTGAAAGTGAGTCAGTTTCCAAGTTTTGGTATAATTTGAAACGACATCGACGACGTGGTGTAATTTCATGCTGTTGACAGAAGTTGCTTAAGTTTTTGGGGACAACCGGATGCACGTCTTCATGGAAGAATTGAGATATGTTTGAGGAGCGGTCATGGGGTAACACAAGTGCTTTAGACGGAGAACAACGACTCGATGAAGGGCAGTAGTAATATAATAATAAAAGTGTCGGTGGCGCTACATCCCGTATGGAGCCAGGACTAACTTCTCACCAACCACTGGGGTTGTGCGTAGAGGACTACTTCTGCTGTCCCAAATCCCAAAGGCCAAGTTCGAGAAGCCTGTTCTAGGCACAAAACTACGCTTTGAGCATTTTTGTAGTGTCTTTGTCGTACACACCAGGAATCGAACCCAGACGTCGAAGTTCGAGTGCATAGGGCGGGCCCATACGGACGCACTTACATTCAAGCCACGACCCACCATTAAGCGCAGTAACATGTAAAAATATTAACACTTACCCTGGTTATGCTTCAGAGCGATTAATTACTTTGAAATTATGGGAAAGAGGTCGATTTTGATCGGTCCAGCTAGAGGCTTGTTGGTTAGGGCTTAAGGTCTCTCGGACAAACAAATAAGGAGAAGGAATTTATCTATGGTATTTGATAGACGAAGAGTTCATTCTCGAAATCAGGAGTCCAAGGAGTGCGTCTGTAGCTTGAGCTGAGATTATGGTACCATCTTTGTCTGGGCCCACAGATAGAGAAAGAAAATGATTAGTGGAACGATTAAAATTCCGCTTAAAAATCCAGAGAAGTTACGAACACACAGAATTTTTTAACGAACTATCGCTTCAATGGAAGCATGTCGTTAAGCCTAAATACACCCAAATATCATGCCCACGCCGAAGGTGGTTGTTTGCATGGTTTCTTGCCCATCAAAGCCATTGCCTTCTTGGCTTCATACTCTAACCTAGTACAGGAATGCCCAGCTTAGCTAGCATATGTAGAAGATCACCTCCTAATCTCCCTCATCTGGGTTGCAGGTCACAGTGACAACCAAGGTAATGAGATGGCCGATGAACGGCTAGGTAATGTTGTTCGCTTCGATGCTCGCTGACAGAAGAAGTGTACATCCCCATTCAAGCAGTCAAGGCAAACATCTCCACACATTTCCTTAAAATAGCCGACCGCAGATGGGACCGTCTGATTATCTGCGCTACATTAAGAAAAATATGGTCCGAGTACGACCGATCCAAAGCAAAATCTCCTTAGGCTAACTCAACATGACATCATAAGATTGGTGGCGGTCAGTATGGGACACTGACAAATTGGAGAACATGCCGCAAGACTTGGTATCCCACATTAAACACACTGTCGCAGCTGCAACCACATCTGAGCGGGAACCACGCTTCATTTGCATTTGTCCGGCTATTGCAGGAGCCACACAGCGAGTGCTTGGGGATTTTTGCAAAGGATATTAAAGTACTTCTTAAATATCCCAGGCCACATTTAGTGACATCAGTTAGACACGCTTTGCATAAAGACATCAGCGCTGTAAGGCGGTACATTTGTGATAAGTAGGGTCTTAGCGAAACACCACTTTTACCTACACTCCACTCCATGCATGGAAATGTCAAATCATGGAAGCAATTGAGACTGAGTTGAAGAGGTGCTCGTGGTTGGAATTATATATCGACTGATTTTGAGATTTCTAACCCTAGCTATAGGGAGGCTTATTGGTTGGAGACGAGATTGGACCAAACATAGAGAAACAAGTTTTCGCTTACATCAACACCGCAGGAAGCCTAAAGTAGTTCGTAAACAACTAGGCAGGTCCCTACCAGTGTGGCCAGAAAAATCGATCATCAACCAAATACTTAAGCGCCGGCTGATTAGGGTAAAGGCTTTACCGAGGCCTTTGAGGTCGGAAAAGGATTCAGACAAGACGACGTGAATTGTTCCAAACTTACATAACAACACCAGATGAACGATCTCTCAGCATTGATAGATATTGACATAATCGGAAGAACGCAGTGTCCGCTGGTCCAGTGGTTGAGATGACTATGCCATGTAGAGCGGATGCAAATCAAGCTCCACTCCGGAAAATCTTCGATTCCACCCATTAAGGGATGTCCTAGTAAAGGTACACCTCGTGTCAGATGATGCACCCAAGTGGGAGGGGCAAATTACGAGCGCGATACTAGAGGTAGCTAGACTAAAGATCGAGCTGGCTGGAATCGCTAGTTGGTTGATGTTCAAGCCTACTCTCGGACTACGGGGCCACATTCAGATTGAGATGTAGCTGCGCTGTCCCCATGTCGAGGCATTCTTCTATTTCTTAACCCATGATGGTAAAGAGCCCATAAGTTCGTGGCATTTCTGATGCATTCTTGTTCAGAGGTTGAATGTAGACTGACAAAATCGCTTTATGTCTGCCAGACACCATTGTAGTGTAAATTTCTGTCTCATCATGATTTAGGCTGCCACTACTAGACTAGAATAAATTTTCTTAATCAGTCCATTCAATGCTTGAAAGCGTTGAATTTTTCCCGTAGATGTATTTCACAGTTTCACTCCAGCTCTTGCAGAATCGCACCAGGAGGGACCCACTGGGTGCCTATCACTAATCATCAACTGCCACATATCCTCCGGTTCTTGGATGGTTCCCAAGATTAGCTTATCCTTCTTCTAGATGACGTTAGAGTCCGAGATGAGATGAGGTGCAGCTTCTACAGCAACAACTCATATTCTATGTGTCATTATTGTAATATGAGTTAATTGAACCTCATATTACACGCAGAGCTCGAAAATTTCATGGCCCATGTGTAATGGGTATTTGGAGGCTTAATCCAGCTTCAACAATCGAACGCACAAATTCTGCCCTGAGCACGTACTGGCTACTCAGCTCGCTTTGCTTGATTTTCGTTCACTTTCCTTACGTTTTGTTCAGTTTCGTTTCGACTTTTCTTAAGAGTCATCCGCGTTAGTTCGTTAAGTAGGAGTTGCTCGAAGGGATATTAAGCAAAGAAGTTAATGTTGAGAAGTTGCTTTTTTGAACGGAAAAGTCTATGTTTTAATGGTGGCAGGAATGTCCTTATATTAACGACCTCCAAGGTATGTTTTAAATGCTACTCCAACAGGTAGGCGATAGCTTGACAAACCTAGGCCGAGGTGGTTGTGAATTCTGATGAGTTAAAGACAATAGCGGAGGATCGAGTAGCCTGGAGTGCCAGTACGTGCTTTCCTTTCATTATCATACGGGTCCGAAAAATTGTAAACTGAAAACTGCTTCATTTTGGGCAGTCCAAGTTAAGCACGAGATGTACTCATAAACTGCGGCGATGAGCAAGCAATAACGCACATGTCACTGAGACCCATCCTTCACTGATCACTCTGCCAATCAGCAACAATTGAACGATGATTGAAGATGAAGCTCAAGGCGTACCTACAATTAGATGATCCAACACATCATCACCTCACGCCAACGTCGCGTAACAACATCCAAGTGAACCTCATTACACCAATCCGCGAAGCGTCGACCATTAATCATCCAGCGCCTTCCTTTTACACTCACCTCACGAGCATCTATCTGATCTGTCCACAAACTCGATAAATCATCGAGTCACCCACGAGCCATGTTACAGCTTCCGGGCAGGCCTCAAGGCGGTCGCTTGTCGGCTCACATCATAAATCACGTTTGCGTACACGAAGAATGCCACGCGATCAGCGGGCCTCAAGGGCTTCAGTCACCTTCTAAGTAAGTGTCCGCGAAATGTTTGCATTTCCTCATAACTTCTAATTGTTCGGCAAACAGCGGAAAAATTCGCAAATATCCGAGCTCTGAGGAATTTCAACGATTCGTGGAATCCCTCGAAATTCGTTCGTCAAGTCAGAGTCGAAGCAAGTTGCCTCTCTGGCATGCCATGAGTTAGACAAAGGACTGACGGATGTCTCATGGGATGCCTCATAAAAGCCTCGAGGGCACCGACGATACGACAATCCAAGTGAAATGGAATATTTACGATCTCCACGGTTGCTGCATCCGGGTTGCGGTTACCGCTCTGGGAAAATGTCCACAAAAAAGTTTGCCATAAATCGTTGCACGATGCAGTTGGCGCGATAAAAGAGCCAGGCCGCAGGTTTGAGCCTTAAAACACAATCTCAATTAGCGTGGTTCCAATTGAGACCATAAATCGATTGGATATGCATCAGCTCTTCGCGGCGGGGTGTGCGGATTTATACGAAACGAGGCAATAAATTCTAATTCCCAATCGATTAAGCGAATGGCTCGTCGTTAAATTCGAGAGCTGGAGCTGGTGGTGCTACATTAGCGAACTATTAGGCGGACATTTGATGAGTTTATTTGCATTCGAGACACATTCGAGTTCGAATGCGTGGGGAAAAGACGAATTACGTGAGTAGAGATCAATTCGCCATAAGCCACGTGCTGAGCGATTGACTCAACTGAACGGCGCTGTCGAAGAACACACAGTTTCCTTGAAGGTCTCGCAGTGAATGAGCGCTACAAGGCTAAGTGTGTCGTGTTCTAGTGGAAATCGATCGAATTCGTCTGCAGACTGATTCCGGCTTGGTGACGTCTGATATCTGATTTGTTGCGCAACTGAGTGCGGAACTTTCTTCAGCGTCCGTAATGAGAAGCAGCTGCTAAACTAATTGCAGTCAACTAAGTTGCTAATTGATTTCGCATCTAGTCATTAGGCGGAGTGTGCTAACTGACGGATTAGATGGTGTATTAAAAATGGTCACATTTGTGTGACACGGGAGTGACAGGTTGCACGCGCACTGTTGACGGATTCAATCAAACTGTTTGACATATACTAAGGTGTCAGAATCGCATGTGATTAGAATCCGCATTTGCATGCTAAAATATGCATCAAACACTTGATGGGAGACGAGTGTGGGACCGCACGTGCATTGATGTGCATTGCTTGGAAGACATACAGTGCGTTAATGACTATGCTGTACTGCTAAAAGCGACATGAGCATCTCTTCGATTTAGACGCCCGCTTTCTGGGGAGTGCTTACACAAATGAATGGGGATCGTAAACAACTTGGTGTTTGAATATGACAGGTAGATGCTCACCGGAGAAAGTTACGCTGGATGGCGCAGTTTGTTGAGTGCCTGTCCATGGTTAGAACGGCCCTAGATTCGCATTCCAGTGTAAGCAAGGTTAATACGCTTTTATACGATTTTAAAGTTTGATCCAGTCACCGTTTTTTTCCATTTGGATCAAATTAACGACACTATCACTGGAGCTGGCGATCAGAGGCAGTAGTCTGCCTATGGGTATCACAATGAATCTGCATGGGCCTAAGTGTGCTGACAATTTAGCTGGCACTCCACTTTACCTACCTTAGGCCTAATTCTGCTTTGAATTACACACCCACCCCAGGTATGCCAAAACGATGCATTCAGACCTGCTATGGTCATTGTACACTCACACTGGGCGGTCTTCAAATAAATCCACTTTCGGTTGGGATTGAGTTATTTCTTACGAGTACAGCAACTCGTTTCGTTCCCACAGAAGTTATCGAAAGTCAATGAAATTTAACGAACATTTGGACAAAATTGAACGCAAGTTAACGAATGTGTGAAAAATGTCTGTTCTCATATCTCTCATGCTCGAATGCTTAGGTTGATTATAGTCTCCTAACGTCTAGTGTTTACGCTAAGTACGCCAAGTGTTCTTCAACTTGTCAGAAAACCTACACATCACCTTCCGACAGCGCTGGAGACAGAGTTGGATCTTATGTACCCATAAATTGGTACCTGGAGGCATCTTGATAGAATGCAATCTGGCATGCTTGTTTGCTATAGAGTTGGTGTGTCTTTAAGTGAATCCTTTCGGACCTTAGACCCTACAGCGATAGTCGCATTTTTTTATTGGCATCGAAGGCAAGTCTTCTTCATTATTTAAAAAGTTCGATTGTTGAAATGACCGCATCCGCACTAAGTCAATTCTAACTGTATTCATTATATGAAGCTGGTGGACTCTTCTGGGCGTCTGGATCTATAGATCGTTCCCACCCCACCTACGAGAGGTGTACGTCATCCGTCCGATTGACAGGATATAATGAGGTCGTGTAGAATCAGCTGGTAACACCTAGTCCTAGTCGGTCATCCTTTAAATGAAATGCAAGCTAGACAATGTTCCATTTTCACAGTTCTACTTAATTGGCGACCCTTAGAGACTTTGTTACACCTTATGAGTAGACAGTGGATATAGTGGACGTACCGAATCCTGGCTTACCGGCACTGAGAAAACGTGAGAGAGATTATAGAGTTGTATGACCACCTTAGGTAAGAAGGTGGTAGCAAGGTAGCTGCCGCACACTTTAAACGTCTGGTTTGTAAGTTTTGAGGCCTTCGTTTGATCTAGAAATGCTGCCAGATCTGATGGCAGTCGATTTTGACTCAAACAAGTTTGCAATCTAGCATGGGTACCCTTACGACCTTCCAACCGCGGCTCACTTAGACCAACATGTTGGGTCCATTGTTCCATTAAAGCTTAATGTTATGCTACCTAGAGAACTTCAATTGCACTAAAACCATCGTATACGAGGTCTTTCAGACCCTTGAGCTCTGCAAAGTAGTTCCAAGCACTGCTTCCTCTTCTTTACTAGAGCTGGGTTTTCGTAAAGCAGATGTTGTATACTTTTGGTCTTCACAACGATGTTGACGTGGATCACCACACGTCACTGACTGTGCTCACATCATTCTTTGATTTATCTGAACCCCCTCCCTGACTGACGTTAGGACCGCATTTCAGCTCAGTCACTGCCCACCTAATAAACCAACCTCCCATCAGCATGGCCTCCCCGCACCCATGTTGTAACACGCTAATCGTCCGAAACATGCAACACACTCCGTACTTACTTACATTTTTACACAAACCAATTGCAGTGACGATTATTAAAAGCCGCACGTTCGGGCAATCGTTGGGAAACCCTCGTGCCAAAGCCAGCACGAGAGAAAACACCTCCCAACCTATGCCCTTACATTCCCGCCTGGGACCGCCTCCAGTCGTCGCCACAGACGACGCAGCAGCAGCAAAATTTTGAAAACCTACGAACAAAACAAAAAAAAAAAAATGAATTCACTCTTGACAGTGTTATTGTCATATGCGAACATAATCTACAAACAAAAATGGAGAGGCGTGCAACACGACGACGTTATGTCACCCAGACGTCGTTGTCATCGTTGCCATCGATGTCGCCGGGCTGTGTGGCCGCCGCTGTTGGTCGTGTTATGTTACAAGCTCTACGCACTTTGGTCCGCACGCACCGCGCTGGGCAGATACCCACATAGCGCGCATTGTGTCGGTTTTGCAAAAGTTTTGAATTGCAAACAAAGTAGCCGGCGATGATGTCATGTTTGTCGACTTGACTTTCTTGAGGCCAATGAGGTCTATTAGATAGGATTACCCTTTAAAGGTGGTGAGGGGATGATGCCGCCATCGACGCGCCGTCGTGGATGAGGTAGTTACGGGCGACTACTGTGTTTAGTCGCTGCTGTGAGTAGGTCGGCGGAGTGGACCGTAAGTCGTCTCTTTTTGGGTGTGCCCAATCGCGGATGGGGAATTTTTAATCTCGTGACTGCGGGTCACTGACATGGGGAATTGCTTGTCGATTGATACCGATTTGGAGGTTTTTCACCACTCTGAGGCCTGATTTGCATTTTATCGGTTTTGCGCCCGATGAACCCAGGGAAAGGCCGCGGTGATACTGTGACACTCCCACGCAGGTTGGTTGCACTGATCGAAGGACCAGCGAGCGGTCTCTGAAACGACTGGGCATTGACATGATCGGAGGTCGCTACTTTGAAAGCTTGGCTCCATCTTTGGCCGTATTTTTTTTCTTCATTGCTTAGGTTCAAGAGAGTCTGTGCTGTCATATCAATTTGTTCCAAGAGTCGACGGTGAGACTTAGGCAAGCGAAACTTTTTTCACGATTACATCAAGGAATTGGATGAAAGCCTGTGAGTCTTGTAACGTCTTGCGATATTTGAAACAATCGTGTGGGGCATCTCATTGCACGCAGAAGCCATTTCAATAAAGAAGGCACGTCCTATTTCAAGAACAAGGGCTATCAACATCTGGTGAGACTGTAATTGCGCGATACACTTATCAAATTATCCGCCAACAACTTCTTCTTCTCCTTTGCGTGGCGCTGCAGTCCGGTGTGGACCTGGGCCTCAACCAACAAACCTCTCCGCTAACTTATGAATAATATATGAAGTATAAAACCCATGAAAATGAAATCATCTCCATGTCTTCGTCGAAGGCGCCTTCTTCCAGTTTCTTCTCAAAATCATCAATCATCTCATCAAAATAGGTGATGTTCTCCTCATCCTCATCTTCTGCGTCCATAAGTGCAGCGTTCTGCGCTTCTTCCTTAGCACCGCACTCCTGAAGACCAGCCGCTGGTGACCGAATTAGAGATATATTCCTTTGAACATCCTTAACATCCATTTGAATTTCAGCCTCGTGTCCCTTTGCAAAGTCTCTGCATAACAAAGAGATCTTAGCGTTTGTCTTCGATTTCTGTGACCGTTTTGATGGCATCAAGGGCCCTTGTCCTCATTTCTCTGTTGTATTTGCCGCATACGTTGCGACGCTTCTCGAACTGGGATATGTGGCCACTTCCTTAGTCCAACGCACCTTACGTGAGTTCTTCTTAATCTTAAACGTGTAGAGAGTGTGTGGGGGTAGGCGCAAAAAATGAAGCACTTGTTTGACAGGCGGTGTTAACTTTATTTCGCAACTTTTCTTTTACTTTCGCCAACAAACGCTTTATGGCATTTTCCATCCTTAATAACGTCATGTTATCCCTTAATTCCAGGCTATCTCTCAACGAGATGGCTAAATTTACTATACACCTCATGTGGGTTCCGAGACGTACCACTCAACTACAAAGCCGATGGACTCGCTAGATGTGGTCTACAACCTCTTCCATAATCCCAGGAGAAGATCCACCGTCTACACAAATCGCTACAGTCTACCATATTCTTAAGAGTAAGAGAACTGAAATGACAAACTCGTACAATCTGCCTTAAAAAGAAGCAGCAGAAGCTCAGGACACTACTTGATGAGTGTCCAACATAATGAATTTCTCGGAAGCTGGATGGATGAAGTTGAGGGTGCAGCGCTCTGTCAAGACGCAGTTAATCACAGTAATAATGATATGGGTGGCGTAGAGGCCCAGGGTCTAGCTTCTCATTAGCCACTCATGTTGCGCGTGCTCTTACGGTTCTCTTACGACTGGAAGCAGTCTTCAATTTTATGTCGACTCCGAACGCCACGGGCCACCATATGTTCTCAAGCTTAAGGGATTTCAACAAACGCAGCGATGTAAAGCCAGCTGAACAGCTGGAGAAGATAATCCGCTCGCAAAAATCGATCCGCCGCACACCGCCTAGGCCAAAACGTTACAATCGACAGCTACAATTTCGAGGTAGTAAAGGCGTTTGTCTACCTCGGGGCAAACGTAAACTCCACGAATGACATCGTAGTGAAGATCCGACGTAGAATCGCCCTTGGCAACCGGTGCTACTTCGGCTTGTCAAAAAAACTGGGATCGAAACTGCTGACTCGAAGGACCAAAGTCGTGCTCTACAAAACGCTCATTCTGCCAGTCCAGCTTTATGGAGCCGAAAGCTGGACATTAAGTAAGACTGCAGAGCAGATTCTTGGTGCCTTCGAAAGAAAAATTCTACGTCGGATACATGGTCCCGTCTGCGAGGAAGGTGAAGGATAGAAGAAGAAGCAACCGCGAACTCTACGAGCTGTACAAGGATGTGGATGTAGTCCGGAAGGCAAAAATCCGTCGACTACACTGGCTCGGTCACATCGAGCGAATGGAAGAGGAAGACCGAACCTCCAGTACAGAGACCAAGTCATCGCGGATGTAAGACAGCTTGGCCTTGATGACAATTGCTCAGGCGCAGACCATTCATGGTTCGTCTGCCCGATAAGTAAGTAATCCGCCTGCTATCACAATGGGATTACTCTGTCCCAAAAAGGCGTAGACATCTTCCTGCGCTCTCCGTCAGCAGTCAACACAACTTAACCAAATCTAGGGCGTCCCATGTAGGCGTTGTCTTTCTCAATGAGCTCGACCGAAGATGAAGTGTGTGTGATGGGTATCCATATCGCTGACAGCTGCAAAAGAGAGTTCTTGGAATCAGTCAGCACTAGGGCGTAAGGGCTGATCGTCGGCATCGTTCCATTCTCATGCGACCAACGGCAGGGATGGTGTGGTGTGGACTACCGGGAGTATGTGATCAGTGGCCCAGTTCCTACACAAAGATCGTTCTTGGAGTCTGCTACGTGTACCTGTGGAGTACATCTTCGATGAAGTCATCGAAAACAGTCCACACGACACTCTAATCGACTCAGAGCGGTGGAATTTGTTGCAGGATGGATCCTCTCGAGAGCAAGAACCTGATGTCGTACATCAACGTACACAAGGCGGCCTGGGTGTCCTGTGATCAGTCAACCGTCAGTCATATTGATCATACGTTGGGGATAGCCTCGGAAAGTTAGAGAAAAACGGAGTCGAGGTAGGACACATCGGCTTGACGTGGCAAGCTACAATCGCATTCAGATCTCACAGCAAGTTGGAAGACACCTGCACCAGCTAGCGTAAGAGATTAGAGGCGATTGTCGTCGTGATGTCTTCAAAGAAGCTGTCACTTGCTTGGCAAAACTCATGCTTTGACAACGAACGCAAGCAGCATACACAAGGAAGGTGACAAGGGAAGGCTGCACCGAACAACGAGAGCTGTTCGGGAGGTCTACGAACAGAGACGAACGGAAGAGACCACGCTTCTCAGGAGAAAAAGAAAAAAAAACAAAAGAACCGCAGGAGAGTCGATGGCGCACACAAGTGCTGAAGGAGCTCCACCAACTTGCCGTGCTGCCTTAAGATAGTATCAGCAAGAGAGGCTTGTTGGCTGAGACCCGGGTCCACCTTGCACCTTTGGAAGAACAAGAAGAAGAAGAAGAGTCGTGTGACAGGAATGCTGTCAGAAAATGACGCAATCATTCATTGGATCTCTAGCTCGGTCGTAACTGAATGCAAGTTGCTACAGTTCGCGCCACCATGTTGGAGACTTGCTGGCAGATCTACACCAGCCTGCAGCGTCACCCAAGAAGAACTGTGACACTTTCGTTCGCCTTCTTCAAACTCTTTCTCTGCAGAATAAAGATTCCCCTTCACACTTGCTTGATTAAAAAGAAGAAGACTGAGCTCCTCAGTTCAATATGTTCCCTTCCCCGCCAAACGCAACTCACCACTAGAACCCTTCAAAAAACCAAAGTAACCACAACCAAAGAGACCCCAAAAATACCAACGCTGACGACATAGACACAAATAAACCCTCCTTTCGGAGGAAGTCCCACTTGAACGCGAATATTTTTAAATGATGATGTCCACCACGGCCATCACCGTCATCCACCACCGTCAGTAGTCCGCCTTCAAGTTGATATCAACTTCAGCGCGTCACGTCACACCCCGCGGCCGTGTCTGATAGATACCCGATCGGCGAAGAATCTCAAGTGAACACTTCACTCGCACACACAGTATCTACTCGATTTATTCGATCTACGTGAGAAAACTGGTGCCAGCACCTCGATCCGAATGCCGCACACAGCACCGCAAGTTCGCTGCTCAACTCTTTTGTTTCTAGGAAATTAAATTTCACTTCAAAGCACTTACAGCCTCGAGCCGCCAAGTGGCATAATCTTTGGTTATATAATCATGACGCCGCTAGAATGAATCCTCAACCGACTTGAGCACCAGCCACAGGTTACCTCGAGACCGCATCTCTTGAGATGACCACTGCCTCTTCCCATTGCCACAGCCGTGCCGCGCCGCTGGCACTCAGTCCATTTTTACTGCCGTCTCCATATGAAGGTGCCGCACCCTTGTGGGGGCCACAGATCGACCTAACAGAGGTGTACGTCATCCGTCGGTGGCCGGCGGCTGTGGGTTACTTCACAGAAACGGAGGGACAACCACCCACGACCTCCGCATGGTTCAACGGCCGCCGTCAATCAATGCATGGCAGCTTCAACCGACCGCATATCTCTTGATCTGATGACTTTGTATGTCCACCAGACCGTCAGATCGCCCCGTACCACCGTGTACCATCGTCGTCACCATCCGCTGACGTAAGCAATTCAATGACCTGCTGAGAATTCAAACGTCAAACGGATCTTCAGAGCCGGTCCCTGTGCAAACAGTTTCGCCACCTCAACCGCCCCGTCCGCCTCCTCCCTCCCGGTGTGTTGGATCACGTCCGTAAAAAGACTCGGTCGAGCACTGCCGCCAAGTGGCAGTGTGAATCTGCTCAACCGAGGATGCTCTCAGGCGCTCGTCTATCTATTCATAATTGTCCACAGAAAACAATCGAATGGGGAACAGCGTCGTGTACATCATCAATGGACGTGCTCTTGCTCGTTAAGCTGAACATCTGTCTTGTTCTATTCTGTATCTCATTGTTCGGGCTCATTTATTTTTAGATCTTTCGCAATGCCGTGTCTATCGCGGTGGCGTTTGCCGTGGCTGCCTTGCCATATTTTGTGCCAGGGCCGCTCGTGTCTCTAGAACCTGCCCGTTTGAGTGTGGTACACGAATTTGGAAACGAACAAAAAAGCAACACACTCACAGACAAGAACGTAAAAATCACATTTTGAAACGACATGCAATCGCTGGCAGATGATTAACTTACATCTTCGGTGCAGTAGTAATTTCTGTTTCGAGGGCACGTTGGCAGCCTTAAGTACCCAGTAGCCGGCAGACGTGCCGGCTGGAGCTGCAGCGATACCCCGGTGTTTGGTAATCAATCATTATTCAAAGTTCTATTGTTTTTTCTTGTAAAGTGCACACTCCGGGCTAAGACGCGGATGTTGCTGCAATCGATTGTCACAAATGATATATCGTGCTTGAAGGCGAAGCCACCAACCATGACTGACATGACTCCGCCACACGTTGTCAGGCTTTCTAAATTCGCCATCGATCTTGAAGGAGAATCCAGTGTCAATCGACCTACTTTTGTGGCGGATGGGATCGTGTGTCTTGTGAAATCAGGCGGAATTTGTTCTCAACTGCAATTCAACTGCCTCTGCAGAGATTCAGCTGAGATCTGTGAGAAAATCTGCATCATCATCACAGCACCCGGGAACATGTCGTCCTTCCGGTCCATAGTTGGACGCGACCATGTGCCAACTATGACTCAGACATGATAATAGGCTAGTTCTGTATCGACTGCTGCACGTCAGAGAGTTGACCTAGACATCCGTGATCGTTTGAAGTCGTCACTTACGCTCGCCATATTTGTACACAAATCGATGACTTTATTGCTGTCAATGGAAGCACGATGTCAGGAAAAAGCTGTACAGAGGCCATTACGATGAGAGATGTGAAGATCAAACGTGAAACCAAACAATTGGCCAAACGTTTTTAAGGGTGGCAAAAATGTGTGTTCATTTGTGAAAAACGCAAAGAATTCCGCCACAACCTTAATACCCACGATCATTTGCAATGACATCCTAGCTACCAGCTCGATAGCCAATCTGGTTGCGTCTCATTTTGCAGCCAGCTCAACACTGGCAGATTTTTCTCCATCTCCACCTGTAATCGAGAGCGTTGGTTTCACTATGGGACAAATCCACTTTTCACATCTAGATCTCGATTCCTGCCTTCAGTTCTCCAAAGATAGGGTGAACCCCTCTGAAACTAATCAACAGTCCCAAATTTCACTCCATTTGAGTTTCGCAACAAGCTTCTTCTACGAACTACCTCTCAACTTGTTTTGGATGGGCTTAAGTTTTATCTAAATTACCAAATAAATGCTAGTGTCCCCCAGGGCTCTGCTCTGTCACCGAAAGTCTATCTCATTTTCGTAACAGAGCTCCTGTCTGCTACTTCTAATCCAATACACTCCACTCCATCCTCAGCCTCTCATTCATTTCAAGACTTTCGATCGAATTCCGACCATGACATAATATCATTAATAGAGTGGAATTCAAAGATTAAAAAACTCAATATCTTCCCATCCTCGGAACCGATGACCCTCTTTGCTGAAGCGTTGTTGTCCATTCGCTCGATATTGCCAAGCCAGTGTAGTTGACGAAGTTTTGCCTTCCGAACTACATCCACATCCTGGTACAGCGCGTAGAGTTCACGGTTGTGACTTCTCAAATATCCGACGTAGAATTTTTCTTTCGAAGACACAAAAAATCAGTTCTGCAGTTTTGCTCATCGTCCAGCCTTCAGCATGATTTTGGTCCTTCGAGTCAGGAGCCAGTCAGCTCAATTATTTCGACAGACCGAGGCAACATCGGTTGCCAAGGGTGGTTGTACGTCAGATCTCCTCTGTGATGTCGTTTCTGGAGTTAACGTTTGCCCCGAGGTAGAACAATGTCTAGGTTTCCTTAATCGCAAGAAATATTTCACCTCCTCTGGTTTGGCCTTCTTTTGTAAGACTTACTTCTGCCCTAAGCTTGAATACAACCCTCATATCTGGTCTGGTGTACCCACCCTGGCACCTACTCCACATAATCAAAAAGCGCACTTATAGGAGACAACAATCGTCGAACACCGAGGTACCGTGTCTTCGAAGGATGTTCGAATAAGCTGGTCACATGCATTCCTCTTCGCCTTGACTTCATCCGCAAATCCCGTTGTGCCAGATATATCCATCAGTCTAGCCTTTAAACCTGCCTTCGGACGCACAGTTAACTGTATAGCTCCGTTTTGAGCAACTCTAAACGAATATGGAATGCTCTTCTCAGCTCAATATTACCCACAGATTAAAATCCGCAGACCAGTCTAGACCCTCTCTGCACCTTTATTACCGACACGTGCCCTGGACACCTAAGGATTCGAGTAATCCCTTGATCACTCGCAAATTATACAAAAATACACTCGTACCCCTCCGATCAGCAAACATTGACTGCTTCGTTTGCTGAATGAATGCCACCAGTTCGATACTGATTTCTAGCTTAGCCCACTATTGACCACGTCTCTGGGGAAAAAAATCGTCCATTCGCTAATCACTGACGTAACCAGCGCGCTCGCAATCAGACACCGAATCAGTCCCTAGCGCGCCATCTGTCCAACGGCAAAACAACAATACAATAATACCGTCAGCCTTGAGAAACACAAATATCCATCGATACCGAAATTATTTGCTAATCACTTTCCCCGACGAACGGCCGATGACCCAACGACGTGTGCTGCGCGTAACTCATCAGGATCGCCGCTGCTGGCGCTGCCTTCCTCTTAATTATACAAGCCTGCCAAGCCGCAGAATAAATGCATTTCAATTGAGACATCAGATCTGTGTCACCGACTCCCACAGTCCCGCAGGCCGATCGTCATTCATGAATTCAAATGTATTCACGCGCCTGTCACATCACCGTTCGTACTCGTAACCGCTGACGTCCTAACCTTCTGCCGAGGCGGAGCTCTCTGCTGCCTGCAAGTCTCGCCGCGGGCACCCATTGTGGGAACCGAGCAGCAGCCTCCTCCCTTGTCATCGCACAGGCGCGGCGGGGCGTTGGCGCGGGTAATTACCCGCTTAGAGCGGACAGAACGCGAGCAGTCTGTCAATTAAAATTCCCCTCGACGACTCGGGGTTATTATGTCAGTGGCGTAATGCCCGCTAATAGATACACTTTCATTTTCGAGCGACTCACCGTGTTTATCGTTTTTCTTTGCAGATTATTTCGGATGCCGATGATCGGCGTTGCCAGCAGCTAGTAAGATGCCAACATGCGATAGCACAGCGAAGTCAGCGTCTCTGGGCAGCCTAAGCGCGGCCGAACTGGACCACCACGCCTCCGAGGCGGCCAAAGTCAAACGCACCAAAGAGCAGGCCTACTTCAACTCGTACGACTTCGACGCAATAGAAGTGCTGCCGTACGACGAGGACGAGGAGGAGGATGAGGACGACGTGGGGACTCGTTCGCATATATTTCAGCATCACCACCATCATCACCATGGCAGCCTGTCCGGCCACCATCCCAAGTACACGATGGGCGGATGCAAAGCCTGCCATCAGATATCACAATCAGCGTCGGTGTCGCCAGCGCCGGGCATCAGCGCGACCGTCAGTCACAGCCATAGTCTAAATAATCGACCTCATCAGCATCAGTCGCAGCTGCCGTTGCAGTCGCAGTCGCTGAGCAAGAAGATGATGAAGAAGAAGACGACGACGGCGACGACGTTGACGGCGCCGTCGTACAGTCAGAGCAGCAGCAGTCACAGTTCGAGCACCAGCAGCAGTCTCAGTTCCTTCGCGCATCCAATGAATGCGACGGATTCAAAGAGAACCTATCTGGAGCGAATCGGTGCATTCTTCGGGAAGCGGGCGTCCGTGGAGTCACTGACGGACATCGAGAAGCAGGCACAGCAGACAAGCAGCAGTTCCGCGACGTCAAGCCAGATCTCGTTGGACAACAACGTCAGATCGGTGCGGAAGCTGTACGATGACAGCGCCAGAGAGCATGTCGTCCAGCACGACACGGTGAACAGTAATTTCCTGCTGCCAAGGGCCATGCTGAAGTATCAGAGGTAAGTGTGGGTGACGGCGCCTGTTGCCGGTGCCGGTGCCGGTATCGGTGTCTGTGGGAAAGTGGGATGCACTTTGAATGAAAGCGCGGATCACTTTCGCCCCGCGGGAGTGGTCGAGTGGGTGCGGATCAATGTCTCGGGGAAGTCCAGACTGTTAGAGATTGAATTTGAAAACCGGTCTAATGGGTTGATGCACTTGGCTGAAGAGTCGGCATTTCTCATGTGAATTTGATTACGTCCACTTCGAAGGTTAACTGGGGTTGTTTGCAGTGCGATCGGTTGATCATGTTGATCACGGCTAGCTGATGGGTCGTGCGTTAGAGCGTGGACGAGGAACTTGATGGCGTCAGTTTTCAGACGTCATATCGGACTTTTCTCTGGTCGGATGGTCAGGCGTAAAGATCCAGTGCACACATTTTTAATGTGACCAGTGTTTCGGAATTTTTTGAGTCTGCCGTGTACACAGTCTTGTTCCGAGGATGACACATTTAGTGCAACCCGTTCAAGTAGTCTTCGGCTTTTATTCATGTGTAGACGGTGATTAGCTTACGGTCCCTGCTGCGCGTTTGGCAGAACGTTGGCGTTGGCTTCATGGAACATATTTTCGACTTTGCTCTTGTATCAATATTGACTGTCAATGGAACCTGTGACAAGGTTGCATGTTCAATCCCATTTGAGCTCAGACGAATTTCACAGACAATTTGTTCATGTCTTCGAACACGAAACACAAAACTGTTTCATTTGAAATCTAGGCAGTCGGTACTCGGTAGTCAGTGTGGATGTGGCCGGAATCTGACTTAAGAGACGTTGCTACTCACCCGACCTCGACACAGGTTGACTCCAAAATTCTATTTGTAAACTCGTTTTTTTGTTAAAGCTTGACGAACAAGACCTTACTTCTCGGTTTATTCAAATCTTTTCGAAAAAATATGGCGTTAATACATCTCCAGAATTTTGAACAGATTTGAAGCTTTCTCCTTCTATCTTCTATCCCATTACGACATAAATAATTTTCTCGGCTCCATCGTTTTCCAATCACAGACAATGCTCAAAAAGAACAACTGTCTTCTCAAGCTTGGCGTTTCAGAGTCGGCATAAATGTGTGAGCTTCTTCCACTAGAGACAACCAACACAACTCGAGCTGTCGCTAAGAAGCTAGGCCTTATAGCGCCACCCCTATTATTAGTATTGATGAACGAATTCCTTTGGAAGACAACCACTTCGAAGACTGCCCAAATTTACTAAAACTCTGTATGAACCTCATGCTATGCCACGGTATGCAACTTGAGACAGCTCGTTCCGCTTAAAAAATGTGTGCATACTTGACTTGTACACCCGAGGGTGTCTGCCTCAGCCCTTTCCTTTCCTTAAGCATCCTTAAGCATGATGTCCACTTTGGAGTTTGTTCATTTTAGACTAAGCCTTCGAGGGCAGTCACTATTTAAGACTGTCGGGATTTTTCTTGGGACCTTCGATAGACTGTGAAGCTTTGGAAATAGTTGTCATTAGGAGCCTGTTTGGCGCACACCCCAAAAGGAACATGGACTAGAGCGGTCCAGCTTGTCAAACTCGTCTTGTGTATTATGTGGTTTTCCCATGAATTGAGGAATTTTAGGCGATGCAATGTCCGAATGGGAAAGTTTACGTAACTTTTGGGCTGACTTGAGAGAGCAAGCGCCTTGTATATCAAAAATAATCGTCTCGGGAATCGAACTAATTCACCCAGCGTGGATACTCTCTACGACAGAGGACTTCTCAGGAAATAAACATGTGCTTATTCTGTTCGCATCTTTGTTAAAATTCGACGTGAACAATACGTATTAAGCCCAATTTGATATACTTATTAGGTATATCCCTTTAAAAAGTGTTCTATTCATCGATGCTTCTGACAGTCCATAAGAAATTGGCAGTGTTTCTCTTGTTTGACAGTACAGTGGTCAATTCAGCAGTCATAGTCTTTCTGCGTCCATTGCAAATTTTCGACTGTGAGGCTTGTGAGTGGTAAGATTATGGACCAACATGCCGGCTCTTATAGGCCAAGAGTCTGCAACGAAATGGTGTCATTTAGCAATGGGTGCCATTTTTGTACAACCAGTCTTATTTGTGTTTTCAAGTGAGCCCGACGAGTGGAATCTTAGTATCGTTTGCCTGATCCACAAAAAAGGAGACTGCGCCAACTATCGGGGGATAAGTCTCCTTAGGTCCCTATCAGTGCGGTTTCAGGCCTGGGAAGTCCACTATCGATCAAATTTTCACATTACGGCAAATCCTCGAAAAAACCCAAGAGATGCAGATCGACACCCACCACCTATTTGTCAACTTTAAGGCCGCATATGAAAGTGTGCATAGAGACGAGCTATACAACGCCATGTGTAGTTTTGACATTCCTGCCAAACTCGTCAGATTGTGTAGGATGACGATGGAGAACTCTCGCTGCTCCATCAAGGTCGGTACCGAACTCACCGAGACCTTCAATATCAAAAAAGTTTTAGACAAGGCGACGCTCTGTCGTGTGATTTTTTCAACATTGTACTTGAGAAGGTCGTGCAAAACTCACGCGCCAATACTAGAGGCATGATCTTCCAAAAGTCCGTTCAATTACTAGCATACGCGGACGACATCGACGTGATTGGCCGAACTCAGCGAGCCGTCAATGAAGCGTTTGCTTGTATTGAAACGGAGGTGGCAAAATGGGTTTAGCGATGAATGAGGGCAAAACAACGTATATGCTCACATCAAGAAAGAACACACAACATCGACGACTCGGTCAGAATGTCACGCCTAAGATGGATAGGCCACGTAGAGCGCATGGACAACACTGCTCCAGCCCGAAGAGTCTTCGACTCCGAACCCGTGGGACAACGCAATAGAGGACGACCATGAACCCGATGGCGCACTCAAGTGGAGAAGGACCTCAACCAACTTTGAGTGCGAAATTGGAGGCAGCTGGCTAAGGATCGCACCAGCTGGAGAGGATTGTTGACCGAGGCCCAGGTTCACCCCGGACTGTAGCGGCACAAGAAGAAGAAGAATTCTTTTTTTTTTACTCTTGCACATTTGAGTGTCTTTTGTTGAGACAGCAGACAATTTTGTATGCCGTTTACTCACGTTTCAGAATGACTGTGCATTGTATCGATGTGCATACGGTCACTGGCCCGAATGTTCGTGTTCAGGTTTCTCTGTTTCCCGTAACAAGCACACTGCTTATCAGAAATCATATTGCCATTAAAGCAGTCTTGCCTTACGTCACTTAAGGTCTTGTATGCCTATGCCTGCTTCGGATTAGGAAGAAATTTCAATCTGCCATAGGAAACATTGAATGTAGGGCTGGTTCAATTTTGTGCGTAAGATACAGCTTACAAATGTTTGCTCACGCAGGTCACAGCATGACGTGGTGTATTGGGAAAGTTGGGCCAACTTACATGCCCCGCTGGAGCTCAGGAGTGGAAGTCTTCAATCATAAGGGGCTCCTGGTCGTGACAGTGCAATGACCATATGGGTTTCGTCAATGTTGGCCTTTTCAAACCTAGTCGCCAGGAGATGGTTTAAACGTCCACTTGAACGAAAAAAGTTACTATAAGGCAGGAGAGGTTGCCGTAAAAGCTAAGCTCGAGTCCACCTACAACGCCTTAAAATCCTGACCATTTATTTCCCGCACCGATATTGACGTAATCTGTGGTTGTTTGGCTTCCATTCATGTTTCAAGTGGTAAGTAGACTAAGATGTTTGTGCAAATGGGTTGCAAGCAGAATATGTCCGACGGTTTTCAATGTAATCGCTTCCAAATGGGTCCTCAGACTGGCTCTGACGTCCATCAGAATCAGCTATTCTTGCCAGTCGAACATGTTTTGCAGACAGCCACGATCATGACGAGCTTCGCTAGAATTTTGAATTGAATGTTTGACTTTGCTGTAGTCGTACAAACAGAGAATTGCAACCACACTCTGGACACAAGCTTTAAGAAATATTCCATCGACATCTTCACTATTTTTGTTTGTGAAGAGAAGTCTGTGGCACTTGCTAATCTCCCAACTCTTTATATTAAACTCCGTTGCTCTGGCTTTTGATTGTGAACAGTTCAATGAATGTCGATCCACGTCGCGTTGGGTGATCCTGTGCAAGTTGATGTTGCTTCACAGTTGTGGCGGTGGACAAAATTTGGCATAAAAAAGAAATTTTTTGTTTTTCAGTGGACATGCCACTGTATTCAGGGATGAATCTTTCTTCGTTTAACATGTGATTTTCGGTAAGTTTAGGTTGAAGGCTGTGTCCGGCTAAAGACATTTTGAAGGCTTGCTTCTTACCACTTGGCTCCTGGGGCTTGGGCGCGACCTTGCTATTAAGCGACTGACTGGAAAGAGCAGGCACACACAAATAACCACATGCCTACGCTACAGACCAGGAGTCAAATTGGACCAACTGCTGCTCCTCTTCCGTTCGCGGCATTGTCGCGCCTTGCATCATCTCTCTAGGCAATCATGCACCATTCATTTGTCACTAATTGCAGTTGCTCACCGTCCACCGTCGGAGTGCATAGCTCCATCAATCACGACAACAACTGAGCAACAACTGTCAACTCGACACATGACCTTTACGAAATCGCCATAAACTGCCCGACACCTTATATCAGACTAATCCCGGCTGACACGAGCCCCAGCCCGTAAATCATGGCACCGCAAGTGCAAAGACCATTACGACCTCATGTCCGACTCTTGACTGTTATTGCCTTGGCCTTTCTAACTGACGGAATGTCTCAATAAAAGCCACCTTGTAGCACAAATTAGGATAATTCATTTCGACTCGCAATCGTCACAATGGATAAACACGAGCTAATCCCTCATTCGGCCACCTCCGGCCATTACTCTTCGGTGGCCGCGGCCGAAAACAGAAAAAATCCACGATTAATGACAGTGACCTCTGGCGGACGTGTTAACACCAAACCTGATAAAAAGTGTACACATTGTAAGGGCCACGGCATGGCACTCCTCGAGCCCAGCGACTCGATATTTTGCCGGTGGCCAGGTGTCGCAAGACACTTGTACTTCACTGTCACTGTCACCGCGCGTTGCGCAACGCAGTGTCGTACTGCGTCTGCCCGTCGTCTTCGTCGTTGTCTTCTTGAGGCCCAGGCGACGCCGACTCCTCGCCAAGGTCGGGCGTTAGTCAATATTCGTCGTTATTATTTAAGCCGGCGCGGCGTGGCGATGCGGCCAATGGCCATCGGAGCCGGCAGACGTCAGTCAGCGGATAATGATGATCCGCGCGTAGGGCAGGGAACTGTGACGCCGGCCAAGTGATTATCGCATGGGTACGGGCTTAACGATTATGCACGGTCGTTGCCGGCAACGGCTTCCTCCCACCCGCACGGGTGTGGTGGCATGGCGCGGCTCGGCTGTGGATCATTAGTAGTTCTGTGCGCGCGAGCGACTGCAGCGAACACCGTGGCCAACGTCAGCGCGGTCACGAAGGCCGTTTGAATGATGACTGTGAAGCAATTAATCACTCACCAGATATCGCCGCATTTATTTATTATCTTTTTTTGGTTTTGTTTTGTTTTTGGAAGGCATTTAGGCTTTTGTCCGATCGATCGGCGCTGAAGGTTGGATTGGCTACTTCTTAATTTTGAGGCTGGAGGAGGCTCACTTGTCGCGGGGAATAACTCAATTAAGCGGCGGTGTGCCCGATGAAAGGCAGAATGCGCATCCGGCGGTGGCCATGAGTGCTCGACTCTGATGAGGCTAGGCGGTGGCAGGGCGGCGGCGAGGTAGAGATAAATGATTTGTTGACGTTTAGGCTTGACCTAGTCCACATCGCCGGCCGATGGTGGAAGAGAGTATGAGCCGCCGTGAGGAATAGCGATAAGCGAACGAGACCAAGGTTGGAGTTGTGCAGAGCGGTGGTGTGTGTCATAGGACTGCTGCAATGCAAGTCAGTCTAACTGAGGAAATGGGCACTAGTGTCTGGGCCTAAATTAACTCTAATCCGGAGAAGAGTGGCCCTCCTTGGCCGATTTTCTTCATACCTATCCAGTGATTCAGATAGAAACTAAGGCTTGATACACTAAAGTTCAACAAAAGCAGAGACTTCCTCCGACCAGTGAAGCGATACACATTCTTTGTTGTCCTTGGAGGGGAGTGATTTTTTTCGTATTGCATTTTAGGTATTTCCTTTGTCCCATCTCAGGAAAAATGGGACCACTTCAGATCGGCTTGCGATGTGATTCCAGATCTAACAAGGACGTTAATGCATATGAAAGCAGGGTTTAGCCGACGGTTTTTCTATAAATTCGGCAAGTGGAGCCACGCCCCTAGTCAAGTTGGGCTGCGCTACATGTAATGACTCTGGAGAACGAGTACATCAGTTTGATTGCTTGAAGCATCCTTTCAAAGGAGATTTTTGTGTTTGGAATGATGGCGTGTCTTAAGAGCTTTCAACTGAAATAAGATTGGCGACTCCTTTTTTCTCTTGTGGGCATCTTACGCCCAGAGTAGTTCCTTCTAATAGGCAACAAATTCTTTCTCCATTAAGTGGCAAACCTTTGTCACAAGGGTTCTCTTTCACCCTTCGAATGACAGGACACAGAACCTACAAATGTCCTTCCTTACAGTGATTCTAGTTGACCTCAACCAACTTGGAGTACGAAATTGGTGGCAGCTGGCTAAGGATCGTGCCAGCTGGAGAGGGTTTCAGGGCCAGGTTCACCCCGGACTGTAGCGCCATAAGAAGAAGAAGATTCTAGTTGACTGTCGCCTTTGAAAAACTAATTCAAATACTGTTCCCACTCTGAACGTCCCCACATCTACTGAGCCCACACTGAACTACTGAGCTATCAAGCGACTAGCTGATTAACACTTGAGTGCTATTGAGCAAGCAGGCGGCTGAGCGATTTACCGTGCGATTGCGACTTAGCGAATCAGCAATGGGACCATTGTCGGCCTAGTTGGCCATTTGCTGAGCTTCATTGCTCTAACTATTCATAGTGGAAATTACACATTACGTGCGATCAGAAAAATTTGTAGTCGCCTAGCAATGAATCAATAAGCGTTGCTTTGTCGCCTGGGAAGATCATTTACTGCTCAATCACTACATGGCGTCGCTTGATCGCCAATGCCTTAGAGAACCTCCGCTCATTGAGACAGGCTTTCGGTCAGACTATGAGAAACAGAACAAAACTCAAATTTAAGGGACTAGGAGAAAGCAGTGAGATTATGGCAGTTCTGAGAATCACGTGTTAATGTGGACTCCGACCGATTTTGAATAGAAGACAGTCGCTACTCAGACGACGCTCTGGATGCGAGTCCCAGATTTTCAAGCTAATTTTCTTGAAACTGAAAATCACAAAATTCACCTCCTTCCAAAAGACGTGAGCCCAATATCCACAATTACTAGATGTCCAATAGTATCTCTTTCATATGATAACTCAATTGATGAAGGAGCTCAGCTTGATGTGGGGAATTGGTGGAGGCTAGCAGGAGGTCATGCCCACTAGTCAGGTCTGTTGGCTGAGCGCCCGGTTAACTCCGTATACCAGTGTTAGCGTCCAAGTGAGCTGTGCTTAGACTGCTTTCAATTGCGACATCAAGTGCACGGATGGTTCTTTGGGTGGAGCTGACTTCCGACGTCCACTTGAGCCTGCTTCAAAGGCAATTAAAAAAGTTATTTTTTCGTAGTAGATTAGATATTCAGTTTTGAAGCGACTTTCAATGGCTGAGGCCCTTTTTAAGACGAGCTCTGTCACAGCATTGAACGTGGCATGCGAGAGCTGTTGCTTAGAGCTATGCCAACCCGAAACTTTCTTAAATCGGGCTAACCCGAGTTGGAGTTCACGCCGTGTCGAATGGCGAATGGTTCGTAGATTTGATGTTCATTTATTCGTTTCATTTTTGTTTCAGCAACTCGGTTTGACATACTTTCAACTCGGTTCAACTTGGTTTGGACGGAGTGATTGCCTCGTGACAAGACCCCACTTTCTGTAGCTGGGGGTCATGAGACCAATTGTTTCTCCACGAATGGTTCCTGGTAATGAGCCAGATGGTTTAGTGGCACCCAACATTTGACGTGCAATCTTAACAACGTTCAATGGGAAGGCCATTACAATGGAGCCACAGAGCCAGGGAAGAAGGGAAGGCTTTGCAATTCAGCGTAGTGTTTTGTTGTAATCCCTTATTGGCCTTATCAATACATAGTTTTGAACTTGAAACCCTTCTGCTTGCAACGTTCGATGATCTTGCCGTCGAGTCCACGTTAAGCTCCACCGGGTTTAACCATGATAAAAGTACGCTTCTTACTGGTTGCCATTGATTTTGAAAAAAAACGAGAGGAATGATTGTGTTGAACAGCATTTCGAAGGCATTTCGACAACGTCTGAGTGCGTCGACGCATACAGCACATTCTCCTGAACCAACACTTGTCCTTGAAATGATGTCGACACAACTTTGTTCTAAAATTCCAAGCGCTCTACCATCTGTAATGCCAAATGGTAACAAAAATACGGCTTCCTCCCATCAAATTCCGAATCGGAATGACCCCAGTTCATCGTGTCACACAAGAAAGCCTCCACGAAACCTTTCCATTTCAAGAGAGGGATGGGGTCTCATCCATCAAAACTTCCTCGAGTGCAAGCCACAATCAGTCCTTGCCAACAGTCCAACGAACACACATGTTAACGTGGAAATTCTAAGCATTTCCCAACTGCTACCACATTTTTGGCAGGAACTCGTTTTTCGCGTTCCACCATCACAACGCCGTCCACAGCAGAGCCTCCGTCTCTCCATAAGCCAAGATTTGTACCATTCTAAGGAAAATTCCACTAAGCCATCAAGTGGCCAATCGAACACGCGAACTGGTTTGGTCCACTCTTGCATTTCACCACGCGCAGCCCCTGACTGAGGCATGGCTTCAGAAGAAAAACACAACAACATCGACAAAAAAACAATTCCACTTTGCTCCAAATCAAGTCTTCAGTTGCCACACACCGGGGCGGCCGGGCTGCGGACGTGTCTTACTGTTCCGAATTGAAAGTCGAGAGCCTGCCGTGTGCGCCGTTTGCGAGAATGTGAGATACATTTTACGGGCAATAAAAGTTGGAAATTATTTTGCATTTGGCTTGTAAATTTCGTGCAAAGGAGACAGGCGCAAGAGTGGGTGCTGAGCCACAGGGCATGGCGGCGCAGCGGTCTCTGCGCCTGTGTGTGGTTGGTGGCTGCTGCATGACGACAAGATGAATTCATTTGAAGTTGAATCTGCATGGAAATCGGATATCTGATGTGGCAACTGGGGTGGCTGGGGAGAGGGGCACAGTTGTGGTAAGGACTAGTTTGATTCGGTTTCCACTGTGGCGGTTGCACAAGTGAATTTGCAATAGGGAAAGGAATCGGTTATTGGAACTCCTCTCAATTGAATTTGCAGTTGAAATGATTGACATTTTGTCATGATCTCGATGACTGCTGGGGAGGGCTTGTAGTGGCACGCGTGCATCTCGAAGAGACGCCGATGGTACGTCATTGACCAGAAATGTGTGTGTTTCGTTAGAGAAGCCGCAATTACATTGCATGAGAGAGAGATTGGACTAAGAACAAGTTAAGGACTATAGGCTGGGCTATGTAATGGTGGGTGTGTCTGCAGGCTGCGCAAGCTGCTTGACTGTTACATTTCAATTCTTCCACTTGGGGCCTACAAGGTAGTTACCTTGCAGCCGTTGCTCACCAACATGTTGGAGATGTCTTTCAATTGCGAATCCTTCTTGTACTCCTTTACCTTTCAAGGTTTCTTAGTCGCTAAGTGTTTTTCTGGCTTTGGATATCCACGTATGCATAAAGCACCATCGCAACTGTGGCATGCACAGTGAGTGAGTGCCGACGATATGTTTCGTCTTCTTACAGTTCTCCTGCCTTTGATAGGGCTGGGCATGGAATAGTTCAGTCGCAAGCAAAGTACACGTTAAGGACGCCTTTTATGTAGTATTTTCACATTCTTAGAAGTATAGCTCGTCGTCCCTGCTGACCTATTTTTGCTAGTTCTAGCTCTGTCTAGTACTTCATCTTTCATAGATTTTCCTTGTGGAGCTAAGCGGCATGAAGACGGTAGCCATGATTCTCACAGCTCAGATCCATTTTCGTGAGACTGCCTTTTCTTCGTTGCCCTAGCAGCTTGGGTGCAGTGCGTAGCATCACGTCACTGTGTTTGCCAAGGATATGCCATTGATATCTTGTCTGCACAATCTGACCAGTTTCGATGACAAACGACCGATGCTATGGCATTTAGTGCCGCTTGGCTATGTGGACTGTTTTGTTTTTGTTATGTCGTGGTCTCTCAGCACAAGTGTTGGCTCGTGTATCACAGCCACTTCAGGATAAAAATAGCTACATTCGTCTATTAGTATGAGGGATTTTTTTAGAAATGGTCTTGGAGCAGCCCTACTAAAGCCACATTACCATTAATTTGCTACCGATGGCTGAGGGTACGTCAAACTTATTTTAAACTTCGATCAACGTTGATATACATAGCGAACCCATCGCATCTTACATCAAGTACAAGGGTTTGTGGGGCGACCAATTTGGCATTGTTACTAGACTTTCTTACATCCTCTGGATGCCCAAATTGTTGACAAATATTCAAGGCGTGTGAATGATTCAAATGTTGTCCTCTATTTTAAGCCAGCCCTCTGTAACCAAAGAAGAACGTAAAGACCCCGACTTGGCATTTCAAATGTAAAATGTAAAACAAAAATCCCGATTTGAAAATGGTCACCGTTTTTCTTTCTGTTACTATTAGTTTACAGCACGATTGAGTCCAACTGCTGCCAAAAAATTGTGAATAGGTTTGCCCAGAGAACATTTCCGGTACTTTTCCATTCTTTTGGATTATTGAGTATTCTTCGGTCTACCTACTTCAGTCTGACCAACTTTGTTCGTTCAGTTGTCTCACACTTTAGAGCCACATTCTACTCTTTGTATTGAAAACTCACTGAACAAGTCCAAGGTCTTCTCAAATTCCGCTCATTCACCGTCGATCGTCAAAAATAAATAACGGTAATAAGATGCGAAGGGCATACTGCATATGCCTTTGTACATCGTCTTACTCAACTGACTTCAAAGACGGAAGTTTTCGCTTCGTAAACAGTGAACCTTAACGTTTACGATCCCTTTATGGCTAAGGTTTGAAGTGCATGCCAATTTATTTTTGTAAGTACGGTTGCGTCGCCTGTATGACTTCACACAGATTTTCAGTCCCAAAGATGGTACTGGGAATGAGGAGCAAATGTATGTCCGTTTTGTCGATTTGTAGGCTGGATGAGCCAGCAAATAGTTCTTTCACACAATGGAATAATCAGTGAGGTCTTCAAAAGATGAACTAGAATACAACCTGTGGATGAAGACAACTAGATGGACGCACAAGTCAAGGCGACCTTCAGGCCGGCATGATGTGCGAAACTGAAGACAGATGTCGAGGTAACTGGCATGTCATGTTGGGTGAGACCCTAAGAACAAAAATATTGACGCTGCCACTAAGCCCGGATGAACGGGGAGGGTCTTGCATCTAAGACTTGCCAAGACCTCACTTGTTGATTTGAGGTCTTTTCTTCCTCCTCGGACTTAAGAGCAACTTTTTGGAGACCTGTGTGTTTTATCATTTATCTGGGACTTTCGTCAACTCTAAACGCCTAGGCTTCAGAAGCACAGTGTTGTGCATTTGAAAGTTTTAATAGAGTTCGAACCGTACTTTGGGCAAAGTAAATGCAGCCGCTTCGCATGTGGCTTCAACCCTTGCAAACGAGTTCCATGGGTGTGCGCTTTTGCGAATTCTTGGCAAAACAAAGCAAACCACTTGTAAGTCTCGCTTTTGCCAAATACAAGAGAGTCCACAATCCGGAATTCACAAAGCCGACGCCAATAGGCGCGACGAGGAGGATTATACTTAGAATGCAGCGAAGTTAAGTGGGTACTTCTCTTGAAGGAAAAAATTATATCCGAGGAGTGTGTACATATATAAATGCATGCTACAGTGGTCGCGACAGTCTAATGATCCTGCAGACGTGCTAGACTGTTGTCCACTCAGACTATTGTCCATCCAGTCAGTGATTCGAGACTCATGCCACGAAAATGGAAGTTATTGTGTCTGTCGGGGATCGAACTAAGGACTTTTAATTCACGACCTAGGGGCTTATGATCATGGTAACTATATGCTCATACGACAGTTGAAGTCCGGAATATTGGTAGCTGAACGTGCCACAGCGAAAGTTCGCCAACATCTCGAGAACGATACCCGGGGCCCATAGGACAACGCAGCACAGTATGGCGCCAGCATGTCGAGAAGGAACTAAAACAAGAACTGTCCGGGATTACAACTAGCTAGATTTCGCTTAGGTTCAAGCTCAAGGTCTGTATGGGTCGAATGCCTAATTCACATGTATATAAGTAAGCTGAACATCGCGAAAGATGTTTACAGCGCAAATTCAACTCCGGTCTATAGCGCCACACCAAAGACCACCAATAACACACATCCGTGGAAAGTGACCCACTTTCGCACAGTGTTCACCTCACGCAACATTTCCAACCCAGTCGACTACGCATTTCCGCTTGTTACTCGAACAAAAGCATCTGGTTATCTTGTTAGCATCATTTTGCGACAATTTCGAGTACAATTTCGTACTCTCAATGCATCAACTGATTGGCTGGGGGCCAACAACAACAGCGTTGACTTTCACAAAGTCCGCGAGACACGATTTCAAAAGATTTTGTCGCTGACAATGCTCTAGGCCATAAAAGACAACACACAAAATGAGAGCAATTTACACATGTCGAGCATGGCGACAAGAAACCGCCACACGAGTACGCAACCACCACTTTTGACACAAAATCCCAGCCATCCCCAGCCCCGGTCTCGTGCATCGGCTAAGAACCACAATCACTAGGCCAGCGCGCTGCATGCACACACACGCACACACTTGTGTTGCGCGGCGGACTTGAGCAACTTTGAGTGACTTAGACGCGGGATTTCAACAAAACCTGAGGTTACCCATAAGCGGTGCAAGTGAACTCGAGACACCTGCTTCTGGTGGTCGTCGTTGTCGGCAACGGCGACGATTGCAACTGCTGAGCGGTGCTCGGATGGAAACTAGAATATTTGTTTGGTTTCGCTGGCAACAGTGCCAGCTGAGCAGTGGCGCTGGCTGAGCGCGTGTAGTGGAAATGGATCCAAGTGAATTTAGAAGATCGAACGGTGTGACGTTTGACGAGGGTGATTGGATGAACTTCTAGATGATGATGACCGTGGCCTTTCGGAAGTCCATTTCAGCGCGTAAAAATTTGGATCTTCCCAGTTCAGTGAATGAAGCGAGTCTACGTACTGCGAGGCTTCTAATATGTGGCCTGATCATCAGTTCGTCCTTCTGGGTTTGAACTGGCATCAGGCGGTGGTCCGAAATTTGGCCTTATTTTACGGCACTGTGGAGGTCCATCAATATCCGTGCTTAGGCCTTAGTGTTTTGGTTTGTTGGCCGATAGATGGCGCTGATCAACGATGATCGCTTGTTTCCCGTTGATCCTTATCCTCCAAAAGGTTCATCATGAAGCCTTGTCTTCTTCAACAGCCTAGCCTTCGCCATCATTTCGATGCCCAGCAGGGAGCTGCTCCCAAATCCTGGACATTGCAAAATGTAGGGTCCTCTGTCAAAAGCAGTCTAGTTTTTGATTCTAGCCAAGTTCTTGACTCCAGGCCTCTTTTTTGAGGTCAACGAGCAGCAAATGTTCAACTTAGAGATCTCTGCCATCGGGACCAAACGCAAGCTGTTCTGTCACCGAATTCCAACCCACCATCGCTCGGCACTCCTGCTAGCCAAACCCCATCCATCCTCCACTCCATTAATCACCTCCACGTCCTCACCCATCCATGCTCGAACTAAATTCGGACGATCAGCTACCGCAGTCACTTAGAAATGTTTTATTGCACCGAACACCATTAAGGCACGCCGCGCCGCCGCGTACCCAACTCCAGTCCACTTTAATGACCACAATTACCGCGCTCGGTCTCTCGGAGGGAGATCGGCGTGCGGCCTCTCACAGCGATTGGCAGGTAATTGTGCGGCGATTTCATCACACGATAAATAAATTGGCCATCCGCCGATCCGTGGATCGGCACCTGGTGGTTTAACGATTCTAATGCTCATCAAGACGGTGGCCCGAAATGCTCCGCTGTGACGTTGCCCAAGTGGCAAGTGGCAAGAGGCGGCGGCAACAACGTTGCACTGTGGTCGCGCACACCAGAATGCCGTGGTGGCACTGCGTAACCAGTCCCGCTGCCTGGTCAACCTTGCATTCTTTTTGCAATACGATGGTGAAAATAATATCATTGGCGGAGCTGCAAGACCGCAAAAGTAAACCATTGCACTCGCGGATACGGCGAGCGTGTGAGAGCGGCGCGCATCGGATGACGACAAGGTGACTCCGCCGGTCTCCACTCTCCGCTGAAGAATTTCATCTTCATCAAATACCGGGCGCACATTGCGATGCCGCTGCCACTGATACCGATGTTCGCATAGATTCCGACAGCCTCTCGCGCCGGCGAGCGCAGTGGCACACAGCACACAGCAACAATTCACAAGCGGACTGCATTGTGATAAAGAGGTTAAGGCTTTAGCCGGGCGCCAAGTTGGCGTGCATCCGTTGCCGCCGCCACCCGTCCAGTGCCAGTGTCAGCCGCATGCACAGTGAAGGTGGCTAGCGCGTGGTTGTTGCTGTTTCTCTGTCGCAGCGAAACCGACTGAGAAATATCTTCATTCCGTGGCAACACGTCAAGAGGAAGACGTCAGCAGCGGCGCGGCGGAGTGCCAGCCCACCAGGCCCGGTTCGGGGCGTCTGCTGGCGCGAAGAGGAGAATCGTTGCGCAACCGGCGCGCCGAGGGTTTTGCCCAACTGCTGCGGTTGCGCTCCGGCTGACATTAATTTGTCAATTAACATACTCAATATCAATAGCAACCCTGATGGCTGGTAATGACACGAATCGTGACATTTACGGGACAGCCGTGCTGCGCGAGGTGGCAGCGTTGGTTCGAGAGGGCACGAGCGGTGTCGTCTGGTTTTCTGCATCTCTGACATTTGATTTTTGGAGCTGCACGAATTCGTGGGGGTTGATGATCTCTGCCGCAGGCGATGTGGGCTTGTGGGGCTGATTGTGGTGTAATGAAACGTCTTGGACGGGCGATGTCAGACGGGGTGTTGTTGCCTTAACGAGCTGTCAAATGGAATTGCATTGCATGTGATGGGACATTTTACTTGGTTGCCTGGCGAGGCGTGGGGTGAGGATCGTGCTGTTCCTTGTTTGGTGCTTCATGGAGTAATGGATGACGCTCACTTGAATACGTCATGTGTCAGTTGAATCCGACAGGCGACATGATTCCCTCGCTTAGCAGGAGGAACGAGTTCAGGTGACGAGGAGGTGACTTTGAGCATCACCCTCTTTGGGAGACAACCAGCGGCCCGATCCTTCCTCCTGCTCGGTAGGTGTTGCAATACTTAGCTTCTTCTTGGCCAGCTACTGCCATCAGTTTAAGATCTACAACCTCTTTGGTGGAAGCGACTGTGAAATATAGCGAGTGAGGAAAAGTTACAAAAACTGAGAAGACGTTGGCTTCAAAGAGCTCTGATTAGGACGTCGTACAAATTATCAGCTCGTTAAACCGACCAGAATTTAACTGCAGATCTGCTTCCTTTGTTTCAATAACGTTTGAATGAATGTCTAAATGAACTATCTGCTTTTAAAAAGAGGAGGAAAGAGTTCGCAAGTTTCATCCTTTCGAATGCTTTCGAGCCATTTCGAGCTATATCTCACAACATCGCTCCTGCCTCTCTTAGTAAAGTTCAAGAATTGTACGGCTTAGGAATTCTTTGTATTTGCTGCATGGTCCGAACGTCAACGAACAGCTACTTGCAATAAATTCTGTCGCATTTGGCTTAGAATTGACATATTTGACTAGATGGTCACTAGATACATATGTCGAAAGACTATGCTCATTGTTTCCGTCGATATTAAGGGAATGGGATTTGCTAGAAAAATCACACTGCATGATGGTTGTTCTTAAGGGAATAGGGAGCATAATTCAAGGTGTTAGACCCGAGTACATTATTGGTTCTCCTTGGATGACAATTCCAAAGACCACACACGAGACCCTGTTTCTAAGTGAGTTTTTTGCAACGCATCAGAAAGCTCGACCATGAGGCAACCTACTTGTGTCCTATTGGTTTATGGGTGTCCAGGTTAGTTTAGGTTAGGTAATTAGGCTGCCAGAAAAAATTGTCAGCACACTTAGACAATTGCTGGGACATTGTGATACCCATAGTTAGATTACTACCACTGATCGACAACTCCGTTAATTTGGTCGCAACGGTAAATGGTGTCTGGTACAGATTTGATAACCGGGTAAAAGTGGTTCACTGGGATTCAAACCCAGGATTCCTTTAACCAAGGTCAGGCGCTCGAACAACTGCTTCATCCCACCATTTTATGCAGCATGTTTAGTTTGACACTTCCTTGACGGGTGACATAAGTGCATCTACCGTCAGCCGCAAGAAGGGCGATGAACGAGGATACAAATAAGTACGTGCTGTCATCGAGTGTATCTGGACCTCAACCAACTTCGCAGCCAGCCTGACTATATGGTTATGTCAACCGCGATTGTAGCGCCAAACAAAGGAGAAACAGCCAATTTGCTGCGGTCACCATGGATATCACAAAAAGGTTCAGATACAGTTCCCTGGGTGAAAATATGAAGAGATGGGCTATGTCTCGTTTGGTTTTGCAAGAAGTGGATAGGACTTTCTTATGGAGCTACATAATGCAGTGAACGCATAAGTGAACACGGATGTTACCAAAAACTTGCTTATAAGAGGTGTCCGCTTATGAGGGGTGTCCGTTAGGAGAGAGAATTTTCATTAATTATTTCGATTTTTACCATGCTCCATACCCATCAACCTTGAGAAGCTAGGTAGCTTGTCGATGCCAGGAAAGAGGATCACTTTAACATCTCGAATTGAGTACTATATTTCCTATCTCCTGTTTATGGCTATGTCTATCATGTGCTTCTTCTCTACCACGCAATGTTTAAATTCAGAAACTTGCGGGGACAGAAGTTGAATCCCAGCCACGGGCAACTTTCGTAAATAGGACCACCACCTCGGTCGGGTCCTCCTCCCTAACTTCGTTATATGCGATATTTAACTGAAGGTCACCTTCACTCGTGGAGGAATAAAAACATGCTCAAGACGAGTAGTTGCTGAGGAAGGTATGCCTATGATCACCGGATGGACCCCAACCCATTTTTTCTTATTTTCTTGACAAATTGGGGTGACAGAATGCTCTACTGTGAAGACAGCCATCGCAGCTACTTGAATGACGAATGTTGGGTTTTTTTACAAATAAAGTGATTATGGGTGGAAAATTACTAATTTTATTCATCCTATTGCATTTTTTGTTTAATAAGCTCCTCATTGAAGCTTCAACTTCTTCTCTGGCTTGCCACCGGACCGGATAATAGTATGCCTTGTAGGTTTTTTCGGCGCACTCACTCGTCACAGCAATGGTTTCATGTCTGCCGTAGTCCTTGAATCTGATCCACACTGATGACCGATATTCAATCTGTCTCACATAAGTCGGAACGGTTTCCAAAAGACTCGATGTGCGTATGGAGCCGAGCTGTGCTTGGCCATTGAAGACGCTGGAACTAGCAACGCAATGTCGAGTTTACAACTCCACTCCAGAAATGGTCCAATACTTTGGAAAATCCTTAAACGGAAATATGAATCCCCTCCATTCGGGCTATTTTCTGATGATTCTGAACTCGTTCCGCTTGTTAGTTGAATTCATTTGTCGGCCTTCACGCCAGGCGTCTGCGTTCTCTGTGCGTTCAGTGGCACTATATACTTTGCAAGGTCACCATCTCTTCACTTCTTCGGGCTTCTAACTCGAATTCACTCCTTTCGGCCCTCTAACGCGAATTCTCTGATCTTTCATATGATGCTTAGACCTCCTTGAACGCCATTCAGTCAGCCTCCTGTTCAATCATATCGAATGCATCATGGTCTGCAGCTTCAAGGTTTAGGTTCAAATGAGTAGGCAATTCTTTGACCAAACAAACTTGAAGCGAGGTACTGACTCATCATCGACCAAGAAGCTCTAAGACCCCATATGGATATTGTGTCTTCCTCTTCTTCCATTCGCCTCCAAATTCCACGTCCACACCATCCGCCGCCCACCACAGAACCTTGGCCCATTTCCAATCACCCGGCTCAAGGTGACCAACTCTTACTCTCACGCTCCCAGCACATCTCTCACCAACAGACTCAACTAGTTCTTGTCCGCATCCGCGTCGCACTTTCGAAAGGATGCCGTGCGAGAGTATGCAGTGAGGCGATACTCTCACTCCGACCCACTTCCGTCACTTTCATTCTGTCAAACCGCACCGCTTTCAGTGCAATTGCACAGATTTTCCCTCGGCCCACTGCTCCGACCAGCGCTAACACGATTATCTTCTCTTTTCTTGCAGCGCCGCTGGCTTCGGGAACTCAATGCCACTGGCCGTCATCTCGAATCTCGGCGGCTCGTCGACCAGCCTGAAGAGCAACTCAATCAATGGCCAACTGATCCAGGTCGCCAGTGGAAGCGGCAGTCACTCCAAAACGCAACCAAACACCGTAGAATCTTCAATCAGTGCCAGCGATGCAGTCAATCCGAAGAAGCCGTCGACGCTCGCGGAGAATTCCGGTTTCGCATCGTCATCGTCTGCGGCCCCATCCGCGGCACCGACGTCGGCTCTATCCGCTGAATCATCGATTAAAGACGAAACGAGTCCAAACGCAGATGTCACTGGAGCAGCGGCTCCGGCGGCCGCGGGCGCAGTCGCCGCGAAATCAATCACGAGCGCTGTCGGCTCAATTAGCGGCAGTCTCAAGCAGGGCTTTGCTGAGAAATTGGCTCCATCCACGTCGTCCTCATTCTCTTCGGCGGGAGCCGTCGGTGGGGCTGCTGATGGAGAAGCGGCGGCCAGCACGAGCAGCAGCAGCAGCCTAACGACCGCGGCCGGAGCCAATGGAGACGCCGCCAATGCCACTCGCGGTAGTAGTGGCAGAGGCGCTCGCGAGCGAACAAGTTCCCAGTCGCATTACTCGACCGACAAAAGTGGTTCATCGGGTTATTACAGCTCGAATGTGTGCTCCACGTACTCCGTGGAAGACCACATCTACTGCGAGCCGGTTATCGACATCCTCGAAGTCAGCGGGTCCGCGACCCTAAAGCCGTCGAAACTGGGCCAGGAGGGCGGCGGCAGTGCCCGCAAGATCATGATCGTGCACAACAGCGACGACGACGACGAGGACCACCACCGCCTGCGGCGGCACCGTGTCCACGACCACCAGCGGCACCAGGAGCACATGAAGCAGAACCTGCGCATCCTCGAGACCAGCATCGAGAACCTGGACAGGCACCTGAAGAACTACCCCCGGCTGGGCGCGCATGAGCGGCTGGCAGCGTTTGCGCGGTCCGCCCCGCAGATAGTTCCGACGCACTGCTTTCAGATCCACGCGGCCAATGGCGGTGGCGGCGGCTACGACGGCGCGAAGAACCGCTACGGCCACCTGCCGACCATAATGGAGGGCGGGGCGGGCGACGGCCTGCCGAAGACCTGGCAGGAGGAGATCGCCGAGGACTCCCTGCTCGACATCGACCTCGACTCGTTCCTGCTGGTGAGCGAGGGAAAGTCCAAGTCCGCGGCGGCCGTCGGTGGCATCGACAACCCGACGTTCAGCAAGTCCGACATCCTCGACGACGAGGACATGGAGAACAACTACAAGTGTGCCAAGTACATCAACTCGTGCCCCGAGGACGCCTACGGCCTGGAGAGCGAGGTGGGCACCACGCTCGACCACTTCCTGAAGAAGTACGAGGACCAGATCCACTTCCAGAACACCCGGGAGCTGCTCGAGGACGTGCGCGACAAGATCCGGCTGCTCTCGGAGTCCTCGGACGCAATCGACAGCACGACCACCGTGACCGTGGGCCGCATCCTGGAGAAGCACCTGCCGCAGGAGCTGGAGACGATGATAAAGGCGCTCAAGTCCGAGCTCGAGTCCTACCTGGAGCGCATGAATCAGCACAGCGAGATGGAGATCCGGCAGCTGTGCACCGGGCTGGTGAAGAACCAGAACATCGTCAAGATGAAGAAGGCGTTCGAGCGGCGCAAGTCGAACGCCAGCGACTCGGAGTACGACTTCGCGTACGAGGCGATCCGCGACGGCGGTACGATCGTGACGGTGCAGCACACGCGACAGCAGATCGAGACGACCTCGATCCGGTGCACGAGCGACCCGAACTTCAAGATGAAACGCAAGTCCTTGTGCGAGGTCTTTCCGAGCGTCGACGCGGAGTGCTACGCGAGCACGGCGGCCCTCGGTGCCATCGGCGGTGACGCGAGTGCGGGCCAATCGGATCCGTCCGGTTCGGGTGTGAACGCGGTTGCCGTAGCGGCGGCGACGGCGTCGGGAGTGCTTCCACAGAAGACGCAGATGCAGCGGAATCTCTCGTTTCACAAGCCGATCCTCAATCAGCTGAGCAATGGCGGCGAGCCCGGCGGCGACGGCGACAAGGACTCCATCCTCGACTGGCACCGCAAGAAGCCGAGCATCTGGGAGATGTACTACGGCACCAATCGGATGAATCAAACACTGCTCGGCAAGAGGGGCGTCATCACCAATGGCAATCAAGCGATATTGTCTTACGTAAGTACCCACATTTTTTGTAGTTTTTTGTTTGACTCTCGAGATGAGGCTTGAGTCCAGCCCAAGTCTTAGGCTTCACCCCCTGTGACAGGTGACCAACCGATTGACTGGAATGTGTGTCTGACTTGCGCCCGGAAGCGGATGGGTGAGTTATGGGGAAGAAAGCCCTGATTAGAGGTCGCAAGCAGAACACATTCCAAGTCAGTGGCACCGCTCAGCGGAAAAGCACTCAGAGCGTCACTAATTGCGCTTTCAGTGTGGGAACTGGGTTTCGGTCGGCAAAGGCGGCTGATATCGTTCACCTTGTCATTTCGGGTTTTCTAATGAACCAATTAAAATGCTGACGATTGTTTTTTTTAAATCGGAAAGTTACCAAAGTGACGCGTCTTCACGTTTCGACGCTTACTCGCACTCCACTTGAACTGGTCTGGAATTCAGACTGAATATTGATCACTTTCATGGAAGCGAAAGTACTTGTTTAGCTCGCTCAACTCGATGGTTAACAGTGCATGATCGGTTCTGATGGCGCAGCAGCAGCTACCCCTTACCACCAGTTACCAACACTGGTCGAAAGCCTTCTTCACTTAAGGGCATCTCTTTAGATGTGGACTTTGTCTGCTATTTCGTGCCATAAGCTCTGAATCGAAGACACTGCCTGGAGCCAAGTTGTCAATGCCCTCTGCAATACTCGTGCACCAGTCATGCTGTACAAACCCTAGAGTTCGTTACTGAATATAATAATAATATGGGTGGCGCTACAGCCCATAGAGGGCCAGGGCCTAGCTTCTCAGCAACCACTCGTGTTGTGCGTGCTATTGTTCTTTCACGAGTGGAAGGGACCTACAGTTTTATGCCGACTCCGAACGGCCAAGTTTGAGAAGCTTTTTCTAGACAGGAAATACTCTTTGAGCATTGTCAATAACTCGGAAGAGGTGGGGTCGTGAACATTATTTTTGTCGCTCAGAGCTGGAATCGAACCTACGACGTCGAGGTTGGGGTCGACGCACATACCCACAACGCCACGGGCCGCCACGTTACTGAATCCTCTACTGCAAATGCCATCGACAGCAGGCTTGAGCAGCTGAGTACGACAGCAGATGTACGACTGCGATGGTCAGCGTCGTCTAAAGGGTGCCTGAAATGAACACAAGATATAAGATTAGGCTTTAAATTGTTTTTTTTTTATTGAATTGAGGTCTGTCACTTAACTCGATTTTTCGGGCTGCAAATTGCGAGTTTCTGGAAAATCGATTTTTTGCTAAACAACAGCCCGGAGTATCGTCAATTCCAACCCATTAAGACAACATCATCAATGTGGCACGAAAAGGCCTTCAACGGAAGTCGCTGGAAGCATGCTTATTGAAGCCCAGCTACATCAGTCACTCAGAAGTTCTTGTAAGATCATGTAACTTCGAGAGGCTGTCCGATCGAGTTAAAGGTCTTTTAGTGCCTTTTTGAGAAGTCAGCGAAGTTTTCGAGGGATTCTTGATATAATATAGTGCGATATAATTCTATACATCAGCTGCTGGTCCTTAGCTGTTAGAGTATTTAGGAAAGGGGTTGCTTATGGAATAACCCACCACCAAACTGGCCGTCACAGCTTACCAATATTTCCGAAACGAGAGAGACCACGACAAGATAGATAAATTGGAAGATAAATTGTATGACTTGTGGCACCGTCTTGTTGAAACCATATATTGCTAACATCATCACGTCAACACGCGTCATCGCATTAACAAAAAATAACAATCACTGCTTCACCTGGCTCATTTTTAAGAAAAAGTATGGCCAAATGACGCATCTAGTTAAACTGTTCTACAACCTTTTAGACACGTGGGAGTGTCTTGTTTAAGCCACATTTTGGTCACACACTCTAGCACCAGTCACAGCCACTACTTGACCAGTCATGCTTTCAAAAAATAATACGGTCCAATTCTGGCTCCTGGTTCGAAATTGTCCTTTGAACGTCTTATTTTTGGATGACCAGGATGTTTAGCAAATCCAATTGATCTATTCTCCCAGAATTTTTCAATTAAGTTTACTATATCGACTATATTTTATATAAAATGTTCGAACTGTCGTCGGCAAACTTTCTTCATTTTTCAAACGTTGTACATTAAGGAAAACACGTTGTTGCATCGTGCGACAGCCTATCTTTACCAACCCTAAATTGTCTAATTATTGCCAGCATAGTATCACAGTGGGCCTTTGCTGGCCTAAGTGTGGTTGCTGTCTTTCCTTCAAGCAGTCAGCCATTTTAACCTCACTGTTCGTTTTGAGATACTTTTTACCATTCACATTGTAAGTAAGGCGGTGGTTCCTAGTGAACTCAGTTAGCACTAAGCATCAAGTGGCTTCGGAATAAAATCAATTCCTTGATGTTCAGTCAGTCTACAGTCTGAAATTCTAAGCTTTAAGCTCATTGCTGCATTCCTGGATTGATCGATAAAACTGCCTTGCTGCCATTAAGGCAATTGACTGCCAACAAAAATAGGTATTCTTTGCATTGGCGTTGTGTTCGAATGAGATTTAACTTGACGCCACGCCTTCCATTCGCGCTGTAAATCTGCTGGAGCAAATCGTTAAATTCTCTTCCAAGTGCCATTCAAAAACATTTTCGCTCGCTGAAGTTTTCTTTTGGAAAAAACACTTTTTCACCTGATTTTGCACACGACTCTGCGCTGCAGAGCAGAACTGAAATGATATGTGGCTTATCTAAAGTCAACCTAAGCCTTCTAACCAAAAGCGATTAGTAAGCATTTGGTCTCACTGCTGATATGGTTAGAACTGTTCTCCGCGACGGACTTGACAACCTGAATGCTATTGCTGCCATTCTGATACTTGGTCCAAGATGGAATAAGCCTATAAAGACAGCACATACATAGTTTTACTCTCACCCAATGCCAGACATTCTTGAGTCAATGCAATCAGGTTCCCGAGGAAATCGCATGCTGAAAAAGAACAGCCGCATCAGAGATCAATTCCCTGTGCTAACGAACTCCTTTAAAATCGTACCTCTAGTTTTATCCATTGACTTGTCCACGATCTTTTCAAGCACGATGTTGTGGAAGTCACATGGTTGCCGTCGCCTTGTTTTCGTTTTTTCTTGCATTAAAGGTCTCCATGTGTTCAATACCAACCTTGAGGAAGCAGCAATAGATCTCCTTGATCATCCTGCATAGCCTAACGAGCAAGCCAGGAATATGAAGAATAGACATGGCGTTGTATAGACCGTGTGTAAGCAGGCATTCATATGTGGCCGTGAATAGAAGAATAGGGGTCTTGTGGCGAATACGAAGATCGGGTGTCTTGGGGTCTTCATTGGCATATTGGCAATGCTCAGGTTGTTGATAAAAAGCTTCATTTAAAAGCACAACATGACAGATATGATCGAGCACGCAATTTTAAGCCTCTTTAACATAAGATTAAGAAAGAGTCAAAATTAGTCGCTACTTGGACCTTCTTTCACGTGTATTGTTACAAATTCGGCAGAAATCACATTCGTCATCCCTTAGGTCTCGTTCTTCAATGCGTTGTCTTGATTGAGGATCAGATCCCAGATCGAACCGACATTTTATGACATCTCTCCAAAAGATTAAAGATTCATCGACGGACATCTTCCTTATTCACTTTTAAGCCAAACAGTCGGCAACTCAGCCAGTCTACGATTCATTTAAACCAACTTGACAGGCCCTTTCCATCAAGCAGACCTATTTTAACAAACGCTAAATATCCCATGATAAACTTTAAATGTCGCATCGTCTAATCGGTACTTTAGTTCTCAAACGTTCGTCCTCTAGAGATTTAAGACAATCCAACGAAAATAAAGTTCAGAACCTTGACACCACATGGAACTGACGACAAGTTGACAGTCCATGTAACGAAAGCCTCTTGCAATAAATCTCGCGTCTGACAAGTTGTTTGACAAGTTGCCGCTGCGCGTCGCAGAGTGTCGTTGAAGGAACACCGACTACCGTCAGCCGCCAACGGAGAGCCAATTTTGTCTCGAAATAATATGCGACCCCATCAGGCCTTAAACGCGAGGACTGCTGATTGATTCATGCGACCAAGCGCCGGCGTTGAACTTGCTTGCGAATTAGCAATTGATTCGCAAGTAAGCTAAGCCACGTGACGAGAGAGAAAAAAAGTATAAATTCCTTCAATTAGAACAGAGTTTGGTCTTGGGTCGCAAATCAGGATGCATCGCATAAGCAGCACTGGCATTTTGACACGACACTCGGTTCCTCGTTTCTAAATGTTCCGTCAACAAGATGTCTGGCATCATCGTCCTTCCCATCATTGCTTGTGTTGCAAGAATTTTAGGAACGTTCATCCATTGACTGCCGAGTCTCATCACATAGCGTCGCCTGATGTCTAGGATCGATGGTCTTTGAAACAGGCGTTCACACTCCACGCCGTAAGCATGTCAAACTGAATCGATTTGATCCAAGACCGCTAAGTACTCAGGTTAATGACAGATCACCACTCCGGCACAAGCTCATTAATTTCTGCAAATCCCTGCACTGGCCTTCGCCGAATGAAGCTGCCCACTTATAGGCACACCTTCAGCACGTCGCCGCGTCGCCATCGTCGACTGCAATTATGCCGCAATCGCAGATGCCAGGCCATTGCATTTCATTAGCATCACTCCAAGACGGAATAATGGTTTTGACCATTGCGCTCCATGTGCTGCCTGCCAGTCGCCGTTTTGCCGTTTGCAGAGCCAAGCCAAATATCGAGTAGGTCATGATGTGGTCCAGCCCAACCCTTACTCGATGTGCAACACAGACCGAGCGGACTCGCAAGACCCTCTATGGCTTGTGGTACAATTAGGCTTCCTCCGCCCCGCTGCGAGGCGGTTCCACTAAAAATGGCGCGCCTGGTTTATGGGGTTTGGGTTACGTTTTCGTAATTCCGAGTGCGGACAATGATCGCAAGTACGTGACACGCTGCTGTGGTGCTGTTAGCTGTGCAGTGTGTGTGTCTTGTGGTCACGGTTGATAGTCTGCTAAGGCGCGCGGGTTCAGCTGCTGTTTGTTCTGTTCCAACAGAATTTGGTCAGAGTGTGGAAAACCGGCTGCTGGGTTGCCACCATGCCACCGTGCCACTAGACGGAGTGAGTGATCTTGTTACACGATCCAGTTTCAGCTGTTTTACCATTTTCCCGACTGGTTTTCTGTGATCTTGTTTTTTTTTTTTTTGTTTTCGTTGAGTATGGGATTTTTTTCGTTCGTTCGTTTTTTTCGCAATCGGACGTGTGGTGTAAAATGTGTTCGGGGAATAGGTGGAAAAAAGGGCGGATGGGTGCCATGAGCTGACCCTTTCGACTGATGGGGGCGGAGGTTGTGCAACGGCTTGTGGCACTAATTATTGTTCGCTGAAGTGCTGCGTCATGTGCACGAGCATGATGTGGAACATTGTGCTTCAGTTTGGGAAATCATTGCTTTCGCTTGTGGATGGACGCACTTTGATGTTCCTCCGCCGTGGCAGATTTACTTACTTTGGGTGCTTTTGATGGGCGGTCACTGGTTTCTTGGACAATAGTGAAGCGGTTAGGTTTAGTTTGGTTTTAATTGCTGCTGGCTGTAACAGAAGACAGCAGACTCTCTTATGCCATCATAGACCTATTGACGCTACCACGCGAACGCCTATTGCGCTGAGGGTCTTTGAATGTAGGTGTTATCTGTCTACCGATTAGATCTATCGATAGAGGGCTTAGGAGTAAGGTGAGAGCAGCGAGCAGGACTGTCCTTAGTGCTTCGATGATACGTTCAAGCCATCCTCAGCCCTATCGAGCGGCTTGATGTTGTTTCTATTTTCAAACGCAGTCCACGAAATCGCAACCAATACAGCAGTATGGCTTGACTACTGATACAAATAGTCAGTTGACCATGCGGAGTTGTAGTCCCCATTTGCTTTGGTTACACCAATAGAAGAGAGCTGTGGAAGCCTTTCTGGCATGTTCCTGGTTATTTTGCTTCCAGTTCAGCTCCGTGTGCTGCATAAAACCTAGGAATTTTGTCCTAACATTCAGCTTGAAACGCGCCCACACAATAAGGTCGAAGTCAAGAATTTCATACTGCCTAGTGAAGGGGATTAGGAGCGTTCTAATGTGAGTAGCAGTTCGTTCAACACTACGTTAGACAAGACAGTGGGGATTACACCGTATTATGATGCAACTCTGTTGTCAGTTTTGCAGAATGTGGTTTCACCTAGCTTCGAGCTCATTCCTCTTTTACAAATAGCCGCTCGGTTCCGAGCCTGTTGATCAATCCTTTCCCACAAAGGTTGTAAGGAGAACTAAGTGTGGTCGACAATTTGTTTGCTGTTTCGACAGATCTGCCCTTGATGCGACTGCTTGCCTATTGTTTAGTGAATTCGTCAATCTGTTCTTCTAATGATATGGGAAGAAATGATAATAGGAAGAAAACGATCACAGTGTTCGGAGAGGGTCACCGTGTACATGTCCAAGTGCCAAGCACCCCTGAAATTATCGATGAAGTACTCCTTCCGATGCGGTTCCCTTCGATGTCGATAACAGAAAGCAATAGGCACACATTAAAGGCTTTAAGGCAGTAATGGGTGGTTCATTAAGACATCTTTTTAACTTAAATAAATGTGTTTGAATTGTGGTAACCCCTCTTATGACGTCAAACAGCATAGTCTGACATTTGCTTTTCGACCATAATTTCATGTAAGTGTTCCTCGCAACTACGCTGTGCAATTTCTTTTCTTCTTGTACAACCAGTGCGATGAAGGCAACAACACGGCGCACTGAGGTGATCTATAGGTAGTGCGGTGGAATTTATAAATTTCACTGAAGTAAAGGCCCAAACCCATAGTATCCGCAATCCGCGTCGCAGTTGACATCCACAAAAATCGTATTTGCCGGACTGCAAAGAGTTGCCCAATGAAATACGTGCGTTGCGTCCGAAATACCAAGTATAGTACATATAATCCCACACGACCATGAGAGTAAAATGATCCATTCATCCAGTCTGATGCATTCCACATATAGCCCACACTCGTTGTCTCGCTCCCTTTTATAAGATCTTATGAGTTGTCAATTTTTTGAGAAGACGCAACGCACGCACCGGATTCTATGGGTTTGGGCCTTAAGTATCTCCCTATGGAAATTGCGTTTCTTCTGACATTCACGTATGTAACATATGTTTAGACTCCTCTTTCTCCTTCTAGGTATATCCGAAATTCTTTGTCCCTGCACAGGTTCATTTTGTTTAGGCGAATTTGCAGACCACACTGGACAGTAAGAAAGTTCATTAGCAATCGTCGGGTGGAGTGGTTTGGTTCATCTGCTGCCTCATTGCGCGCCAAGAAACTTGAACACTTCGCGATATCATGTGACCAGCTTGAGCAGTGCATGCTTAACGGTTCGGAGCAAATGCCGCTGACTATCCCTTTACTCATCTGCGATCCGTCCGTATAAATGTGAATTGTGGAGATATTGATGCCTTCATTTGTATTCCACTCTTACCTAGTCGGAAAATACCACCAGAAGGGCATTTCGAAGTCGAGGAAGGGCGAGTATATTCACTTTCAGTTTGTTCAATGTGTACTCCATCCAGACTGCTTGCATCCCCAGTCAGGTTTGCAACCCAGCATTTGCATTGAGCCTCCGGCAGCTTTCTTCTGCAAGTAGAAGTGAAGTGGGAGAAGGTCCAGTAGGACCTCAAAGTTTGCTGTTGGAGTGGTGGAAAGCGCTCCTGTGACACCTAGCCATGCAAGTCTCTGTATTCCTGCTTGTAGCTTTAAGTTGACGGTTTTAGACAGGCCTTCCACCATACTACACTGTCCCATAAGATTGGACTGAATATCGGTGTCTCCATCCACAGCATATTTTTGCTCTGAGATCCTCGTCTTTTTTTGCCAATAATTCGGTTGTTCAGATATAGGGGAAGGCTGCTTCCTTGGATTCTCTCCAGTACATCTAAATTCCAATTTAGTTTTCTGCCTTGGATTACTCCAAGGTAAATCGCATTCTCCTGTAAGTTGAGAGTGGTGTCCTTATTTGTTGCAGGTTTGAGGAGTGGAATGTTAAATCTGTTGGTAAATGGGACCAATTCTGTTTTTTGTGGACTAATCCCCAGACCGGGGAAGTAAAGGGCAAGTCATCTTGCAGTAGCACATAATTTGGTTATTCTTACATCCTCCGAGACGGAACTCCAGCGCACACACACTGGGTATATAACCGTATGTGCAGATACTGGGATGAAGGTCAAAATGGGCAAATCAGAGGTTATGGTAATTACCAGAACGACTTTTCCATGCAATCTGCATGTAAGTGGATACACATTAAAGCAGGGGGAGAACTTCAAGTATCTCGGGGTCTTTTCGCGAGTGATGGGAGGAGTTGTAGGCTATATATATATTTTGGAAGATCTGTACTCAGAAGGGTCGAGCTTGGTTTCAAAGCCGAGTTAGCGGTTGTCAACTTAGTATTTGTTCCAACTCTCACCAACAGACTGAAAGAATAATAATAATATATAATATGGGTGGCGCTACAGCCTATAGAGGGCCAGGGCCTAGCTTCTCAGCAACCAGTCGTGTTGTGCGTGCTATTGTTCTTTCACGAGTGGAAGGGACCTACAGTTTTATGCCGACTCCGAACGGCCAAGTTTGAGAAGCTTTTTCTAGACAGGAAATACTCTTTGAGCATTGTCAGTGACTCGAAAGAGGTGGGGTCGTGAAAATTATTCTTGTCGCTCAGAGCTGGAGTCGAACCTACGACGTCGATGTTGGGGTCGACGCACATACCCACAACGCCACGGGCCACCACGGACTGAAAGACTAAGATCGCGAATAAAAGCTATCGAGGCGGGATTTCTTCGAGCTGTTGTCGGAGTTACTCGCCGGGATTGGATGAAAAACACGCCAATACGCGAGGAACTCAGTGTAGAGCAGATAGGTTTGGACAAGTGGCACGAATGTCCCCTACATCACGTCGTCCGAGGCGTGTCTTGAATGCGGCGCCCTCAGGAAGGCGAGTGGCATGAAGTTCTCTAACATGCGGGTTTGAAAATACGATGATGATGCTGATGATTCCTAGACTTGAGGGAGGAATTGGCACCTGGCACAGCTTTGTTTCCCGAGGATCTGAGCTCGCCTAGCATACAATATATCACTAGCACCCAGAAGCTATTACACTACTTTGTCTAGTGCCCCTTGAGGCCACACGATGATGGATGAATCGCCAAAGGATGCGTTAATGATTCATCTACCGAGCAAACTATGACAGTAAAGAGAGGTTAGACAACTTGGATGCTTTCAAGAGTGCGTTTGACTCGCTTGGTGTCTACATTGTTGAAGGCTCGGAAGGAACATATCAATCACATACACCACACTATGCAGCTCAGTTTCAACGCATTTGTTCTTGCTATACGCATTCCATGAAAATGAGATGGTGTTGTGCTTGAATTTCCTGTGAATGTGAATGCTGGCAAGGTACTGAATCAGATCAACACCATAGCATGAGAAAAGTCACTCGGATCTATTAAAACAATTAAGTCTAAATGAGTCACCCGCTGTTTCACCATTTGCCTCGTGCTCACAGCCGCGGTGCTCTGATTTACAGCGAATTGTGAAATTGCTTCTCTCAGAGACCATCATTCCTTCGCCGGCACTTCAAGAACCTTTAAAGCTCGACTGAGGCTGACGCCGCCTCCGCGGCACAGAAAGGCCAAGATTGACTCTCATTCGTGCAACATTAGCAGCAGCAGCCCACCTCCCATCTTCGGCATTTCCAAACGTTCACCCCAGAAGATCGCACGATTGTGTAATCGCATCAATTGATTTCCCTTGTAGATTCCACTTCCAAGTATGAGCGAAAAACAAGTTCAGTGTAACTTTGTTGTTCTCTCGCGCCGCTCGAGAAGCACTTGACCTGTTCATGACTAACTTGCACAAGCCCAATTACAAAGAAAACCACACGCCATCGCCTATCGACACCCCAAAATTAAGTGCCGACTTCAAGATTTCCAGTCTTGCTGCAGCTCACCGCAGAGAAGGTCGTGAACCCAGCCGGAGTCGTGTTTTTGTGCATAGTTCGACGCCGATATAATGTCAAAGTTTGAGTGGACAAACGAGCGACAAGTTCTGCTCATATCGTTCTTCCAAGGCAATCCGCTTCTGTGGGACATCTCGCCCAGGGAAACGGGAGGCCGGTGCGTTGTCATTCAGGAGATCGCTCGACACTTCAACACAAATGTGGACGAAGTCAGTCGAATGGTGGACAAGCTGAGGGCGCAATTCAGTAAGGAGCTGCTCAAGGCGAAGCGGGCCAAGGCGAAGCAGAAGATGGCTGAGGCGAACGGCAGCAAAAGCCTGGGGAGGGTATGTAAAGTGCATTTATTCTTGATGTGATGTGATTTGTTGTTGCGTAGCAAAGATTAAGCGGTGAGTGGATTTTAATTCATTTTGTGAAAGTTTTTCTACTGTCTCTGTGCATTTTTCGTCTTATTTATCATGCGGGTCTTGTCGTGTTTGTGGGAGGGGCTATTTCTCATTAATTTTCTTTGTGTTGGAACCGTTGGTCGGCACCGAAAACTACGTCTAAGCCCTAGCATGGTCTTTAAAATTTTTTGCAGATGTGCCATGGTATAGATCAGTGAACATTTTCCGAGTGCAAGGCGACCTTCAATATTTTTGCGATCCGAAGGGGTGCTCTCTGTGATTCAGTCGACTCTTGACGACTATTTCCTTTGTTGAAGTGAATATTTTATGTTGATATTTGAGGTGATTGAGAAAAGAGATCAAAGAAATCTCAACACTTGACTATTTATATAATTTTAGAGGATAATGTAGTCGGTGTTCATACTAAGAACTTGGGAGGCATTCCACCGCAAATTCAGTTTTTTGTAGCAACTTCCCAACTAAAACAGCCTGCAAAATAAATTGGATGCATAATGATCAGATTTTGGTTAGTCCCTTGCGTATTTTATCAAACTATGAGTTCACTTTCTTAGTGTAATCATATCTCCTCTTCTCCCCAATTGTCACGCATAGACTCAATTTTTTACCTTGCTGTTTAAACATTGTGAGTGCCGGGCCACCGTGATTCACAAAAATATACAGTGGGCACGCTACACGCGAAACGGGCTAATTACATATTCCAAGTGGTGACCTGTCAGTCACAGTTGTAGGCTATTTACTGGGTGAGCAAAACTTGCCAAAAGGGGAAGCGAAGGTCGTGTCGACGGGCATGGATGACGGAATTGTGACAACAACAGACGCCATCTCGGGTTGTTTACAACCCAGATGCTGGAAGTGTTGTGACTCGTTGTAGGTTAGGTTTACACTGTAGCTACCTGCTTAGACTGCTTCTAAGAGCGGTTAAATAATCTTATCGTGAACAATCTTATAACAAATCTCCACTTAGTGTCTAATGACCCTTCTCAACACACTTTGAGGATGTGTACCATTTGCAATATTCACATTCGACCAAGAGACCATAACATAATAAACGTGTCCATTGAAAAACATGTACACACTTCGTGCTTTTTGTATTTCCACGAGACTTTGAGACCAATGTCTGTTTTTTCTGTTGTTTCCTTCTTCAATAAATTAGACTTTGCAGTTAGCGTTGTCCCTTGCTTCGATGTGATAGAAGCATTTCCCCATTTCTCCTTGAAGGAGAGACACAGACCCAGAAGAGTGAACACATTTTATTTTATTTTTGAATGCCTACTCGCTCAGCCATTACGCGTACGACCATTTTTTCAACAGAGAAGACTTATCCAGAGTCCGGACTAATTTATGTTTAACCCTGCTAAAGAATATCCTTGTGAAGGTTACACATTAAAATAGATTACGTGATTGGCCGATCTCAGTGAGCCGTCAATGAAGCGTTTGATTGTATTGAACGAATGAGGGCACAAACAAACAAGAAGATTCAACCACGAACTGTACGGGCTGTACAGCGACATGAGTCTAGTCAGACGTCTACGGATTCAACGCCTAAGATGGATAGGCCACGTAGAGCGCATGGACAACACTGCTCCAGCCCGAAGAGTCTTCGACTCCGAACCAGTGGGACAACGCAATGGAGGACGACCACGAGGCCGATGATGCACTCAAGTGGAGAAGGACCTCAACCGACTTGGAGTGCGAATTTGGAAGCAGCTGGCTATGGATCGTGCCAGCTGGAGAGGATTGCTGAGCGAAGCCCAGGTTCACCCCGGACTATAGCGCCACAAGAAGAAGAAGAAGAAGGTGTACCTGGTTCAAGCATCAATTACTAGTGTTGTGCGAAGTCTCGTGACCGTAGGTTGTACATTAAGTCTTCAAAGTTACTGGATCTAATCGAGTAATCTTCTCTTGACAACCTTTTTTGTCTTGAGGTAAAGCATCTTATTTCCTTTAAATACAGTCGCCTTCCACCAGCTCTAAGTCATGGGATTAGTTCGAGTCAAAGTAGGCGGTCGTATTTTTGCAATTATTTGTTTTATTATATGCCATAAACCATATTTAAGTTGCGTATTCAATAATGCGGTAGTTATAAATATTTGTATGAAATTCTTTATCTCCTTGAACATCATCCAGCTTGGGACGTAGAATCATCCAGTCAATTAAGCATGTCACGCTTTGTTTGGACTTTGGAGGTGGAACTCCAATGGATTATTTTTTTCTTACTTTCATAGTCTCAATTTAAAACCATTGCACTTGTTGGCCTTAACCTTGTTAAGGGATAGCTCTGGTAGTACACCCAGTTCTTCGAAACATGCTCGTCATAGGTAGTGACTTAAATAGCTTCGAAGGCCTTCTGATCCACTCACGAGTCTGTAACAATTATAGACAGTGATAACTTCTCAAACTTGTTCATTCCAAGACGGCATCACTTTCCATAATCCGTGTGCAGAGCAAGACCATTTTGCTGAAAAAGCTTCATAGATTGCCACAGGTTCCTGTCGAGGAAATGTGTGTTCGCAAAGTTCTTCGTCAAGGTGTATAATCTACAAAGCTTAACGATGGTAGAGTAGAAATTCAGAACATTGCCGTTTAGCTGACGTCAATTGAGCAACAGATTCCAGATGTAAGGGTTCAATAGACCTCCACATGAATTTGCCATACTTTAAGAACTGAGACGTTTCAAACTTACGTACGTATGAAAATGTCTGCGCTTAGTTGTCCACCGTGAATATTGAAAGACGTGAACGTTCAACTTCTTCGTAGTGATCTATAGTCCCGGGTAAACAGAGGGCTTGACTGAAGCACGCAAGGTTCGATGGGATTCTTAAACTGTAAGGTCGTGGACGTCCACTGTCTCTTACAGGGTCTATGCTTGGGTACTGCAACCCCCGTTGGATTACTCCTATTTCATGCCGTTTAAAGAAACTAATAAGTTTTCCTCAATAAAGGTCGTCAATGCTAGCCCAGTCTTCCCCTTTCCAAAAACTGACCACAGAAACATTCGTCATCAATAGAAGTCGTCTTCTGCAAAAAATGAACAACCTACACCTACACTACCTACTTAAACCCTGAAAGGCTTGGCTTACTCGATGAAGCCGACACATCCGGCAAAGAAGACAAATCTCCCGTCGACCGAACCAATGACTCAGCCGTTCCCACGCGAATCTCTTCCGTATTTCCGCTTGAATCTTGCACCACCACGCATGCGCCTCCCGCTGGCTGATCATGTTTAATTAAACTTTCGTTGGCGACCTTAAACGGCCACAACCGAACGGCCAATTGCCAACCCCACCACAGCACAACCGACTAACAAACTTTAATGACATTTAAGCTAATTTCACTTTTGTTGCGCAACTGCGACGCCGAACGAAGGGAACTCACTTGACCGTTACATCCGGGCGCGCACGGTCGCCCCACTCAGCGGGGGTCTTCGCATAAAGGAAGCACTACAGCCGGGGGCGACCTTTTTTGCGACCAGGCAGAGGCCCCTGGGCAGGACAAAGTCTCTGATTAACAGCAACGGCCAGAGTTCATTCCAAGCAATCACCGCCACTGTCGGGGATTGAGCCTTAATCAGGCACGACCGCATGACACGCTCGGTCTGCTCCGGCGGGCACCCTCGTGACGGTGTTACATCGAGGAGACACTCGGCGATCGGTCTTCAATGCATGCAAAAAGTTCATTACGACCGCCAGCCGCCAAGCGACGTCCACAGAGGTGGGCAATTAGCGAAGCTCCTGCGCCGGAGCGCTATGCGCTGTGCGCTGTAATTAATATTCCCAGTCGAAGAAGAAGATGCAAAGACGGCGCGGCGGCTGGTGCCACTTTGTGGGAGATGTTGCGCAACAATTTGACGGTGATCGGTCAAGGAAGTCGCTTGGCTGTGTGACTTGTTCGCTTTTTTTCTGCGCCGCTGCATTCCATGTTCGGCTTCGTTCTAATGCGAGTGGCGCGCACGCCGCCGCCGTCTTCGGTGGGTCTCACCTTCGTCTGACTTGATAGTCATGTCATTCAGAGCGCAACGAACATAAAATTACAATCGGCAGCATCCTTGACCGCATATCTTCTCTGGCGTGCTGTGCTGGCGATGAGTTTGTCTTTTTTAAGCGCAATTACTTTGATTTACTACTCGCAACAGATGGCCCGGCTCGCGTGCCTCTGTCGCCAGTGGCTTCGTTTCGTGCGCTTTGGCAAAGACGAGGAATGGTCGGCATTTATGCGGAATGAAATCAAGGCTGAATCGCGCTGACGAGTGATGGACAGAGATTGAAAGTGGCTGACGAGAGGGGATGGTTGTGATTAGTCCTAGGCGGCATGTTTAGGCGTCCTAATGAGTGAAACGCCAAATGCGCCGTTGAGCTGACGTAACCGTGCGTGGCTTTCCCACACACTCTGTCCATGGCACGGAGCATCCCACAAATCCGTGATTACACCTCATCTCAACTCACTCCACTCGCGGCGCAATTAGGGGCCATGTACGGAATGGCTTTTGCGCCACGATGGATTCATCTTCGTAGACGCCTCTGCCGCACGACACGTCCGCCTGCCGAGGAAGACCGTCTGACACCGTCTGACACCGTCTGAGTGATCGACAGAATTCGACACGGCGCGGCGCACGACGTAAAAGGGCTTATGACCCAAACAGCCGAAGGTAACCGAAGTTGCCCAACGGACAAGTGTGTTTTTTCAAATGGAACTCTGATGGTCAATTAATTTCGATAACCGCTGCGATGCGTGTGCGCTTGCATTCGAGGCGCCGAGGAATGTGCTGAGGTATCGGCCGCCGCCGCGGATGGAAGTCAAGGTGAAGTGCTTCGAGTGTTTGGCTCCACAAGTGTCGTGCTTTGACAGATCCCAAGTGGGGACCCGAATGCAATCGTCTTGAGGTGATTGAATGAGTGGAGCAACACTTCAGATTGATTGGTTATTTGGTCCGGCTAATTGGACGGCGATGCTGGACTTGTTAACGGGAAGCGAAGGCCCTTCTAAGTGGCAGAGATCCCTGATATGACGTGAAGGGAAGCTTGGTTTTATTCACATGTGCATCTGAGACTTTGAGTAGGGGCTGTAATCGATTGGCTGCGTTCAAGAGACGAGTTTGATGGGGAATCGATGCCGCCTGGAGAGATGTCCCTGACAGACGTCACGTGACAACGAGACTGTATTCGGAATGTAGATCCATCGACGCATTGGAACAAAACACCCTTGATTAGCATTCAAAATTGTCTGTGTTTTATTTCATAATTTGGACGTACACGCTATGAACGTCAACACGTAGTGGTCCACGTCAAACGACACCAATTGCTGCCTTCTACGTCGGAACTCAATGTCCATTTGATGTCATTTTGTTAACCGCAATATTTCTGATCTGGTTTATGAATACATTAAGTGAAAGAAAGTTGTAGCCGAAATCGAAATCCGGTCGGAGGCTGTGGGCAGAGGGTACTGACGTCTCTAATTAAGCTGTTTGTTGGTTCTTAGGACTGGTCAAACCTCTGAGACTGTCGTCGTGCTTAAAACGTCGCATCTGATAGGTGTCCTGTTCTTGTCCCAGACTTATCACGAGTAGATATCCAGGATACATCCCCTCAAATCGTGTCCAAGCGGTTTATTAATTCTGTGGCTTAAAGGTAACGTCTCTTATGACGTCTGAATATTGAATAAGTGAAAACGAACGTCAAAGAACCTAGTTAGAGAGTTGAAATGTGTAGACAGGAACCTTGCACGACACACGGACTAGTGACAATTAATGACAAAATGGGTTGTTTAAGCGCTTAACCTTTCCCAGTGAAAGGCTTGTTTCCATTTTAATTTTATGTTTACTTGGCCTCTCGATAAAATCCAAGTGATTGCACAGGTATTACCTACACCGCGCGAAGAGAGCGTAGACCAGGCATTTGGCGTGTTCCCATGAAAAATAGTCAAAAGGCGTGGAATTAAAAAAATTGAACCGACAAATAACCATTTCAAGTCGTTAGATAAATTAAGAATCAGTTAGTCCATCCACTCGAGCTGTGTATGGCATCTAGCGGTTCAGCTGTTGGGGAAAAAAGTTCGAAATCTTTGATTCGATCATTGACAGTATCTTTGCTCTCAAGGTACCGGCAAATATTCCTAGTAGTCCCTCAGCTTCCTTATCGCAAATAAAAGTTCTGCTGGATGACATTTAATATTCTGATTTGGTCTGATTCGATGTTTGTGAGCTTAGATACCTTACATTTCGCATTGTGTATCCTATTGGCTCTCGAAACTGCTTTCGAGTCACTATCGTTGTCTATGGCATGGCCTTGTTTTGATGGAACACAAAGCCTCTGCTATGATTCAATGTTGACGGCTTCTGCTTGGCCTTTTCGTAAGTGGTCTGTTTTTCGTCACCAATTAACCTTCTTTGGATCAATGTTGTTGGGATTCAGCAGGTCCCTGGACACAAGGGACGAATTAGCAAGAGAGGGGCTCAAAATCAGGAGACACATCACTCCGCAAATAACAAAAATAAACCTCTCCTAGAACTAGATAGGAGGCAAATCGGTATGAAGCCATTGCCTGGTTGACAATCAAGCCAGAAGACTTGAAGCGTCCTACAATAATCCCGGTAGAAACTGTTTGGTAGAGGAGGAGGAGTAAACTGTGCTACACTACCTCGAAACCTGCCCAGCAATTGGGGAGAAAAAAAGAAAAAAAATGGGTACATACATCTTCAACTGGCTTGAGGATATAGTGAGGTTAAATGCCAAGGACATCTTTGAATTTCTCAAACACACAACTGGTCATACATATGAAGTAGATAAACAGATTGACCGTGCCCGATAAAGAGAACCTCAAAACGAGAGGCAACACGAGAGAGATGTATGACCAGTCACACTTACCCACCTTACCACCTTTTCCAAGAGTTTTATAAACATTTAAAATATTTTTTTTGAAAACTATCTTCTCAGCAAGCACTTGCGTTTTACGTGCAGTTTGTTCACTCGCTAGTGAAAGGAACCTACAGTTTTAGGTCCATTCCGAAGGGCCAAGTTTGAGAAGCTTTTTTCTACACATTATGTTGCCACTGTCATTAACCTACGAAACAAAGACGCGCCAATAGATGACGCGCTCTTTAAGGAATCTCTAGACTGGTTACAATGCGATCGACAAGGCAGCTCGTTACTTCTGCGTCCGCAATTATGTAAGTGCCAGTTGAGCAAAAACAGTGGAATCCTGACGTGGCACACGCATTCCACGTTGTCTTGATGAGACAGCTGTTGCTCAGGCTAAGACCCGCCACGACTCGCACACTTGATAAATAAAAAGAGAGTATACGACGTACATAGGTAGGTCTTTTGTGCGACATCCTGGGATCCTCGATCGGAGTGTTCCAGTCGTCGCAGTATTGAACCGTGAAGCAGAAACGAAGGATGGCCCAACACACACGACAGCCTATGCAGACTGTGGAAGTATCCCAAGATGAGCACTAATGGTCAGTTCTCCACAAATCGATTGAACGTCCCTCTCGTCCATGACAAAGCAACGTTGAGATAGGAAATCATATTCTAGAAAAAAAAAATAATAACTGCTTACAACTTCCAGCACAGCCAAAATAAAGCAGGCTCCAGATGGATGACGTTCAGAAGTGTTCATAGAATCTAGAAGAGCGTGGCGGATTTACAAAACAACAACCAAGATCTACTAACAGATAGGCTGTAGTTAGACGGTGGTCCTTACATCTTCATCGTCACTTTTTGGCAAACTCTTGCCACTTCGTCGCCCACTAGTAATTTTTATGGGAATCAACCCATCCTGACACCCTACTTCTGACAATTTTCACCGAGCTCAGATTTCTCGCCATTTCGCATGAGATTTGACTGCGACCTTGACTTAGATTCCACTCAAACACCTCAGATGTTAATGTTAGCCTCTAACGGACACCTAATGGCCGACATCTCATTTACCTAGTTCATAAAACGCCTTAATTCACTTCACTTATCTCGGAGCACCCATCGATGACTTCATTCGCCGAGCTGCCCGTTAAAGGATAGCCTCAGCAAACCGCCAAGAATGCCAAGGTCACCAGGCCTTGGCCAACCAAAGCCAGCACCCTCCTCCTGTGGGAAACAAACAAAAAAAACAACTAGTCCCGTGCAAAAACGAACAACACAAGCACTCTCTCCATTTCGAACACACAGCAACCTTCACGGTATCCGGAAACTGGTGCTCTCTTTAAACCGTGCAACCCCGGCTTGGCAGCTTAACGGCTTAACAGCCTCGTAAAAGTCCAAGAATTTATGTTCTCCTTGTTTCGAAATTGAAATCTCACAGCGCGGACAGACACGAAACCGTCAAGCAGCCAAATAGACGGCTAAACAGCCGTCATTAAGCTTCGACATGGCGGCAACAGCTGGCGAATAATTCTCACATTATCCGGCAGGTCAAAGGTGTTTATTGCCAAACCTAATTGCTTTGCTTAGCCGTTCGTTTAACGGCGACCGGTAATCGCGCCGAATGCTAATCTCTGCTTCTAAATTACGAGTTATGGTGCGCGCACGAGTGTGTGCCCAGAGAATGTCCTCCAAAATCGTTAAATCGTTCGTAACTTGCGCTAGATTGTGAGTTGAAATGTGTGCCTGTGCCTGCCTCGCCATTACATCCGCTGGAAGTGCACAATTTTGGCTTAATTTCCAGTTTCGGGTTCAAGTCGTAAAGATTGTACTCGCAGATAGATGTGCCTTTGAGTGATTTACGTGAAGTGTGGATCACTTGGCTTGGCTATCAACGCGGTGAGTTATATGACACGGGTGAGGTCACACTGCGCTTGGGCTACGTTCACAGTTTCACACACAGTGTGTGCGATGTTCTTGAGAGTGATGGGCGTGCAATTGGGAATCTCCACGCGGGTGACAGACTAATTGCGCGACGAGCAGTTTCGGGGGGTTTGTCGCGCTAATCAGGTGGTGTGTGAAGGACGTTAGTTATTGCTTCTGAGATAAAAGTTGTTCCATAAACTTAAGTGAATCTGCCTGTGGTTCAGGCTCACACGGCACCAGTTGCTTGTTGCTAAAATTGCATGTTTGCAGGCAGCTACTTTTCGTTGGTATCGATCGTAGACATGAAGGGAGAGCCAAAGAGCGGACTCTCTTTAAATACTGACTTACTTACTTATCTCTCTTGTGAGTCATGGAGGGTCTTAGCCTGAGCAAGAGCAGCAAGTCATGAGCACGCTGCTCTCAGTCATCAAGAGAAACCTGCCTTACATCTGGAATGACCTGATTTATTTTCCTAAGATTCGGTACTACGCTCCTCGAAGCAGTGGATTTTGATTTCGATTTAAAACCCCTTAGCTGGAGCATTTTTGTTCATGCGCTTGATGTGGGGCAGTGTAGTCATCCCCGGCGAGTTCACTGGCACTGGGGCTGGCACCAAAAACAGCTCTTCTGCTAGGCATATTCACTCGTTTTGTCCTCATCATTATTTTGGTCTTTAAGTCATGAGATCTGACACTCAGTTGTTTCGACAAATCTAAGTGAAAGTGGTTGTCAAGAGCGGTTCTACGAGGGTCAGGGCTAAAATATTGTTTGTGGAGTTCACGTTCACGTCACAAACTGACATGTCAACTACCTCCAAATCGAAACAGTCGACTGTATTGTTTCATCCGAGGTGGTGATTTTAACGATACTTGATTTGTTGCCATATAGACGTGGTTTACTTGGACTAACTCCCTGGCGAAATGCAGTACTTTGCAGAGGCTCACCGGAGAAAGATTAAACGCAATTTTACCATTTGAAAGCGATAGAAATAACTTTTGGAGTCCGATGGAAGGGATAATCAATTTTTAAAGAACTTTCAATATTATGTATCGAAGGACCTTTTTTGCTCTGAAAACTGAAAACTGCTCTGAAACGCATACCGTCTCGAAGTTGATTGAATAGAAAAAAGTCGTTTGCTTACTATACCGATCCCTTGGAGTTGGTGCTGTTCCTTCAGTCTTGGTTCTTGTGCCGGAAGTGGTTTCTATGCAACACTAAGTCCATCTCAAGACATGAACTGCATTGCACATTAGGCCTGGATCGAGGCATATGACAATGACGGGGAAGCGGAAGGTGGTGGAACAAAATCTTTGGGTCTCAGGATAGGTGAACGCGACAACTTCTCCCATTCACATTCACAACACTCAGAGTGAATGGCGTAGTTGTTTAAAGCGCGCCTCTGAAAATATAGTTGGTATCGTCTTACTCAGTGGTTATAAAAATTTAAAAAAAATGTTTCAAATATGTTGTTCCAATCGCGTTTACAACGCATTTTACACTAAAACCTTTTCCCGACAATTCTGAACAAAGTAGCTTAGGACTTCAGAGCTGAATCTCTGCTTGAATCCGACCGCTCCTGATACCGCTCTCCCATTGCCCATCGATCTCGATGTAATTTTTCACCCTTCTTCTTTCTTGTTTGAGTGGCGCCACCGGCCGGTATGGACCTGGGCCTCAACCAACATGCCTCTCTAGCCAGCACGATCTTTCCTCCAGCTGCGCGCACCAAGCTAGTTAAGGTCCTTTTCCACTTGTGTGCGCCATCTAGCGCGAGGACGTCCCCTGTTGCGCTGTCCCAATGGTTCGGTGTCGAAGACTCTTCGGGCCGGAGCTGTGGTGTCCGTCCGCTCTACATGACCTAGCCATCTTAAGCGTTGGAACCGAAGACGCTTAAATAGGTGCATGTCGCTGTACAGCCCGTACAGTTCGTGGTTGAATCTTCTCCTCCAAACGCCATCAACGCAAACAGGGCCAAAGAACGTACGCAGATCTTTTCCCTCAAAACAAACAAGAGCTTCTTCATCCGCTTTCAATAGGGTCCATGTCTCTGCGCCATAGAGCAGGACAGGGATGATCAAAGTTTTATACAAAGTCAATTGGTGTTTCGAGGGATGGCTCTGTTACTCAATTGCCTCTTGAGCCCAAAGAAGCAGTGATTGGCAAGAGTAATTCTGCGCTTGATCTCAGTACTGGTGTTGTTGTAGCTATTTACTCCAGAGACTAGGTAGACGAAGTCAGACTACCTCAAAGTTTCTTCTGCCCATTATGACGCTCAATCCGAGACGTCGATGTTGTGCGTCCTTTCGTGATGACAGCATGTACTTTGTTTTGCCCTGGCTTACCGCTAGCCCCATTTTAGCCGCTTCCGCTTCAATGCGAGCAAACGCCTCATTGACGGCTCGCTGTGGTCGTCCAATCACGTCAATGGCGTCCGTGTAAGCAAGCAGTTGAACGGACTTTTGAAAGATCGTGCCTCGGGTGTTAACGTTTGAGTTTCGCACGATCTTCTCAAGTATGATGTTGAAGAAGTCATATTTTCCTGCTCCTGACTAAAATCACCCAGAAATCTGAAGTGGATCTAATGCTCAAGCTCGGTAGCATGCACTCAACAAGCTCTACATAGTCGTCAGATTTCGCATTACCTAAAGATTACTCATAACCGAAGCAAATAAGTCCCAAGCCTTGGGATCGACTTTAGTCAAAATGAGGATCTTTCCGGTGTTGCCTAATCTCACACAGGCAACACAGAGGAAACAAACAAGTCTTATTTTTCGTTGACCAGTGTTTATTTGTGTAACAAGGGACTAGAGTCTAACCTCCAAAGTAACTCGGTTAAGACAGTCTTCATTCAGTTGAAGGGAGTGAGAGTTGTATGCCCAAAAGAGTGTCCTACTGTCCTATTGTCATTACCAGAATCCAGACATAACTCGACGCACCTACCCATGCCCGTTAGCTAAACGTTGGCCATGTGATGCAAAGAAGCAAAGAATCTCTTGTTGGTCGTCACACTTTTCCTGCAAATGTACTACAGTCTAGATTTTCCAACTCGCCACAAAACATGCGCCACCACACCTCAGCACATTCGCTGTGGAATCTCTCGTCTGCCCAAAAATGCCGATCAGTCCGCCACGAGACGAGAGGAGCGCCACAAATTAAAGCTCAAGGCTGCCATCAGCTATCTGGCATCACTTTACCAATAACAATTCGAATTTAATTTATCACCACGCATCCGAAGAATCCCATCAAGCATCTAGATGATTTCTTGCCAAAAAACAAAAATCGACCCACATTCCATTCCAACTGGCAGTGGTTTTGCTTTGTTTTCCCTTGAATGAGAAGAAAACAATTTTTTTTCCAGATTGACCAGTCGTCCTACATGCTCTTTTTTTGTGCTGTTCTCACAAAACCGACCTCTCCACATTCCAGCGGCCAATTGCTGCTGCACATGAACCCTTAAAAAGTAATTTCGTTGGCACAAGTAAACAATAACAGCACCAGCAGCGAGCTGTGCCATTAACTCGCGCAAAAACAAAAGGCAGAACAGCGATACGAGTGTGTTAACACCTTTTCCCTTCGACTCAATTGATTCTGCATCGCAGCAGGTTCGCCCGCTCAACAGCCACCAGCCACCAGCCAGCATCGTGCGACCTTAAAATTCCGTTACAGATAAATCCACAGCACGCCCATGACTGAGGGGAAATCAACGCGACGTATCCAAAAATAAACGCAAACACGTTGGCCCAATAAATTCCATTCGCAAAACTGAAACCTCGCGGGCCGCAGAGAGGCGGCGACGCGACGCACGACGGTGGGCCTCTCGTGATCCGTGAGCCCCTGCAACGCGCAGGCGTAGCGTCACCGAAATGCTGTTATATCCAAAACCTGCCATCTTCAATGCGAACGATTTCGCAATCCTCCCCGATCCACACCAGACAGTGGCGCGATAGTGCCACAACAAGACGACTTGTTTATGCGAAACCGGTGTGCGCGATGGATGACCTTTAAGGACGTTCGGCTGCGGATACACGTACGCTCACATTTTCGCGCAAAACGAACACCTTACCGCATGCGCGGCCCGTCGTGTGTGCGCGTCGCCAGAGAGTGTGTGCGTTTCTGTTTTGACGTGGCTGGGTACGATTGTAGGCCATGTCTTCGGTTGGTGGCGTCTTCGACGCGATCCGGTTGTCGGTGAATGCTCGCTCCGGCCTAGGTGATGGGCTGCGTTTGCCCGTCGAATTTCGACTTCAACAACCAGAACTATCTTTCAGAGATGTGACAAGCGAAATGCGTCTAGACGGTCGTTGGAGATGTTAAGTGTGCGCCACTTCGGCTGTTAGGGACGCTGCTGGTTGTTCGACAACCCTGACGCTTCGCGCTCGCATAAATCACTTGAATTTGTTTGTTTTTACATTTTGTCAAATCAAGCCGAATATCTGCGTGATATTGTTGTGACCTGCGGTTTTATTGGGAAGTTAATTGCCTCATGAATATGTATCGCGTTGATGTTGCTTGCTGTGCTCAGGGCATTCAGTGTCAGCGTCAATTAGAAGCAGACAGACGGTCTTGAGGTCTGTGATTTGTTCTTTCTGGCTGACCTCTGTTCTGTGGAAAAGTTTTCGATGTTCAATCGTGTACGGTCGGCGATTGGTACTGTTGATACGCGAGACTGGCCGGAGGGGGCGTGCAATTAATTGGACGGCTGATGGGATGATTGGAGGTAATCCAAAATGACATGATCAGAAGATCAGAACACGATATGAGAAGAGAAGTCAATGGACTGTTCAACGGGAATGTGAAAGTCAGCAATGGAGTGCCACAAGGTTGAGTTCTTACACCGCTTTTCTTTAAAACCAAATGGTGTGCCGTTTTGAAGGGAACTAGTGGAATATTTCAGAGCCGTCAATGACCTACACAATGAGTTAATGTGCAGGACACCCAAATTATACCAGATTCTAACGACGTTTAAGATTAGGTGCCAGAAAGCTCTGTCAAATTAGGAGCTTATGTCTGTCGTCTGAATGGAATGTAAATGAAGACACCGAGGACAATATGAGCGTTACAACCATTGGGATAGAGTCGGGAATTTCAAGATCCGTAGCCTCAACAGATCTGCCCGTCACATTCATCGCATGATAACCAATGCTGCGGCTTAGCGCATCTTCGTCTACGCCATCACCCCGTTAGAGGAGGAAACCAAAACTACTGAATTCGTGCACAGAATAAATTCGACGAGTGACTCATTTCAGTACCTGCATCAGGGTCTACCCACATTAAATGATGTGCAATCATTGTCGTACGTCGCATTAGACCGACGTCTCGACCTTTCATCGTGCAATTTGTCACAAAACACAATACAAGCCAAAAACTATGCCATTAACTGAAGACACTTTCGTGTAAAAACAAGACAGAACGATGAGTTAACACTTTTTGCCTTCAATCAATTGATTCTACGTCGCAGCAGGTTCGCCCGCATTCGAGCTGTGTCACGAATTCAATTGCAGCGATCGGTATCTTAAGTACTTCCGGTGGCCATGGGTTTCCGTGTGGTTTGCATGCCAAAATAAAGCAAATTGTATGTCGAGGTTTGCAACAGTCTTGGTTGTAGTTGGAAGAAGTAATGTATTAAGCGAACTTTTTGCAAGTATGCGGCAGAGAGTAGCTTGTACTAAACTAATACTTTATTATGCATTGTCAGTGGATCTGGGCGATGTTCTCCTATCAGTTTGTTGGATGGAGCGGTGCGGGAACCTGACTCCAACTGGTGGGAATAATTTAAATCAACCAGAGCGTTGTAACAGCGCGATATCAACGGCGCGGTATCACAATGGACAACAGTGGTCCCATTGTGCTGGAAACTTCGCTGGCAGCCCAATAATCGAACCTGACCTAAGCTGAATTTGGGCATGCCTTACTTCTCTTGACTATATCCACGAAGATTTTTTCTTCTGCACATGCTGTTGATGTTAGAAGCGAAATCTGAAGAATGAATCAGTAAGCTCTTTGCCAAAGCTTTAATAAATCTTGTAGACGTCTCCTGCTGGAGAGGCAAGTAAAATGATCTGTACTGATTCGTCGTCCATTCCTACCCTACAGACCGAACCACGAAGTTGTCTGCTTGTTGTGCAGAAAAGACATTCTCGATTAATTAACCGAACTGCCAAGAATTCTTGTCCAGTCTACCGACACTTAAGTTCCAGACATTTCAGAACACCTAAGCTTTGTGCGCAAGATAGGTTGTCCAAGCCTACTTTAAGTACCGCGCACCTTTGCCATACTTCGATGAGAGCCTTCTCTAAGATGTAATCGAATGTCTAATCGGCATAAGGTAGGAATTTGACATGTCCTTGGAATCGTCCACCGTATTCACAGATATGAATGTCCTTGTTCTGGTGCAACTGACTGACTGACTGTATGTATCCGGAGTCAAACTCCTATTACTCGATGGCTGCCACATAGTGGACTGTGCTGCGAACATAATTCATTTTTGTTCATTTTTTGATGAACTTAGTCGACAGAACGCAGCAGGCTGTCAGTGGGGCGTTTGTGAGCATCGAGAAGGAAGCGGCCAAGAAGCGGCCAAGAAGCGGCCAAGAAACAGCCCAGAAAGTCTTCGACTCCTAACCACGAGGGACAATGCAGTAAAGAAAGACCACCCCGCCGGTGCCGCACGCCGCTGGATGGGGACCTGAATAAGTTTAACGTGCGTGGCTGGGAGCAACTAGCACAAGGCCGGGCTAGATAGAGAGGCATGTTGGCTGAGCCTATGGTCCATCCGCACTTTAGTGCCAGCCTGATTGCGGACATCAGAGCGATTAGATCAGTGCATATGAGGACGAAAATCTTGTTCATCCTCGACAGATCCAAAAATCCATCCCTAGAGTCAATTAAATCCTCCTGCTAAATCTGATCTCCTTTAGATCCTACTAGAGTGAAAGTTATGTGTATAGCCGTACAGGCCGAAACTATAGAGAATAATGCAGCTTTGTCTTCACTAAAGAGCAAAAGTGGGGTGTGATCTGACAGTCAAGCGTCGATCTGTGGATACTGTCACGATTATGTAACTTCGCCATTATCCCTTAAGTATCTTCATAAACGTAGATGAGAAGACAATCATACGGAGTCTATAAATTCCTGTCACATTAACAATTCTGGACAAAATTGAAGAAGACAAAAGAAGACAAAAGACTGCGCCCAAAATTTGCAACAAATTGCTACTCTTCGTGCGTGCGGTCGATTTTTGATGAATTTCTCATGGCCTCACGTACAATGTCAAGCCGTGAAAAAAAAACTCACCATTGACAAGCAGAAACTCAAGCGGCACACTTCTTCCATTCATTCAAACGTAGATGTTAACCCATTCAAAATCAAATAATCAGCACAAAAAAATGCATCAAGTCAACCCGCCTGTTAATGTCAAACGTCCATTCGGACCTCTTCCATTCAAGAGTTCATACGTCACGTGACTAGAGATAGCTTCATGTCTTCATCCAACGAACAAGCCGAGCTCGTTAACAGATCTGACAAAGTTGACAAGTGTGGCAAAACTTTTCCCACAGTGACATTGAATCGCTCGGATTGACGCTCTCCATGGGAACACTCTTGCCACACGATTGCAACGCACGGCGACGCAATGCAACGCCAGTGGGGATACGCATGCATGTCACTTGCGACTTGACGGGTGGCTTAAGCATTTTATTTATTCCCCTGTACGCCGTTTGCATGAAAGCGATTCTTTGAGGCGGAGATTTCCAAATCGCATATTGATTTCAATGAGCTACTGCTGCTGCTGCTGCGGCGGTGGACTTATGCTCGGTGCATGCTTGTGAAACGCCGTCACGTAGCTGTGGCTTCGATTTGGACGGTTACTTTGAAGGCAATGACACTTTGGACGTTCTGTGTGTTGTGCGGCTTTTTGTTTTAATTTTTTGCTTCGATATCTGATTGAAGGCGTATTCGTGGGAATATGGAAGGTTTGTGCGTGCAGGCAGGTCTTCAAATTCGATTGGCAAGAGGTTGCCTGCCGGGGTGACGGGCATTTTTGTTGCCAAGTGGTTGTTCGTGTGTATGTCAGGGTCGTTTGTCACGATTGATGGCATGTCCGTTGCAGGACTCAATTGAATGATAATAACAACGTTGAGTGCCGCAGCACAGTTTGAGGTTTGTACAGGTCCCGGTTGAAAAATGGGTGGAGTTGCAGTGAGAGGTCAAACTTTTACGAGTGTTCGCTCGTGTTCTGCATTCAAGTGCGCCTGACGAGCGGATGGACCTGAAGGTTTTTTGGAGACCCCAAGCGGCGAGGAGCTTCTGCTGTCAGTGACTCGAGAAAGGTGGGGCCTTGAGTGTTGGAATTTGTTCGTGTTCAGAATTGAACCTAGCGACCCACTGAAAGAATCAAATACGCTAAGAAGCAACGAGGCGCCACGGTGGCCACAGGCCATTAACGAGTTTCATTTGACTGGGCGACGTAGGTAAACGCACTTCAGAGAGACACGACAATGCTTCTCGGTTTTCCAGCGCAAGCTAGGGTTGCCCGACATACGTGCATCCTTTCCCCAAAGATAGCGCAAGCTAACTGGAAACGTGCTTGAAGATTCATCGTTGCAGTCGTAGACTTGTAGAGTGAGTCTGGATGGGAGAATCTGGATGAATGGGCTAATGGCTACATTTCGATTGGCAGCACGCACCAGTCACACTTAGACCAGTGTAAGCCTGTTCTCTTACGACGTGGATCTAATCGATCATAGTCCTGTGTAATGATATTCACACTTGAGTTGACTTTATGCATTTCGAATTTTTCTTGCGCTGATCATTTGATTTTGAGCAGACTAACATCTGTGTTTGAATGAATGGAAAAAGTGTGACATTGCTGCTTGACATTATACGTGCGGCCATGATAAATTCGTCAAACATCTATCGCACGCACAACGAGTAGCGATTTGTTGCAAATTTGGGAGCAAATTTTGGAGCCTCGTCGCGAATTGCTAATGTGGCAGGAATTCACTTGGGTCAAGATCTCCATAATTTAGGTGCACCTCTTCGCTTTAGCCTATCACTTATGGCTGGTTTAGGTTCTATTTCACGCTGCTCCTAGTGCTTTTGGCCACAAAGTGTGAAGCGTGGTTAGGATAAATGTCAAACAATTGGTAACATGATTGTATAATCTCGGGATATATACGCATTCCGATGGTTTTGCCATCTCAGTCCATCCCATAAAATCTAGGACAGTTAAAGCGATATGAACACGTTTAGAAATTATTCGGTTGAGAAACATTTAGGGTCAATATATGAATTTTAGCACGATTTGTGGGTGGTTTGGCGTCAACCCAGTCAGCACCAGTAATTCTTACTGCATTGCCTTCACTATCATCAAAGAAATGTGACCCAACCTCCAGCCGTCCACGTAGTAACTCTTCAAGCGTGTCGTGATGTCTTATGTATCAATTGGAGGACCTTGATGCTGGAAATGTGATAAGTCGCTTTTACTTTCAGTAGTTCTTGGTAAAAGTGGGATGGTCTTGTTCCAGGATGCTGGTGTGTCCAGAAACGAATTTGTGCGTGATTGAGTGGTAGGATGTAGCAACACATTGATACATCATCAAAAATAAATTGTTATCGACGACTCCCTACGACTGTTGAACGCCAGCAAATGTGAACCAAACTGAAAAGGCAGCGAAACAAAACGAGTTCGTCAACCTCGGCTCCGCAATAATATTACGAGGATCACCGTACCGAGATTAAACGCAAAATAACACTAGGCAATCGCTCTGAATACAACTAAGTAGTATAAAAAGCCCATCGCCCAAGCGGAAGCATGGACAATCACAACATCAGCTGCGAAAGCTCTTGGTATTTTCAAGGGAAAAGTTCTGTCAATCTTTGGTCTAGTATGCGCCGACTGTGTTTAGAAGATAAGTTCGATAGTCCGTGAAGACATCAGCTGAAGCCAAAGTCATTGTTTCCGAACAAGTAATACAAAGGAATAGAGGATGCCTACAAAACCGATGGCGCTCACAAATGGAGAAAGACTTCAACCAACTTCACCTTCAGATGCTCGTTGGCCAAGGCCAAGGTCTACCTGGAGCGTTGGCTAGCGGAACAAGAAGAAGAAGCTCCCACGTGATTCTTGAGGCCTCAAACTGCTCAGGGCTCCTGTCGGAATGTTTCAGCCATCGCCGGCAGATGTGATCTTAATTTTCGTCACCTTTTTGTGCAAGGTTTCAATCACATCCCTTTTCCGTAGTTTTCATCTCAGCCACTCTCACTTGTGGCCACCGGCATGGTGGAATCGTTAATAGTCATCCTGCGGAGTGTTTTCTGAACTGAATGAGAGCAACTCGATGGAGGATCGTTCTCTTAAGCATTCTTTAAGTCCTCAGTCATGTAAGTCACCTCATTCGCAGTCATTTTCTAAAGTGTTCATGAAATCAGCAGTGCCTCATCCACGATCGTTCCCTCTGACAGGTTTCAGTGTCATTCCACTGAAACTAATTTGAATTATGTGCCTCTCCAAATGTGTGCACAATTTTTGTGGATTTTTTCCACAATTTCGTTCGTTTCAGTACTGGCTCCACACGATAATTCTTCATTTCTGTCAAAATGGCCACGCATTGTGCTTGACTTCTGCCGCTGTTCGTTTAATTCGTGGCTTAGTTCAACCAAAGGGGCATCCTCGCAGACAGGACTACTCTCTCTATTTGATCATGAATTAAACTATCATCCTCGTCACTCACAAACATCCAACACCTCATCTTCACCGTAGAATAAAATCCCAACCCATAGCCAGGTGTCCCACATCACCACCATCGTTGACATTGACAGCTGCCGCATTCACATGATCACAATTTTGCACAAAAACCGACACCAAATGTCACCCGCCACCTTATCCTTGGCGCAACTTTGGAATTGACCTCTCTTACCGAACAAGCGTACTCACCTCACCTCGCGAATACTGACAACAACAGCCAACCGTCCTCTTGACATAATTGTCAACAAAAAAGCACAAACCCTTCACACCCCAGAACCACTCATCGAACACCTCCCCAACTAATCGATTGTCCACGCGATAATCGGTTTTTGGCCAAAAAAAATGCGACTCATTTGCGTTAACATAAACTCACGTCTTGACATTGAACTGATTGCTGCAGTGAGCAGTGAACAGTCAAAACCCAGAAGCCTCACACGTCACATCGATTATGAATGCTAAAGACGTGTCTGGCCGGGGCACGACGGCGGTGCTAAGCACCTTCGGGCCGATGTGCGTGCGGATGACAAGCGCCTTGCATGTGTAATTCAAAGCGCACCCAAAGCAATTGACATTTGCCGACCGATGTCAACTGCCCATTAAGCGTCGCCCCCCGTGCCCCGCCACTTACTCTTGATTGCATTCCAAGCATCCGATTGGCATTTGTGTTCGTGTATCAATAATCCGCTAAGTGGCCGTATCGCGGTGGCGTTAGATCGCATGTCGACACCGATGATTGCTAATTAAATGTCAAAAACATCCACTGACAGGTGTCATAAGTTTTCGTTTTATCATCGCTGACGTTGTCGGACGCGGCAAATGACAGCTCAAAGGCGGGCAGGCGCGGCGTCAAGAGAGAGAGAGTGACGCCCCTGATGGGCGAGAGAGTGTGCTCAAAGAGGTTCTCTTGACGCTGCTCCAAGTGTCAATATTTGATCAACTTTCACCCAAAAGCTCTCGGGTTCGGAGGTTAAGAGCTGTCGTTGCCCATTTGGTGCGCGGACGGACTGTGGACTCCGGAACTGTGCGGTGTTGTGTAATTCCGAGGCGTGACTCAGTGCGTATCTTGAACTTTTGAGTGCGTTCATGGCTCGCGGGCCCATGACACCTTATGAGCGCGGAACGTGTAAACACACACGATGTTCGGTCGGTCCCATTAGTAGCGGAACAACTGTTGTTGCTGCTGCTGCTTCTCCCCTGGACAAGCTAAGAGAACGATCGCAGCGAGAGCGCTGACGCAATGGGCACTTTTTGGCGAGTTTACTTTGTCTTAAGTGTTGCCTCCGCGCCTCTATGTAACTTCCCATTTAGAGAACGTGTTACACGGGAGCCGCCAGCGAGTGGGTGTTGTTGTGATGAAACCGAATGCTAAGCAGCCCATCTGCACCGCATACTAATGCCCGGGCACCGTGATGCACGCCCGTCCACGGTGGGATTCCCAGCCAACCATTTAATGGTTCCAATTGTCCAAGTTCATTATCGCGCTCTTCTAATGGGTGCTGCGGTGTAAGCGGTGTGTTTTTAATGACCATGGGTCTTGAATTTTTAGCAGGATCTTGTTGACTGTCCACTCGATGATTCTTTGGCCAGCCGGAGGAGCTGTGACTTTGCTACCCCGGTCACGATGGTTAAAGCATATTTATGGATCTATTGATCAACAGTGATGATCAATCGATCAATCTTTCCGTTGTCACATTTCGCATTCAGAGGAGGGAAGAGATGGGCTATCAGTGCATTGCGCAATAATCCTTGTCAATCGAATTGCGCCTCAAACGTGACTCTGTCATTGACACTGACACTACCGCTCACCGGGTGGGACCTGTGGGAAAATATATTTGCCCGTCCGATGGGAGCAGTTAGGTGGATTTATGGCAACCGAGCGATATACGTCGATGTTGAGAGCTCGCCCCCAAGACGTGTTCTTTTACCTCAAAATATGTTCCATATTTTTTGATTTTCTGGATAAGAATGGAGCACGGTTTGAGAGATAAGCGCAGAATTGCTTGTTCATGAGTGCTTTGGAGACCAACCGTCGCGGTCAGTTGAAATTGGAAGTGACGTCAAATTTCTTCAAAGTGGTAACGGTGACTGGATTCTGCAAAGCCCGGCATGAATCTCCGGACTTAACCAAGTCAAGAGGAGTTTCTTCTTTCTGTCGGGATTGTCTGTGAACTATTTTGGGTCATGACTGTGTCTGAATTTAATTCAGTGCAGAATTTTCTGTTTCGGATCTTAAGTCAGCTAGTAATTTTCTATACTAACGGGGAAAAGAGTTTTGAAATTGAATATGAATTCTTTTGAGTCATCTTTTGATTAGTGATCACATCCAACAGGGGAAAGAACAAACTCGCTTGTGTTGCAGCACACATCGATAAGGTAGCATAACTGTTCGTTCATACGACAGTTATTGCGACAGTCCATGCGGGTGATACTTCCTTTTGATTTTCTGGTGAGGTGTCATTGCCGGTCAACAACGCCTGCATATCCACTGGATGTCCCTCAGTGCCACACCAGCATCATCCATTCTGTTTTATTTAATTGATTCTCCGTAGATAATCGACAGTACCACCACCATTCTCGTCTAATTAGGTAGCAAAGAGTCGTTTAGTAGCCGTCCAACGATTGCTGCTGGATGGATAGGAGCATAATTACTTGTTTCTTCATGTGTACACTGCTTGCAACTGAATCCGATTGAATCCGAGTGAATCATGATACGAGTGTGCTTACGCGCAAGGAAAAGCAAGCCACCTGCAGAGGTCCCACACGTCCCCACTCCAAATTCACACACTATGTGTGTTGCTCCATATAAGCTTGCAAACGCTTTCAAGAATTTGAAGGAAATTCTGTTCTAATTTCTCAGTCTATTCCACATTACAGACCAAGATCTTTGCTTTGTCATTGTCTTCTTTTCCTATAGATCTCTAGTAAATTTGCCACAAAGCGGCTACCGTGACGTCACGTTTCAGTTTTGTCAGATTCGTTCGCGAAGCCCTTACTTCCTTCCTACCGTCCCAGCAAGACTAGGCTTAGCTGTCGTCTCCACACTTTATTTCTTACTAATAATTAGACGTATGACCTACAACATCTACGATTCAAACTTGAGCCTCCCCGCCTGCAACCTCGTACAAGGGCAAAGAAGTACAAGTCTCTGAAGAACGATGAGGGTAGGTGTTTCGATAAAGTTTCTCTCATGCCTACCGTGCGTTACACAAATTTTCGGTAATGTGCTTCTCTTCTCTTGGCCTGGCTTGGGGCACGGGCTAAGGTTCTGCATCTCCAATTAGCGAAATGATTGTGATGATCATAGCTGCAATGAATGTGATGGTCATAGTCGCTGCGCTAGTATTCGTTGGTGCTTTGAAGGGAAGTCGTGATTGTCAACCTGATGCGGGACTTCGAAGTTGCTGTGCTTATTAACTCACCAGAGGTTAAGAAAACAGTAACATTCTTCTTCTTGATCTGTCACTACAGTCGGGGGTTAACCTGAAATCTTAACCCCCCCGAACTAATGCTGTTCATGAGAGGGACGTTGTGTCCTTCTTGAGGACAGCTTATTTCACAGTCAGACACATTTTAGTTGCTTCCGTCTCAATGCCCAAAGTCAACACCTTATTGATGGAGATTCGGTCCTCTGCGTCTTTTGGAACCAGTAGGCTTGAATTCGAGGATCTTTGATGCACTCGATGTGGCCGAGTCAGTGCAGGCGACTGTTTTTCTTCCAGACTAGATGCACACCTTCGGCTCGTGGACTTCGCCTTTTTCTCCTATCACTGGCTGCCAAGTACCATTTCAAGTATGTTTTCCTCTTACTTGACAACTGCGAAGCTCAGACTTGGTAGGAGGAGGCATACAAATTTCTCTCTCTGTTATGTTTTGCTAACGCTGGAAACGAACTCTAGTTAAGCTCAATCTTCTCATCAGTCAATGGTTGAACATTGGAGGTCAATTTTGGTCCAAAACAACGCCAAGACAAATATTACATTCTTAATGTTCACATTTGACCCTCTTGAAATAGTCCCGAAGACTTAAAATTATCTGTTTATTCGAAAAGACAAGCCCAGCAAAGCCTTCAATGATTAAACAAAATAATCGTCATACACAACACAGTCCAGCCATTTGTTTGCCTGCACTGCCTTCCCAACTCCCAGACAGGGCCGACTGTCAAACGCATTCAGAAAAACATGACAAGTTATTAAGTCGTCTGTCACTCTCGCACGGATGCACAAGACCCGCACGTCTGCACGCCGCGTTCGAGATGCTTAATGGTGGCATTAGGCAGACATTCATTAGACCGTTAGACATTATAACACTCGAGTGCTAATTTGATACGAATAACAGCAACTACAATCGGTTTAGGCCCAATTATGACGGTTTGCGTAATGAAGCGCAGTCTTGGGCGCGCTATATGCGCTCGCTGTCATCTTGCCACCGCGCCACGTTCGATTGCTCTCTTTTGTGTTACTTAATATTCGCGTCTTACAACGATTTTTTTTTGTCTGTCTCTACTTCGGCTTCTGCTGCGCCGCTGAGGTATACGAGGGAGAGACGAGGTTATTACTTAATAGCCGATGATTAGTAAGTTTTTGTACCACAAGTGATTTGGGCTGATTTATTGCAGCGACGGGAGGGAAGGAAAGAGCGAGAGTGTCGACGAGAAATTGTTGTTATGGACGATTATGGATTCCACTGATGCCGTCGCCACGCTCGAACGCTGGGCCAACGAATGCAAATCAATTGGATCGAAAATTGTCGACAAGGTCGAGAGTTTCGGGTGTTGGTCAATAGCTTTTCAAGACGTTTTCAAGTTGAAAGTAACCGAGACATGAATATGGAAGCGGATGTATAAATTTTCTCATCGCAATGCGCATGGAAGATCATACATATTTTGTCTTGTCTTTCAGCTGGCAACCTTGATATTCGATTGACGAGTGTGTGTTGTGTCACTTGACTCGATGCAGTGCTGTAATGGATTTGTACGATGGATGCATAGGAAATTTTGGTCGCAAGGGAAGAGCGGGTACTAATGGTCAACTGTTGTGTTCTGCTCTCAAAAATGGAGCCTAGAGTTGCAAGGTCACTTGAAATACGGCAGTGTACCAAATGTGGTCTTGTTTCATTTTCTAAATTGACATTTGAACAACATGTCTTCACATTGTACATAAATATGGAGTCTAATAGCCACTAAGAACTTTTTTGTTTAACTGACTTATTGTTAGTTGTTAGAATACCTTCGCGGACCGATAGCATAACGGAAATTGAAGTTGAGACATTAGGAGACTTTAGATGTGAGTGCTCTACAAAAATGTTTCAAAACTTTTCAAAATTATGGATACATGACCGAATGAATTTCAATGAACATGACTGCTATTGACCAACAGACTATTCTCCTCCCTTTGGCCGATTTGGTCAAAAAGGCTTGTAAGCTTTAAATTGTGCAGAAGAAAAGACTGCCAACAATCTTCATGAGTCTGGCTTGGTGCAAGCTTTGCCCTTTGGCTCCACGAATCCACTGTGCGCTTATAAGGACTCACTCACTCTTCACAACACATTCTCCTAGTCGTGACCACCATGCAACCCACACCTCTGCTTCGTAGAGGAGGTCTGGATTAATTATTGTCTGGAGTCTGCGATCTGTAGTGCAGTTTAGGTTGATAACATTTGGCGGAGACCCAATACCTAAGACGATTGTCAAAAAGACAAGAAGACACTTCGACTTTGCTCGTGGCAATCAAAGCGAGACGTCAACCAACACAATGCAAAACATCCCATACTCCGAGCGTCACCCATAGAAGAAGATCCACTATATTGAGTGAATTATATTGAATCAAATTACTTACTTACTTATAACCTTTAACCCCTCATATTCGTCAACCCCCCTGCGCTCTATCTGATTCGAAATTCTGCAAGGCGTATGAGCTCGCTCCAACTCGTTCTCAAAGAACTCGTTGCCTCTTCAACTGTTCTTCGCTAGGATGCCCCGATGTTCTGCCTTCTTGGGTCAGCGAATTCCACTGCAAAGTGTACTTCGCAAGGTGTGTCCTACTTCTAGGATTTAATGTTTATGTTCCCTGTACGTTCTCATATATATTTGCTCGCTCGAGATCGACAGTTTGACTCAAAGATCCTTACGATTGCAACTTTCATGTGGTAATGGTGTCCACTTTCCAGATTAGAGCGGAACATTCGCAGTTTGGTTATCAAGCTGATTACATTACATTTCCAATTTGTAGATAGCATTTTGAACGCAGCTTTAGTCTTCCCAATTCTGCCGCGCACATCAAGTTCGGATCCACAGTGGTTAGCCGAGACCGCACTGCCTAAGCATATAAAGCTGTTTAATTTCTCGACATTCTGTCCAGTAATGCTCAATTGAGCTAAGGACCTTGGGTTTTTGTGTATTTATTTTGAGCCACACTTTGTTTGTTTCAACTTCTAGGTTGTGGTCCCGCAAGTCAAGATCCACCGACAGTAGTCAAACACCGTCTGCGTAGTCATAATCCATCGATTTGAATCAAATTAACGAGGAAATAATTTTTACATAAAACGGACGTAATTTCTTTATGAAAGATATTATTTCGGCTTAATGCACTCTGCATCCCTCGGGGGTATAGGTTGGACGATTGGTTTTCACAACCGTCATTTCAATCGTTGTTTATTCTGCATAAGATGATGGCGATAAGATGTTCACCAGTTCTTACAGTTCGTAGTTACATTTCCTCTTCCTCCCACCATATGCAGACGGGACCGGAAATCACTGAAGAATTTCCCTCTCAAAGCACCCAAAAGCACCTTTGTCTCATTTCGACAAATTCCATGCCTCTGCGCCAAATAGTAGGACTGGGACGATTAAAGTCTTATAGAAGGTTACTTTGGTTGTTCGAGAGAGCTTTGTAGATGTCTGAAGTCAAAGCACTTCTTAGGTAGACAAAGTCTTTGACTACCGCCACGTTATATCTGTCTACTATAACATTTTTTCGCCGACGTCTTGTATGAACATTCTTGTTGACGGCAGATATTTGATCGTGTCCTCTTTTATCGCTAAACCCACGCGGCCTCCGTCGCAATACTCACAAAAGTGTAATTGACGATCTTCCGATAACTTCGATATCGGCGGCGCATGCATGTAGTTGAACAAACATCTGAAATATTGTTTCTCTGGTGTTAACGTGCGAGATTTATTGCAATTTTGACGAATGTGTTAAGGATTCTAATGGTTTCTGCACACGTGCCGTTGTTTGCAGAATACAAAATTAAGAGTTACTCAAACTGAGCCTTAAAATTTATTTCCAAATAAAGTTTCTGCTACAGTGCAGGCATTATAACTGCCGCTAAGAAAAAATGCAAACGTCTGCTGTGTTTTTTATTAAACAAAACTGAAGTGCGAAAACACCGCCCCAATCAACTCACTTACGTACGTGAAGGCCATAACATTTCACTTCCATATAAGTAAGCAAAACCGAATGAAAAAGTGTTAATTGTGGTCCCTCAATGGCTTCTGTTGTCATAACCAACCTCTATGATGGCTCGGCCTTCAACGTGTTTTCAAAAATACCCAGTCTTCCGATCTGGCCTTATAATCTAACATCATTAAGGCCCCCGTCCTGTAGAGAACCGTTCCCCCTCGTTTCACCGTTAAGCTGCAATACGTATTACTTGTCACACAGAACTCGTTGTTAACAATGTCACGTTATGTGGCAGCCGTCATTCACCGGCATCAGCAACACCCTCCATATGTTGAAGTCCTACATCCTCTCAAGAGCAAAAAAGCCTTCATCCAAAATTTCTGAATGAATGCATTGCGTCATTCCAGACGCACGACTGATTACTCAACAATTTGGCAGTTATTCGCTTATCCCACATAACACCGTGATGTGTCATACGCTAATCAAGACAACAGATTGGCGCCACTCACTGGCACCACCCAAGCCTTCTTAAGAAATAAAATTCCCAACCACCCAGCGTCACCCGAATCTTGACAAACACTTGTCACATTAACATCATTAGCACCCAAATTTATCGCATTTAATACCAATCAAGATCGATGTTTAGCAAGATTCCCCGGCCCATCCGACTGCGGCGCTTTTGTACACAACTTTGGACATGCTACAGACCCTAAATCGGCCGGCAGGAAATCGAAAAATTTATATAACTTTATTGGTAAAAACCGCAAATGATGAAATTCACGGCGAAAAACAAACGGAAAGACATCTCTCTCGATTCGCAATACTTCCACACTTCCTCCCATTCGCTCGGGCGGACGCGACGCGACGCAACGCGGCGTGTGCTCTATGAAATCGTTTCGGCAAAGGTGCCGCGAATTCGCCTTCGACCGGCGACTAATGTCACAAACTTGAAACGAAACGAAACGAAACTTCACACCTCTTGCTTCGATTCCAGTTTTGCACAACTAATCGTGACGTCTGCGTGTTGTGATGTGATGTTATCGTCAGTCCGAATTCCTGCCTGATACTAGGATATTATTTGGTTTTTTTGAATAACTTCAAATAGTTCGGTTTTGATTTGGCGCTTGTGCTGTTGTGCCGTTCACTGTGCGTGTGTGACAATGAACGAGAAGGCGATGAACAAGAAGCAGCCGCAGCAGCAGACTGTGAGTGGATCGTTAAATTTAATTTAACTTGAGTAAATTGTGTTGGAGGTGTTATTATTTGGCATTTTTTGTTTGTTTCTTGTGGCAAGTGTTTGGGAGAGAATTGTCTGTCAAATTCTGTGCACTCTCTGTGATTTTTTGTGACGTCTGTCAAAGAGCTGCGTGGGCGAACGTCAGTTGTGACAGTTTATAGGCAGATTTGTGTTGGATTCTTTGTCACCTGTCAAATATTTGATTTTCTGTTTTCAACTAACAGCTCTCTTCGGTTAGTTTCGAGTGTGATCGAATCGCAATTGTACTAGATTTGACAAGAACAGGGTAAACAACAAAAGCGAGTTTTTTACATAAATTCGGAACTGTCTATGCTCCGGTGTGTGATAAAAGTGAACTCAATCTCATTCTGGTGACCCACTGAACTACCCCCAAGTGACCACAGAGGACTCACCTTCTCTGACCCCAAACTCATTATCAGGGGAAAGTGTTCGATTTCACTGCTTAAGGTTAGATGTTAGGAAAGAAATTTTTTCTCAATCCCATCCATTGTGTAGCCCACCGCTTATGTTCTCATTCAATTCAACATTCTGTTGACAACTTTCCGTTTGAAGACATCTTAATTTTATGGTCTCTCATTTTTAGACAATTATGGCGATTTTATGCAAATCGCCAGAAACTTATGCATGCATGAATTCAATTTCCATGTTTGGGCGAAAAAATAAATCGGGTGAAAAAAAATGCTTAAGTGATTCAGTCGATAAGCAGATTGATCGGAAGATCGGAAAACCCTTGAGTGTGTAAATCACAAATGGTGTAGTTTTATGGGATTCCTCAACAGTGAGTGAAGGATTGCGTCCGAGATGGTAGTGTCTACAGCTGAGCTTGGGGTACAACTAAGAAGCAAGTTTTCAATGGATTATAATTAATTCCAACAGAGGTTACATTTATATGAACACTGAGTTTAACTCTTGGAATTCCATGACGTCATTCCGGATATTCTTGTCTATTCGCACGTGTCTCTAAGCTTGCCTATTTACAAGTGTGCTCGGCAGCCTCATTAATCTATTGTACATATTTTAATTGGGATTCTTGAAGCTGATCTACTTGCCATCAGAAACCTACGCGACCACATTCTCTGGACGTAAATGGCCGAACTGGCACTCCTACAGTCTAATGTTTACACTTAAGACCAGGTTGAGAAATACTTCAGATGTGTCTTTGAGCGGTAAGGGCTATGCTTTGTCCCCTTATCCCCTTCATGCCGACATCTCAGGTGTACATTGAATGCGACTCCTTGCTAGACTCAGGACGAGCTGGTTAGATCAAGTCCAAAAACTCCCTGGATGCCACTAGGGCATAAATGCTAATGACTTAGAGTCGTTGGCGTAGGATCGAGTAGCCTGCAGATCTTTCCGTGACTTCTTCAGTGGATCTCCCTAGTCAGAAGATCATGATGATGACGATGACTGCTTACATTCCTTCACAAACATATCGTGTTTTCTGCAGTCGTCTGTTTGCCTCCTCTCGTCTGATTTCCTTCTGTTTTTCCTGTCTGCCTGTAGAGGGCCACGGCCTAGCTTCTCAGCAACCACTAGTGTTGTACGCGCCATTTTTTTCTCAAGAGTGGAAGAGACCTACAGTTCTATTCCGACTCCGAACGGCAAAGTTTAAGAAGCTTTTTTTTAGACAGTAAATACTCTATGAGCATTGTCAGCGACTCGAAAGAAAAGAGGCCCTGAAAATTAAGTTTAGTGGCGTGGACGGGATATTGAACTTAGACGTCGTACCTAGACGTCGACGCGGGATGTACCTACAAAGACACGGACAAACACACGGGGAAGACCGCTCTAGGATGTTCTCTTAAATAGTGGATTGCTCTACAGTCCAGGGTTGAACTAGCCCTGGCTTCTTCAGTAATTCCAGACGTAGAGGAATGGATGTATGTGTACGAATATTCCGTCCTAAGGATCATCCACCGATTGAGTGAACTTACAATGTGTGCAAAAGCGATCACGTTCTTACAATTGCTATTTATGCTTTCTTAACGTATTGAGTGCACTTGCCAGTCGACTTGCCTTTATTTACCATAATTCGATTGGATAAGTTTCAGCACTAGAGGTTCCACCCAACCATGCATCGAACAAACTTCTTATCTTATTTGCGAATCAACGAAATCAAACGATGCTTCAGTTTCAAGTTTGTCTATTTTTAACTTGCTAGTCTTTTTCGTACACATGCCCTTCATGCTGTAAGGATGTTGTTTGTTGCATTGAAGGCATTCCAATGGTGATGAACACAGTGAGATGACTGGTCGCCGGTTGGTCACTTAACACCAACTGAGCCCGAGCGGATTAAGCCCAGGAACACCTAATTTGACAATAAAATCTTTGGGCAATCACTAAGGTGACAATGCAATTAACGGTCTCTAAAGAACAGAGGAGGAGGCAAAGGTGATCCCCACGAGTGATCTCATTGCCTTTGGAATGCTTGCCGTGTGCCATTCTCCACTAATGGCTACCGTCCCTCCAAATGGTCAACTTAAACGAACCGCTATTAACGAAACAATGTCTGAATCGTTACCACAACATGAGTAGTGCCCCCCAAATGACGCACTCCTCTGTCAACTATTAACGCAAAAGCACTTAATTGCCTTAATTCTTACTTGTCTTCGAGTTGGGTCTTATGCAACAGAGTGCATTTGTTAGGCATCTAGATTGAATAGGACCTTAACCAACTCTCACGTGACTGGCTAGAGCATACAGAGGACATACCGACACTGACTTTAAGAATCTCCGAATTTGATGGGACGACGCAGAGATACCGACAGCAATTAAAAAGCAGCCCACCAGCAATTCCAACAACTAACAACAGGCAACAAGTCGGTGCAAGGAATTTTACACAAACAAGGCTGAATCGCGTGAAGTTTGCCAATTTTGATTGCGGAAAGTTGAAAAGAAAAAAAAAAGTTTGAAGGAATCCAAAGCGACGAGATTTCTTCACGAAGGCCCCGGCGAGATTCGAACTCACGATCTCCTGTTTACTAGACAGGCGCTTTAACCAACTAAGCCACGGCGCCGATGACTAGGCTGACACATTAGCATTTCAAGAGTTGCCAGCCCATAAGGAATCGGACAGTGGATCAATAAGAGGGAATAAAGATAAACAAATGCAAGCTGGGTCCAGGAAATTGACACTGAATTGGGCCAGCGGCGGATGACCCATCACGTTGCATAGTCCTCTTGCTTAGGGTGGTAATATTTTCAAAGGCTCAGCCCAAACAATACAATTCCTAATTGATGAGGTGGAGGGTTTCCTTCTTTGTATTTTATGTTCACAGGTTGTGGGTCTCAAGCAACCTTAAACAACAAAAGCTCTCCAAACCAGATGACGTTTGCTTAAACTATGTCGAGATAGTTGATAAAAGAGATTGCGAGAACGTAAAGTTTGATATGCAAGTACGCGACATCAACTCTTGAAGAACCATTGCTGGAGTTAGACACAACCCTTGAAAATGCAACACATTGTGGCATTTTTGGTCTCACAGCGATCGATAAATTCACAGTCGTATGGAATTCTGCACACCACCGTCAGTGGCACATAAGCGATAATAGCGTAAGAATGCATGTTGAAGTCAAAAATGTCTCACTTTCCTTTGAAAACCTTCAGCAGGAAATTTATTTCCAACCGCAATCGACTAAAACACATTTAAGTCTGTGGTAGAACCGAACGAACTATTTTACGTATTTGATAACTTTTTCAAAATTTAAACTTTGCTCCAACTGAAGCAACCAAGAATGAATGAAACTTTAAGCCCTTCGTTTCCTAGGCTGATCCTTAATGCAAGTTCCCATGGGGCCGCATGGTGTGTCTGATGATAGTTGTTTTTATGACCATTCAAAATTCCTGTCGATTTCCTTAAGAGTCAAAGAAATCAAACCTGTTACCATCAAATATCTTGACTTCAAAATAACTACATATTCGTTTTCGATTCTACTGATTGCGTCAATAAAAATCGATTTCCATGTCTCTTGGGTATTCCCTGAGACTTAATTAATTGTCTGCTCCCACAATCAAAAACATATGCTGACTAGCTGAATGGTCTTGCATAAGAGTTGCACAAAAGCGTAGACACATTAGATCTTGAATGCAAAAGTTTTGTCAATTAGAATGGCTTAACCGCAAGAATGACAAATCGTCAAAGAATAAAACCGCTGATCTTGATTGATGGCAAGCAATCAACTTAAAGCCGATCAGTGGAAAGATAGGGAATTCGATCGATGCTTCGTGGTCATCGTAGACTTTATCGATCGCCTTGCGATCATCCGATCTGTCATAAGAGAATTTATAAATAAATCGATTAATATATTCGTTGTTTATTGCGGAGATTATTCAGTTTTGGATTTCAGACGAAAAGGAGTGCTTCATTTGGTTGACAAGGCATGTGGGTGGGGTAAATAATCAAATCAAAATTTTGACATAAAACGCCTCTTGGCTACTCTCAATCTTAAATTAATCCGGATCTCGATTTACGCGGATATTGTGAACGTCATCTGTTGTTTTTGAGCGTCGGTGTTTATTTTGTAATCAATGGCTTACGACAATTAAGAACAAAACAAGTTTTCTTGCAGCTAATTAGGATATACGACGTCTTGGCAAGCAATTAAGGTGTTGCACATTGAATTGGATAGAACATGACTATTCTAATTTAACAGCTTCCAACTTAAATCTTCTACTGAATCACCCTACCACACCAAGAGTGTTTTTGTCATACCTCAAAAAAATCCGAAAATACTTCATTTAACAACATTTTGGTGCAGTCTACTTCTAGACCCTACTTACTCCTTACACTAGTCGTCTTGTGGATAAGCTGGACCTAAATAGAATGCTAGAGGCTTGTAATGACGTATTGCATAGAAAGGTCTTGATTACCCAACAGACTGTCAAATATTCGTCAGAGTAACGTCAGCACTCACACAATTCTAAGTAATAGAAGAGTTGTCTTCACATTACTCTTTCTGAGAATATGGATCGCAGATTCATGACCAGAGATGAGACTTTACTTCATATGTAGTAGATCTACTATTTTTCATGCATTTGCTACCTAGCAAGTAATTTCTTCTTCGGTTGGCCTTAATTCCATTTAAGATGCATTTTATATATCCTCACAAGAATCTGTCACATTCTGGAACACCTCTTCTATGGCCAAGATGGCATAGGCCAACTTGTACAATTCTCGGACACATACACTAGTAGGTGAGAATTTTTGAACCATTTGGCTGTCACGTGAGGGCCCTACGTTACTAAGAAAGTTGTTTTCACATATTTTTTATATCTGCTTCAATTTTTATAGATCTACTTCGTTTTGTGGTCAATTTGGTTCACTTTCTGGGCTCTGCATTCTCATCCCAGGTCATTTGATCCCGTCTGGACAGATTGTGCAATCCTGCTGATGCATCAGCAGCACTACAAATTTTGGTTTAAATACTCATCGCATGTAGTCATTGAGAGTAGTTTCGTAGGCTATGGATATATACTCAAGCCCCCGTCATGATTGACTTAACCCTATTTAAGAACCAAACGAATAGTAGCAAGAAGCATAGTTCAATTCCATTGGAAAATTCAGAAGTCATTTGTGTTATCTGTTAAATGTAAACGCACATATAAATAAATGTATTTCTACACGTTTGGGCTTTGGCCAGTGTTGGGACTTTACCACAATTGTGGTGCCTTTGACATCAGCTAGTCGTTTACATACATAGAGTGCGATTCAATTCGGCTTTTCTTAAGTCAGCAAAAATTAACGAAACTTGACGAAAGTGGTCGAAGTCGTTGTTACGGACGCATGATTCGAAAAAAATTACTTACGTTTACTCACTTCCGATATGGCAAACTTCTCCAGCCTCCCTCCTAAGTGCCGTTTGTAATGGGCGTTCATGAATTTTTACAGTCCTTCGAAATGACCCAACAGTAGCCGTTTAAAAGATGGCAGATTCCGAAAACATGTCGGTTATCTGTCGTGTTACAGCCAGTGTTACGACTTGTAACTTTCAAAGCGTAGTAGATCTTGAAGAAGCGTAATAGATCGGGTTAATCGATTCGATTTCTAAGAAATTTCACATACCACGTTAACGATGCTCTCATATACGAAATAAAAAGCTCCTGTGCTTACATTATTTCTAACACAGTCGTCAGTTAAACTTTCTTTGTACATATTTTCCTGGGAAATTGAGCTGTGATAGGGGTTAAGAAGCAATAAATGGCATAAAAAAGAAGAATTAAAATGTGTGATAGATTCTGTACTTCGGGTAGTAGATGTGATAGATTCGAAAGTTTCGCAAAAAAGAAGTATATCTACCACAATTGTGGTAAAGTCCCAACACTGGCCAAAGCCCAAACGTGTAGAAATACATTTATTTATATGTGTACACTCACGCTTGGGGAATGCGACGTGGCGCTAGCTCTCAACCTTCAACATATAATGAACAAACATCAATGGGATTTTAATTTTTGCTCCCATCAGTAGACGCCGTCACAAGTGTAAAGCTCGCTGAGTTAATTTGTACAAACAAAAAACCAGTAACGATGTCAGTAAATAGAAATGGAGTTAGACCGCTAAGTCTAGTCTGACGTTTATGTCGCTTCCGTGAATCAATTCTGTCCTCATGCGACGAGGATAGCTGATTTCAACTAAGGAAGGTTATTGAGTGTGGCTGCGACTCGGTCCTAAACTGTAATAAATTCGCTCGACTGTCCCATAGCCCCTCTTTGAGCATCAAAGAATTGGATCGGAGGCACTTTTGGTTTGTCCAACGAACAGTTTCTTCATCCTTTCGTTGTCCGTCTAAGCAAGGTCAAGTGAGCTCTGAATGAGAACCTGCAAAATAGACCCATAGATGATTGGTGACAGTCTACCATGACGTCAACTGTTGGCACAAAATTTTATCGAAATCGTTTCTAAAAACAGATAAAAGCCCAGATGCCCTAATAATCCTGACCCAGATTGTGAAATCATTTTCCCAGAAAACGCATTTAATCACTCCGATTGACTACCTTCAAAAAAACTCCAAAACTGCATCAAATCACTCCGCCGCATCTCACTCCTTCCAAATTCATTAAAAACAAAATCGCTTCTAAAACGATTCCCAGTGTTATTCAAAGCGTATGTGACAATTGCCTCACCCTCTCCATCCAATTTGCTGTTCAATGGCAATGTTTTTCTTTTTGATAATTTTATTTCACCCACACCACACAAAAAAACAACGCTCATACAAATCGATTGAGGCTATAAAGTCGGATTATCTGCAGTGACAGCGTGTATCGCGTTCACCATAAAGGGTAGGGACCAATGATTCCATCAATTTTCGACGATGCATTGACTTTGTTGTGACGCAGCCTTCGCAATCGACATAAAAGGACAGACACAATTTAAATTGTTTATTATTGCTGAATTTATTATTGAAATGGGTTGCACGGCGAATGAATGAAAGCATCACAGGAATTCAGATGCAATAAAGGCACTCACTTTGGAAATCGCTTTTTGTTGATCCATCTGAGTGGTGAAGAGTGGTGTACTTCTGGGTGGTGTATCATTTTGTATCGAAATTCGAAACTAATTTATTTGAGTGTGTACTCATATCGATTGGGTTTAATTGAACTTGTGGTGACTGTGAGAGTAAATGGGAAAAGGAAGAGCTGTGGAGCACTGGTTTTATGGCAGTTCAATTGATGGCTGAGAAAATCTATGACAACTAGAGATGAACATGTCAAATGTCGTCAATGGCGGTCTTTGCAGTACTTCTTCTTCTTCTAATGACGCTACAGATAGGGGTGAACTTAGGCTAGTTGGCACGATTCTTAGCCAGCTACTTCCAATTTCGTACGTCAAGATGGTTCAGGTCATTCTACTTCGCAAGTCTGAGGCCACCTTTCCAGATACTTTCCATCCGCTTTCCAGATAAGTTAAAGTTGAAGAAGAGCGTAAGGGAACAGTTTCTGCGGCATCTTTAGTGCTGTGGACGTTTAACTTACGCTAAGAGCGCTGTCCAGCCACATGAGTCTAACCATGTGTACTTGGTTAGCATTGTTTGTAGCTTCCGTCTATGGCTCAGTCGTGTGGAGATCGACTTCAATTAATGTGGTGTACGCAACTGGACACAAGTGGCTAAAGATCGCTTTGTTTCTTTTTGATGACCATGCTGCAGAGTCAAATGGAGTAGATGCAAAGATGAGGGTCTTCAACTATGCGTGTGCGAATTCGGAGATCCTCAGAGATCTTGTGATAAAAGGAACAGGATGAGACAGCACAAAAAAGAAATGAATGTCATCTGTATGCCCAGCAAAAGTTCAATTAAATCTTTATTCCAACAAAAATGTTTTCTCTTATTTAGCTCCTCTGACCGAGCTTATTCTTGACAATGTTATTTTAACATTTTTAGAGTTGTCAATAGAGTCATATAGTGTACAGCCGTACAAAAAATATTAATGCTTTATGCGTCACTCTCAGTCAGGCTCGTTACAACATATCGTTACTAGTTACTTTCCTTATCATTTCGAAATTCTTCAGGTCTCCATGGACAGAAACTAGTAGTGATTACCTTGTACCAGGTATTTACTACAATGAATAAAGTGGATGCATATGAACTGCCACCGTTGTATTGGCGGAAAAAAATTGATCTACAATTGGTCAAAGCCCGCCGTTATCTCTTCGCAGAATTTCCCCTTGTTTGCTTTCTTGTTATTCGAAGCAGTTTGAGTGACCAAACGTTTCAGAAATAACGAAGTCTTACAAGACAAAACAACAAGTAGAGTCTAACTAACGATCCCTATTTATGGATCACTGATGTGTTGCCCAGCCATTAGAAAAAAATGCAGGAGCACACATTGACATCACTGGAGCTCTATGGTCGACACCATTAATAAAATATATATTCTAGCTTTGGCCTTGCATATTCAAAACACAGCACACCGCGACGTCAGGCTCAGAGAGTCTATGTGCCGGACATCAAAGCTCTATAGTCACAACATCATCCTTGGCCTTCTACCGATTGATCTGTCGGACATCATACACGGCTATACGGTCCTCAAGCTTAATCTTGCTTTGACACTCTAGCGGACTGCAGTGCAAGTTTGTCAACTGGGCAACGGTGTGGGTGCGATTGTGTTCTCAGAATTCAATCACCTTAAATTCACCTCAAAATCTTCCTTATCTGGGTGACAGGTCTCTGTGATTTCCAAGGCTATAATTAACTGGCCTTCCGTGCTCGCTTGCAAAGGAGCACTCCCTTAAATTCGAGAAATGAACACCTTCGGCGAACTCGACATGAGTTCGCTAGATAGGTGGCGATCTGTATGAGCAATATAGACGAGATGGAGACTTTAACATATTTCCTGCCTATTGAGCCTGCCCGGCTCCGCCTGCCAGCCAGAAAACGAACGCTTGGTAAACATTCTTCAACTCAATTGCATGATGCGATTTCTGCAAAGGTTATGAATGAACTAATGTCCTTCTTAAAAACCACCACCAGTGGATTCACCCTTAAGTCAAGATCACGGGATATCAAAATTAGCTCGAGTTAAAGCGAGTTCGACCTAGGGGCAGGCCACCTCACATATATTATACCTGAGCTGTGTCATTAAACGGCAAATACTTATATTTAGTTCGAACCACCAGAGAGAGTTTTTGCCACTTTGACATACGACGTGTAATGTTGAATTAAAATCATATCAACTAAAAATGAATTGTTGGTTAAATTTGTAGATACTCGCATCTCTCAACTCGCAATCCTAATTCGGCTCCATATTCAGCTTCATTTGCGCCCACATTACATTTTCAAACACATCCTAAATCATTTCAACAGAATCTTGCCAATGTCAGTCTTGCCTTGATTTCCGCCGGAATTCGTTCTAAATACTTCCAAAAATATTCGACAATGCCCCCAACCACGCTAAACACCGTATCGGCGTTCTACCTCGACTATGAACTCTCCTCAAAGCTTCTAAATGAATCATGGGCGGACGCATCAATTCATAAATAGCAACACAATTCCGATGTGGGAGCAGCAGTCATGGTCAAGAACAACTTTTTTCTCCGCCAAAATGGAGTGATTTATTTTTAATTTAACGTGAAACAGCGTCAATAAATCAACTGAATAGTGATTGTAATTGCAAATCACTTCCAAAATGTTGAAGTTGGCGATTAAAGTGATGATGCCTTCTGAAAAATGTGGTCGCAACCAAAACAGAAGATCGAAGCGACCTTGCTCTGCCTTTAAAGTATTTATTCTCAGAGAATTACAAATCAGACGGCTGTCGAGGGAGTCGTATAGACTTCCTCGCCCACTCTTGGAAGATGTGTCAGAATTTAAGTTGAAATGTGAAAGATCGACATTGGCCTTGATGGAATTGGAAGGTAGGCTTGGTAGTAGGACGGACTACTAGACGATCTAAGGACGTTCATTTTATGCAGAGCACAGCAACTGAGAGGGAGCCCCAAAGGTCTTACTTAGAAGAAATCAGTAAAATGCTAGGATTAGGTGCGCGGCTAGAAGCGATTAAATCACGTTTCACTTGAGTAGTATTGGATTGTGATGCCCATGGGAGTAAAAACCTTCCTACTCGTTGGAAGTCGTGGGAACCTCTAATTATAGAGATCCCTTCCAGCCATCCGGTGGTCCTGAAAAACCTGCAAATATAGTTTAATGGGGTATTCGCTATTCTTTTGAGGTTTTGTAAGAGCAAATCTCTCAGTGTTCTCTTTTTCACTATCCAGATAGTGCTGCAATGACAAAGGTAGTGGCAAGTGTTCTCAATCTCTTTTTCGTCGCCACAACCTCTGCGTATGGTGTCAAGGGTAAGTCCAATTTTTGTTCATGGTATCTCAGGCCATTACGGCCAGTTAGCGTCCCGACTAACATCCGCAGCATTTTTTTGCATTTTTGAAGCATCTCCGTTTTGGCACTAGGAGTACATCTAGACCACATGTTCCACCACTAGGAAGCAGCTTTTGACATCATCAAGGGGTGAATGAAGGCATAGGTTAACTAGGGATTGGTCGGATTCGGCCCCTTTCCTGGCTAGTTCTTCTGCTTCCTCTTGACGGCTATACCCTTATGACCCGGGACCGAGCATAGAGTGATCGAATGCTGCGAGCCAAGACACTTTAGCTCTTTGCAGATGATTGCAACCAACTTTTTAGCCAACAAAGTGTTACAGCCCTTGTTACGACCTCCGAGCCAAAAAAAAAAACTCCCTGTTTGACACGGAACCATGTGGTAACATGAGTGACGTTTACAACCTACGAACGCTCCATATGACGCGAGCTATTGTGTTGAATTCAACTTCAATGGCGGCGTCCAAATTGTGGCACCACCACGACTTACTCCCATCAACCTGTTGCCAGCCGATAGTCCACCCATTCATGCCACAAGTAGATAATTCTTACCACTCCACGGTCGGAGACCCCACTCCTTCCGTTTCCTTCCGACGTCCCCCCACCGACAACCAGGGGCATTGCATGCCTTTCACAAATTAAACCGCAATCCAAACTTCCACCTGGGCAATTGAAACTCTAAGTAAACAAAGATAAATGTTTCCGTTCCGCAAACGCTCTTTTACTTATTTATTTCGTTTCTCCTTCTGCTGCCTTCATGCAAGACTGGCGGCACAGCAACTGGCTAGCCTTCCTTTATCGGCTTCCACCGCACCGCCTTGAATGCGCCAACAGCCAGCCAGGAGGGCGTTGCAGGCGAACATTCCACCACCGCCGCGCCGCCTTGTTGCATAATGACCCAAAAGCCTGTCATTCCCCGTTTCCCATTGTCTCGAGAATTTGTGCGGCGAAGAAAAGGTGCTGCACTCTAAATTTAGATTATGCAACCCACGCTGCAGCGGGACTCCGTTTGCATCTTGGTGCATGACTGCAGCGGCACACACGTTGATTTGTCATGTGATTATAAATGCTAATTAATTGCTTGAATTCCTTTCGAGAGAGTGATTTGCTGAGTGCCCTCGTCGCGCACAGCATCAATAGGCACTTCAGACAGTTGGAAGCTGTGAATTAACGAAACGATGGGAATGCTTATGCAAAAGCCAGCAGCTGATAACTAATTGCTTTTAATGAGTGAGCAAATACCTCTTGCAGGGATCATTAGCTGGCAGAGGAGTTAAAGCCGGCTCGTCGATGGAAATGTGGGAACTGTGTACTACTGTGCGTGATAGGCAAACAGACCGATGAACTGAATGAAACGTCTTGGAATTCCTTTCCTCATTTATGGCTTTTCACCTGAAAGCCAGGCAAGATGCACGCATAGAGTGTAGAAACCAGACTCTGACTCCGGCGATAGTGCTGTACTCATGGGTTTTCTTTTGCTGCGCATTGTCCGCCATTATATCATCATCTTGATAGGAAAAATCTGCTGATGAAACGTTTGTCATTGCTTCAGTTGAAACGCAACCGAAATGAGGACCTTTTTTGAAAGAAATCGCCGATGCTCCCATAATTCTGATTAAAGAGCGGCGGTTCAAACCTTTGGAGATCCTTAATCTGAGGACAGCTTGAGTTAGATTAGAGACGATGCACTGGTACTCCTGTGATATCCCTTTGTCTGAGACCAGCTGATGCTACCTGCCATATACTGATGCTATTCAGTCGGCTGGGATTGTTTCAAATGGAGGCCCCTGGATGTGAGTGCCTACGACTAACCGAGCAGAGGAAGTGATGTGTTGTGTCTACCTCCAAGACATCATTATACCGGACCCCAGCCTGTGCACGAGTGTGCTTCAATTCTGCAGTGTTCACTCATAATAGCGGCGACGGTTCTAACTGCAGGTCTCCTAAGTCTGAATCTCACCATATTTCCTTTGTTTTCGGCCAAGGGAGGCCTTCTATCCCCCTTTTTTTTTGATTGTAAGAATAAAGACAAGACAACAAAGCGTCGCCTTAGGAGCAAAACATATTAGCTCTTTGGACTGACACGCCACTCAAATGGTGCTTCAGTTCAAGCTCGGTTGGTTCCAACTTTGCGCTGGAATGTATTGTGAAAATTCCTGAGCAAAATCCACACCCTTCTGAGATTCAAGTAATAAAGATAGGACTGAATCAGAACCAGACGATTTTAAGGACCGCCACCGCCACCTCCTAGTTTGTCTTCCCCAACATTTGCGCTCCTACGCATCTTAAAGTATCAACGTGGCTAATTGGCAACATAAATCTACTTCGGTTTCCTGGCCACTACAAAAAACTGACTCAAAGACAACTCCTTTGACCGTATTTGCATTAAAATATTTGCAAAAATTATCAAAATGTTACTCATACGCTAGAGTGTCCTCCATTCACTTTGATTTTTAAACGGTCATGGTTCTCATTTGATTTCCTAGCATTGTGCTAATGTATTCCATGCACATTCTAGACAACAACTTTCCAAACTGCACCCATAGCCAACCAAACGGCCTATCTAATGGTCACTTAACCGCCTTAAAGGCTATGAAACTACACTGAAAATGAGAATAAGGATGAGAACTGAAAAAAACCAAACAACCTCGATAGAGTCAACGATGTGTTCATGGTCATTCTTGCCAACTGCGGGTAGACAGAGCCGAAGAGCTAACATTCAAATTTTGGACCACCTGCATATGGACGCGCACCAAATGCTCATTTGCTTGGCTGTATAATTCTTTAATCAATCAGCAGACTGAGCTTTGACAAATGTTGTTCAAATGCTGAACAAATACCCGAACCAGGTCACGTTCGAACGAATTTTCGGCGGAGAATCGTGAGAAGCGTGAGCTATTTACGTAAAGACTTCCTCAAGTTCACATGAAATTCTTTTAATGAACCTGGGTATTTTTTAGGGAGTTGTGCTCGTGACTTTAGAGGATGTCCAACAGTTTTTGGTTAATGAAATTTTACTGCCAGAAGTGATCCATAAAAATTAGTGGATAAAGATCAGAAGTGGTACGAGGTCTTAGCCTATTCACGAAAAGTTGAATGACAAGCAATTCAAAGACCAGATATGTTTTCTAATTCTTATAATAGGTTTGGTGAGGCTCAGGATCACTTAGGTCTAAGACTGCACCAGCTTAGTGTGAGCAACTAGTTGAGAAGTGGCGTTGATGCACTATGGCCAAAGACTTTGCCCATTGTACTGCCATGAATGTGATTCAATTCCGAAAAAAGGTCCGTGGTTATCATAGCCAGCCAGCGTTGTCAACAAATTTTGCCAGGCGTGGGCTGCTATTTCGCTGAGATTGCTTAGATTATTGTAGCTAGAAATAAGACCCTATAACGGCCTTCCTATTTCAGGTAAGTCCAGGGCGGGGAAGGTGCTGGATGCTTTCCTCCTCATCCTCGTCTAGGCAGCTTCCATATAAGTTGTTAGAGAATAGGCCTTGCCTTTTTGCATAGATAGACAGTGCCGGTAAATATTCCAACTGCAGTACTAATTTTAGGACTCTCTAAGGAGATCAGGTTATTTGATCATTTTGGATCAAGATGAGGCTAGAATTGAGGTAGGCTGTTTCGTGTGTAGAGGTAGTCGGGCTTTGGCCTAAAGGTTGCTATGCTACAGGACTTTTCGTCAGCTGGCAGTTCGGCGACGCATATAGGGAGTTCATATGCTTTGTACTTTCCCGGGATGTCTCTCTCACGACAGTCTATTACCAATTTAGAGTTGATAGAGAGCGACGTCAGGGATTAAATTGCTGTAACCCGTAAAGATATCACGTTTCACCTTAGCCAAGGCTTCGATTATCGCTATTACTTACGATTGGAAGACGCCGCTGTGATTTTGAAGATGAACTTCCAACTCTCATCTACCGTCTTAGAAGGTTTGATGCCACAAATCCCTGTTTTGAATTCGAGGCTTTCGAAGTTTTTATATATAGTCTTGGTGAATTGTGGTTAGATTCTGCTCGTGTTCTTGGCGTGTCCATAGCCGTAGTCACACCATTGAAAGAATACATTTAACGAACAGCACAGATGCAGGCTGATGATGATGACTGGGAGAGTAAGTTTCAGGAGATTTTCCAACGTCTCAGTGGGAGTAGTTTTGAGGGCATCACTGATTAACTACTTACTACTTACTAACTACTACTTCGTCATATAGGAGGATGCGTGAAAAAACCAACGTTTCATATAAAGTTGGAAACTCGATGGCTTTAAAACTGTAGTGGTCTCAACCTATTTTCTGAGTAGACTTCCCAGTTTAGCCAATTATCCAGTATAAGGTCGAGGTATTTCGCCTTATTGGGAAAATATAGCTTCCATTTGGAGTAGAAGTGTCAATAGACGGGGTCACCTAGTAAAGTAGAGCAAATTGGATCTTCTTCACATTGACACCCAGACCAACTAAAAATAAAAAATAAAACATATAAGAAATCAACGATTAATGAGATACCCCTTCACGTTCGATAGCCCTCTTGTCCATCAACTAATTTAATGAATTTTTGGATAACTAAGCATTTTTGACAGATAAACACGAAAGCATTTGATGGCCAAGAACGCTGCTTAAAATGTTAAGGGGCGCGACACGTAGACACCATATATCTCTCACTTCTCTTTTGCAAATTTTTGCGAGTGCGTCCACCAAGACACGAAATGTGTTCCATAAGGCCATCACAACACACCTTTAAGTAGAGAAAAGTTAGTAGGGGACCAGATTTAACCGTGTCATGCCACAATTCCCTATACGAACTTCTTTCACTGCACCTCTCTGGAGTCATTGATACTGCCCAGTGAGTGTGTGTCGCTAAAAACATCGCCATCTCCGTTCAGACTCACAATAAAGCTGTAAGTCACTTCCAGCACAAAAGCGCGTACAAAATGCCTATTGGTTGTAGTTTTAAGAATATCCCTGTTCCAAGAAAACGATTCCTAGTTCATCATACACATGAATGAAAAGACGCTTCTCTTGAGCTATCAACCACCCCCGACTTCAAGCCTCAAACTAGCTTCACCTCCACGACGAGCTGTAGCACAACCACTGTTATTGTGTTGCGTCTTACAAGAAAGTGGGGTTCATCAGGGCTGAATATAGTCACCGTGTTGTTTCCATTTATCATCAGACCCTTATGCACTGACAAACTTGGAATTCGTTGGCTTTGAGCAAGATACACCTCTACTGTCTTATTTTAGAAGAAGAAACTCTTTAGAGAAGTATCAGTCTGATGCCAGTTCACTAGGCAGTCCAAGTCTCCCTCTCATCCATCACCTCGCTATCCATACATTCATCAAACGCTAGCCACAATTTCGCAACAAATCAGCAATGAATCGCCACTCGAGAGGGAAGTCTTTTTTGCATCTCAAACACGGCAAACAGCAACAATCTTAGATCTCTAGCGTTTTGGATAATTAATCAGACGGCCACACCTAATCACTCCGCGAATACCGACTGTATCTCCACCGGAATCCCTTCAAAACGAAAAAAAATCCACTCAAGCCAGTCCACCGCAGCCGACAATTTGCATAACTAAACTCGACTTACATAACGTAACTACACTCCCACCTCTGACATCGCCACCATACACCAGCGACAACGTGGGCAACGTAGTCAACAAAAGGAATTCGAACAACAGTAGCAAAACGAGGCAAACAACCAGCAGACAATGCAGAAAACGACGGGAAAAGCGAGCACAGGCAGACAAAAAGAGGCGAATCTGAAACCCACATCAAGCGCAAAGGTATCGATACAATTCCTTCCTCATTGCCTGCCGGGGTAATGCAATGTTTCGTTTATTTTTTGTGCTTTCAAATAAGTTCAACACCCGTGTGATAATTTCCAAAGCAAATAGTTCACTTTTCGCAGACCAAACTGGTCAACGCGAACATTCCCGAAGTCACAGAACCAGAGACATCCCTGTTCGAGGTGACAGCGCAACAGCGTGCCTGACGTGACACCTTACGTGGCCATTCAAATGCAAGTTGTGTTTGTTTAGATAATCAAGAGGTGATACATCACAGCTAAGTGAGCAAACACGAACGATGACATTACCGCGAAGTTGCACGACCCAACGTCTTGCTGGTTGGTGGCTGATGTGACGAAGAAAACTCGGACGACTTGAGTGTGTTTTTAGACCAAAAAACCGGCTCCGTCGAGGGCATTGGATGAACGAACGCATTTAATGTGTCATGCAACAACAGCAACAACACCACCGACAAGAAGCGTGAGAAAGAAAGCCGCAGTTTCAAGGTTACTGTGCGGCGGACGGATCACTGAGCTAATGCACGATGATTTGATTCGAGCGAATTAACGCCACTCTCAGCCTGACAGCTGTGTCGTGTGTGTTGTGACAGATGTGGTTTTTTTCGGTAACAAACAACATAAACAACAAAACAAATTGTTTGCGTGCGGACCAAGGTCTTTGGGTGGCCAGTGAGCAACGCTCACAACGCCGCCGGCGACAAGGGGCAATGTTCAAACGCCACTTGATCTTTCGCTTCCGTGGATCATCTTCGAGATAAATTTGATTTCCGTCTTGAGATTTGTAAGCGAACATACGATTTTTAATGCCACTTACGGATTTGATGTAATAATAAACAGATTTCTCTTTAGCTTCAAATGCAAATAAGGAAGTGCCGCTGAAGTGCGGTGCGGTCTGGATGGAATGTCAATATTGAGAGACAGGGAAAGGTCTCTGAAGGGCTGGTGTGCAAACAACTGTGTGTGCGGTTTGAGTGATGGGTTGTGACAGGGAAGAGTTTAGTCGGTTATAGACGAGTGAGAGGCAGTGCGGGTGGGTAGTGTCTAAATGATGCATTTCGCGGTGCAGTCTTTTATAGCGGTAGGGGCTAGTCAGTCTGATGTTGATTGCCAGTGGATTTGGATTTGGTCGATGTAAATATTTGGCACCGATTGATTTCTCTCAAAATGTGGCTCAATGGACCAAGTCAGTGGCTCGGTAAGTCTTAAGCGTACCAAAGAAGTGATCTTTGGTTCAACTCGCGTAATTCGAGTTCTTATAGCCTTGCGCACCGCCTTTTCTTTGACCAGGGTCTCGATATGCTCTTTGAGGCATGGACACCAATAATCCAGATGCGACGTGCATATGATTTACAAAGTCGGCTTTCCCCGCACTCAGGACTGACTATTGCAGGAAACTGAGCCAGGAAGAGACGTCTAGTCGAATCCTATATATATATATATCCTATAAGATCAAGGCTGTCTGCCGTCTTCTTGGAGAACAAGAACTTTTAGTTAGTTTAGTGCTTTTAGTTAGTTCTTATTTTAGTCGGTTTTTGAAACATAAACTTATTCGATACTAGTGGCCACGAATTACATTGTGAAGAACAAGGCAGAATAATTGTGTTTGTAGCGACAGCCAAGCTGTGCTCGTTGACCTGGATAATCCAGGAAAGCAAGCTTCCATCGAAACTTGTCTGGGGCACCACAGCATCAAAGGGAAATGATGTCGCGGATGAATTTGATAGACAAGGATCAGAGAAGGTACTCTTAGGAGCGCAACTTGTGCTGGAACTACCTGCGTCCGAGCTACGAGATTCCATCGATGGTTGGACGTTCCGGGAGGTGGCATGACTTTTGAGAATGCAGACAAGCCAAGCGCATGCTCCTAACATTTGTAAGAAATCCAGTAATCTTTTGACCGAGGGAAGACAACTAACCAGTATACTAACAAAAACCTCAAGTGTGCTTGGTTTATGCGAGGAAACCCTCAAAGACGCCCACACTGTAGATTACTGTTTGTCTCTGCAACTGTTGCGCTTCTGCTCGAATCTGATGGCAGTTATTTGGTGCTGATGTGGTGAGAGCTGTTGATGTAGCCTCGTTACAGAAGTCTCTGCTGGTTTTTCCTCCGAAAGACTATGGAATCTCATTAAATAATGTAGATTGCTGTCTTATAGTACAATGGACCAGTTCTTAAGCCTGAGTGCTCTGGTATTAGCGTGTGGTAGCGAACTGGTTCAATGTGGAGGATCACACGACTGTTAGACCGATACGAACTAAAGGCGTTTTTGTTTGATGACGGGGAGTTCTCCGATTTATACCTTCAGCTGATCTGCGGCTTATTCTCCATCTGTTAGAAACTGGCGTTTTTGGGGAAGACAATAGCTACCACTGCGGATCAGACAGTCCAACGGATGGAACAAGTCGTTCAGAAAAGGACATAGGGCATATTAACTAAACAACACACTTCGAGGAATGACTAGACAGGTGGCAATGTCAGTAAAACTGCTGTTCTGAGAGTTGTAAGTGAGGATCGAGGACGGATGGTAACGAAGGCCTGTAGCCAGCATATTTTATATCATTTATCTGCCTTTGCGGGCTCATTGCCCGTAATAATCCTTGGAGAAAAGTCTTCGAAAAGCATCGTGTGCGCTTAAGTTCACACTGTTGCTCCGTTCGTCTTCGCTATGGCGGGATGGACCTGGGTCTCAGCTAACAAGCCCCTCCAGCTAGCTCGCTAGATCTTTAGCCAGTGGGCTCCACACCAAGTTGGTTGAGGTCCTTCTCCACTTGTGTGCGGCATTGGTTTCGTGGGCGTACTCCAATGCGTTGTCACACAGTTTATTGTTCGTTCTTCATACTCAACTCACTGTTCAGTTTAAAAAAAAAAGACTAGACAAAATTGTGTGTCCAAGAGGAAAGTTTGATTATTGTCTCGTCCAACCTGCTAAGCTTTGCAACAATTAACGTATTTCAGCTGCCATACGAACCCCATTTCGCATTTTGCAACAAATTGTATCCACGTTGATACTCGCCTTGGCCAATGACGAGGCAGCATCAGTTCTTAGCAAACACTCATCAATGGTTCTACCAATCGGCGAACTGGCCTTTTATTGACTGATGACTGATTCGATGACTCGGTCACAAATATTTCTAGGTACGGAAGACCACAATGCTAATTCGAGACCTGTGTTGCTGTCGCCTTGATATCTGCATTCTCTTAGGCGACGATCTGCATTCAATGAATACCTCACGACTTCTGATTTCCGCTCATGATTCGATTTCCCTCGTTTCCCGAAGTGCTCCCAACCGGTTTTGGCTGATTCAGAGCCTCTCGTCAGAACAAACGTCATCCAGTCGATGCCCCTCTTCAAATCCGATAAAACCGAACAAGCCACTTATGAGATCACTGCGTCAATCACCTCTTCCTAGGATCAGCTTAAGTACTTCCGCAAGATGTAAGCGTCTGCCGACTGATACCAAACACTCAGGAACCGGAGTTCAGAAGCCGGGCCATTAAGTCCGCGCCCCTGACCATTTAAGCCAACCCGTCCAGATCTTAAAGGTGTGTCCACAAGTCTTTCTTATTTCTCTCGCACCATCGACCAACGAAAGTTTAACTGCCTCAGAACAGACACAATCAGACTTCAATTTTATTGATCGAAATTAACATAAGCACCCGTCAGGCGATCCAGTCGAGACTTCATTTCGCCCAAAGATCAATCGCATTCGCTGATGGATTCAATATCAATTTCATTTACGTAAACGATTGCCTAACGAACTGCTTCAGTTCGGATTTGCACTTCCTAATTGTCTGCTCGTTGCGAAGAGGCTTCGAAAGATTCGCAGCTTCGGGGTATCACGCTCGCAGTTCCTTTGGCCTGATGACGGCAATCCATGCTGACATCGATGCTTCGCGGTCCATCGTGTGACAAGGGTAACGAGACACTTTGACGTCTATGAGTTTGCGTATTGGAAATGTCAGTCACCTCGTTTTTGGCAATGGCGTGCACTTGTTCGCGCCGAGTGGATAAATATTTTCAAAAACAAGTGATAAGTGATGGGCGACCGAGTGAGTGGATAATTGTGCGAGCGGATACTCGTGGACTCTGCTTAGTCTAATTGGACGGATTTAAATATGTAGATTGATGTGAATCACTTGAATAGTGAATTACTCGTTCGTAAAACCGAATTTAAGTGTCTATCGAGGTCTCTTGCGACTCGGGTAAGGTTTTGAGTAAAACACAAACAGAAAAAAATTAGTGCTTACCTTGGGGCATTAATTTCGGTCTAAATTTGGCATTAGGCTGTGTAGCAGTCAGGGCTGAAATTGTTTTGTTTTATTCAGTCACAATCTAATTAATTGGTATTTTCTTCCTCATTGTCTTTGTCAGTGTTTTGCACTTCTTCTGATTTTATTCGACTAATCAATGCCTCTGATGCGATGGTATATGCATACGCTGGGTGGCCTGAATAAACGGCTTGTTTGAGGTTCCTGCATTTTGTTTGTCCGAGTACACTACGTTCGACTTGAATGAAGTTGTCGTTCAGTACCCTGGATCTTAAAGCCAGTTAAGGGTTGCTCATCCGTTTGAACTTCAATGATGTTTCCAACAGGACATAATTTATGTTCGTCCCTTGCTCTTGCGATGCCTGCTTTTAAAGACCAGAACCGTTCACATATGAATTTGAGGGGAACTGGGACAGCCGAACATTTTGGATCGCCCTCTCGTCCAGCGTTAACGTCTCGTTCGAACCGCCGTTCGTTTATCGGCTCTTAGCAAATCTTCCCCGAGGCGAATGAATTTCCAATCATGGCTGCATTTGATAAACCGAAATTCCATGTCGAAGTAAGTGTCAGAATTTTTTTGCGATTTCCTATAGTTCGCAGATCGCCAATCGCGTGTTCAGCCTTTACCCGACTGATTGGGGGTGTTCATGATATTTCAAAATGCAGAGACATGTCCAGATCAGATCAGCTGGTTCCCGGCATAATGTGTGATTAAGACTAAAGGCTCAACCAGCATTGAGCGTCCAATTACGAAGTCCTCACTTTTGTTTCTGGAAACTGCGCAATTCCCACACAAACTGATATTTACAGACGTAGACAATGGTTTCGCTAGTCGTTCAAGATTGCTTCCGTGTCGCGAAACCTGATTCGAAAGTCAACGAAACTTAACGACACTTAACGAAACTTAACGAAACTACTCGAACGGACTATTATGGTCACAGTCACATTTGTGTGTATTAGCTCGGTTGCATACGTCTGCCTACGTCCATTGAGCTTCCACTTTCAGAATGATTTAGTTTGCCTTAGGGTAAATCGATGACAAATGTTGGGATCTTGAGATGCCTTCAGTGAATCTTTCTGTACTTTGTAGACAAAACCTTAAATGATCACATGCCTTCGAAAATGATGTTCAAATCAGCTTGTCAAATTTTGCATTCAGCTCAACGACACCAAAACTCTTTGTAGTCACACACCACTTGATAGCGCCACTCATACCTTGTCTCGTCCACCAAGTCTTCCCTCTCTATTCAGACCTGGCTCACTTGCAACGACATCGAGTTTCCCCTCGATTGAGGATACAACTTGACAACTTGTTCGGTCAACACTCTCAGCTTCAGCGTTTGCAGCTCGTGACACTGAAGTCATCCTCTCGTTAATGGAATTCGGTCCAAAAGCATTTCATCGCACAACGTGTCTACGCAAAAAAAAACACAAAAACACAACAACAGCACACATCTTCGAGGCCGCTTCCCCATTTGTTTTCACGTGGTTCAAGGTCATGGTTTTATTTTACGTGCGTCCCCAGCCCCATCTTAAGAGCGGCACGATCGATCACAACCGTGTAGCTCGAGACGGTGGAAACAACTTTCACTTCACACGCACAGTGACAGATAGATCGGCGCGGCGGTGGCTGCTCTCTGGATGAACCATTCGGCGGTGGACATGTGCGAACCCACACACGTTGTGATGGGCGTCAACTGCTGCTGCTGAATGGAATCTCGAGATTCCGGTCCAAGATTGACACACAAATCGAATGGGACTGCCGCTGATGCGGGGAATAGATGGGATGGGATGCGGTCGTGATTATGACATTTTGTCGGTCGTTTACCTGACATAAAGCCGATTGAGGGGGTTTTTCCAGGCATTCGCGATGGAACTAGATCTGATTGGCATGGTTGTTGGGTCGATTCAGTAAATTATCATCTTATTAAGTGGAGTGGGTGCCCATGCCCTATAATGGATGCAGGAATTGAAGGAAACGGCTTATTGATGGCTTGGAGGGAAGAGATGGTCTTCGAGTCAATTTGAATATCAACAAGCTTGTGGCGAAAAGTGTGTTGGAAACAGAATCATTTAAAGCTGGAGGTGATTAAAGCAGGAGGCGATTCGACCATTCAAACCGTTCATTCCAAAGATGATTGATAACAACTCGAAAATAGAAGCTGCCAGAGTCGTTGCTCGTTTCTGTGTGATTTGTCTGCCATTGTCATTTGTCATTTTCTTGACAGCTTACCACCACAGAAATATTTGAACCAAGCTTCTACTTGAAGAACTTCTTGTACTCGACATGCGCCTTCGAAGGTAGTACCTAATTCACAGTCGGAAATAATGCATTGCATGAATCTCAAGGCATGTGCAGAAATGCGACCGCGAATGATACTATTTGTCAGCATAGTAGACAACAACAATTTTTTAGTGGAATAATTAGTAAGTCAAGGGGCAATGTCAAGACTTAAAACGTGTAAAGTGGTTTACTACATGTGCTAGACTAACAAATGGTACTTATCATTCCGGCGACCCATAGAGGATCCGAGCCAGAGCAATTTTTGTCTTTCGTCGTTGACGGTCGCGGACACGATGCTTCCAGTCCTTAAGAACAAGCTGTCTTGCGTTCACAATGACTTGGTTCGGTCTTCCCCTCGTGCTCGAAGCAGAATTTTCGAATATCCTCTTTGCTGAAGGGTTATTGTCTATGCACCAGTCTAGTGGACGTATTTTTTTCCTTTCGGATTACATTCACATCCTGGGCGGTTATTACTTGTCCTCCTTCCTCACAGATTGGAGACGATGCAGAATTTTTCTCTCGAAGACACCAAGAATCAATTCTTCAGATTTCTTTGGCGTCGGCTCCATAAAGCAGGACTTGCAGAATAAGACTCTTGTAGTTTGTTGTTTTGACAAATTAAAGTAGCATCGTTTTCGTGTGATTCTACGTCAGATCACCACTAAGATGTTTTTGTGGAGTTCACGGTGGACAAACTCCTTCACTTTCTGATAATGTTAGCTTTCGATTGTGATGTTTTGGCCTAGATGGTGCGTAGCGGACAGCATATATTTTGTCTTGTCCTCATTGACCATATGACCAGCTCGTTTGGTTGTTCTTCAATAGCCGTGCAAATTTCCATTATAGCGCGTTGAGACCGCGCGACTATGTCTATGTCATCTGCGCATCCCAATAGCTTATCTTACCTTCTGTGTTTAAAGCAGCCCGCCGTGGATTACTTAATTGCATTTGCTTTAACGTGGCAACCGCTGTATGGTGGCAGTTACTCTCTCTTAGCCAGCCCAATCTAAAGCTACACTTCTTCTTCTTCTTTGTGTGGCGCTACAGTCCGGGGTGGACCTGGGCCTCAACCAACATGCCTCTCCAACTAGCGCGATCTCTGGCTAGCTGTCTCCAGTTTTCGCACACCAAGTTGGTTGAGGTCCTTCTCCACTTGGTTGCGCCACCTTAAACGCGGTCGTCCTCTGTTGCGTTGCCCGACTGGTTCGGATTCGAAGCATGGCTACACAAAGGCAGAAAAAGCAACATTCAAAAGAAATCTTTCCAGGACTCCAATGCTTGGAGTTGTATGATGATCAAAATCAAACGGCCTCACATCTGAGCAGAAGTTTCTAACGAAGCATGTAAAACGCGTGTAATTAGCCGAAATTCTGAAACAATTCGAAGAGACTGACTGTGTCATCAACGAAATGCAATTCGAAGTTGACATAAAAGTGGTGTGGTCCATTCCATTCAAGAGCAATCTAGGCCTAGGTCCACCTCGATCTGCACAACCACACATATTATTATCGTAGGTTGCAATTAGACCAGAGGCATCATTCTACAACAGCCCTAAATCACAGCCGACTCTTAACATGTGCTACATTATTCTTGTGACCAGTGCATCGTCTTTTAGAAAACTGAATCCGAAGTGAAGTACGTCAAGATTACATGCAGAAAACGTTGCTATATGAACTTTATGAACATAACATTCTAGGTTAATGGGCTTCTAGTTGTTCCATTGTGATACCATTAGTCAGACTACTACCACTGATCGACGCCTTAGGTAATAATGCCGTTTATTTAATCCTAAAGACAACTGGTATCTGAACCTGATTCGAAAATCGGATTAGCTTTGCTTTCACTGGGATTCAAACCGAAGACCCCTTTAACTAAGACAAGGCACTGAACCAACTGCTTCATCCAGCACAATATAAATTATCATCAGATTTTAGGCAAAAAAGAAAAGCGATGATGACGTACGTAATTTATTCCGCTTAAGGACGTCTTCCCTAGAGTACAAAAAAAGTCTTGAAAGATCGAAGCGACAACTCAAACTTATGGTATATACATAAAACTTGATCTTCAAGATTGCGTCTCACATTACCACGAAAAACCACTCGAATTAATAAGGAGTCTGAAAAAGCAATTTTTAATCGCGAATCGTTTCATTCAACATAATCAACCTTCGATCATTCTATTTATTGACTTATGGAATTTTAATTCAATAATTCCTGTGGTCGTTGAAGTCGGCAGTGCTTATCTCGAGTGCTTAACTGGATTTGAGCTTTGTTCAGAGACACTGGTTTGGTGATTTACCGCATTGCAGTTGCTATTGGTTGGTTATTGAAGGAGATTATGGGAGTCTTGGCGTATTAGTACATAAATGTAACGCGGAAGCCAAACATAGTGCATGTCGACTCGTATTGAGCGAGGAAACGTCAATGCCTAGGGTAACAATTTGTGTGTTTTAATTGGAGTGTCCTTGCAGGACCGAACATTTGAACATCCGGTGACAGCTGATTGTTCCCTTGTCCGAATCTTAGAGGCTTTTAACTACGAAATAATGTTAGATTAGTCCAAAAAAATCAGAAGTCAAAAACCTCTGTTTTTGACCATAATTCACATTTTTCTTAGTTTCGTTGAGTTTCGTCAATTTTAACTTTTTTTAGGTAGCGTCGAAATCAATCGCTCTCTTCGTACGTAATTGATAGCTGGTGTTGAAGGAATTGTCGGCCTTTATTTCTATTCGACTGAAAGCACAGATTACACCTAAATTATGCTCAAGATGCCACAAACATTTCTGGGCACTTTGAAACTTGACGATGTTCGGCTTTCGCTTGACTGACTTATCGGGCCAATGACCCATGGTGGGTTAGTTCTCGTATTGACTTAAGTTTATTTCATGGCATAGACTTTAAAGATCTCACATCTTGAACAAGCGACTGTTCATTTGCCAATTTGCTACAAGTAGATTTAAAGATCCTTAAAATAACAGACATTTAACTAATTTCCCATTGTTTTTTCTTTTCTATATTTACAGCCATCATCACGTCCTGAATCGGATTTCACACTGGACCTTCCTCGCGCCGAGCAGCTGCGTATCAAAATGGAAAAGGAGAAAAAATTCCGCCGTCGCTGTCGCTACCTGACCACATTCCTCAGCCTGGTGTTCTTCCTCCTGACGGTGATGGTAGTTAGTCTGGTACTAACTCGAGGCAAGCGAATGTTCGGCAGTATGATATGATGCAAATAACATCAAAATGAGCAGACATGCATGTGTACATATTCATTTATAAGTAAAGAATCAGAATCAAGAAGGAAGAATGCAACGAATGCAACTATTTAATGAACAGTGTTCGCCTCGCCCTCGAGCGGCACCGGCAATCACACTCAAACTAGTTAATTATTCATCATTTAATATGTACAACGAATCAGTGCCGTAAACAAAAAAAACCCACACTCACACACCAAAACTCCAAACAATTCAACAAATGATACATTTCTTCTTTCTTAATTAAATTTATTTTCTATTTTATCATAAAAGTGAAACAAAAAAACCCACACACACACGTAATCACACTGAATCATTGGGAGACGGTAGGGAATAGTTTGAAACCTAAAACGACATAAATCAATTAATTAATTTGCTTTTATTGTTTATTTGTTTAGTTATGCTGTAATGTAATTAGTTTTGTTTTTAATTTTTTATGATTTTTTTTTATTTTTTTATTTTATTCTGTTGCATATACTATATATCTACATACATATTGTGAATACATTAAAACAGTATTGTTATTAAATTATTTTGTGATGTTAGTTTTGTAAGGGATCACTTTTATTATTGACTCTAGGAGAATATTGAATTAATAATTATTATTGTAAAAAGCAAAAATCAACAACGAATGAGAAACACTTGAATTTTTTTTGTAAAAAATTATATTAAGCGTTAATGATAACAAATTTTAATAAATATGATTTTTTTAATTGTACATATGTGTAGTCTTATTAATTTTTTTAATTGACATTGACTAGGTGTGGAATATTTGAAATGTACTCGATTGGAGACTGTCCACCTGCCCACAAAATACATTCACGTTTCCAAGTCTAAGGTGACCCGTGGGCCGCTCCAGGCAACGAATGCGTCCAGCTGCTCGTAGAAAAAGCTCCGGCGTCTAGTCAATGTTCTATTTGATTAAAGTAATACTTTATGAGGAGGACACGTGAGTATTTTCAGTATTAAGGCGGAGATTCTGGCAATCCGCGGAGTTTTGTCTTGACTAGCATGGATCCAGCCATAGACGATCTGGATAAGATGTCCCTACGCTCTGAGTTGAAGACAACAAGTAGAAGAAATGGCTGTTATGTTCAAAATTCGTCTATATTGGGTACTACGCCAAGAGACATTCCCACTAATTGCGAAGCGGATGACATCGCTAGACGTGCCACAGTCTCTTCCCAGAAAATGTGAATCTGGATCGCTCCCTTAATTAGGTAAGGATTAGTATTTAGGTATAGTGTGTTGGTTAACCATCACTTCCATTCGAAAATCCAAAGGTCTTCTTGTGAACCCCTACATTTTTGAAGAACGCAATTCCATTAACATGTCATGTCACGTGTCCATGCTCTTTATGAATTTTAAAAGATTCGATGTATCTGCATTAGCTATGCTTGCGTTTTCTGTCAAAGAATCTATTACCCATTGGATAGACGCTGATTCTGGAGAGATGGACAGTAGCAAACCATATGTTGGATCGTCTCATCGCTGCCGGTTCGGCAAAAATGGATGGAATCCTGGTTCCATTTCCGGACCATTGTTCCGATCGGACAGTGTACTGTGATCATTTCGACGAGCAGTCCCCCTCCGCTTGCCGTTATGTACACTTCTGTAACATAACGAGATGATGGGAGCAGATAAAGACCACACTTGTGACACCATTTATACCTTCAGTAAGGCAATGTGAATTTTCCAACAAATTGCAACCAATTTTTATCTTTGTCATGTCCATAGACTTCGCATGCAATAAATGATCGCAATTATAATGCATTCATTAAGAAATGAAGATGCCATTGCAGAGGTGACAAAGATGAAGCTGATGTAGCTAAGACTCATTACGAATTTGGATCGTGAACTTGTAGTCACAGCTCGCAGTAATGATGAAGACGATGTTGACAACTATTTACGTGTCAGCGTGGTGTCGGTAGAGCATTTTTAAACATCAACAAGGAACATTTTTGTTCACTCTTTCGAGTGCCCCGTCCGTAACCCGTAGACTTGCCACATTCATGGGCCCTTTTTTTCTCGGATATCCTTGAACTCAAGGACCCGGGCCCTATTATTTCTGCCTGTAATAGAAAGCACCGGTTTGGTAGACGGAGACCACGTGCCTCCCTCCGATTAAGATATATGAGTGTAGATTTACATTACACCCAACACCACCACTCATTCCAAGCTTTTTGATTGACTAGACACTTAAATTCCAATTTGGATTAAGGCACGTTTTTCTCCTCATCCTTAGAAAGGAAAACAAATCTCTGTGTGCCCCCAAACAACTATCTGTCCAATATTGCGAATGCTGCAAAGTTGGTTGAGATTGTATAAGTAAGTGTGTAAGTTAGAAGTGATTGTCATATTTGTGCAGATTTGAAGAAATATATTCTTGCAGCTTCAATGCCCAATAAGCACTGAGCAGAACCATGGGAATCGAACTTAACATTTGTCTACTTTTCTGACCAGACCCATTTTGATATATCATTGATACGCATCTGTGACGCACCCACAATCCATTCAAGTTTCTCATTTTCTTCCCAGTGATATCCTTGAATTTGTTACTGATGCTGCTGGAGTAGCGTAAATTCTAATTAAAAAAATCGTATCCGACTGCTGTTAAACATAGAGGTGAGACCCAGTTTAAACAAACACCTAAGGATATTCAAATTGCAAACTGTCAAACCGCCGACATCGACCAACTATTCAAACATTTGAAAGAAAACAATCATCAGACGACTTCTTAAGCTTCACTCAGTTCTCTTTGCAATTTTCGTTTTCATTGATTGATTTTGGTTCTTTTTACGTAAGTCAGCAACAATTTCACTTGATTTCATTTAGTTTCACTGTTACTTTCACAATTGTTCGCCGAGCGCACTCACGAAACGCTGTTTGAAAATTTCTCAACGGATTGTATCGACTATGGTGAACAGTAACTTGTTGCATATTCTTAGGCTGAGAATTATGTATGAGTTGAACATGGTGCGATTTTCTTATATTTTCGTTTCAATGACAGCTGAAATAATTTATTAAACAAATCTAGGCATGCCCATTGAGAGATACAGACATACACTATGTCAATTAAAAGTACACATTCTACATTAAACATGAATTACATCACGAGCTGCTAATAAAAATTACGACCGTCATGTAGTTAACATCTTGTGGAACATAAGGTTGCTGTCTTGACTATTGTCTGAAACTTATCTCGAAATGTTCATTGGTAGATGGCAGAGCAAACTCTTTTTTGAAAGACGAAATCCGTTGAAATTGTCAAAATATTCATACTTCCGTTTTTATAAGTATCCGAATTCAGAAAAAACGCAAATACGAACATCTTGCTGGTTGCGCAGTGAAAAAGCAGACAGTGAATGGAGTGTGGTTAATCACATTTTGGCGCTGGCTGAGGGTAAGATGGGTTTGGTTAGTTGACTGGGTACATGCCCATTTCGCATTCCATTGTGATGCACCAGGGAAAGAGACTAGGGTTTTTACACTAGTTCATTGTGCCTATTAACATTGCGTCATTTCAGCCATTGCGATGTTTTCAGATATCTGAAAAGACAGAGTGAGGGAAAATGAATTGCTAATCAGCTCAACTAACAAGGACTGAGGCAATGATGATGTATACATCCTTCTTGGCCAATGACGACGGTTGTGGGGAGTTTCATTTTGCTTATATTCCTCCTGGTCCCACTTGCAGCTAGCAACACTTTTTTGTATTTCAGGAGCTCCCCCTTCGGGTAGGAGTCGTAAAATATACCCGAGCTATGGCATGTCCTGAGCTAAGCGTTACTGGCTTAACGAACAAAGCCTAATCACAAATGACGGTTTCGAGCTTGCAAACAAGGAACCAGAGTGTGCAGATCTTATTTATTGATTTGACACATATATATGGTGCTTTTAGACTTAGGCGGTCAGTCCTTGTCATCCTACTGGTAGCTGTAGTCTAGTGCCTAAGATCTGCATAGGTCTCAGCTTGATCTTTTGAAGTTGGCCCCTAGGTGTTAGTGTTGTGGTGGCTGATGCTTGAAACTAGTGACGGGCGCATTCGAATGATATATCGAGTGATAATCGATTAATACAACATCTCGAGTACATCTCGATTCTCAATCAATCACTCGAATGACTACTTATCTCTCGAGTGACTTCTAATCAAAATATAATCTATATAAAAAATAGTCTTTTCCCTTGCGTTTTTCTTTCATTCTGATGTTCATTCTATGTTCCTGATGAGAACTATTTGTTACTTGTTCTTGCGCTGATGTAAGACATTTATCGAGTTATCTTGTGTTAGTAGTTTGTAATTAGTTAGTAATCACTCGAGTGATTAGTAGTCATTCAAATGATTAGTAGTCACTCGAATGGTTAGTAGTCAGAAGGCAACCTTTCAGTTCAGATCTAAACTCCGAATATGTCAGAGTAGTTCTAAAAGGGGGTGTACCAGGCAGTTCTGGATGTCGCCGTTGGCTAATCTGATGATAAGCTCCTCCGCCGCCATCCGTAAAGAAGATGAGCCCTGATACAGACTCATCCACTCTCCCCCTCTCTCGTTTGCAGCCGTCCCACGGGGATTGGGTACCCCATCTTCAGTCAAAGGTGCTCGGCTCCCGGATTTCACCACGGGGAGGTGAGAGTAGGAGTTCATTGACAGAGGCTAAGTTCAGATGCCTGTGCCTGCATAAGTCTCTTGTCAACGCTTCGAAATCCTCCAATCCATCAGCCTACCAATGTGGAGAAATAGGTCCATAAGCTTATTTCTAAACTTGATATTTGAGATTCCTACTGTAGGCGCTTGTTCAGCGTCGAAAAATGGAGCAAAGATGATATAAGCCACATGGCAGGGGATCACGTTAATCACTGAAATCATTTGTACTTCAGGAGCTTGTTTGTTAGCTGTTGGCTAATTGGCCGATTGATCCCGCAACTGGTTAAGGACTACCGCCATGTTCGCCGACTCTAGGATCGAGTCATCCACGTTTTTTCTGAGAATCATCTTGTTTAGATGTGGGATAGGTCAACATTAGTTCTTCTCCTTGCAAGTTCAAAAAGAGATTTGGTTGCAGGACGTGTACTTGTGGTATTGGATGCAGCATGGAATTTTGCGAGTGTAGATTACGAGCGAATGGAATTTTGCGAGTGCAGATTACGAGCGATTGCATACGCGGACGACATTGACGTGATTGGACGAACACAGCGAGCCGTCAATGAGGCGTTTGCTGGCATTGAAGCGGAAGCGGCTAAAATGGGTCTAGCGGTAAACCAGGGCAAAACAAAGTACATGCTGTCATCACGAAAGGACGCACAACATCGACGTCTCGGACAGAGCGTCATATTGGGCAGCAGAAACTTTGAGGTAGTCAAGGACTTCGTCTACCTAGGCTCCGGAGTAAATAGGGACAACAACACCAGTACCGAGATCAAGCGCAGAATTACTCTTGCCAATCGCTGTTTCTTTGGGCTGAAGAGGCAATTGAGTAACAGAGCCATCCCTCGAAACACCAAATTGACCTTGTATAAAACCCTGATCATCCCAGTCCTGCTCTATGGCGCAGAGACATGGACGCTATTAAAAGCGGATGAAGAAGCTCTTGGTTGTTTTGAGAGAAAAGTTCTGCGTACGATCTTTGGTCCTGTTTGCGTTGATGGCGTTTGGAGGAGAAGGTTCAACCACGAACTATACGGGCTGTACAGCGACATGCATCTAGTTAAGCGTCTTCGGATCCAACGCTTAAGATGGCTAGGTCATGTAGAGCGGATGGACACCACAGCTCCGGCCCGAAGAGTCTTCGACACCGAGCCATTGGGACAGCGCAACAGAGGACGTCCTCGCACTAGATGGCGCACACAAGTGGAAAAGTACCTCAACCAACTTGGTGTGCGCAACTGGAGGCAGCTGGCGAAAGATCGTGCTGGCTGGAGAGGCATGTTGGTTGAGGCCCAGGTCCACCCCGGGCTGTAGCGCCAATCGAAGAAGAAGAAGAAGATTACGAGCGATTGTCGCTCAATTTCTCCTCGTATGATCGTGGCAGCCTCCACTGGACTATGCTCCCCTACTTCGCAGATATAAGCAAGAGTACATTTTCCTTGCTGTTGTGCTACGTATTCTTGCAAAGTGAAAATGCGGCATACTCCACTGCCCTCTTAACACATTTCATTTAAATGTTCATATACATAAACAGTGCTCCTCTCTGGAATGTGAACGATCTGTTCAATCAGCTTTGCGCAGCTGTTCATAGTAAGGAAGCACTGATGCCGCATCAAGTTTTTGGCATTACTTCTATCAGTCGATGGCTGGACTAAGATCAGCTAATGACATGGTGGCCTGCACTTGCAACCCACACTGCACCAAATGACTAAAAGGACACGTCACAGACGACAAAATACACAACTATATCGAATACGTACGCACGCAAGTATTTTATTTGTATTATTTAAAAAATCGCATAACCGAAAAAAACCATTTCCAAAAAAAATCAAAAAAATAAAATATATATATATATCCTCTATACAAAGTCGAAAGAGCTGCCTTTTAGCTTACAATTTAAAAAAAATAGGCAAGAATACAGAATACGTAAATGTTAGACTAGAACTAGAACTAGAACGAAAGAGTAAGTAAAAGTAAAAGTACTTCCTTCCTCTGCTTTGGTGTGCCTTCGAAATACTGAAAGGAAACAGGAAACACGAATACGAAAAAGTCCGGCGAACCGTAACGGATAACGGAAAATAACTATTACAGCCATTCGCACAAATATCTTATTTTAAGACTATGAATAAACTTTTAAAGCTATTTTTTTTGTTTTGTTTTGTTAAATGCTCTTCTTTTGGAAACTATAACAAGCGATCAGACTTTGATTTGATTTAAATATAATTTATATATGTATAAATGTAAGTATCATTTGCGTTCCCTTCTCGACTGTGTGTGGATGTGTGAATGCGGGAAAGGAGTGAGGCGCAACGTCTGGCTGCCTGTGTGTGGGAGTGAGTGAGGGAGTGCGTTGGGAGTCGGAGAATGTTAAAATGCTTAAACTCTATGTTTTACGATTAGAATCTCTTGGTTAACGAGGAAAAATTTTTAGTGTGTATCTGTATGTGTGTCTGTAAGGTATTGGTGAACATTTTAAGTTTTTGTTGAAGCGTTCTTCGCCGCGGTCGAGGTGGCCAGCACGTGCTGGGTCTTTATGTAGTCGATGTACATGCGCCGGGCTTGGTTGAGGACGCGCGTGACGTCGTGCTTGCGCACCATTTTGTCGAAATGCATGGCGATCTCGTTGTAGTCCATGCCGCTCTTCATGATCGGTGTGCGGTGCTGCAGCAGGAGGGTCAGGCAGAGGAACATGAGGAACGGATTGCCACCGCCGAGCTCGTTCGGTGGCGGAAGCACGCTGTTGGTCGCCGGCAGGGTTGGTTTCGGGAATGTTATGTCGGCGGTTGTCGCCTCCTCGACGGCCAGTTCGGAGAACTTCAGCTGTGCCTCGAGCAGTTCGGGTGCAGATGTCGATGTGACGGGCGGTGTGGCGGCGAAGTTGTCAATCTCGAGGAAGGGATTCAGGTTGTCGATCGAGGGAATGGCGAGCGGCGCTGGGTGCTCTGCCGTGGCCTCAGAGCCGAACTGGAAGGCTTCCTCCTCGTACTGCGCCGGCAAGGGCGACTCTCTGGCCGGGTCGTTCGCCTCGATCTCGTTGAAATTGCAGCTGGAATTGTTGGATATCTGGTGCAGCGGGTTCTCCCAGACGAACACGTCCGACCGGGTGCTGCTGCAGGTGCTGATGCGATGGGCAGCGTCGAAATTTCTCGCGTCACGCTCCCGCCGGCGAACGATCAGCTCGTTTATGTCGGGACACGTGATGATCTCGTCCTCCTTCAGGTCCTCCACCAAGTCCATCGAGTCCCGATCGAGCTTTTCGTACTCAATCTCTGAGCCGCCCTGTGCTGGGGGTGGGTCGACCAGAATCGTGGTTGGGCCAAAGACCTGCCTGTCCAGGTTCTCCATTTCCAGCCGCAATTCGCGCGTCATTGCCGTCGACATGGGGAAGTACTCCTGGTCCTGGCTGTCGTCGGGAGTGATGCTCGGATCGTTGACCAGTCGACACGGGAACTCACGGGGATCGTTCAAGTCCAGGTGCAGTTTGGACGACGAGGCTGGAAATGAGAAGACCTCGCAGCGATTCTGTGTCTTCGGATCGCTCCATGTCTCCGCAGTGGATGAGTCCGATTCGTCGAGGGAAGATATTGCGAGCATTGGCTTCACGCATGGATTGTCTTTTGGATGAGTTCGCTGCTTGTCGGCCGTGTGATTGCGCGTCTTTGCCGTTAGATTCAAGAACTCGTTGAAGTTCTTTATGATCCTCTGCTGCCCCATGCTTGGCTTGTCAGTCTCGTTCTCGTCGTTTGTCGCTGCCACCTTTGAGCTGTCGATTTTATCGTTTCCTCCCTTTGCAGCTAAAAATGAAAAGGTCAAGGATAAGTCTGGAAGGCCTGAAAGAAACACTGTACACTCACCACTCCTCTTGTTGGCGACGATTTTCTCCTTCAGCTCCTTGAAGTGTCCGCCCTTCTTGCCCGTCGAGCTGGTGATTTGCTTGGCAATTATATTGCTCACCGCACTGTAGTTCGAGAAGATGTTCTTGTTGTGCAATTTCATAATACTTTTGGGGATGCGTGGCTGCTTCTCCTCGCCGCCACCCTCGTCCAGTGTGCCGTCCACCTCGAGGAAGGCATTCACAGCCGTCGCAACGATGGGGACCGCATCGTCTTTGCCGCGCCTCGTGGCGTCTTCCATGAACGGGTTCGTGGGATGGAAAACGAATTCGGTCTCATTTTCTGAGTCCAGCGGCTGTTCGGCCGTTTCCACCTCTCCCTGGGCGTCCTCGGCTTCCGACACATTTGCGATCTCCAACTCGGATAGGTGACCTCTGTCGTTCTCGTTCAGGTGCTCCATCAGCATCAGCATCTTCGTTTCGTCCAGGCTCTGGTGGGCTTTGGACACGTTGCGGTTGCGGCGTGCACTCCTCGACATGTTGTCGTCCATGCTCTGATTAAGTCGCCTTGTTGTGTCCAGCCGCCCGGGGGAGTTCGTGAACGAAGTCGACAGGTTCTGCGAGGAGCAAGTGGAGCTGAGTGACACCGACGAGCTTTGTCGCCGAAGCGCGCAGATCTTTGTGTACGGGTTCTCCCGCGGCTTGGCCAGGAGGTACGAAGGACTAGTGGGTGGCGGTTCCTCGGGCAGAATCGGCTCGAATTCCTTCTCGAAAAGCGCCAACTCCGAGGCGAGGGACTCGTACTTAAGCGAGCTCCATTGCACCTCGAGCATTCGCAGCGAGTCCTCGAAGGGAAACTCGCGCTTCAGTTCCAGCAGGAGCCATCGGTAGCAGAAGAGTAGGTCGTCCGCCTGCTGCGCCTTGAGGTATTCATAGAACTCCAGGTCGTAGAAGCTGAGCGCCTCTGTGAGGTGCGTGAACTTCTGAGTCATAGCGATGCCGTCGAGCATGAAGTTAACTTTTAACCGGGACATGATGGCGCAGAAGCAGATGTACGCCTGTGCCTCGTCGTTCATTGTCACAAGGAGGGGCGATGCGATGTCCGACATGCCCTGACAATAGCTCACCGAGGGGTGATTCAGGGCGTACGTCGTCAGGATGTTGAACAGCGAAGCAATGTTCTGGTTGTCGTCACTGCCGGCGTAGAAGGGATGCAGGCGATCCGTGCGGAGGACGTCCTTCTTCACCATGCTCGTCACGTAGGAGAGCTCGCTGTCCACGCAGCCCCGCTTCACAGCTGTCTTCCAGGTGTCACGCAGCTTGAGGTAGTAGTCAGACTTGCGCTTCATGTAGTCCATCCTTTCGCGCCCATTCATCCCGTTCGGGTAGACGTTCAGTATGTGCTTCCACACCACCCGGCGCAGACTTGGGTCGATCCCGCCGAGAAATATGACTTTACGCAGCTCATCGGGGCGCAGGATCTGTCCCACCGGGTCCAGGAACAGCCGGAATTCATTATCCGACAGCGGAGGACGTGGCGGCAATTGTGAAATCGGCTCATCGTTCAGGTTGAACGCCTTCTGAACTATGGAAATGGTCTTCTCCATGTGATTCATGATGAGCCCCGGCAGCTTAGTCTGCATGTTTTGCACGTACTTCTGGCTCATCCCGATGGACTGCTGAATCGGCTGCATTATCTCACGCGCACCGGAACCGAAGGAGGCCGACGGTATCTCCGCCTCCCAGTCACGCACTTCCGTAAATGGTTTTATATCGATTTGCAGAATCAAACACGGCTCGGTGGCGGTCTGAATCGAAAGATTGTGAATGCGAAGAAACGCGGCGTCCAAGTCCCAATCGGACAGCACGGCCAAATACATTTCATTGCCCGCCGGATCGAAAGCCTTGTATTTGATGGAGAAATCCGATTTGATGTCGAATGCCTTCGCCAAAATGCTGTACAGCACGTCGAGCGATGTTATTTGTGGGTCGACACTGAACTTTCTCCATTCGGGTGGAAGATTCGGTTCACATTTCTGCCGGGGGAATTTTAATTACATTCCGTGTGCAGACAATAAAGGAAAGAGAAAATATTCAACCAACCTTGACTTTTACACGAACAGCCTCTCTCGTGTACGAGTAGATGTTGGCCATATTTTTTGTGGAATTTTTTGATGATGTTTAGACGATGCTCTTCTTTGAGGACATATTCTGGATTGTTTTATTGCGGTCCTTGTTTTTTGCTCTATTTCTTGTTGGGGTTCTTTGTGAAACCCTTTATGTGTTTTTGCTCGCAGACGTCCGACGATGTTTCCCTCACACGAAAAGTTTTCTTTTTTACTCAATGCATTTAGACCAACGGAGAAATGTCACGATTGACAGATTGATGTCTACTTGTAGGATTTGGGGTGTGTTCAGAGAGAGCGGGCGGTCGACGGAATGGTCGAATGTGAGGAGATGCTGAAACAAAAGTTTGTCCTGGGGGAGGATTTTGCAAATATCGGGTAGAATTAAATAATTTTATCGTCTTGTTTTACTTTTCGATTCGTGTACTTTCTTCCGAAATTCAAGTGCTTGACAACAATTTGTGGTGATGCATTCCAATTTGTAAGAAACGTCAAAAAATTCGACTATTTTGTTTTGAATTTCTTATTAGACCGACCAAACTGGTGTGACATTGGACGAGGAGTTTTCAACGCCTTCGATAGCTCAGTTGGTAGAGCGGTGGACTGTAGAGTGAAATGCGATAGAAATCCATAGGTCGCTGGTTCAAATCCGGCTCGAAGGAATCATTGAGAGGTGAAATAATTTTTTTTCTTGTTTTTTAAAGTGAGGCTACGAGTGGACTTTATTTTTTCAAAGAACACGTAATTTAAGAAGGGCGAATGATGCTTTGATAGGGGCACCCTGAAGTTGTGGATTATTCATCTAAATATGCTTCACTAAGCAGAAATATCCTCGTCATCCTCAATCAACGACAAACCAGATTGGTGACATTGATAACTAAAATCTTTTGCCACCGTCAGAAAAGCGGAGACCAGGCAACTGCAAGTCTCACGCTTCTGATTCTACGTGATGAGTCATAGCTCAGACCATTAATTTTGTATCTCTGGCATAGTGTGTAAAAGCATCACAATCGCCATAATTGGCCGATAGATAGACACTGTTTTTGGTAGCGGTAGCCTGTGGGGTAAGTTCGACCCCTGGCCTGTGGGATAAAACATAATTTTCGCGACCCCATCTCCTTCCAGTCACTGACAATGCCCATAGAGTATTTCTTGTCCAGAAAAAGAGCTTCTCAAACTTGGTCGTTCGGAGTCGGCATAAAAATGTAGATCCCTTCCACTGGTGATATAAATAGCACGCACAACACGATTGGTTGCTGAGTAGCTGAACCCGGGCCCTCTACGGACTGTAGCGCCACTCATATTATTAAGAAAATAAGACGTACAGCTGTCAGTTTCAATGGCAAGGATATATGGCGTACTAGCGGGAGTCATTACCTTACACTCCGAAAAGGAATGCTTCATTGCCATAGAGCAGGACAGGGATTGTCCCTTATGATCTTCGAGAGAGGGCTCTACTACTTCAATGTTTTTTCAGCTCAAAGGAACAGAGATTGGCAAGAGTTATTCTGCGTTTAATCTTAGTATTGGTGGTGTGCCTACTGCGAAGTCAAGATAGACGAAGCCATTCACTACCTCGAAGTAGTAGTTGTCTACGCTCACGTTTTGGCTGAGTCGGTGATTTTGTGTGCCCTTTGTCGATGACAGCATTTACTTCTCCCTCATTCAATGCGGAACCCATTTTCGGTCTCTGTTCAGCACCAACCAAGGCATCATCGTCATCCTGCACAACCTGACTAGACATGGCGTTGTATAGCTCATCGCTATGCACGCTGTGGGTGTCGACTTGGATACCTTAGTTTTTTTTCAGGATCTGCTATATTGGTCGATAGAGATCTTCCCCATCCTGAAACTATAGAACCCATGAGGTCATTCACGAATGCTCTCACACGTTCACACAAAGTTGAGAAGATCTAATCGATGTTTGGGCAAAAAATTCATAAATCAATAAAACTAGTGTCATTTCTTTAACATCCTTTTATTAATCATTCGTTTCATATTTCCATTTATTTCGCTTGATTATATTCTGTAGTTAATTATTTACATACAATTTGGTAGTACCAACAAAAAAATATATAGATTCACGATATACAAAAAACAAAAGAATACAAAAAGAGCCTTACACACTAAAATTGGTTCGAAATTTCCTTTCTGCTATAAAAACTATATTTATTTTGAATTTATTTCTCAAAGAAACACTGACCTGAACAATAATACGTATTTATTATGAAAACAAGAAAGAAAGAAAGAAAAATAGAAAAGGAAACCAAATCAAAGAACCAAACTAAATCAAATTGGATAAAATATAGACCTACAATATATACAAATGTTTGATTACAAAAAATTACACAAAGGCACGTAGAAATACGAGCACTTGCTGATATTGTAACTAAGGGAGGTACCTGTCGACTTACTATTCACGTACATACATGTAATTATTTCGTTTTTTCTTCTTCATTATTTCTGTTGTAGATAAAGCCTTTCTCATTTGTTGTATTGTTATCGTTACTATTTACTTAGACGAGACTGCACTTAAATGTAAGTATAAAGAGTAGAGATTTGTTTTGTTTTCAAGTGGTATTGACAGATGTTTTGAGGTTTCGTTTTGGGGGAAGGACTTCGCCGGGGGGTGAGAGGAGGGGATTAATAATTTAAACTTAAATCTGATCTATTTGTTGAATATACTGTATGTGGTATGTACTTATAGCTGTTTTATTTTTGGAAGGTTGTTTTTGGACTTGGGTATGCTGGGTTCACGGGTTGGGGTGGCAAACTCTTCTGATCATCGGGAATTTAGAGACGTCTGAACAAGTGTGGTAACATTAAATAAATTCTCGTTACATTTTTACCAGTCATGGTAGCATCGAAGGCAGGTCGAAGTGTGAATGATTTGATCTTTTGTTATGGTTTGTTGGAGGGGAATACGAAGACAGAGTCCAAGTGATTACCATTTATAGGTTTACAAATATGTAATGTCAAAGTGACTAAGTAGACCTCTGTATGTGAACGTTTTTGATGCTCACTACACGGAAGAATGAGGAACCATTTAAAATTCAGATAATCCTGAATATTTCTCTGTATCCCCCTCATCATCCCATCATTCGTTAAGTTTCGTTGAGTTTCGTTAAGTTTCGTCAAATTTCATCCACTGCTTCGGAGTTAACTGGGAGCGATGTGAATCGTTTTGTTCGTATGAGTTACCACCAATAGCCTTGACAGAACAAACAAATTACTAAATTCTGTCTAAGTTGCCAAAAGCTTTGCAGTTTGATCGTGCCCTTGGCTACTTTTCGTTCAGTTCTAACATTCGTTACGCAATTTAATTATGTTGCTGCAGTTACACTTGGCTATGAACAACACATGCGTTTGCCAAGAAATCACACGAAATTAGAGAACTGACCGCTTTCACATGAGGGATATTATAAAACAGGAGTATTTTCAGGGACCTATTGTCAGAAGGACTCTACCTTCGGACGGGGATCTTAAGTCACGCCTCAACTGGTGAGATGGATCGGAAAGTTTGCTGAGAAGGTTCTTATTGTTTAAACAGGCTATTTGCTGCATGGTTTAACGGTTTTCTGAGACTAATACTACCCAACGTTCTTAGGTCTAAACATAAACTGACTATCGATTAAGAAAAAATTTGGATAAAATATTGAATTACAAAAAGAAAAAAAAATAGAAACCTTATCTTATAACATTTCGTTGTTAAACAAAAATAAAATCAAATTAAGTACATTTTCATAAAACAATGACTAAAGTTTTTCTCTTCTCTAAATTAACAAAAAAAAAACACTCAACTATTTATATGGTAATTTTATAATACGACACTTTCACTTCGATTTGAATTTACGCCCTCCAATCGAGCCAACTCAATTCTTTGGGTCCTTATTGTAGTCCACGTACACTCGCACCACCTCGCCGGAGTACTTTCGCTGCGATGGCATGAAATAGAAGTCTGGTGTGTCGGTGCCCGTCGACGATCCGCTGCGGGCATGATGAACCTCGCTGTCCCTGTCCCGACTCCTGTGGCGTTCCTCGCCACCGTTCTTACGACGATCTTGTGTGTAGTATCCTGCCGGCGGCATTGTGTTCTGTTGATGTTGCTGCATCACTTGACGTGGCAGCGAGTACGCCCGTTCGGCGTATGAGCTCCTGGCGTAGCCCAGATTATCTCCATTCTGTGCGGGGTGGTTGTTGCGTTGGCCGCGATGTCCATTCGAGCGGTAGTCGTGGGTGCCAGTGGCACCGGGAGCGCCCATTCCATTGGTCTCATGGCGGGAAGTTGTCGATCGGCCATTGCTGACGTCGTAGTATTGGCCCGCCTTGCTGTTCGGCGAGTGAGACATTTGCAGGGTGGTCTGTTGGCTGCTGCTCGAAGATCTGTGTCGTGACTTGTCCTTACCACCGGTGCTAGTTGTTGCTCGGTCGTTTTTCTCTTCGGTCTCTCCGTACGGATCGAAGGCGTAGTTCGTATTGGCGCTGTAGTCCTTCCACGGCGAGTTCTGAATCAAATTGTTCTAAACGAGTGAATGGACAAAAGAAAAGAAAGACGGTCAATGGTTAGGAAAGCGATGAAATCCAACATCAACCAGTCAGCATTTTTTTTCTGTTTATTTAGAAAACGTTCAATTTTACATACAATTTGTGTTAGTTTAGTGGGGGGAACGGGGGATAGATTTAAGAAAACATGCACTCGCTTACTCCGGTCTTGAGACTTGAAACCAGTCAAGCATACTTATGACTTCATTTATAAAAGAAAATATCCTGAGCTTCCTGATTTTATCTTAACCTTACGAGACTAGACGGCCCAGAGTGACTCTGCAGGAGGTTCTGTTGGGTATAGTGTGGCTTAAGTGATATTACTATTGGCTCTAATTCTGTATTCATACATTCAATTCTGTACTACAGAAGTTCTGTGTCTACGCGACTCTACTCAGGAATTTCCAATAAGAGGTGTCATTTTGAGTTGTTCACCCTTGTTGAACTGTCAGCATTCACTTATCACTGCAATGTGGTCTGATAAGACAAGACTGGATCGTTAAAATTAAGTCAAAGCTCAGTCTCATAGTGTCTTCAGATGGTGGAAACTTTAGCTCAATAGATTTGAACGCTTTCGATAGGTGGTGTGATAGTAAAGAAAAAGAAGACCTCGACGCGGGTTCATCGGGGTAAGCCTAAGATATACGCCAACTCGTGATAATCACAGGCTTGTGTAAACCTTAAAAGGACGAGAATGAGCACTCAAAGCGTTAGGAAAATGAACTTCCCCATAGATTCGCGAACGATAGTGGAATGACACAAAATTATTCAAAAATGATAAGGTATTCATTTCCACATGTCCGCATACGTAAGTTGTGCACAGGAAATCTAGAACAAAAAGGGGACGAACTTTCTTAACTACAAGCGTACGTAATATGTTTTTGAAAATAATGACGTGACTGTTCCAATTCGACTATTGACTTATGGAAAGGACGTTCCATATGTCCTTATAATGGCAGCTCCCAAGACGCTGTGTGTGTCGATTTTGTTGAAAGTCGAACTCTTTAAGTCAGCAAGATGTATTTTTCGTATGACCAATCGGTCGTGATATGAGGCACCAATTATCCCAGTTCTGCAGGATGGCATAGAAAGATGTGCAATTTCAAGGACGGATGAAGATATCTTTGAGAGAAAAGTTCTGCGTGCGATTTTGGTTCTGGTTGTGTTGATGGCATTCGGAAGAGAATACTCAACAACGGAATGCATATCTATGCAGCGCGTACTGTCTATGTGCCTACTCATTCGATTCTAAGCATATGGACCAACGCATAACAGGAGGGTCGTGTCAAAGGTGGAGCACACAAGTGTAGAAAGACCTGAAGCGACTTGCCGTGGACTTCATTACAATTGATTCCCATGTGCATCCCGCACTGTAGGTCCACACGAAAAAGAGGAAAATATTAAATAAAATCATAAATATTTTGTAAGGGCACGTTAGTGGGAAATCTTTTAGAAACGTACGAAATAAGAAGCTGTGTCTACGCCCCAATATTCAACCAACCAAAAAAATTCCATTGATTGCCAGCTACGTACTAATTTTTGGTAAATAAAATTAAGTTACATTATAAGATGACAGAATGGTGAATGCAAAGGAATTTCGCATGGAAATTGGTTTGAACCAAGAAGTCCTAGAAAAATCCTTTCTTAGGTCTTTTCCACTTATGAACAGGCGTCGCTTAGAGCGTGTGTACTCATTTTTCTTTGAAGTAACAACAAGCAGAATCTATGGTTGTCATGTATTATGCTTTCGGAGAAGGGACTATAATCTAAAGCCGATGCCGATTCAAGTTCTGTTGACAACAATAAACATGTCGGTCCAATTGAACAGCATCATGTGCCGCACAGCAACACATCATTTGACATTTTTATTTGAATTAAAAGATAAGATGTTAAGGAAATATCCCTTACTCAACACATTATCTTCTGCCATGTCGTATCTACGTTTTCGTGCGACATCGAGTTCTTCCATGCCATTTTTGTGCGACGAGAGCTTTGGCCGTTTCAGTTTCTGTGACCTCTGGCGGACATTTTGGTTTACTTTGCGTGGTCCTTTGACATTTGAAGGTAGAAATCTTTGACGTTAAGTAATAAAGTCTCAATTCAGAAACTGGTGACAGGCGCTTCAATTAATTCAAGACGTTATTATAAAACCAAATAATCCTTTTTCTGACTTAAGGCCCATTCATATGAGGTCGCAACGAACTGCGAACTTCGCAAACTTTGACAACTCATTCGTATGTTTTTAGTTTTCTCATTCGCAGGGAACTACGGGTGCAAACTGACACTTCACTGCGAATTTTTTGTTCGTGGTGGTTGTGGTTTGCGTTTGCCAGTTTGTGTATTGCGATCTCAGCTTGACAGTTCGCAAAGAGAATGATTGATTCGCAGAGAAAAACTTTTAAGTCAATAATTAGGATACTAAAACTACCTTGTTGAGACTTTGAAAGTTCGCGTTCTCAATTCGCCGCTCATATGAATGGGCCTTTATTGCTTAAAGACAAGATTACTACGATGGGAAACAGTTGCTAATCACTAAAATCCTGAAACACCTTGCCAACCAAAACAATATATCCGCACACTTTCATTGTGTGTTGTTGACAACAGCCTCGGTGGAGATCTTGAAAGTAGAATAAGAATATTAGTACTAAATTAAAATAAAGACGCTGAGTACAGCCATTCAGAATCCAGCCGTTGCATCATCATGCATAAGCTCGTCTTGCACGAAATTCTAATCTTCTAATGAATCCAACTTAACACTTGTTATTATTTTTCCTTTTTTTTTTTTTGTAGTTTTAAATAAAGAAGTAGCATAAGATGCTGACTGGTTGACTATGAAGAAATTATATATATGTAAGGAGGAAAAAAGCAATTACCAATACGAAAGTGTAGAGAAGAGGTTAATGTTAGCACCCATAGTATGTTTGATTTTTGATTGCGAGAGGAAACGAATATCTTTGAGGTGTAAAAAAATACCTGCCTTGTGGCAGAGAACAAAAAAGTAACAAAAAAGAGCAAAAAAAAAAACACACACATTATTGTTGAAAACTTAAAATAACATTTGGCAACATTGGTATCTATGTAGGTATCTGACGGTATTTAGATCGTATTTTGATATTCAGATTTCGAAATGATTTTTTGAGTGAATCTACAAGACACTAGTTGGCTGATAGTAGCGATGCTGCTGTTGCTGCTGCTGATAGATCCTCCATTCATCGGGAATCACGTAAACCAGCTTAGGAGATAATTTTAATCATTGTTAGTATTCATTGTCATATGATACACAAATAACTACTGAATTAGATGTAAGAGAAAACTGCCATCAGAGCAGTGACTGGCGTTGTTACCTTTTGCGTGTTCGACTTCCTCGAGGTGCGGTAGATCGTGCAGACTGCCTGAATGATTGAGATTATGACCAGAGCAGCGATGCATCCGAGCACGATGTACAGGCGGTTGCCAGTCAGATCGAAGAACGACAGCTGGGGCTCCTCTTCACTTGATTCGGTACTCTTGTCTGCGTGGGGAGAGATTTTAGTTAGTTGCTGCTCGCGTGCAAGGGGTGAACGACTTACATTCCAGTGCTTTGAAATCAAAGAATTGGGGATCGACTGTGAGCGATCCAACTTTTCCCGAGACGACCTTCTGCAGGATAGCCTCTCGGATGTCCTGTGCCTTCGGTACGTCACTGCTGTCACCTTGGGGTACTTCATTTTCCGCCGCAACTGGGTCTTTGTTGAAGAGTGCGTGTAATTTGGCAACCATTGCCGTGCCCTCCCTGTTAGAAAGAAAACCTGTTTAGATTCCACTCAAACATGAGACGCCGATAAACCCACTTTTCGAAGGCCAGCACGTCGGTCTTGTAGTATCCCGGGAGTTCACTGAGAATTCCGTTGAATGATTCTGAGAGTGCCGATGCCAGGTTGTTGAACTCTTCCGTACCGCGCTGTGGCGCTTCGAAGGATTCGGCCAAATTCATGAGTTTCACTCCAACTTCGTAGACATGTCGATCTGGCGGTGGTGTTGCTGCGGCCGTTGCGATGGCTTCAAGCTCTGTAAGTGGGGGAAAAAGAGGTTGTAGAGAATCTCTCGTCGGAGGGACTCTTCCGGGGACACTTACCCTTTCCACACGACTTGATGCACACTCGGGTGGAGGACAGAGCTGGGATCTGCTCGTGCTTGCGGATTTTCTTGTTCACTGAATTGAAGGCTCCGCCGAGCACCGGGAAGAAGAGATACAAGCAGTGGTCGTCCGTGAATGACAAGTCCTTTAAAAGAAATGAAGATCGTGTCGTTAAATGAATTCGTGTTATGGGAAACTGGGGCGTATGGGTAACATTTATAGAAAAACGCACTCACCTGCTGATCAGGCGTAACCCTCTTCCTGGTGAACTCCAGAATCGTAACGCCCTTTTCGATGCGTCCCGATGCATTAGTGATGTCCTGCTGTTCATCGAGTTTCGGCGGCGAATATCCATTGATCCACGTGTCCATGAGGAATGGGCGGCCATTGTTGTCCACCCAGCCGATCACGGCGTCGGTCTGTGACATTTTCTCATCATCGCTGAATCCGATTCCGGTCCAGGTCTTCGTGTTCGACGTCTCGATGTGCCAGCGCATAAGGTCGCCCTTGCCGATTGTCTCCCACGATGCGAAGTACTCGCAGTTGTGCTCTTCAGCCGAGCACGAGGCCGGATGCTTCCAATGGCCGAAGCAGTCGTTGTCCAACATGTTGCTGTTGACTGTGGTTGATTTTTCTTTTTCTGTGAAAATACAAATTTTGCGATTAAACTCGAGGAACTTTGATCAATCTGTCAGAGGTTCAGGAAATAGACATTCTTTAAAGGATCAACTGAAGAAGCAGAGTCCAGCAATTCGATCACTTACCGAAGAAATTGATTAGCGTCGCTCCGCGCTGCATCTGGTGTCCGTGATACTTGAGCTCGTCGCGTGTGTAGAACGCCTTAATCGTGGCTGCTTCCGTTTCCAGACCAGAGGGCGGGTTATGAATGTACTTGTCAGGCTCCTGGCCCTTAGCCCAGATGACGTGCGTCAGATCATCGTCCAGACTGTGATCGGTTGGCTCGGTGGCTTCGAGTTTCTTGCGGAAGATGATTGTGGTGATGTTGTCGATCTCGAAACCGGTTCCCAAAGTGAGATCCGCCTTGCCGCCCCAGAATTCGTCCAACTTCGGTGTCGATCGATCTCGGGTGTAGTAATCTCCCACTCGGCTGTACATATCGCGTGCAGCGCCGATGACTATGTCCGTGCAGTCCATTGGGTTGAAGTCGTGTCTTGGGGTGTAGGGATTGAGCTTGTACTTGGACGAAGCTGGAGCTGAAGCTAGAAGATTCAAGAGAGATTTAGAAATCACCTGTGGATCGGGGGGAGTCGGTTGTTCTAAAGGCTTGTTAGGCTGGGACTGAGAAAGCAGTTGAAGGACTGGAGAGACGTGCAAACTTACCGGATGACTTTGGAGCTGAGCTCTTCTTTGAGACTGGCTCAGGTTCAGATTTTGGTTCCGGTTCAGATTTTGGTTCAGGTTCAGATTTTGGCTCGGGCTCTGATTTTGGTTCCGGTTCAGATTTTGGCTCGGGCTCTGATTTTGGCTCCGGCTCAGACTTTGGCTCAGGTTCAGATTGGGGTTCCGGTTCAGAGACTGGTTCCGGTTCGGATTTTGGTTCCGGTTCCGATTTAGGTTCTGGCTCTGATTTCGGCTCTGGCTCCGATTTTGGCTCAGGCTCAGATTGGGGTTCCGGTACGGAAACTGGTTCCGGTTCTGATTTTGGCTCTGGCTCTGATTTCGGCTCCGGCTCGGATTTTGGCTCGGGTTCAGACTGGGGTTCAGGTTCCGACTTTGGCTCTGGCTCAGATTTTGGCTCCGGCTCAGACTTAGGCTCAGGTTCAGACTTAGGCTCTGGTTCTGACTTGGGTTCCGGTTCAGATTTGGGTTCTGGTTCAGATTTGGGTTCCGGTTCGGGTTTAGGTTCGGGTTTGGGTTCGTTATCTAGAATTGTGGGTTTACAAAAAAACGTGTTAAGTGCGGGAAGTGGAGGAATTTGCTGCCACAATTACAAAAAAGCGGTGTATTCTACACTACTTCGTGGAAGTGTGCCAAAGTGCATGTGTTATGATTGAAAAGAAAAAAAAAACAACAGAACCCATGGGTAAGCTTACCTTGAGCGGCTCTTCTCCTTCTTCCTGACTGGCTGCTAACGCGGTAGGATACGCTTGTAGCCACGGATGTCACGCCTTCCATGATGGGATTTTCATTGTTGCCTGCTACACGTTTGGATTTAGTGGGTGACACTGCTTCGGGTTCAGATTTTGGCTCTGGCTCAGATGTGGGTTCCGGTTCAGATTTCGGTTCGGGTTCTGACTTGGGTTCGGGTTCAGATTTCGGTTCAGGCTCGGATTTTGGTTCGGGCTCTGACTGTGGCTCCGGTTCAGACTTGGGCTCTGGCTCTGACTTCGGCTCCGGCTCAGACTTTGGTTCCGGCTCTGATTTCGGCTCGGGCTCAGACTTTGGTTCTGGTTCGGACTTGGGCTCAGGTTCAGACTGTGGTTCTGGTTCGGACTTTGGTTCTGGCTCAGAGCTTGGTTCTGGCTCTGCACTCGCTGAACCAACCAAAGAGGTCGTCAGATCACCAATATCACGGAGTAGTGGGAAATTCTTGCATTCAGGCGTCAAGCCTCTTGGCCTCCAACCAAAACCTATCCACGTGGACGACTTCACTTTGAGGACAACTTCGATTTCCTTTTGGTCCTGGAGAAGTTTCCAGTACATCTGGAAATCCGGAGAGAGCTCCTTGTGGGAATGTGCCGAAAGGTCTAGATCGACGCTCTTGAACGGCGAGCGTTTCTGACATCCAAATCCATGCCAGCCAAAATTACAGTAGCACTGCTTCCGTGGCAGTGTTGTGCCCTGGATGTCCACACACTTGCCCTGTGCTCCACAGTCCGCATTCGTTGTGCACTCATCCTTGTACTGACAGAAATCACCGTAATACTGATTGTTGCACTTGCAGCGAGCGCCAAACGACTTGCCATTGCCTGAGCACATCTGCCGGAATCCCTTTCGATCCTTGATGTCTACATCGGCACAGGACCAAAAGCGATAACCACTAGCCCATTCGCCGGCTTGACGCAAGAGCCGGAGTGTGCAGTTGTGACATGTGAAATCGGTCGGAAGTTGAACTGGGAACGATTGTGCACTGAAATTACTTGAAATAAATTTTGAAAGGAAACGGAAATAGGAGTCAATAGATTCTTACGTGGCATCAGTTCGCACGAACTCTGATCCATTGACGTGTGGTGTCAAATCGAGAACTGGACGATCCAGATCATCAAGAAGTTGTAACCGAAAACCACCCTGCAAATGAAAAGAAAAATATATTAATATAAGCATTTTTGATTGGAAGAGCTTCTTGAAGTTAAGAAAGAGGAAAGGGTTTGTGAATATCTTTAAACTGGAGTAGTCTTAGGACGTAAAGACTATACGAAGATTTCACCTTGGAAAGTTCTGTCAATCGCACTTAATGAACGAAACTTAACGAAACTTAACAAAATTGTCCAAAATGTTTTTTTATGGATACAGTGCGTCATTTGGGTATGTAGATTCCATATTATCTCTTCATAGACGATGGTAAGTCCTCGACATAGCTGTGTATTACTTCTGGGCATCGCCTCCATCCAAAAACGGCTACTGACCCACCCGTCTCTTCCATAGTTTCTTGAAGTCTCTCTCGTAAGCTCACTAATTCGTGTCAGATAATTTATGGGATCGGCTTTTCTCATAAATTTAAGCCTGGTGAACGTCAGCCAGCGACCTGCGTGTCAAATGATTCACATCACGTCCTGAGTTATTTGTATTCAACGCATTAACCTCCTATTTTGCAATTTTCCACATTTCTGACAGAATGTCATCCCATCCCTTGAAAGCACGCGAACCAACCTAATATGCAGCCAAGCGTGACATTTAAAACGTCAACTGCCTGCTCAAAGTGCTAATTGTCGCTTCCATTCTCATATTCTCTCAATGCCAACAAGAAAAAATCACACGTATACGAAATTAAGACAAACCTAGAATGCATCCACCGCAATCTAAGATCTTATCAGTAAGTTCAAAAACCTGAACGTCTTTCACTTGTTAGCTGTACACACAGCCGAATGCGTGTGCCTGCAGAAGAGAATGAGTGAGTTTCACTGCTTCACTATAGGCAAGGGTAATTTTAATGATTACGCTGTAAATCGTTAATTATGTGGTGCAACACAGATGTGATGTTAACGTTAAGGTAAGAGACCCAAGATGCATCTGAGGGGGGTAATTAGTTAGCTTGCGATTTAGAACGTGTTACTTTCTCATGACTGTTGCTTTGACTAATTAAGTCACGTTGCTGTTCAGCGCCACTCGCACCCATTTAAACCATCAACCATACGCTGGTATTTCAGTTGTAAATTGTGGATCAAATAAAACCGTCGGAACCAATCACTTGACGCGAATAAGCGGGTTAGACAGTATTGTGGATCGTAAATAAGGTGAACTGCGATAATGGACTTCTTAAGGGTTTGCGTTGAGAACGCATGTCTAATAAACTGGAGTGAAGTATCTAAATTATCGTATAAAACGATGAGTTCAATTAACGTTCATTTATCATCGTTTGGCCGGTTGGTAGTGAGCGTGTGATTACGAGGAGTTGAACGAGTGAGGTGAAGTGGACAAAGGTCAACTTCCGAGTAGTCTATGATGATCTTCGGAAAATACAGCGTGTAGGAATATGTTATGAATTAAGATAGATTACAGGAAAGTTGGTGTACTTGAAATCAAAGGAAATGACAGCTCACAGAAAAACAATTGAGGGCTGTATTCATTACTGCTGTACATGTACAGCCATTGCGAAGTAAATTGGGAAATAAATTTCAACTCCAATAGTGCATAGACAGCGCTAAGCAGAATTGAACGAAACTCAACGAATCTAAAATCCAGCTACAGCACTTCACAATTGACGCTATATCTTGATCCGCACTCCATACTATATAGGCACGTGATTTTCAATCGATTCTGAAGGTCTGCTTAAAATAGCCTCTAATCAGTGCTTTTACATAGTTTATCTCACAAGGTTGTAGATACGTAGAGCCTCAGTTGGCAATTCTTTCAGCACTAAAATCGAATTTTTTACTTTGTGAACGTCAGAGCTGTCCCAAGATCGAATGGTGTTTAAACTGGGAATGTATCAGTCGTCTGAGAGTTGAGTTTAGGAATATTAAAACTGGGACCGTCAAACATTCTCCTCCACTAGACCAAACTTGCCGGCCATGGTTTTATTTTTATCACCAAAAGAATGCCACTAAATGGAAATCAATTTTTGTGTATTCATAAACTATGACAAGTGACTGACATAATGATATGTGGTATCTATTAACGATAATCCAAAATCAGATAGGAAGCAATGTCGTTGTGATTGACTGCAACCTTCATAATTTTTGTCAAATGACTCAATCAATAAACGTCAGAAAAGAAGCAGCCAGCGTCGTGTGCACGGTCTCGTCATTTTGACAGTGAAAGCTTGCGTTGACATGTTGCTGTGCTTCATCACGTTTTGCACGATGCAGCTTTTAAGGCTTAGTCTTGTGTTTTGTCTTTGTTGAGTGTGGGAACATTGCGAAGGGAGTTTGACGACGATTATGTTGAAAAGGAAAGACTAAGGCGAGGTTAAGTAGCTAATGGAACGCACTTAAACTAGCTAGACCATTGTTTTTGTATTCACATATTATACAATAATAACATTTGGGGACCCATTCGGAACTGTGAATGGAGTCAGTGCGTGGGTGCTGGGTCTGCAAGACATCCCGATTATTAGCAGAGAATGTGATTCAATCTACCACTTCCTGAACCATGTACATAGAGATTTCTGTAGGCCATTGTGCCTAATCTCTGTATGAAGTCTGTGCTTTTTGAAAATTATCGTGTTCTGAACAACCTATTGAAAAATAATAATAATATAATATGGGTGGCGATACAGCCCGTAGAGGACCAGAGCCTAGCTTCTCAGCAACTACTCGTGTTGTGCGTGCTATTGTTGTCTTACGAGTGAAAGGTGTACCTACAGTTTGGGAACGTCCAAGTGGAGTAGAGACAGGAATATTTTTTGAGCGTGAAAATTATTTTTGCCGCACAGAGCAGGGATCGAACCTACAACGTCGAGCTTTGTGTCGATACCCATAACGCCTCGGGCCACCACGTATTGAGAAACAGCTCAAGCTTAAATACTTCTCAGGCCAGTGGCGCATGAAGATTCTGAGTCTTACCCATTTCTTACAGTCAGCAAGACCGTTGCCTTCTCCTTTAACCAGAAAGTTCGGATCCGAAGACCGTCTCAGCTGGAGCATTGATGTTCAGCTGGAGCATCATGCTTGCCTCTTTCCTTGACTCATTTGCTCCTAAAAGGTTGTAGCTGTGCATTGTGACCAATGTTCATAAGTTGAAGACCACCTCAATGATTGATTTTACAAGCTTATCCTCCGTCAACCGCCATATTTGATGACCGATTGACTTCAAATTATTGCTGGTATCCCCCAGGGTTCAGTGTAAGCACTTATTCCTTTTCTCCTCTTCGAGAGAGATTCAGTTTTATTCAAACCAGGAACCTCATGTTGCCTACAGTGCTATACCTAAGTGCAGATCACACCAATTGTGTATGACAAGCCAGCAAAAAACTTCCATTATTTGCAAACGAACGACAAATAGGCAAACTTCAAGTATGCACTTCAGCTCAGAGTGAACAAGTTGGACATTTCCACTAAATGCACACACTTCAGTTTCTGTATTTTTATCGATCGAATAAACATTAGATCGTGTAAACATATATTTCTAAGTCTGATAAGCAGTTTCTATTGGAAGAAAAAAAAACTTTTTCAGGTTCTCTTTGCGGTACATATTTGGTGACGATAAATAATTAAATTCCCATGAAGAGTATTTGTATCGGAACGATGACGAAGATTCTACGGTTCTGTGGAAATGAACTCCTTTCTGGCGCTATTTTGAGCACATATCTCAAGTGATGTTTAGACGATGCATCAGAAGAAAGAGGAAAGGACGAGTCGAATCTTACTAATATTTGTCCTTTTTCAGGATCAACGAACAGATCCCAAATATTTTATGAAACGAATGAAGCTGTCTTTCTGAATGCCGTTCTTATCATAATATTTCAAGGGTAGGGAAGTCCGTAATAGACCTGATATTCTTAATGCGGTTAATCCTGGTAAACTTGGATCATTTTCTTGGGATTAGACTCTGTGATCGACAATAACCACAAATTCTTCGCCTCGATGAATGGCGATGAGCTAGCTACACCGCCGTGTCTTGGCATTCCTGTTCCACTTGTCGGTTTATCCAAGGTGACAACGGAGAACTCTAGTTGCTCTTTCGTGGTCGGTAACGATCAATTTTCTAAGTCTTCAAAGTCAAAAAAGCACTATTTTTAACATACGTGTTGTTACTAGAGCGTGGGGATGACATTGACGCGATCTTTTCTACAGATCAAGCTATCTATGATACGTGCAATAGCCACCCATAGACACATCTGACAACTTGGCTACGGATGCATTTTGGCTCCGAGCCAATATGGCAAGACAAAAGAGCACGCCGCGCCGTTGTTAAGGTGGCAATAACTTCTGCAGAACGACTTTACACGATCTGGAGTAACAAGGTAGTAACACTTAGACATGAGCTGTAAGGACTTATTGGTTGGAGCCCAAGACTAGCCCGGACTGGAAAGCTGATGAAGAGAAATAATACAAATTCGAGAAAAGGAGAAAGTTCACTCTACCAAGGCATCATTAATGCTAGAAGCCGTAGTGTAAGTAATTGAGTACAGAGAGAACAGGAGAGTCAGGTCTTAAAAATCAGCGTGTGCTAAATACCGCTTAGAATGTTAGACTTCAGCCTTCACTTCCAACATTTGCTGCGGCTGCTTCACTTCGATCGATGATTCTGTGATATTGAAGCCGCAGAACTAGCGGACTGCCGAATTTCATTGTAGTCAGCTAGCTGCAACCTAAGTTAAATGCGTCTTTCTGAACCATGGAGGACTGGAGCGCAACTATCAAGTGGTTGTTAAGTATGTACTTCTCATACACGCCGGCATGCGATCTCTGACTTTTCGCAAACACAACAACAATCAAATATGACGAACTCTACGAGCTGTACAAAGACATTGGCCTAGTCAAACGAATTCGATTGTCTCGAATCAGATGGCTAGGACATGTAGAGAAAATGTCCACTAACGCCCAGCTCGGAAAGTCTTCGAGGCCAACCCTGAGAGACGACGCGGTAGAGGAAGACCTCGCCTCGGATAGCGTAACCAGCTAGAATGTGATCTTAATCAGCTGAGTGTACGAAACTGGAGGCGCTTAGCCCAAGATTGCGCTAGTTGGAGAATAGCACCACTCAAGGAAGAAGAAGCAGTCATATATGATTCGAGAGAGCGTTGATCAGGTTGAATCTACTTGTGTTCCATCGTCTGGGGGCCCTTTCTGATTCAGAACATTTCGGAGGAGTGAGGTGTAGTCCAAGAAGACGTAAATCTGTTTCTAAAATGGTTGCTATTTTGCAGAATTCAGAAGAGACTACCGCCCACGCATGCATCTCAGACTATTTTGAAAGGTTGACTACAATTTCAAACCACTGGCGAAGCAAAAACACTCCACCAAAACAACCCCCTTAAGGCCACTCAAAGGCTCTATAGCTCACGTCATCACGTCAGCAACTCGCAGCGAATGCAATGACATCATTGACAGAAGTGCCCGGTGGGTATTTGATTTTTGATAAAGCTATGAGAACCGAATACTGATCGTATCTGTCAGATGCAATACCTTCCGCGCACTCGAACGCGTTGTGTGAATTTCAATTCAATTCGAATGCTCGTCCCATGATTACGGCCATTAGGCAGAATTATCTGTGGGACTTGAAGCTTGCGCAACCAGCGCCTTTGATTTATCATTGCGCGACTGCAGTTCAGTCAGTTCATTCAGTTGATTTGCAGACTTCACTTCGTTGACTTAGACTCACTCGTAAGGATGTGCAAACCTTGGGTTATTCTTGCCGTTGCCTGCGTGCTGGGCGCCTCTGTAGTCGCAGCCACTAAGGATAGTCGGTGCTACACGTGCAGCGGGATTAACTGTCTACGGACTACGACCCAGAGCGCCAACGAGACCTGTGTGTACAATCAGGACGAATGTGTAACGATCTTCAACAAGTGTGAGTTGTCTCCGAGCGGGGCTTAGTGGATGAGACTCTAATTTTGACTTCCAGTTGCCGTCGTGGCCAAGGGGTGCTACTCGAGCATGCCCATCGAACTGAGGCGGAAGTGCGAAGACCCATCCTCTCTTGAATGCCGCACCTGCAACGGAGCCTTGTGCAATGATCTCGGCCGCATTGACTTTAGGTGCTACCAGTGCTCGTCGAAGGATGTAAGTGTTGACGTCGACTTAACAGACTAACGATCCATTTTTTTTTAATTTAACAGGATAAGAACTGTGCCAACAATGTGAATGGCCTCGAGCCGGTTCAGTGTAAGGCACCCACGTCGCCGAACTCGTACTGCTTCACGGACATCTCTAGCGATGGCTCCGTCCGGCGGGGATGCTCGCTGCATGTGAAGGAGCAAAGGGAATGCCAGGCCAGTGCGAGGTGCTCTCTGTGCCTGGTTGAGGATGCTGAAGCGTGCAACAACCTGAATTCGAGTGGAGTAGCGTTGAGCGGCCTAGCTGGCCTCGTAGCCATTTGTGCGGTGCTGCTGTTTAGATTGTAAAAAATCGTTTTTTTTTTTCGTCTCCAATAAATCACGACACACAAGTGTTTCTTTTGTTCAGTCAGTAGATTAGATTCGTAATCACATGTTAACGAGGTTTGGAATTCGAAAAAATTCTTTATCGGGTTCAGATTGATCGAGTGCTCTTGAACTGGATTTATCAGCCGATTGTGGTAGAAGATTTACGTGGACGATGGTATTTGCCAGTTTAGAGTAAGTTTGACTCAGTCGCAACGTGGAAATCGAGCATAAGTCTTGAATGTCCTAGTGGGGGTTTTCCAGTTTATTGTGTGTACGGATTTTAGGGACGCGAGGCAGGGTTCTTGAAGGACGATCCCATGGATACTGTTGGAATGAGTCGAACAAGCGAACTGCTTTTACGAACTCGTACTAACGGGGTTACAAAGACTGGCATTGAAGGACTTTATTCGTGTACCTCGACTTCGCAGTCACAGGGTCAAACGACATCAGTACAGGATTACCCTTGTCAACTGGTGTCGCCTTGGATTTAGAAGATTGTCTTGCAGAACATCACTGCTATAAGAACCACAATTATGGGGCCATTCTACAGTGGATAAATTGGATGTAGTTTAACTCGTTTGCGTTCATTGTGAGTGAACTGTACGAACTGTGCGCACCAGACGCCTACGGATTCAATGTCCAAAAATCGACAGCTCTGCTTTTGAGCCTTCGAAGCACTGCAGACTGACTTGAGTTAAGAGTCAACTAGACATGTGACAACGTCATTAGCGAAGTAAGACAGTAGTAGGCGTTGAGCGGTCGTAGCAGAAGAACACTGAGTCTATATCAGTAGGCTTTACTTAATTTCTTTTTGATGGATTACGCATTGAAAAGTTTTGCCTGTTTTAAAGTAAAGTACATGTGTGCAATAAAAAGCTATCATTGACACAAGTTGATGTCGAAACTAACCCAAAATGTAGCGTCACAGAAAAAAGAGACTTCATACCGAGAACCAGTGCCCACTTAAGACCCGATTGAAGCTGCGATTGGCGGGTGGATCAAAAGTGCTGGTCATCAAAACCGAATATTTTTATATGTGTGTCCGATCTTTGGGCAAAATATTAGCCCGTTAATCGACTTCAACGCTTCTTTCAAGAGCTCGAAAAATCAGAGGAATAATGTGCTTATGTCGATGTTCTCGACGGTTGTCTTGTGTCGGTCGCCAATTCGATTCACGAAGCTCAAAAGCAGGATCCGTCCTAAGAGGATACCCACTAAATGTGATGCTGTGGGAATGCGTTCTCAGTGAGAAAGAACGGTAGAGGATGCTAAGGGAGCAACGAGTCATATTGTTGTGCAAATGGTATGATTTTACTAGACTTTTCTCAGTCTTTGTGTGATGACTTCTCTGTCACTGGAGAAGTTGGCAAGGCCTGTTCACAAGTAGAGCTCTCGGTACAATAAAAATAATATAATAATATGGGTGGCACTACAGCCCGCAGGGGGCCAGGGCCTAGCTTCTCAGCAACCACTCGTGTTGTGCGTGCTATTGTTCTCTCACGAGTGGAAGGGACCTACAGTTTTATGCCGAATCCGAACGGCTTTGTTTGAGAAGCTTTCTCTTGACAGGAAATACTCTTTGAGCATTGTCAGTAACTCGGAAGAGGTGGGGTTGTGAAAATTGTTTTCGTCGCAAGGAGCAGGAATTGAACCTACGACGTCGAGGTTGGGGTCGACGCACAGACCAACAACAACGCCACGGGCCACCACGAGTTCTCGATATAGAGACTTTGATTCTTTGGCTATGAGGCAAGGGGCTTATATGTGATAACAACCTGAAGGCAACCACTTGGCAAACCCATGACAAGGTGGTTGGATCAGAACAAAAACTCCCCTGAGCTTTGCGTAATTCCTGATGAGTTAAAGTCGTTGGCGGTTAGGAAGAGGCTTGGAAATTGTTGATCATGCGGATCAAAAGATGACCCACCGATATCAACTACGGTTTCCGAGTGGTATTCCCATTGCCATTTTACGATAAAAGCACAGTTGATTAATAAGTCAGGCACAAACAGGTAACATAACAACGAAAACAATGACCATTTTTCGATTCGAGGTGGAAAATTAACAGAATTTCTATTGCAGCCTAGTGCTTATCCTTAGGCTGGTGCCTGTCACGCGGCAGACGCTTGTACCAACTCTAGCATTCCAAGCAGTTCATATGTCAGAAACACCAATCTACAACACATAATAATCGGGCAAGCTTTGAAGTTGGCACAATTTCAGGACACATCCACATGGTTCCATTCACGCTTTTAAGCGAGCAGTGAATTTTTACCTCAGTTAGGTCACCTATCCCACACTCAGGACTGACTTTGGCTGGAATCTGAACCATTACTGTCGTCGAATATTCACATACGATTCCAAGACCAAGCAAGCACCTAGCACTGGTGACTTCCTTGAGCTGAATAGCAGTAGACTGCAAATCTCGTTAGGTAGATTAGGCAACAACTAAGGAGATCATTTTATGACCTGAATCTGTGGTGGGACTGCCTGTTGTTTTGGTTATTTTAAATCGATGCTTGGTCATCTCGAGAGCACAAGCGGCATGGCCCTCCATGACCCTCCATGCCATCCGTGGATGCAGACAAGCCAAACGCATTCTCCTTCACGTTTCTGAACTCCGCGGCATTCTTGTCATCTCTTGACAGAAACTCCACGGCTTTCATGTCATCTCTTGACAGAAAAGACTCACAGGTGTACTAACAGGCGCTAAAATCATAAAACCCTCTGCGACGTCAGTGGAGAATACGACCGAACTGAAGAGCACTTCCTCCGCAGTATTTAAATCAGTTGTCCTACTTCTGTTTCTTGTACTTCAGTGCCTTACCAGTACGTCATATTAAAAGTAGTCAATGGTAAACGTACAAATGACACCCGCATCGCAAAAATATCATATCTCTCGTCAGTTTTATTAGTCACCTTTTAAACATTCACAAACTAATTTGATCATCAATTGCGACACGCATTCGCCTAGATTAGAAAAGCCCTTGCCGAACCGGGTGTGAAGTTGACCGAATTGCAACCTTGAGCATCGCCGGGCAGGCACAGCATGCACGAGGCACTCTTCAGGCAGTCCATCTGTTCCCTGACAGCTGTTGAGCAACCACGTTGGGTGACACCGTTTTCCACCTTAACATGGCAGTATGCGTTCGGGGCGGTTGGGGCGCCGCATCGCGTAGGCTTGATGCTGGTAGCGTCGTTCGCACACTTGGAGTCCTTGCTCGAATCGCATTGCACGCAAAGGTAGTCCCGACGGCCAATTTTGTTGCACAGGTTGTCGTTGCACTTGTGGCACCTCAGGTCGTTCGGTTTGTCGCATCGATTTCGCAGATGCTCCGGGACCTCCAGGGAGCAGCCCTTCCGCACAACGTCATCTGCACGAGAAGGCGATGAGATTATTAGGACGCAAGTGTGGCCACGCCGAATACTCACAGTTGTCGAAGACAGTGATGCAGACGTCCAAAGGATCGACGCACTTCTTTGTCTGGGCCAGAGACGTCCTGCGGCAGTTGATGCCGTCACACGTGTGACATTCCAGGGGAACATTCGCACTCACCAAGGAGGCGACTCCTAGGAGTAGTCCGACGCAGAATGCAATTGAGTATCTTAAGCTAGTCATCGCGTACACTGAGCAGTTGTAATGGGGGAAGTAGAGCAGTAGGGCCCGCTTGGCAGCAGCTTTTATTGACTCGAAGACAAGTGCTCGAGTTCGCTTGGGTAACTCTGATTCACATCTCAAGTGTTTGCCTTCGTTTCACCGGGGCTCATTGATTTCGTGCTTAAAGAAGTTCTCTGTCAAGTGGCAGTAACGCTGCCCGATGTAATCGAGGCTGCTTATCGGAAAAATCGATTGTGTGCGAGGCGAGATAAGATACAGAAATCGTATTTTATTGCTGTTGTGTAACGGCGACAAATCGGTGACATTGGACACAACAAGCGTTTCCTTATTTTTTAGTTTTGTTTCATGGGACCAGAGACCAGAGACCAGAGACCAGAGACCAGAGACCAGAGACCGGAAGCTCTTAAGACTCTTTAGACATGAAATGAGCAGCTGCGTAGATCTTTCATCCTAAGCCTCAAACATGACCTCTGTAACATCTCAAATGTTAAAGCCCCTATCACTCCAGTTGCGATAAATGCCTAAGCAGGCTCTCGGATATACATATTTATTTGTTCAAGCACTTGGAGCTTAAGTTGTGTGCATTCGGATCGGAAGCATATTTTTCGAAGCCCACTTGGCCCTGAAATGTTGTAAACACTTCACGAACAAAAACTCGAAGCTTTTGAGAGGATTCCATTGCAACCAGATAACGTTCCAAGGAAAAGCCTCTTATAGAACCCTTCTTGCGAGCATTTCTCTTAATTTTAATCTAGTCATGGCGATGAGCTGGTCATACTCGCTGTGCATCGCACTGGCGGTGCTCCTGTCCACTGCAGTCCTCTCTGTCGGGGCCAAACGAACCTGCCTCAAGTGCACGGGAATCAATTGCCAACGAACGCAATACCACAACATCGAGACTTGTCAGGACGACATCGACACCTGCGTCAGCATCTTTGATCGAGGTAACTACGGCGTGTCCCATCCCGGTCGACTAATGACGAATTTAATTCGAATTTTTCAGAGAAAGTCATCGCTCAGGGTTGCTGGCTCGGCATACCGTCAGCCACGCGGGATCGATGCGACAACGATGAAAATGTGGAGTGCAACAAGTGCTTCACCAATGAGTGCAACAGCGAGGGTCCTCGGAGTTACCAGTGTCTTCAGTGTGATTCAAGCCAAGTAAGGTGGTGGTTTCTTTTTTTCCTCTGAATCAGTGTAAATGGACTTTTTTTCAGAATCAAAATTGTGAGTCAAGCCCGCAGGCGGTGAACGCAACGCGGTGCCCGATATCGAGGTCGGAGAATGCCTTCTGCTTTACCAAACGCGTTGACAAACGAACCGTTCGCGGGTGCTCCACGACGATCAGCGATCAGAAGTCCTGCCTAGGCGATGCCAAGTGCGCCCTCTGTCTCGCTGGGGAGTTGGAGGCCTGCAATCGGATGAGCTTGCCGAAGGATGATGAAGGTTCTGGAAGTGGTTCCGGAAGTGGATCTGGTGGTGGTTCGGGAAGCGGATCTGGAAGTGGCTCGGGAAGTGGTTCGGGAAGTGGTTCGGGAAGTGGATCTGGAAGTGGATCTGGAAGTGGATCTGGATCCGGTAGTGGGTCTGGCAGCGGATCTGGAAGTGGTTCAGGATCTGGGGATGGATCCGGCAGTGGATCAGGTGGTGGCTCCGGAGGAGGAGGTGGTGCCGCCTCAATGACGTTGAGTCTGTCTGTCTTCATCGGCATTACGTTCCAGTGCATTTTTGCAATTTTTTTTAAATAACTTATTCACCAACTAATTAGTTTAAAGAAAAAATAAATAAACAACTCCACGAAGCTCTGAAGGAGCTTGGTTTCTGTAATCTAATCCCACTGACACAAATTATGACATTATCACATTTATTCCCATGCTTGGAAAAAGCCACAGCTCTTCGATAGCCCCAAACATTTATTGGCTAATTTTCGTTCGATATTAATTCGCTGACTTTATCTTAATCGATTTCCGTAAGTACATTCCCCACAGCAAAAGTACCCAGCGCCAATCAAACAGGCATAAAGATATCCGCCATCAATTAACAAATGCAAACACTAGTGTGCACGTTCTCACTGACCACGACTAACGAGCCCAACAATTCCGTCCGATAACCGTGATTTCAAGTGAAAATTTCCAGCCGAACACTGCTCGCCCACGGCAACAGAATCAACAAAAGAGAATCTCTTCAAATCGAGATTGATTTCGATTAAAGTTCACAATGCTAGTGATATGAAATCGGATTAACGACACCGAACCATATCTCCGCATTTACAGCGGTAATCGGTTTTGAACAATACACGAGCACACTCTTCGAATCCGGGAATGAGTGAAAATAAATTGCTCTATCGGAGGACACTAACCATTTTGGCATATACTCGACCATTCCACCAGTTCAGCCATATATCAATTGACGTTAAGATTATCACCGCGAAATCTAATCGCAAACAATGTACAACGGGTATTTCTCATAAAGATTAAAATATTTAATTTTATTTTATTCCATTTATTGTTATCTGACGATAACGGTCGGAAGCCTATATAAGTTGATTTTCGTGAATGTATCGAATTAGTCCTTAGAGTTAAGCCGTGTTGCTTGTACGCGGACGCGCTATGACGTCCATAAAATATAAACTTGGACTTCTCCTTGGGATTTTATTATTTAGTTTAAATTTCGGTAGGTTTTTGGTTTCTGTGTTCCTTTTTGCACTTGCTTTTAGGTTCAGTGAAAATTAACCATGACTCTTGTGTGTTTTTGTGACCAAGTGGATGATCTGAATAAAATAAGACAGTGCCCAGTAACCATGTGATGGATAAGGAATAAATAAAAAAATCTGTGAAAAAGTTGAAAAAATAAACTCCTCCTCTACTAGAAGAAATTATTTTCTTGGATATTCGCCACTCATCAAAGTGTTCCTAGAGAAAACAAAGTGAACCTAGTGAAACTCGAAATAATCAGCAAATTTTGCAAAATCTCTCCAACATTTTCCTCCCAATCTCAATCTCTCCACAAATCTAGTACAATTCGTATTACACAAAAATGGTTTCCCAAAAGAACTGACTCGTGTCCGCAGATGCGATAAAATCAATTTCATCACAATTTGAGTGTATACCGATCTGATATAGATTATGTGGGAACCAGACATTGTGAACACATGATAGGGCGACTTCAATTCAGAGTCCAAACTCCCAGCTGTGTGTGTATCTCGACCGAGATCTCGATGTTGGCTATCATCGATTTCCCTTGAAAACGTGGACTTTGCGAATATCGCTGGTATTTATTACGCACAAAATTAATCAGAAATGATTAAGGTCAGTGAAATCTTGCATAGTGAACGACATTTTGTGGATTTTTAAGAATTCGACCAGGAGTGGTTGTCATGCGAGGTCTTTTCTTGTCAGAGGAGACTGTTCAACGACGACTTTCAATTGCAGATTGTTCGCATGTGCTTAATTCAGGGGACACTCCGATGAAATCTTCACGAATGCCACCGATTCCACACTTAGTCATTGACATATTTTCTTTAAAAAATCCTTTACAATGATTGCACAACATTATGTACACCCAACGGTGAAGAATCTGTTCTTAGTGTTCAGTCTCTGTGCGAGACTTTTGCTTTTCATGCTTCTAGACCAGGTAGATACAGGACTTTAATGAAACTTACGCTTGGTTATGTATCCTAGAAGCAGCAGCGAAACCCTGTTTGGTTTAGAACAATCGTACTCATTAAGTTCACGACAGTCAGAAATAAGCGAAAATAAATCGGTTTATCGCTGGAAGGACGCCAGCTATTTTTATCGAGGCGTAAGTTCGTGCATTCTGATTGTTGAATCACATATCAATTGGAGTTAAGATTATCAGTTTTTAGTATTCTCTGGCATAGTCCGTCGCTTAGTGTCTAGGTTGAATTCTCGACACGGCAACCATTCACGGCTGCCCTTTTCCTGTGCCAATGATCAGAGAGTAGTCCAACTAAGAAAACGCAACCCAGACTTTACCGTTCATAGTCAGGATACATCCCAAGTCCTCTCAACCCGCAAAACAAAAATTGCAGGCACGTCCTTGCTTTCGAAGCTAGGTGGAGTTTAACTTCGGTCTTTGGGGTCATATTTAAGGTGGCCGCTGCAACCCGTAAAGGGCCAGGTCCTAGTTTTTCGGAACCAGACTCGGCAGTGATTCGCCGATTGAAAATCAACAATTAATCAAATTAATTAATCATTGTCTGAGACGATTTTCTTTGCTTAATTATCCTAGGCTGGGTCCCGTACAGGTCTTACTTGGTTTTTATACCGGGAATTCGGTCATCCTCTTCTTCTCGAACCTGAAGGCTTGTATTTATTTTTATTTGAAGACTCATTGAGCATTGTCAGTTACTAGAATCAGGTGCGGCAGGTAAAATTATTTTTGTGGTACAGAATAAGGATAAAACATACGACGACGAGGTTCAAGTGCATTGTGATAGACGAACATACCCTTAACGCGATTTGCCACCAAGTCTACCGATTTTTGCAGACTACGACTACTACAGACTACGTCCACATCGCTAATTTTTGCCATGTTGATTCATGATTCATTTGTCTTGAGTGAACACATAGCTTTTGCAAATTAAGACTGGAAAGGTTACAGCAAAAACTTGAGTCGCTGTAAATTAATTTGCACGTCAAAAGTGTCTACTCCACAATGTCATGTAAATCGGTTCATATATGCAGGAGCTCTAAAATTGAGACGGACATATGGATTTACAATACTTCGCAATCAGAAGTGATCACAGCTCAGAGCGATTTATAGATACCGTTGACGAATGTTGGCACCAGGTGCGAGATTTGCTTTTTATCACCTTTCAGCAATCAGAGATGCTATCTTCTAACAAAATTAAATAAATGAGTATTTGCGTCTATCAACCATCACAAAAGAGAAATTTCATAGAGTGGCTTCGATTGAATTGGAGTTTTCAATTTGTTAAGTTTGTTAAAATGAAATGGTTCCCCGAAAAAGAAGCTAATGTTGTTGCGATAAATGGATGGATTAGACAATTCTTCTTTATGGCACTTTAGTCAAAGGATGGACAGTGACAAGCCAACAATAATCACAAAAACATTGTCTCGCGGGAGGTGGAAGACTTCGAATCGGAGCCAGCTAACCAGATCTAGCCACCTTTGGCGATGACATTGTACCCGCACGCCTACGTACATTTCATGGGTGAACTTCTTCCTCTAAATTCCATCAAAGACCAACGACCGAAACTAAAACTGAGCCTCTGTGCTCTGTCTGTGCTCATCTTGGAATTAACTTCTTCATTCTTGTTGTGTTCACTCCAACGAATAGAGGAGACTGACAGTTCAGTGAGATGTTCGACGTATATTGTACATTGTCTGGATCGTAAGAGTGAACTTCTTCTGTTTGTAATCGAACTGACCTAAGAACGCACATGTTTTGAGTGTTTTAAGATCGAAACGGTGCTCCTCCTAGGTCTAAGGAAAATATTCACACGTCAACTCAGACAGTTCTTGACAGCTCAAGAGCCAGTAGTTGAAGTCGAGAATGAAGCAGTTTGCCTCAAGTACTATTGAATTCGATAAACTGCGGATTTTCGTACAATCATGATGATTAACTTGTTCACATGCACTTTATTGTGTCCCGTCATGACCAGCCGAAGATTTTCACGAACACGAACCCAGAGCCAGACTAGGATTATCGAACAAAATCGCACGGATCGCTTTGCATTTTAATTGCAATCGCACCGAACTAAAATTGCTTTAGATAGGACAACACTATCAGCTCGTCGCATTATTGCAGAGCTTAAATGTATTTATTGCTTTGCAATAAAACACACGTTTATGTCCTCACTTGGCATTAAACAATAAATTTTACTGTCAACCCATTTACAGCTTGTTATAGTGCTCTGATACAATATCGATTGCTTACGGGTTTATTGCCGTAGCACAGAAATCGATTTCGCTGCAGATAAACCGCGATGAGTCAAGCGAAACTACTCCTTGTCAAGTCTTTGCTGAAGAAGCCACTTCCGGTGATTGAATCAAGAATTCGGTTTTGCTGATATTTAGTGGCCGACATTATTGTGCAATGACTCAGAAGGGTTTTTTGTTTTTCTTTTATCATGTCGCTTGTAGCGCCATGTTCCTAGTATATCTTATATATGTAGACTTTACTCTTTTCTTTTCTAGAACAGCACGAGTATTTGCTGTAGAAAGTATGTCCGGGTTCATTAAGGTTGATATTGGTCATATTGGTTTTTTTGAGCACAACAATCAACTGCTTCCAAGAGTAGAAGCTATCCAATCAGCGTGGTATCGAAATTGGCCTCCGAGAGATACTTCCCTTCAATCAGGCATTAGAGCTTAACTTAAACCGCGCACTACTGAAGTCACAACTCATGACATAATTTATTCATCCATCAGCCACCAAGTGTCATGCATTTGCTGGAAGTTACCAATCCGTTTCCTTGGTTGAGATCAAATGTTCAATTCACATAAGGTGAGATAATACGGGTAGCACGTAGTGGACCTTGTCTCCAAAGCAACAACGTGTTGCGCTTACTCTTGTTCTATCACGAGTGGAACGGACGCCGAAGGTTTGAGAAGCTTCTTCAAGACGGAATGATCTTTTAACATTGCCAGTTTCAAGAAGGCGCGGCCATGAAATTAATTTTGTCATACTGGGACTCGACCCTAGACGCCGTGATTGATGTGCGTAGGAGCCGACGCAAAGTTGGTCGCAATACAAATAAATACGACATGTTAGCCATCTACATCCGTAACATCAACTTAAATAAAGTCCACTCAAGGTATCTTAGAAAGCAGACCAACATTGCAACATTATACAAATTTTATTAGAACTGTTGCTGTGATCCCTAAGGACGGGCCTTAATTTTATCTAAACGAATTGAGACATTCTCTCAATTTTCCAAAATCTTAAATAAAACATGATCCATCAACCATCTCCTCATTACCGAAACCAGCAACAATATCTGCTACGTTTGGTGTTTGACACATTTTAGACTTAAGGTTTGCCCAAACTAAGCCGCCCTAACGCCAAAATTAAGGCAGTTGCGATACCCTTAATACCGCAGGCTTTTCAAATCAAAAACAACTCCCGCTCATTACGCCACATTCGGCATTAGACCCCTCAGTTGGCCTGTCACAATTGATCCCGCCCGCCTGTAGGTCAACGATCTAAACGCCTCAAGTCGACTTCCGTCACGCAAACATAATCAGCCGCTCAGAGTAATTAATTTACAACATTATTAGGCCGAGATTTTTATATTCTCGCACTTGAACAGTGTCGATAACACGCCGAACGGCATTACATCCTCAATTCCGTTAGACAGCACACAACAGATTCCACCCTGGACATGTAAGCAATCCAAAAATAGCCCCAAAATCGTTTCAAGTGTTATCGAACCGATCGTTATCGACCATCGGCCACGCAAGTGACGCGAATTATATAAGCTGTAGGTGCCAGTGGCATCGATAAGATTGTGGGTTTTTTCCTATTCCATCGATAAATAAATTGGGTTCAATAAAATCAACTCTGCCGGTCAATTGAAGCACATAAACGCGTAAAGCGCTGTGTTTATGGCGCCCGAGTGTGTCGTACATCTGTCGATAACAGCACGTTTGTTTTTGTTCTCTTGCAGCGTCTGGCCAGTGGGCAGACCTTCCGTTATCCTGTTACACTTGCGAGGGAGCGGCGTGTGCGTCCTCATTGGGCGGCTTCAAGGTCTGCGAAGGGAGCGACAGCCAATCGCAGACATGCGTCACCGTGTTCAGTGCCACCGATGACAACACCGTCCTCAGCCGAGGATGCCGAAAGCAAGTCGAAGCCAACTATGCGAATTTCTGCGGGAGCAACAGCGGCAAATGCCTCAGCTGCTCGTCGAGTGGCTGCAATCGGGCACGCGCACTCAGCGAATACGTCGAATGTCTGGCATGCGACACAAAAACCGACAAGAATTGCGTACTGGACGTGGGTGCCGTTGCAAGTACGAAGATGTGCTACCAGGCCTGCATGGTGGCGCTGTACCCAAGGAATGCCTCAGATCCCAGTTCGGTGTACGAACTGTCACGAACCTGCCTCGATGACATGAACCTAGACGAGCGAGAGGAATGCTCTGCCGGCAAGAACGAGCTGTGCAAGGCGTGCGAGGGTGCCAAATGCAACGTCGCGAAGGTGCCCGAAAACCGCCTCTCGTGCTACCACTGCACCGAGAACGACGATTGTCAGGATGAGATTAAAAACGTTTGCCCCGGCTACTCGCCCACGGATCAGTGCTACTTCATGTTCGACGATCAAAAGGACATCGTTAGCATGGGCTGCCGCAGTGAGCTCAGCCCGGAATCGGTGGTCGAGCAGATTTCCGCCCAAAAGCTCGTTCTCTGCGACGGCGCTGACTGCAACCACTTCGATAACTTCCCTCTGCCGACAAAGTGCAACAAGTGCGATTCCCAAACCGACCCGGACTGCCTCGACAGGCCCGCCAGTGTGGAGAAGGACACCGTGTGCAGCTTCCCCTATCCCCAGTGCTACACCAAGGTTTCGGACTCAAATGGTAAGTTTATCGAGACTGCCATCCGGAGTGTGGTTGCTGACGTAGTTTTTTCTCCAGCTGGAGTCACGGTGCGAGGCTGCCTGAACGAACTACCGCCGGAGGAGTTCTACGAGTGTCTCATGAACGGCAACAAGAACTGCAAGTCCTGCAGCGGAGCGCAGTGCAACGAGGACGTAAGTTCAAGCATGACTAGCGCGGAGGTCCCCATTTGACAACCTTCTCGCTTTCCACAGATCGTCCCGTCGGACCGCATCCAGTGCCAACGATGCAACTCAGAAGACGACAGCCGCTGTCACACGATCCCATCGGCCGAGAGCCTGTGCCCACTTTACTCGAAGGACGAGACGTGCGTCTCCACCTACAAGAAGGGCGTCACAACCCGCGGATGCGGCTCGGAAATCTCGTGTGATCCCAGCAACGACAAGAGCTGCAAGATCTGCTCAGGGGCCGGCTGCAACACGCACAACGTGAGGCGGGCTTCCGAGGAGTCTTACGGAATCTTCCAGAGCCTTCCGCTGAGCTGCTACACTTGCGCTGGAGCCGAGTGCGCCCAATCCGCGGGCGAGGTGAAGGTGTGCGAAGGAAACGCCCAACAAGACTGTGTGACAATATTCAACGCCGCTGGACAAGTGGTCAGCCGAGGATGCGAAGATTCCATCGAAGCCACCCACTTGTCTACGTGCGCAGCCAATCCAGAGCTCTGCTTCAACTGCAAGTCAAACGAGTGCAACACCGTGTCCGAGGCGTCGGCCTTCGTCGAATGCATCTACTGCGACTCTGCCAACGACCCCGACTGCGTGCAGGACCTGACCAAGATCCCGACCACCCGAAAGTGCACCAAAGGCTGCCTGACTGCCCTGTACCCACGAAGCGACGACCCCGCCGTCAAGCAGTTGATCCGCTCCTGTGTGGAGGATCTGGAGGCGGCTGATGTGGACACCTGCGGCAGCGACGCCGACTGCGTCAAGTGCGAGGGCGCGAAGTGCAACGCGCTAGCCCTTCCGGAGACCCGCCTCTCGTGCCACTTCTGCGAAGGAGACGACTGCGAGCTGGTCTCGCCAAAGCAGTGCCCAACATACGCCGAGTCCGACAAGTGCTTCATGCTCTTCGACGAGACCAAAACCGTGGTCCGCATGGGCTGCAAGAGCGAGCTCACCGCAGCCGAAGTGAGGGAGCACATCAAGCTGCTGCTCATTTGCGACGGCGACAACTGCAACAGCTACGAAAACCTGCCACGTGACAACGTCTGCGCCGTCTGCGATTCATCAAGCGAAGAAGCTTGCGCCACTAAGCCCGAGAGCAGCCTGGCATTGACTCAGTGCGCCGCCTTGCCGCACAAGCAGTGCTACTCGCGTGTGACAGCCGGTAAGTAGACCCTCCTTGGTGCCCGAACCAGCCTAGTCATCCCCATCTCCTCCTAGATGGAACAACCGCGAGAGGTTGCCTGCAATCGCTGCCGGTTGACGACCTGATCGCCTGCCTGGACGGAGTTTCCTGCGAGATCTGCACCGGAGCCGAATGCAACAAGAAGGTAAGTTGAAACAGTCCCCATTTTGCGCGTGGACCCTACTCACGCCACACTCGCTTTAGATGTTCCCAGCCGACCGCGCCATCTGCCACCGCTGCTCCTCGCTGGACAGCGACCAATGCGAGTCACTCCCCGACGCAGCCAGCGCGTGCCCTCTCTACGTAGAGGGCGACACTTGCGTGACCAAGGCCATGAACGGCATCACCAGCCGCGGCTGTGGCTCCGAACTCAGTTGCGACGCCCTCGGCAGGAAAAACTGCCGCGAGTGCATCGATTCCGCCTGCAACACCGTCGACCTCGTCGGCGAAGACGTTGGAGCGCCAGGCCTCTGGCAGGGCCTACCACTGACCTGCTACGTCTGCGATGGAGAGACCTGTGCGACGTCAAATGGCAAGCTGTGGGCCTGCGAAACGAATCCCCAGCAGACGTGCACCACCGTATTCAGCCAAGAGGACACGGTCGTGGCTCGTGGCTGCAGCGACAGCGTGGAGGTCAGCTACGCCGAGCACTGCAACGCCAACCCCGGCCTCTGCTTCGAGTGCAAGTCTTCCGGATGCAACACCGCCCGTCGGACGTCGGACTACGTCGACTGTGTCTTCTGCGACGCCAAGACGAACGCCAACTGCACGCTGAACGTGGCCGACGTCGGCCGCACCCGCAAGTGCCACAAGGCCTGCATGACCGCCCTGTACCCGCGAACATCGGACGCCAACCCCTCCTACGACCTGGTGAGGTCTTGCCTGGATGACAAGGACCTGGACGACCGCGAAAGTTGCGAAGCCGATCCGCTGTGCAAAAACTGCTCAGAGGAGGGCTGCAACACCGATCTGATTCCACAGGTCCGACTCAGCTGCTTCCAGTGCTCCGGCGACGAGTGCCAGTTGCCGACCGCCAGCCCCTGCCTCTCCTACGCCGAGGACGATCAGTGCTACGCGCTGTTCGACGAGACGAACAGCTTCACCGAACTGGGATGCAGGAGCGCCTACGACCCGCAGGACATCACCGCCCTGCTGCTGCTCCGCAAGCTGCACCTCTGCAGCGGTGACAACTGCAACGACATCGAAAAGCTGCCCGTCAACAATCCCTGTCACATCTGCAGCTCGCGCACAGACCCCCTCTGCGCGGCGAACCCCCCCGGCCTATCCTCGAACTCGACCTGCCGACGACTCCCCATAACCGACTGCTACACACGAATCCTTGATGGTAAGGCTAAAGCGGTGTCTCCGACCGGCACTCATCCCACTCTCTCTCTTACAGATGGACACACGGAGCGCGGTTGCCTGTCGAGCCTCGAGGCGGACGACTTCCTGGACTGCTACTACGGCAAGAGCGACAAGTGCGCCACCTGTCCGTCGGGTTACTGCAACAATAAGGTATACCCACTTCCCAACCCGCCTCTCCGCCCCGTTGCTCACCTATTCTCTCCCTCTTCCAGATCTTCCCAGAGGACCGCCTGTCCTGCTACACCTGCGACTCCTCAGTCGATCCCAGCTGCGAGCGGAAGCCACAGAAGGCGGGTGTGTGCCTCAAGTACGCGCCCGACCAGCAGTGCGTGGCCACCGTGAAGGACGGCATCACGTACCGCGGCTGCAGCGAGCAACTCTCGTGCGACCAGCTCTGCGAGACCTGCAACACCACCAACTGCAACGACATCAACATGGTCAAGCAGCAGGACGCCAACCCGGGCGTGTGGCAGGAGCTGCCGCTCAACTGCTACTGGTGCTCCGGCGACGCCTGCAAGACGTCCATAGGCGGGCTCAACTACTGCTCAGGAAACACCACTCAGCACTGCCAGACGGTCTTCGGAGCGGACGGCTCTGTCCTCCGTCGCGGGTGCAGTGACACCGTGGAGGCGGAATACGGCGACTACTGCGACGCGTCTAGCGCGAACTGCTTCAACTGCAACTCGAACGGCTGCAACAACGCGGCCAGCCTGGACAACTACATCGACTGCGTCTACTGTGACGCCAGCCTGAACGAGAACTGCGCCCTCGACGTTTCCGCCATCCGCACGACTCGCCGCTGCAACAAGCAGTGCATGGTGGCCCTGCGTCCGCGCAGTGCCAACCAGAGCAGTGTCTTCGAACTGGTGCGCTCGTGCCTGGACGACAAGGACCTCGACGACCGCGACCTCTGCGGCAGCGACGGCTCCAAGTGCGCCAGCTGCTCGTCGGCGAAGTGCAACGTTGACGACATCGTCGAGGACCGCCTGCAGTGTCTCACGTGCGTGGGCGAAGACTGCGAGGATCCGAAGCCGGCGACTTGCGTGGCCTTCGAGGAGACCAGGTCCTGCTTCATTGTGCTCGACGGCGAGAACAGCGTCAGCCGCATGGGCTGCTTGAGCGAGCTCACCGACGTCGAGCTGACCAGCCACCTGCCGAAGCTGATCTCCTGCTCCGGCAACAACTGCAACGACTTCTCGATCATCCCCCAGGCGCAGATGTGCGCCGTGTGCGACTCCTCCTCGGATGTGCGCTGCGCAACCAACCCCTCGGCCAACCCGAACGTGAAGCGCTGCTCCAGTCTGCCCAGGGTCGACTGCTACTCCCGCGTCAAGCCTGGTGAGTGATGACCGGCCCGCCGCCGATGGCGCTCTAGATCAGCACGTGACAACCCTTTTTCTTCCTCTCCCCAGATGGACGCACGGCCCGAGGATGCCTCTCGGACCTGGCGAAAGATGTGCAGCTCGCCTGCCTGACCGGCAACGCCAACTGCTCGCTCTGCCTGGGCGATGGATGCAATAATCAGGTAAGACCGGCAAACGTCCCTCCAGAGCACTCGCACTGACCACTCCATTTCAGATCTTCCCAGCGGACCGCTTGACATGTCACAAGTGCAACTCGCAGGACGACCCTAGCTGCCAGGACGCGCCAAACGCTTCGGTCGTCTGCCCGATATACTCGCCCTCGGAGATTTGCAGCTCGAAGATCGTCAGCGACGTCACCTACAGGGGCTGCGGCGACGACTTCACCTGCGACGACACCGACAAGCAGAAGTGCAAGCTCTGCAACACGAACAACTGCAACCGCGCAAACCTGTACCAGAACATCATCGGCTACCCCGGCACCTGGCAGACTCCGCCGATATCCTGTCACACGTGCTTCCGCCAGGAGTGCATGTCCAACAACATCGTGCTGAAGCAGTGCTCCAAAAGCAACCTGCAGCAGAACTGCGTGACAGTCTTCAACATGATGGGCAGGGCGGTGCAGCGCGGCTGCAGCGACGACGTCTACTCCGGCTTCTTCGACCACCACTGCGACAACCACCCCGACCTGTGCAAGTTCTGCAAATCATCCGGCTGCAACGACGCCGTGAGTATGGACGAATACGTCGACTGCCTGTTCTGCGATTCGAAGACAAACGCTGACTGCGTCCTGCATCCGGAGGGGGTTGCCAAGACGAGGAAGTGCAGACAGTGCATGACGGCGCTCTACCCGGCCAGCAACGACACCAATCCCGGCTACCTGCTGACGCGCTCGTGCGCCGACGACAAGGAGGCAGACGATCGCCTAGAGTGCGAGAGCGGAAACGACGACAAGTGCAAGATCTGCGACGAGCCCAACTGCAACACGGATCTGATCCCGGCCGAGCGCTTCAAGTGCTACCAGTGCCAGGGCGAGGAATGCGAGGACGCCAAGGCGGCCGAGTGCCCGGTCTACAAGGAGAACGATCGCTGCTACCTCTTGTTCGGCAATGGCAACGACAACACCGTCATCCGGATGGGCTGCGCGAGCGACTTCACCGAGGCCGGCTTGGCGGCGAACCGCAAGAAGATGCTCCTCTGCGACGGCGAGCTCTGCAACACCTACGACAAGATTCCCGTCTCCAGGCGGTGCCTGGTGTGCGACTCCGCCACGGACCCCCTGTGCGCCACGAAGCCGAACGCCTTGATGAACTTCACGGCCTGCACGGACTACCCGTACACGCAGTGCTACACCAGGATCGAGGGTAAGTCGGCGACTAGCACCTAGCACACGCAGCACCTTCACTCAATCACGGTTTTTCCCCCTCCTTCCCAGATGGACACACGAAGCGCGGCTGCCTGTCGGAGAACACAGTCGAGGCGATCGACACATGCCTGGAGCAGGGCGACAGTGCCAAGTGCAACGTCTGCGACGCCGAGAACTGCAACATTGCGGTAAGCAACCGACCCTTCCCTGCGGCTCCTGTGCTCACGTTCAGTTCGCTCCCTCTTCCAGATGTACCCAGCTGACCGACGCTCGTGCCACCGCTGCTCATCGACCGACGACACCGGCTGCCAGGGCAACCCGAAGGCCGCGAGCGTGTGCCCGATTTACCAGGATGACGACGAGTGCCTCGTCCAATTGTCAGGCGAGACGACGAAGCGCGGCTGCCTCAGCGACTTCAGCTGCGACACCTCCGACCGCGAAACCTGCCGCTCATGCCCCAACAACAACTGCAACGTGTTCGACCTCCTCTCAGTGTCCGTCGGCAAGCCGGGCCAATGGCAAGACCTGCCGCTGGCCTGCCACGAGTGCAGCCACGCCGAGTGCCAAAAGCCCCTGGGCACCCCGGTCTCGTGCAAGAACAACAACCTCCAGAACTGCATGACCGTGTTCGACGAGCACGGCATTGTGCTCCGACGCGGCTGCAGTGACGTGCTCTTCGCCGAGTACGGCGACTGGTGCGACGCCAGCTCGGAGAGCTGCCAACAGTGCAAGTCCTCGGGCTGCAACACCGCGCAGAGCCTCGACGAGTACGTCGACTGCGTGTTCTGCGACAGCGCCACGAACGAGAACTGCGTGCTGAACCCCGCTGCCGGCCTGAGGACCCGCAAGTGCAAGCAGCACTGCATGGCGGCCCTCTACCCGAAGACCTCAGAGGACGACCCGGCCTACGAGCTGACGCGGTCGTGCCTGGACGACAAGGAGCCCGACGACAGGGACCCTTGCGCCGCTGGCGACGACACCAACTGCAAGGCCTGCACCGGGGACAGCTGCAACAACTTCGCGTTCCCCGCGGAGCGCCACCAGTGCTGGACCTGCAAGGGCGCGGGCTGTGAACTCGCCGAGGTCCAAGACTGCGTCTCGTACCACCCCGAGGATCAGTGCTACGTGCTGTTCGACAACAGCAGCTCCATCGTGGCGATGGGCTGCCGCAGCGAAATGGACCGCGACGCCGTGACGAACCTCGTGGCGAGCAAGAGCCTCATCCTGTGCGACGGCAAGAACTGCAACACCTACGACAGCATTCCCCAGTCGCAGTCGTGCGTGGTCTGCCACTCGGCGAGCGACCCGCGCTGCGCTACCAACCCGAACCTGATCCCGAACGCAAAGAGCTGCTCCCAGATCCCCTACACCGGCTGCTTCACGCGGATCGACGAGAGTAAGTGTGCTATCTAGCCCACCAGATGGCGCCATTTTCTAATTCCCCACTCTACCCACAGATGGCCACACAGAGCGCGGCTGCCAAGCCGACCTGGCCAACGACAACTTCTACGCGTGCCTAACGGGCTCCGATCCCAAGTGCGGCACGTGCGCCGGCTCCAAGTGCAACGCTGCCGTCTACCCCGCCAACCGACTGAGGTGCCACCGCTGCAACTCGACCGCGGACGCCAGTTGCGCCCAGTCGCCGGCCAGCAACATGATCTGCCCGGTCATGCTGGACGACGAGGCGTGCGTGGCATCCTACCGAGACGGCGTGACGCTGCGCGGATGCTCCTACGAGCTGGGCTGCGATGCGTCCAACAAGAAGCTGTGCCGCGTCTGCTCGGGGGCCGGCTGCAACAGCCACAACCTGGAGCACGTAGCGAAGGACGGCGAGCCAGGCAAGTGGCAGGACCTGCCCATCAGCTGCCACACCTGCGAAGGAGCCGGCTGTGTCGGCTCGCTCGGTCCAGTGGAGACATGCGCCAACAACAACGCCCAAAACTGCATGACGGTCTTCGACGCCGCCGGCGTGGTAGTCCAGCGTGGCTGCAGCGACCCCGTGATGGAGGCCAAGGAGTCCTGGTGCGAGCAGAACCTCGACAAATGCTACCGCTGCAACTCGAACGAGTGCAACAAGGCCGAGAGCCTCGGCGACTACGTTGAGTGCGTGGCCTGCGACACGGCCATCGATGGCGGCTGCGTCAAGGACCCCCTGTCGCAGAAGATCTCCCGCAAGTGTTACCAGTCGTGCATGACTGCGCTATACCCACGGACGACCGAGGAAGACCCGGCCTACGCGACGACCCGAACCTGCCTGGACGATAAGGAACCCGCCGATCGCGAGGTCTGCAAATCGGGAGCGGACAAGCTGTGCAGTGCCTGCACCGAGGACTCGTGCAACGTTGAAGAGCTGCCCGAGGATCGGCGCAGCTGTTACCAGTGCTCCGGCGACGGATGCCAACTGCCGGAGGCACAATCGTGCCCCAGCTACAGACCCAACGACCAGTGCTTCATCATGTTCGACGACACCATGTCCGTGGTCGAGATGGGCTGCAAGAGCGACCTCACGAACGCCCAGGCGGTCAGTCTGATCAAAACGAAAAAACTGTACCTCTGTGACGACGATAACTGCAACGGCTTCGAGTCGGTGCCACAGAGCCAGTCGTGCGCTTTGTGCAACTCACGAACGGACCCCAGCTGCGCCGTGAACCCGCTGGCAATCACCAGTGGTACAACCTGCAGACGCCTCCCCTACACCCAGTGCTACTCCAGAGTTCTCAGCGGTAAGTAACTGAGCTTCTTTCCCTTCTACTCATTTTTTGACCCCCGCCCCTCTCCCTCTTTATCAGACGGCGCCACTGAAAGGGGATGCCTCTCGAGCCTGGACAGCGAAGAGTTCTACGACTGCCTCACGGAGGAGTCCGGCACGTGCAAGCCCTGCGTGGGCAGCAACTGCAACAAGCAGGTCTTCCCCGAGGACCGGCTGTCTTGCCACATCTGCGACTCCGGCGACGACGAGAAGTGCGAGTCCGAACCAGACAGCGTCGGCATTTGCCCGCTATACGACTCCGAGGACAAGTGCGTCACGTCGTACGTCAGCGGCAAGACCACCCGTGGCTGCAGGAGCTCCACCGAGTGTGACGCGTCCAGCAGGAAGTCATGCAGAGCGTGCTCAACGCCTGGCTGCAACACCATCGACCTGGCCAGCGTGTGGGACGACAACTTCGGCAAGTGGCAGGACCTGCCACTATCCTGCCACGAGTGTGAGGGCGCCGCCTGCCAGAGTGGACTAGGCGAGGCCGTCTCTTGCGCCTTCAACAACGAACAGGACTGCTCGACCATCTTCAACACCGACGGCGTGGTCGTGCGTCGCGGATGCAGCGACCAGGTCGAGGATGAATTCGAGGACCACTGCATCGCCAACCCCGGACTGTGCTTCAACTGCAAGTCGAACGAGTGCAACACCGCGACCGCCACCACTGAGTTCACTCAGTGCCACTACTGCGACTCGAACAAGGACACGAACTGCGTGACCAACCCACTCACGTCGACGTTCAAGAGCCGCCAGTGCCAGGGCGGCTGCATGGTGGCCCTGTACGAGTCAATTCCCGGATCCAGTCCAACCTACGACCTGATAAGGACCTGCCTGAACGACAAGGAAGTGGCCGACCAGCAGACCTGTTCAGCCGGCAAGGATGCCTTCTGTAAGGCATGCCCCGGCGACGGATGCAACACTGACAACGTGCCCGACGACCGCCTCAGCTGCTACACGTGCTCCGGCGACGGCTGCGAGATTCCCGAGTCCAGCGTGTGCCCGCTCTACAAGGAGAACGACCAGTGCTTCGTGAGGTTCGACGAGACCAACAGCATCGAACAAATGGGCTGCCTGAGCGAGTTCCGCAGCCAGCAGATCGAGGACATCATCAAGACGAAGCGCGTGTTCATCTGCGACGGCGAGAACTGCAACCACCTGGACAACCTGCCGTCACCGAAGGCTTGTACCGTCTGCGACTCGGCCAACGACGTCAACTGCGCCATCAACCCGGCGCTGGTAGGAACCGTGAACACCTGCTACGCCATGCCCTACACCGACTGCTACACCAAGATCACCCCAAGTAAGTTGGAGACGGAGCGGATGCTCCAGCCCTTCCCCCCAACAGACTAACGGACATTCTTTCTCTCCCTATCTTCCAGCTGGCACAACCCGCAGAGGATGCCTCATGGACCTGGAATCCAACGACTTTGTCAAGTGCGTCCTGTCAGGAGGCGAGGACTGCTCGATATGCTCGAGCAGCGGCTGCAACAGAGAGGTAGGCACTCCACGCGCGTCCAACCAACCGCCATTTCTAACCCCCTTCCCCACACACAGATCTTCCCAGAGTCCCGCCTGCGCTGCCAGACCTGCAGCTCGGAGTCGGAACTCGAGTGTGAGTCGATGCCAACGTCCCTAGCTGTGTGCCCGATTCTCAAATCCAGCGAACGGTGCGTCACCGCCATCGACGGGAACTACACCGTGCGTGGCTGCAGCTCCCAGCTGCTGTGCGACGCCAACGACAGGACCACATGTCGCCGCTGCGAAGCCCACGGCTGCAACACCATCGACCTGGCTAACCGTTTCGACGACAAGAACCACGGCATGTGGCAGGACCTGCCACTGAGGTGCCACAACTGCGCCGGCGAACACTGTCTGACCTCCCTCGGCCCAGCACAGTCGTGCACGGGCGGCAACGAACAGGACTGCGTGACCGTCTTCGACACCGACAACGACGATGTGGTCATCCGCAGAGGATGCCAGTACGACGTTGAAGATGACCTCGACCTGCACTGTCGGGCCAACCCGGACAGGTGCCTGGTCTGCAAGTCAAACGAATGCAACGACGCCTGGAGCCTGAACGAGTTCGTCGAGTGCATAGCTTGCAACTCCGAGACCGACGCCGACTGCGCGTCCAACCCCACCAAGGCGGACTTCCCCACACGCAAGTGCCAGAAGGGCTGCATGGCCGCCAGCTACACAGCCGGCAACGGCACCACTCAAATCATCCGAACCTGCCTCGACGACAAAGAGCTGCAATCGCAGTACGCCTGCCGATTGGACAAACCAGGAACAGGCTGCGCCAGCTGCTTCGGTGACAACTGCAACAACTTCAACTACCCCAAGGACCGCCTGTCCTGCCACGTCTGCGAGGGCGACAACTGCGGTACCCTGTCGACCGAATACTGCGCCGCCTACGTCGAGGGAGACACATGCTTCGCCAAGTACGAGGGCGGAGTGGTCAACCTCGCCGGATGCACCAGCTCGGTGGACGACTCCGTCATGGAGGGCTGGAAGAAGGAGAACAAGATCTACTCTTGCAAGTCCGACGACTGTAACGCTCCGTCCGCGCTGCCCGCTTCACAGAACTGCGTCTCTTGCGACTCCAGCAAGGCCAAGGAGTGCGCCACCGATCCAAGCTCTGTCACAACGCTGGCACTCTGCAGCGCACCTGTCAACTCGTGCTTCACGAACATCACCAACGGTGTGACGTATCGTGGCTGCCTGCAGTCACTGTACCTCGACCAGCAGACCGCCTGCAACGCCGCCGATTCCAGTCTATGCGAGTCCTGCAACGGCGAGAAATGTAATTCAGATGTAAGCTCACGCATTCCGTTGTTTTCCGACATTTTGTGAACTTTTTTCTTGACACTTCCAGGTCTACCCAAGTGACAGACGTCGCTGTCACATCTGCACGTCAGGCGAAGAGGAGAAATGCAAAACCGATCCAGGCGCGACACCCGTGTCGATTTGTCCCACATACCAGGCGAACAATATGTGTGTTGTCAAAATAGAAAAGGGCCTATTGGAGCGCGGCTGCTCATCCGATCTGTCATGTGATGTCAGCGACAGTAAGCGCTGTCGGGTATGCGGCAGCGATGGATGCAACATCGATCTACTGAGCGACGGGGCACACACGTTGCTTGCTAACAAATATCTGCTGGCATTGCTTGTGGCAATCATCAGCTTGATTACCCTGCGCAGCAATTAACGTTGACAGCTGACAACTTGGCGGTTGAACATCTGCTCTGGTTAGCTATCATTGTATATTATCATACAATTAATATGTAATAGTGTAGTTCATAAGTAATGTAGACAAGGCTTAAACAAACGTACTATTTAATAAAAACGAACACGAAGTTTAGTAATGATTTATAAAATTTAATTGTGGAATTTGTTTTTTTTTCGCACCACTGTCATGGTTTGGCTTGTGCCGACAAGTAAGAGACTAGTGGTCGTAGCGCTGTAAAAGATTGACTAGGCAAGCGTTGAGGTAAGTAATCGAACGAATACAAAGTAATGAAGCACTAATCTCACTTTCGTTAAGTTTCGTTAACTTTTTTCAACTACTTGGGAGCACCCCAGTGATGCAACTGTGAACGTCAGTTTAAATAAGCAGTCCCTTCAGTTTCGTTAAGTTTCGTTCAGTTCTTCCTTGTTGTAATAAATAAATGACGGTGTGATTTTTAGCTATTCTCAGAAGGAATTACGAGTATTTTAAGGTCGAACGATGATTCTGATAACTTTTTCCTGCGATCCTGACATAAGCGTAAGCTGTCAAGGTAAAGAATTGATGTGATTAAAATCCATCGTCACTAGGCCTCAATTATACTGAAATGCAATTGATTTCGCATGAAAATACCTTTCAACCTCACCTCAAATGAGTCACTCAACAGACAATCAAATCCGATCACACGGAATGTCTAAAGTAGTCTAAGGCTGCACAGACACAATGATCAGGTGCAAAAAACAACGCGTCAATGAACACAAAAACCGGTGCTCTCAAGACCGACTTGGCATAAGACATTGAAAATACTTAATAACTAGCTCCGCGAATGTAGATCACCTGCAACGCATTTATGCACAAAACCACACGTTAGAAATGCTTCATTTGAATGCGAACTTACCCTGTGGGGATATGCCAGATGCCAAGTTACGTTAAACTTCGATCCCGCCGGAATTGACGTCCGAATAGAGCCTGAAATGAAAGAAGAAGAAAAAAAAACGATCAAAATCCGTCAAATGCAAAAACATTCTCTTCCGCTGCCGTTACTCGACCCAAAACTAGATCAAACATAATTGAAACGACTTCCAGTGGACCAGTGCATCTCGCCTCTCGATCTCTAATTCCCCAAGATCCGATTTATCTGATTTTAATATCAACCTCAGCTGCGAGTACGAGATGTAGCTACATACACGAACATGTGCATAGACACATTCTGAGCGGCCGCAGTGGACGCCTATTTCTCCGCTGAAACAGATACACGAAAACCGGATTCGCATGGGGTAATTCAAAACCTGGTAAGTTGATCATTGATCTTGAAATCCAGTCGAAGATTTGCCTTTAGTCGGTCACATACTCGTGGCGGCTGCCTAGAACTGCAGCTAACGCCTCGAATCAAAACAACGGTGGATGGGTGTGCTCTGTCATGCGTCACACCGCAGCGCTGTCACACAACGGATCGAAGCATCGGATAACAGAGACGAGTTCACCAACACCATACCTAACTGTTCGATAATTGGAATCTCAAACGGGGAGTGGTATGCGAGAGAGTTCCGTACATTTTTGACTAGATGATGACATCTGTCAACTGTCACCTGTCCAACTGACATTTCCACCTACTTTCATCCGATCCGATGGTAATTGTTACGGAATAACCGACGACGACGACACAGAACAACATCCCATCCGGTTTTTGGTCACAGGAACACATCGGAATTCGCAAACAGGGGGGAACAACAACAACAAAAAAAATTGGCAACTAGTTTATGAGCTGTGTGATGCACTGAAAAGTGAAAGCTTTTCACTTGACTTGATCAAGCCATGTACGGCCACCGAACACCGCCGGACAGATATGGCCAGCAAATAACTCAACTCAGGAGGAGAGACCACGACACGAAGTCCACGCGATGGGATTGCAAGACACGCATCGCGGCACCTACTCGTTGGTAGGTTCGCCGAACACGTTTCGCGCGATGTGCACTTTATTTTTGCATGACAGTGTAACTGTGCAATTAATAACAACAAAAATTCCAGTTTGCGATGTGCGCAGGCCCCAAGTTGTGGGGATTTTCCTCTTCGAGTTCGGGATGTGATCCGATGGGCTGATCATCTTCCCAATTAAAGTTTTATAGAGGAGGAGGCTTTTTGTCTTTATCTTGGCATGTTTTTTCGGTTTTGTGCGATTATAACTGCAATTATGCGAGGTTGGTATGCCCCGACCAATTTGGGCGGATTTGGAGAAATGGAAAGTTGCTGCTGCCTCAGGCAGAGTTTAAGGACTGAAGCTGATGAAGAAGTGGTGGCAGGTCTTGGGGAATTGCGGTGGGCTAAGTCAGGAATGAGACAGGGTGTTTGACGAGATAGACGGAATAAGAAATCTCCATCATTGATCTGGAGGAGAACGATCAACGCCCTTGATCATTCGCTTATTTTGTTGTCTTTTAAAGCGCTTAGGTGTCGGAGATATGGTTTGAAGAATCCTGCAATCTGATCGGGTGTTGAAAGGGGCAACCACATCAGAAGTTTGGCACAAGACTCGAAGGCACGTACCCTCTTCACACTGGAAACTGCTTCTAGTGCGCAGATCGCGGCAAGAATTCGAGGTTTGTTAAGGTTCGCCGACACTTGTTTGTCAAACATCAACCAATCATCGTAGGGAAATGTTCATGGTTGAGGTTCGATGTAATACTAGGGACATCAGTTTGAAAGATATCCATGAACCGCACTGCCCCCATCGAATAGGTCGTACAAAATTTATATTGAGCTGCTCACTATAGACGATGCTGGACAAGAAAGCCGCTTCCTGACCTGACTGATGTTTCGGCAGCAATAGCCAAAGTGAATCCAACATAGGTGCTGGAGCCAATGGATTGCCAGGCGAACTTTGAAAAGCAGCAGGCCATGTTTTGGCAGGATACACCATGGTATCTTGGAATCGTTTGTCCGTTCCTAAAGAAAGGAAGCATATTAGAGAGAGATAAGTCTTCTGAACACAGCATATAAGATCTTTTCTACCGTCTTGTGTAGGCGCCTTGAACCAAACGTCAACAGACAGATTAATTAATATTAGTGTGGGCTTAGGCCAGCGACAACCATCATTGACCAAATATTACCATTCGGCTAGATTTTGGAAAAGGCCCATGAGTTTCAAGTTGGTACCAACCATCTATTTGTTGATTTTAAGACCACGTTTTACAGTATATATAGAGACCAGATATACAGAGCACTTTCTAGCTTGGGCATTCCTACAAAACTAATCCGTGTGTGCAGGAGAACGATGGAGTGCGCACATTGCTTCATCTGGATCTCTTAACATGTCCAAAAAGGCTTTGACAAGTCATGCGACTCTAAATAATTCTCAAGAGATCGTGCGTAACGCAGACGTCAACATCAAAGTCATGCATCTTTTCTCATACATAAGAACATAACGAGCTGGCAGTGAAGCATTTGCGAGAAGGGCGCGGCTAAGTTGAGTTTTGAGAACAAAGTGCTTGCTATCTACAAAAAAGGTGCATCAATACCGACATCTTGGACGAAGACTCACAATACACAGATACAAATTCGATGTAGTCAATTTTTTTGCCTATCTAAGCTCTGCCATAAACTCCGGAAATTATAACACCGCTAAGATAAGGGGACGAATAAACCATTCCAATCGCTGTGTTTTTGGGCTTAGGCGCATTTGAAACATAAAGCCTTGTCTCGGAGAACCAGTCTGTCTTTGAACAATACCTTATATACCTAGATAGTACCTGTCCTGCTGCATGGCGCAGAAGCATGGATAATGTCAAATAAGAGCAAAGAGATTAGTAGTCGCTTTGAGAGATCCTTGAATTATATTCCATTTGCTAAGGAGCTTATAGGAAAAGATTGAACAACGTTGTCATATATCAAATGAATATTGTCTCGACCCAGATGGATCGGAAAGCCTTCGAGGCCAATCCTAAGGAACAACGCGGTACAGGAAGACATCGCCTCCTATGGCGTTACTAGCTGGAAAATGCCTTAATTAATCGAGTGTAGGAAACTGGAGGCGACTAGCCCAAGACCGTGCCGTTTGGAGAGGGGGATAGAGGAGGCATGTTGCCTGAGGCCCAGGTCCACACCGAACTGTAGCGCCAGCTAAGAAGTAGCAGAACTGGTCACACTACGAAAATCAACAGCGGATTATATTGGAATGTTAATGGTTGAGGTTCGTTTACATTTCGTTCTTCAGCGTCAACTATAAGCAGCAGAAGTGTTCTCCTTTGCTGATTTTTCCATATCGTTGTACACACATCCAGCTGCCGATGAATGTGAGTCATGCCTCTATTGTTCTAGTACAATTGAGTGACACACATCCTGTTGACAACCGGTCATTATCAAAGTTCCTCATAAAAATCACTATCAACCGAGATAGGGTCCGCGTTTTCTTTCGTGGAAAGTTCTTTCCCCTTTTGAAAATTTACCTGACTCACACCTGACGAGCTACTTGACACCCTTACCGCTAATCGTCACATCTTCATAGCTTACGTACTTTGGTAAATAAAGTGCGCAGAAAAGTAAGAAAAAAAAGGGTAAATCACTTGGTCAACTCGGTTTCTGTGGACTAAATGAATCACAATCGGATTTGTGCAGCGATAAGATTGTCAATTTCAAGTGGAAGACGTGAAAAATTATATCACTCCGTCCAGCGGATATCTTTCTGCTTCTTTGCTGATTCAATTGATGAAGTGGCCCATTATCTGATTTTGTTTGAGTAGCTTTTTCAAGACTTTGACCGCCTTTGAAATTGATTGAACAGAATTGCGCGATGGCAATGGTTTGAAATGACGTTTAAGCATGTTTGCATAATTACACAGAATCTCTTTACTGTCTTTAAGGTCTGAATCCGGACCCCTATGTCAGCCTAAAATCGAATTCTAATGCAAAACAACTCGACAACGTCAAAACTGAACTGAGGAGCATTCTGGGCCAAATCGCGCCAAATATTCGCGAAAGACGTTAACAACGGCGCCGTGGCTTAGTTGGTTAAAGCGCCTGTCTAGTAAACAGGAGATCGTGAGTTCGAATCTCGCCGGGGCCTTGCGGACATAGATTTGTGCGCAACATTTTTTTGTGTCCATAAATCGATATTTTTTTCTGGAAACGACATGTGGGATGGGCGCGCCCGGTGGGTCAACGTAATTTTATGCTGTCGTATATTTTTAACAGCTCTGAAAGAATACTTCATTTAATCGTATGCAGTCCCATTGGAGAAGAAGGTGAAGGGGATTTTTTTTATGGCCTGACATGAGGCATGAGACACAAGAATGAATAAAATTGTCGGTCTGTCGGGGATTACGTCGTAAAAGTCGTTTTTGTTAATTCAGTGACACATGAACAGGTGAAGTGCTTAGCAGAATCTACGAGTACTTGTCGAAGATGATGTTCAACATGTTTTCAGATCTATAAGCAGTCATATATAGGAGTGGATATTGGTGAACTTTAAATTGAAAATGTAGGTAAATCTCACCTTATCTGGCAGTACCTTTACTATCTCCCACGATGAGTGCTATATGAGGGAAACCACTGATGGCCGACATTTTCAAAATGATAACAAAATGGAGATTTGAAGACGATAGTGACTATGGCCAACAGACGGACATGAAGAAATTGTAATTATTCCAGTTCTGAGTGCTGAACACTGAGAAGTTAAAAAAAACATGTGAAGAACACACCGCCACACACAGTCGTCATTTATTATATGACATTCTCCACGAAGGCCCCGGCGAGATTCGAACTCACGATCTCCTGTTTACTAGACAGGCGCTTTAACCAACTAAGCCACGGCGCCGATATTTAGGCCTAAACACTACCATTTCTAGAGCTGCCAGCCTTAACAAGTACTGATGATTCAAAAGTGGAGTCTGTTAGATAGGAATACCTGGTGGGCTTTCTTTGTGGTTAGCAGATGATGGGCATGACTGAAGTAGCACAAAATAGTTGGAGGGAATCTAGGAACAGGTCTCTCTGGAAGTTCTCGAAGGAATTGATTCAATGACAAGATTAATGTCGATAACTTCTCCTATCGGGCAAAAATCCGGCTATAACTTAACACTCAACTTAACACAACTCGTGCACTCGAATTGAGTGCAAAAACAAGAAAGTTTGTATATGAAAATTATTAACGACCTGTCTACAAGGGACATACGACGAATTCACTTGAGATGTCCGCATTCCAGCAATACACAAAGTGCAACGAGAGCTTCGATGAGCTGGTTGGTTGCTTGGCACTGTTTTAGTTTTAAATATGTAGTAGAAAGACTTTTAGTGTAGTTTTAAGGTTCCGCTCATTAAATTTTTAAGTAATGTTGAATTTATACTATAGTTGTGGTTAATGGAAAGCAAAGGATTAGTTGACTTGGTTTTGTGGAATAAATGCAACAGTTTTTTTTTCCTTTTTGCGCCTTCACATTCCCCAATCTGGTGTACCGTAGCACATTACAGAGCTTATTGCTGAATCGAATTCTTCTGGTTCCACCCTAGAATTGATCATAACGATTGACAATATTAAGTTCATGTCCTCTTCTTTCCACTTCCGGTCCTTGGCTATACCATCTGCAAAATTGTAGCACTGTGACTCTTATACTCCTGCTTGTAGCTAGCTTGCAATAGCCATCTCTTGGTGGAACGTAGTATTGAAGGAACTGCTACTGAACACAAGAAAGGACTGGGTACATTTTCATTGTCGGTGAAATGGCCTGGGACACACACAAAACGAACCGAACCCAGTCCTCTTCAGAAGGAAGTATACAATTCATTACTTCGACCCCTCCCCATGCGTCGATCAAGTTGAGATCGCTGTATATGAGGAAAGAACTTCGGTCTGGACACTCAAAGATCCTCAGCGTATAGTTTTGTGTATACCTCATGATACCTTATTCCTCTTCGAGCAGTACTTCTCAACCAGCATCCCTTCAGATCTTACTGTGAGTCTGAACACCAGACACTGAAGAGTTCATCTCGAATTTGAAGATGACTTTCCGGTGACTAAAAAACAATCTGATATCAAGCAGAGATATCGTCTTCTGCTCTGACAGATCGCGATGAAATCTCTAAGTTCCTACTACTTTGATAACTTGGCTAAACTAAGTAAGAATAGGTCTTCTTCTTCGCTTTACTGAAAGCATAAACAGATTTGCGGAATATGCATTCGTAGATCCCCGTGGTAGGTAACAGTTGGCTACTGTCTCTCCTTGAAGCAACCAGGCTCTTCTACCAAACCTAGCCAAATCAGCTTTCTGCTGAGTCTTTTCATAAAAAATGATGCGACGACATTGTCCAATTGAAAGTCTACTTGAAACGTATTCCTAATTGTCAGCGCCCTGTTCTCAAGATTTGACAGACATTCGATGCAATTTAACCAGACTTTTTAAGATTTCCTTTCCCCATTCGCCGTGTGTACGATACACAAGCAGAATTCCATATCAGCCTCGGAACTCTCTTCCAATCACATGCCCACCCCCAGTATTTCCGACGCAACCACTTTCTAGTCAAAAAGGCTTCCCTGCCTTATAGCGCGGTGGATAATTAACTGAAAACATATACGATCGAGGAAATAGACAGTAAAACACGTTCGAAAACCGCCAAACCGCCGCCACTCTGCCTCGCATGACGCCATTGTGAGTTCAAAACCACTTGACTCACGTCGCTGACGTCGTCGCCGAGGGCAGGCAGCACATGAAGCCGCGCAAATTGAAAATACAAAAAGCAGCAATTCAATCGATTACCAAATCACAATTAGCCTCATCCGAAAGTCATTCAGGCCTCGGCCACCTGCCTCGACGCGTCGACTTCACCTCGACTGGCCATGCAAATCGAAGAACACCGGCAGCGGGGTAGAATCTAGACACCTGACCGTGCACGGTGTCTGTGAGTAGCTCCCACTAAGCAGGTAGCACGTCACCTCGAACGCGCATTAGTCATACCACGAGACACCGCCTCGATCTCCACCATTGGGAATCACAAGACAATTCACGGAAGTCAGTGCAGAGGCCCGCGATGGAATAAAAGTCCAACAGCAGCGGAGCGGCGGGACCAACTCAATATGGTCATTGAGTGTCTATCAGTCATTGGATTTGCAATCGATTCATTGACCACCGCCGCCGCGTAAAACCAAAAGTGAACGCACCCGTCCAGCGAGACCCGGCCGTAGAGCTTGTACTCTTGAGGATGATCATGGCATGGGTTGCGGAACTGCATTGCCGTGTATGCTGTACGTGGACGTAATGGCAAAACGCGTAGGAAGTGGCCGCGGAGTGCTGCACCGGGCCGCAGAGTCTCATATCATTAACCTTTGCAAATTGCCATTTGTATGCGGACAGGAAGTGTGCAGTGGCCGGTGCATTTTTCGATGTTTTTCTTTCGGTTTCTTCTCTTCCTCCACGCATCACTGATTGAGAAATTTAGAAATTTAGGTCGTGAACACGAGAGATTTTCAAGAGGAGATAACTAGGCGGCTGCAGTTGCTGAAACACGGAAACCGCGGAGAAGGGTACTCCTGGCTGTGATTTGGACGTGCACCGAACTGGGACGACCGACGAGACGTTGAGCAATGGATGATTGTTGTCTGACGCTGGCTGTGGGTGGGTGGGTAGTCCTCGAGAGGTGGAGATGGCCACGAGTATGTATGGCAGAAGGCGGTGAAAGATGGTAAAACTGAGATGGGGTGAAGTGTAACATTTTAAAAGACTACTGTGACAAGATGAACATTTTCTGAGGCATTTGGCGTTGAATTCCATTTCTGCACACGTAATGTCTTTTAATGGAAGCAACATTGCTTAGTACCATTTTGACTGCGCTAACTACTAAGTACAAAGTTCTTACATTGCTGGCAAGGCTTTCTCAAGATGTTGTGCCCCTTGAATTTATTCAATGAAAAGAACAATGGATATTCAGGCTGCAGCCGATCTTGGAAGGGGGCAATGAAAAAAAAGTCGAATATCCATTATCACTCCTGGCAGATTGTCCAAGTTGTGGGACACATTGTCGAGTCAAAAGCCTTTGTTTCGAATTGAAGACAACGGGGTGTGTAACAGAGACACTAGAATTGCGACCTTAAATGTCTACTGTACTCTCTTAGTTTTCAATAAAGGTAAGGCATTCTTGTCGTAAGAGGCCAATAAAATGCTGGGTTAAGAGCTACTACTTTAAGGCAAAAAAATGACAAAGTTTCAAGATGATTACAAACTCGCAAACAACTGGAAATCTAAATTTGGCACATATACACGGCGTTTATGACATTGGCGGCCAGTCGTAGGAAGTTATGTCATTCTACTGGTAGCTTGACAAAAGACTTTAGTATGGTGCCACTGAAGATCAGGAATAAGCTCCCGAGACCTGCGTAGGTTTCAGCCTGATCACTTGAGGTTCGCTCCCAAGTGGCATTATCGCGATGATTATAGTTCAAAACCCAAAGTCGTCAATTGTGAGGGTGGACTTGTGTGACACTGAGACGTGATAGGTATTGATGCAAAACAGCGTGGAGATGCAATGAAGCAACCGGGTATTTGGGCTATAAATAGTAGTAGAGGTTTAAGATGGACCTCAGCACTTGATCAAGGTGGAGAAATAGATCCATAAGCTTATTTCCAAAATTGGTACTTGAGACTTCTACTGAAGGCGTCTAAGAATTGTCCAAAGAGTAAGAGACTTCGTGGTATAAGGCACGTAAGCTGCACAATATCCCTTCTCATCTGTATTCAATTAGTTTGGTACAGGATTTAAATGCTTTGCAACTTCCCTAGGTCAGATTTGTTGAACGTCGTTTCTTTCTATGACGTCAAGTCGTCCCATAATTGCCCCCTATTTCTTAGCGAGCTGGCCAAGCATTTTAACATCCTACTCATGGGGGTTCCTGGACACAGTGACATCCCAGAGAATTGCGAAGCTGACGAACTCGCTAGAAGGGGCACGATTTCAATGCTCCTTCTGGATGGTGAACAGCTAAACATCTAGCACAAAACCAACAACTTTTAACTAAAAAAATTTAGGTTGTACCGGCACTGGATGCCTCATTTTAAAACAATCATGGAGGTTCGAAACGTTTACGCGACTTGATATGTAAAAGTAGGCCGAATCTCGAAACCCTAAATTGTATGTTAACCGGGCACTTCGCCACGATTAGGCATTGACTTCTGCAAAAGCTGTGATTACGAAGAGGAGGAGGATTCCACTAAATACCTTCTCTGTAACTACAATGTTCTCTTCTCATGCAGATTCTGCCATCTAGCGATGTACTTTAACAACTTGACTGAGCTGAAGAACGTCGGCAGTCACCTACTTCGCTCTAATAAGAGCTACTCCTGGTTTGCGTTATAGGATCTACTCGATCGTTGTGGTAACATAACGGGCTTCTCTGATTTAAGTATAGTCAGCCAATCGCACCTAATCCGGATGTTACGTGCAAGGCTTGAGCAGTTGGTCAGAAAGTTATTTATACTTCCCTTAGCATGACCACAGTGCCTACAGATTTCCGTTTTGGTGGTGGTTTTACGTGCTTGCTGTGGTTGCTATGGTATATAATAGTTAAAATAGTACTAGGGCGAATAATGAAACATTTCTCGTCATACTCGCTGAAGAGCAAGCAAGTTTACGCAATGTATCCTCCTGCGTCGATCATGTCAATATCCTTTCCGAAGACGGAATCCGCATACGCAAGACTGTATCGATCTAGCTGTACATTGTCGCAGAACAAAGATTTGGGGAGAACTGAAACTCATTGTGAGAGACCTTACACGAAGGCGAGTAGGCATCGTAGAAGCCCTAAGATCCGCGAGGGCATACATTTTTGGGCTTAGTCCCCATGTCTTGCCTACAACTTGTTTTAGAACAAAGGGCTTTTATTTAAAAGCCTTTGTATATGTCTTGTTTGTAATGATGCAGTCATTTCAGAAGAGTTTTTCATCTAGTGTAAAGCCCAGAAATTTTACTCCTTCCTTGAATACAATCTGGTTTTGGATTTGGCCTTACTTCTGCAGGACTCACCCGCTGTACTGTTTTGGTCCTGAAGAATGTCTCTGAAGTTTGGACGAAGCCTTACATTTGAGAGCGGCATTTTCTAATCCTTATCTCTAACGCGAGTGGGTTGAATGAGCCACACTCGGCCGGTACTCGGCCATCTCAAGGGACTAAGAATCTAGTCGAAGGGAGCTGTTGTGTCTGAGCTTTAAGTACATCCACTGTTCAACACTGCACGCCATCGTTTAAAGGTTAGCTGCGAGCTCCAAGACAACTGAGACAAGCCAATAAAAACCGCATTCATCTAAAATGATCGTAGCTTGAGTCATTCCGACGACAATGCGGCTTACGTACATAGCTTGGCATTCCATTAAACCCCACAAACGACTCCATTCCCTCGGACCTCCAAAGCATTCAGTCCACGCCATGTTCAGATAGCACCCAGTTAATCCGACTCGTCAGCAGGAAAAGAACCAGCCCCAAAAGGCATTAGGTCAGACCACTTAATTATCACATCGAAAGTGTTTCCCAATGACAGCACAGAATCGAGTTAATCCACAAGAAACGTGTCACTCAAGCCGCCTCTATTGACCGGCTTACACAATCGACGACTAATCCATCGAGTCGCCAGATCCAGACGCGGCCGGTGTCGGCCGGTGTCAGCCCAACCCGCAACCAGAAGACATCGTTTAGCAATAATCGCAGCATAATTCAATACATTCCACACTCGACCGCATCGTCGCAGCTGTCATAATTGTCATCGCATGAACTGTCATGTGTGTGAATAGAAATCTCACGGTTGGCGGCTCCAATTAAATGACGGATTTATCGACTGCCGCATGCGATAACCAGTACGGCGACAATGCAGACACGAGGAAAGAAAAAAAGAAAGTGCCCCGCGATGTCGGTCATCGCTCAACTACTCAAAAAACCTGCAGAAATGTCATTTTCACTTTCGGTATCGGCACGTCCGCGGAGTTTTACGCCGCGCAGTGCGTGCCATACGTAACCGAAACCGCAATCGATAAATCTGACTTATTGCCCGGCCATCGGCGGAGGACTGGCGTGTGAGGTGGGTAAGTAACGTCGCTCTCGAGGTCGGAGGCAATTGCACGCACCGCCGCGCTGCTGCCAGCCTTGATGATGACCCAAAGACGTCAAAACTCCATATCTGCCCTCGTGGGGGAACCGCCCGCAATGGTTCGCAAGCCTAGATGAGAACGGCTTGCGGAGGCCTATTTGCATTAAAGGTGCGGTCCTGCGCGGCTCGCTTGTTGCCCACTTGCTGTTGTCATTGCTGTCGCGTCTTCTGCGCCGGTCTTGATGGATCTAATCGAGTGGAGCGGAGGTTACGTGGGCCATTCCGCGCATGGGCAGATACATGCGCGTATTTCATAAGTACAATGCTTTTGTTTTGAATTCAAATTGCGCTGTTTATTATACTCATCGCCGCCGTTATGGTAATCGCGCGATGTAGACAGATCTGCGGTTGGGTAATTGACGGCTTGAGGATGTAATCTGCATCTCTTGTGTGTTGGAATGCGTTTTGCTTAGACAAATGGCACAGCTCCGTAGCTCGGCTGTGGGTTGTCGAAGGCCAGTGTGGGGGGTTTGACAGATTTGACGGTGATTTAGTTCTTGCCTTGATGTTTGTGAGTCATTTGAGAGGAAGTGATGTGAAGAATCAGAGTTGTGTCAAATTCTTATGGAATGCCGCTCGCTTTTAGCCACATGTCAACCTTGAATGGATAGATAGACGTCAGAAAGCAGACGACAGTCGTGTTCGCTCGTTAAAATGACACTTCAATCTGAGCAAACGCCTCTCTCCGGTCGGATCCCTTCCAATCGCGTCAATCCTCATCCAATAAACAGAAACAAGTTTCGTAAATTAAAGCAACCTTCAAACTGAATTTTAAATGGGAAAACGTCTAGTAAAGCACACGTGGACCCATAAACGACGAATACCGACAAGCCTTCGAATCGCTTGACCCAACCACTTCGGCGTTAATCAACATTTCCCATCAATTGGCCAACGAATCGAAGTCAGACCAGCATCATCATCACGGTACCCAACTATTCAAAGAGACGCGGCAAGGCGAGGCAACACAACACAACTCGGCCTACTTCAGTGAAGCCCCACTGCATCGAGTCGAAGCCCAGATCATCCCCGCGATTGATTGATTGATTGATTCAATTTTGAGTTTACCGTCACTACAGAGACGACGCTCGCATGCTGACCAGATGAAGAATAAACAAAGAACAGCGTTAAGGAGCTCTGCCCCGCGCTGGACGTTGTTAGAAAAACCGAGGAGACTCAGCGTGCACACCGGAATGCGGAACTGAGAGAAAAAACACATCGTCACTAATTATAGCAATCACACCGAGGAGCAATTATGGCTAGAGAGTAGCTGAGAGGCACTGAGATTTATGCCCCTGGCCATAGGCCATAGCCCGGCACTTTGAGCAAAATAAGTGAAAACGTCTCGTTAAGACCATACTTTGAGCGTTATGCGCGCCGTTTGCATTGAGGAAATTAATAAGATTGAAATTGTTTTGCTTTTTTTTTCAGTTATAATTAAAAGCAGGTAGTAATTTATGTGCGCAGAGTGGAGACAATTAATCAAGGTTACAGCACTTAACGCCTGTGACGAGATGAGTGTTCCGGCAAGAGAGTGAATCTGGATGATTCGGATCTCGGACGATCGCATGTGTTTGAAAGGTGGTGTGGATTGTATCTGATTGAGCGTTCATACAGTTGGACGTGCGAAGGCTAATTGAGGCAAGATCGTCGGCAAGATCATGAGCTTTGGCATTTTTGAATGACCGTCAAAATGTGTGTTCATGACTGACTTGTGGTTTTCTGGGTAGATTCGATTTGTTTTTGACAAGAATTTGATATGGGTGGAGGTGAAGTTTCAACATGATCGTGCAAAAATCTAACACAATAACAAAGGGAAATCAATCTTGCAGACTGCAACTATGTGATCCAAAATATCGTTGTCAAGAAGAATGAATGTTCCACCTAACCCGAACGGTGACAGAAGATTCCTCGATTTAGGAGATGTCAAGTAATTTCCAGAACAAAGGGGCCTGGGTCCACCCCGGACTGTAGCGCCATACAACGAAGAATAGGACGAATCGTTAAAGTTGACAGCACAGGTTATCACTATCTTGAAGAAGATTCCACATTCATTGGATTCATTGGCGGAAACCTCCTCTGCTCGTCTTGCCACTAAGAACATTACTTCTTTGGCAAGTCGTACAAGCTTAGCAAAATGAACAAATACAAGCAAAGTATAAAAAGTATACTTCCTCTGATGAACTTAAATTTCTGATAAATTTGTTTGTCAGAATCTCTCAAAAATCATCGTTATGGTGATGACAAAAAGCTTCTTGTGTCTCATGTATTCTTTCTTCTTTGTTCGCATTTAGGGCGAGTTCATATGTGATCCTACCCATACTTCCCAATAAACAGGTTGGCAACGTCGATTTCGGATAAACAGCAAGTTCGTTTGAAACTCACTCTTATTTGCGAAAGGCTCTTATGAAAGAATGTCATAGCAATATTTTTACTCACTTGAATTAATGCTTGTGTGGAGTCATAGCGAAATTGTGTCACAGCAAATTACAGAGACATTTCCACCGACCTTGAGCTCTCCTTAACGTTCAAGTAAGTAGGTGCACTGCCACCGGGTTGTGTATCATCTATTTAAGAAGTTAACATCGTCTGTACTCATGACAGTTTTGCATTTATCGCCTGAAACTTGAATTAAGAAGTCAATGCCTGCCACAGAGGACACCAGTGCGCGAAACAGACAACCTGGAGGGTATTAAGCTAGTTGCTGTCAGAAAAAGAAGTTCATTTAAAACGAATCCAGTTGAAGGCCTTGAAGTCTGTCATAAAGTCATGCTTCGTGAATTAATGACCCTGACGGCTATAAAAGCCGGCCAATAAACCACGTTTTGTTAATGGTTTTCAATGAAACTGGAGACCTGAGCATGGACTCGTTGCATTGCAACCTGTGCATGAAATCGGAAACATCAACACTGAAAAGGAACCCTTGCCTCACCCTGGTCATCTATTCACGTCGACATTCTTAAATGGGGCGACTTTAATTCCTTCACAGTTAATTTTACTTCACCCATCAACCAAACCACAACTGAATCGACTTCAAGCGAACCCACCGCTTGTCGGCGTAAAAGTGGAGCGGCATTCGGTAAGAAACAGCACCCGCTTGCAGTAATTATGATTATTCAAGGAAAAATGAGAGAAAAAATGTAACAATCGTTTACGAAAGCATAACGTCGTAAAGGAGAATTCAAACAATAACTAGATCTGCAGTCAACTGCATTCAATCGCTGGAGTCGTTGTGGGAGATTTGTCGAAAGTGCATTCCACAGTGACTTGCTGCTGGTTGTTTCTCTTGAGGGAATGCAAATTTTTTTTTAATTGTGTAACCGCCGAAGGTGGGACGGTTTTTTTTTTTTCAATTTTCCCATTTTTCCGTGAAATAAAATGAAACAGTGCCATGAAGTCTTGATTATAGCCCACGCGAGACCGAGTCTTCACTCTTGCAACTAGCGAATCTTTACAGCTCGTATGCTTCGCTTTGATGAAGACCGGCCACCCATGCACTGGGCGGGATACATATTTGCGTCTTTCAGGAAGTTGGTGAGTAGTTTTCCGTCTGAGCACACACTAGACGAGTGGACTTATGAAGGTTCAAGTCAAGGAGGCAAATGTAGATCTGGTTTCAAAATGCACCAACATTTTTCTTTCCAAACAAAGATAATCCCCTATTTATGAACAAATTTTATACTGACTTCATTGGCCCGGTCCACATGGACAATGCGTCTGACACGGCGCCAGTAGCGGTTCGAATAGTTTGTTTCTGAATTTGAAGAATTAGCGGTGACCAGAAATCTAAAGAATTCTGTGGACTGTGGAGCACAGAGATGGAGCGATGAAATTATTTTTTTGTTTGAAAAAAAAAGTTGGTTAACTTACGTTAAGCTATTGGGCCACCATCGAAATCGTCAGCACACTTACTTTTGGTTCATTGCGATAACCAGTGCTGTTAATTTGATCCTAACGGCAAATGGTCACTGGACCAGATTTGAAAACCAAATGAAAGCATAATCTAGGGCAGCCATTCAACCAACTGCGCTATCCAGGAGTTTATAATATTTGTAAGAGAGCGTCAATTTTTCTTCTCAACGCCGTTTTCTTTGAATATGGGGCGTCACTTTTAGATTTAGTGAGTTAACTAACAGCATATCGACTTCCAAGACAATATGCGGCGGTTGGTTATTAACTGTCTCAAAATTCGTGCCTAAGCGTCAAAAATGTGTAACATGTCTATCTGTCAGTCCGCTGTGAAAATATGTAAGATTGAGTCGACTTTGTACACACAAACATCAAATACTCAAGATTGTTGAGAAGGGAAAGCAAAGAAAAGCATTGCCAATCCTTGAGTTGCATTATATTCGCCGAAATTTAAGCCATTTATTCCTCTGCTTTATTGGGCTAAAGCAATTGATAAACATTAATCTGCTGCCAGACATTGATGATCCCAGTCTTACTAAATGCCGCAAAGGGATGGACATTGTTAAAAGTGGACGAGATTACTAATGGCTGCTTTGAGAGGAGAATTCTTCGACTGATATTCGGTCACGTCTGCACAGATGGTGAGTCGAAGAGGGGATATAACAACAAAATGTTCAGCGACATCGACTTAGCCAGAAAAGTGAAAATCCAACGAAGAAGATTACGACATCAAGAAAAGCGCATAGAAACAAACCCTGCTCTGGATCGGAAAGTCTTCGAGTCCACTCCAAGACTCAGTAGAGGCATGCAAGTGTAGAGGGTCCTCAATGCGTGCGAAACTAGAGACAGCTAGCTACAGATCGAGCTGGTTAGAAGAAGCCTTTTGTTCGAGGCCCCGTTCCCACTCGTACTGTAGATTGTAGATGAAAGCAAGCGTACTCCCTAGCGGCTAATGAAGATCAAGGATGTTGGTAAGCCTAGAGCTCTTGCTGTTGCTTCAATACCCAGAGCAAGTCATCGAGTTCTGCCTTCATCCATAGTTCTCCTCCTAAGTGGTTTTCTCCACCCATCCTCCTCCATGAAATCTCTAGTGATTGTCTCTTCTGACATCTATGCCAACGCAACTGTCATTCTCACACATTTTCCACCGAACTAACCCCAAATGCACAAAATTTCTAACTTCCGCCCGACAAACTGCTGCACCTGCGCTTGATTAACGGCTTGGATCAGTTTCCGTTTTACATTTCACATTCCATTAACCATTCTTACAGTTTACAAACGACACCAGAACTCTCTCGAGCTTAGAAACGTCGCTACACTGCCCGTGATCCAACAGACATCTCTCCAACAGAAGAAAGTGAAATCAATTAGCTCACCTCGGAATTGAAACTTTGAACCCATTGACCCGCCATCGTTTCCAAAACCCATTCAGACAACCGGCCTACGGAAGGAAGTCAATTAAAATACATGGGCTGACACACATACGCGCATCTCGTCGTAAAAGATCTGACCAAAATTCAAATCAGATTGAAATGAAAGAAATGTAAAAATTAATTATTTACGATCTTACGGATGTACGTCGCTGAACCCGTCCATCATGCGGCGACCCAGTGCTGTGCAGAGTTCGCCGCATTGACCTGATATGCTGAACTGAATTTCAACACTTTCTTCTGAGGTCTTATTTCCCCATCGGATTTTCCATTTTCATTTTCTCACCTTTTCGCTCGCTCATTTTCTGTTTTTCTTCTTCACCAGTTAATGCGCCTCTCGGTCGTTTTTTTCTTCTTCTTCTTCCACTTTTTTGCTTATTGTTATTGCGCAACTCTCGTTGAAGCGATGCAATGCAGTGGATTCGTTCGATTGTTTCGTGAACTCAATCGTCATCACAGAAGCCAGCGGTTTTTGTTTTATTTCGGTGGACAGAAAAACCGCAAGCTTACGCGAAGCGTGAATGAATTTGCTCATAGCTCAGCAGGGTGACACGATTAAGACAAGATGTCAGATAGTTGAAGCGGATCGTTTGACAGATCAGTCATTGATGAACACCACACAGAGTTACCAGATCAGAGGTTAAATGTGATTTTTAAGGAATTCCATGTCATAGCTAGGTTGTTGATTTGTCGTTTCGACGAGACACAAAATGATGGTCTAAGTTACTCTCAATCCTTGGATCAAAGTACCTATCCATTTTGAAACAAAGGAACACACTTGTAGTCCCGATGCCTGATGTTTTGTCGGACGTCAAAAGACTACCAAAAATGTACACATGACTCATGCTCCAAAAAAATCAACGAAACTCAGACGGTTGTCGACCAGCCGGTTCATGAGCTTAAGTATAGCCTTGAAAAAATCCCACGCTAAGTCCGACACAAAAAAAAGAGATCCAAGATAATTGCGACAACAAGTGTCAATCAGCCGTGCTGACGAATTTGTCAAGAACACGAAACGAGTGTGAAGATGAACTTCAAGGTTTTCCACACTCATGCCTGCTGGGTGCTATTTCCCTCCCGTCACCACCGCATCGGCCGAAGAACAAGCCAAAAGCGAAACACTTGACAATTATTCGCACAATACAGCGCAAATGACAACCAATTAGATTCGATGATAGTAATCGCACAACCGCTTAGACACAATTAATGCTGAGTGCTGTCATTTCACTTTCGACACGACGGCCACCATTGCTGTGGAAACTGGAAACTGGAAACTCCAACTGCAATGGTTAATTATAACGATTGTGTATGCGGTATGGGCTTTTGTTTCCTTTATTTCGGACACCGTCTTTTGTCCACGGATGACTACTGCTTTTGGGGCCGGTCATCGTCACCGAGCAATGGGGCAACTGGCTCGCAAGTGGGCAATTAGTGTGCACACACAAACTCTTCAATTTAATTTTCTATAAAAAGACATGATTTATCGATGATGAGGTGGTTGATGGTTCTCGCTCTTGGTCCGGGTTGACGTATTTATTATTTCATTTGTGGATCCATGTTTCTGAGTGAATAGCAAAGACGAGATCGTGCGAAATGGTATTTTCTTAATAAATCTTAAGCCGTCTTCACCTTGATGGAATTGTCGTGATGAATCAGCGTCGTTGATTGAGGAAATGAGTCTTAAATGCTAAGCCACCAGCAAGACAGACTTTTACTCCATGGGAAATGCAAAAGAAGCTGCGACTGCGATGATATATTAAACTTCTGATCTGCATATCAACAAGTTAGTTGGCAGAGACGATGGCCTTGATCATGTCGTGGTTATGCCTGTCCGTTGTGACAGTTGATCATTGCGAGAGGTGTCCAATGTAGCACTCGAAGTCTTATTTACTTAACGGGCTCCCGACCCATGCAGATACGACAGCGTTCCAAGTGCAGGCACGCTGCTTCAAGTTATCTAGAATGAGCGCTCTGGCATTTTCGATAGCCTGACATCCTGGCTGAGCCAATGTAGGCTAGGACTACATCCACATCTCGGGTTATATAGTCTCCTCCATGAACCCTCAGCGCAATCGGCACAGACTATTCTCATTTTGATTCAAAAGTACTCAAAATGTGCTGTGTTTTCTAGTTTACCGTCCAAAACTCTGCCCCATATTATAGAACTGGAGCGATTAGAGTGCAGGTTTTGTAGAGTATGTATTTCGCTTTCCGAGTTAAGATTTGCCAATTTGCTTCGCCAAAACGAAATACCAGCGGCCTAGAAGGTAAGTTTTCGTCGGAGCCCCACTAGTTTGCCATTCTCCGAGGTATGTAAACTCCTTAACCATTTCGAAGTAACCGACGGTAAGCCCATAATTACTTTTGTGGACACCAAACACTTGGTTATCTTCTCATTTACTTCAAGACCAACCAGTTGCGACTCTTCTTCGATATCCCTGAAAACTTTTATAACTGCTGGCAGCAACCAATTATATCAATGTAGTCTCACGTTTGCGTATCGTTAACGCCTGCCTTGGGCACTGTTCCAGTACAAGGATAAATAAGTGGCACAACAGCTCACCTCTTTGCCCAAATTCGGTTGTTGCTTGGAGCAGATCTATGACATATTTGGTTAATTCAGGACAAATCAAAATATGCTGTAACCACTGAACGACGCACAACATCGACGTCTTGGACAGATCATCATTATTGGCAGCAGAAATTTCGAGGAAATCAACTGCAGACATCGTCTACATTGGTGCTGCAGTAAACGGTGAAAATAACAACATTACCGAAATCAAGCGCAGTATTACTCTTGCGAATCAGTATTTATTAAAACCATCTCTCCAAAAACCAAGCTGACTCTATATAACACTCTGATTATCCCTGTCCTGGACTAAGGCACAGAGACATGGACGCTATTGAAAGTGAATGAAGAAGGTCTTGTTCGTTTTGAGAAAAAAGCGCGAGCGATCTTTGTTAGCGCATGCATTGGTGGCATATGGAGGAAGAGATTCAAGAGAAGTTCGTTGGGTCATGTGAAGCAGATGGACACCACAACTTCGGCCCGAAGAGTCTTCGAATCCGAGCCATTGGGACAACGCAACAGAAGTAGTCCTCGATCGATGTAACGCACACAAGTGGAAAAGGACCTCATTTTGCTCAACTGGAGGCACCTGACGGAAGATGCTTCTGGACTTAGCCCTAAAGAAAGAAGAAGTTTGGAATCGTGCGGGGGAACTATTCCCAGATTACACCGCGTGTTTTCCAGGGGTGTGATGCGGCAGTTCCAACAGTTTTTTTTCCGGTATCCTGAATTCGGTCAGCCGGATACTAGAGCTCAAGTCGATGGATCCTGCAGTACGCGGCTTTGAAGTCGATAAATAGGTCACGAATTGTTCCAGGATTAGTTTGGAGGCTTTGTTGTTCTTCAACATTCCGATGGCAGCGCTGACCTGTTTATAACTTCTTCATTGACTGGAGGGTGGAAAGCAAAAAGGATGGAAAGGAAGAAAGCACCACCAATTTCTAGGTGCACTTAACCCCGTCTCTAGCCGAAGTCAGTTCAGTCGAGCTCCCCAAAGTTCACAACGAAATGTCAGGATTGACAGGTGACTAAATGCGAACTATACAAATGACAACTAAGATCGTGGACAGAATGGCAAGCGAAGGACACTTAGGTGATGTTGGTCCATTCAACTACCCATAGACTTCTAAATGCCCCAACCAGTTGGTTATAGGCTGCAGCTAAGAGGATCTTTGACGGAGTGTCCTAATTTGAGAAGAAGAGGAAGGTGGCACCGGCTATAGAAAACCAAGCCAAAACTAATGCTAAATTTGCTTAACATACACTGGACCGTCAAAGAAGGATGGCATCGCCAACTCAGACTTGGACCCTACATGACGCTCTGGCTTGAGAGCCAGGCACCAACTATGGTGAATATTTCTAGGAAAATATTCCGGTCCTTCGAGCCAGCTACCAAGCCGCAACTGCTTTGGTTGGGTTGCATCAAAGTGCCATCAAACTTTTTCTAAATTGTTGCCGTTCCTGTCTTTTACTGCAGCTTAGAGACAGTTCCAGTCCGTAGAAGCCAGCAGTATAGTGGAAAGTTCGATATTGTGGTGAGTGATTGCCTTTGTTAGCGACAACAGTCAGTACAGACCTAGTTCTGCAAATAAATGAAACTGAGGGCGAACTTCATTCAATCACCAGCCTCACGAGAAATAGGTCACAAAAAAAATCGCCCTTATTTCGCACAGACATCCAGTTCTTGCCGACAGAAGCACTTTATAATGCGCTCATTTACGATTTCCTGACACACAACGTGCCAGTTACGTCACCTAACCTCACGCTCACACTTGCAGTCACAGTCGCACTTGCACTCACCGGCAATCATAAGCATTTCATATACATTTTTTTTTATTTCTCACTCAGTGCTCGTAATTTCACACAGCCCCACTCTCGCTTTCAATCATTATCGCAGCGGCTTCGTTATGGACATCGTTACAAAAACAGCCAACGGACGGATGTATTTACGAGCGCTCCCGGTGATGTAAACCTCTCTCAGTCCGGTCTGGTTGAAGGAGTTACGCTCAAATCACTCGTACCCCTTGTAGGGATTTATTTCTTAATTAATTGCACAGCCAAAAACGGGAGCCTCTGTGACTTTCCTTCGTAACGCAAAACTTTTCAAACGCACTGCGCTGGCATTGAATTAAGGCCATCCCAGTCATAACCAAAGGTCAAGTGAGTGGCTGCTACCTGATGTTAATCTATGAATCCAAGCCTTACAACAAACATGATCAGCATTATCTGTAATCGTCTATGCGATATGCTAATGATTTTGCATGCCTTGAACTGGAATACATTTGTGGCGTCATCGAGATGGATGGGAGCATGTGCGCAACAGTGGGGTCTGGCGGGGTTTGTGCGCAGATGGTTGTTGTAAGTGACATTTGCGCTTTCGTTGACAGGTGATGTTTTGTGACACGAAACTGACGTGGCTTACGAAATGTCGCGGTCGGTAAAATCTCGGCTTGTTAGAAATTAGCGTGGCTGTGTTCACAAACTTCATTTAAAACGAGCATTTTGAATGTCGGTTGTGACAAGAAGCATCCATGCTCAAGAAAAGTATACGAAAATAGATTGCAGTAGATGTTGTGACAGATTGTGTCGTTAATTTGAACGGAAAACCTCCCAGATGCAAGAATTGGTAGAGCTGTGTTCACAAAAAGCCTAGGAAATATTTGCAAATGTGTATACTTTTTGTCGTGCCAGATGTGATAAGATTTTGTGGGAAGACGACAGGAAAAAAAGTTAAAGAAGCATCCATTTTAGGCCAAGGGAAGTACCAAAAGTATCACATCTGTCAGATCTGACAGTTGAGCACAGCATAAACTAGAAATCCAATTTATAGCTCCATTCCAAAGTTAAAAGGTAAGCAATCATTCAAAATAGGATGACTATCATTACCACATGTGGCACACTCCTGTCACAAATTACTATTTTTTCTGGGTTCCTGTCAAAAATCATATATCACTTCATCCATTCGGTCAACTTAACAAGAAACCCACAAAGCCAAGAAGAAACATAAAATATGTATGTTCCCAACCGACATTTCGTCATTCGAAGCCGAACAAACCAATGAAACGATGCCCGCTGGTCGTTGGCAGAGTCCAAAGTAGCCCACGGCTATGCGGCTGGTCGCTACATGTGGAAAATGAAAAAAAAACGATCATCTTGTGACGTAACGTGCACACCTGACGGCCGTTAACGTTGCCTACGAAAGCCAACAATCCAGCCGGACGGCATTCCTTTGCATCAATATTTATGAATTTAACAAACAGAAAACCTAGTAAAGCTCAGTGCGCAAGAGATGCCGATGGAAAGGCTTTTGAAAGACTTACCCACTGGCTGTGATGATTTTTCGTTGATGGTTAATATCCGTGCATTTTTCTTCATATTTTTTTTTCGCCTCTTTCTCACTGAATGTGTCCATCGTGGTCGGAGGGCACACACGGAGCCGCTGCGTGGAATTTAAATGGTGGTGTGAAGCTCTGACAAACGATTATTGAAGAGTTGGGCAAGGTGTTTGAAGATAATGCGATGAGTCGATAAAAACCTATTCGAAACGCATAACCGAAGCTGATTGATTTCAAGGGCTCGGCACAAATGGTCGGCCGCATAGTTGGCAGCAAGAGTTCGTTAGTTGTTTGACATAAATCGTGGAGTAATACAAATGAAGACGGGTAGCGATTTGTTGCGACAGCCCTTGGGCTTGAAATGTGTTTAAGTTGATTTGTTGGAGGTTTTATGTGGTATTTAGTTTGTAGTACGGAGAGTTTGTTTTGACAGGTTATAGAGAAAAAAATGTGTCAACTTATTGAAAAGGATGTCACCTGGGAGAGGATTGGGTCGCATTTACTGCGGGGAATTCGAATGTGGACAGAGACGTTTAGTAGCTAATTGGATTCATTAAAGAATTCAGTTTAAGAAGAGACTAACAAAAAGGAGTCTACAGAAGTATATTATTATAGTATATATTATTATACACATAAGTGCTCTCGAGTGGCTCGTTGCGTTGTGGGTATGTCACTTTAATCCACATGTTCGATCCCTGGTACGACAAAATACTTTTCACGAAACCACCTCTTTCAGTCACTATGAGAGCTCTTCAAAACTGGTGGCATGTTCTAGTAGGGAGCATGCAATAGATCGTTTGCTAAATTTTGAAAGACGAAAGCATGCCCGATTAGAATATCAGCTCCATACACAATATCCACAAAAAAGGCGAGCCCACCCTTGCAAAAGCTATAAAGGTACATTCCTGCTCAACGTCGCCTACAAGCGTCCTGTGTGAACGCCTAGAGCCGTTTTGCACCGAACTAACCAGCTAGTACCAGTGCGGATTCAGGACGACACATATGCGATGCACCGCGCAGTTCGGCTGGAGAACCTCTCAGCAATGTCGTTTGACATCCTTAATTTGGTACTCGAGAGGATAGTGCAGCGGGCAAATGTCAATACAGAACGCACTATTGTCTACAAGTCAACCCAACCGTTCGCAACGTGCCGTAGTGGACGCTGACATGGCAATTAAACAACTGGCGAAACGAGCTGGTGCATGCTGTCGAGAAAGGAGCGCGAGACTCGAAGGACCGACTCTTATGCTGTCAGTCCTGCTTAAAATCTGCAGAGCTGATTCTTCGTGTTTTCGAAAGAAAAATTCTACGTCGTATACATAGTTATGTATGCCAGGAAGGCCAATGGAGGAGAAGACATAAGCGTGTAATCTACGTGCAGCACCAGGATGTGGATCTAGTCTGTAAGGCAAAAGTTCGTCGACTACGCTGGCTCGGCCACAGCGAGCGCGTGGGCATCAACGCTCCAGCAAATGAGTCTAAGAATCCGAGCCTCCTGAACCGAGAGGATGGGTACCTGCGTACCTGCGGTGCAAAATACAATTGTACGTTATCTGTTCACATGTCAACAACCATAAGTATCACTCATTTATTGTAACAACAAATGTTACATTCCATCGAGTATTATGCGATAATCATCGAGAATGATGCGATTTAAGCTGTGCCAAGGCTGAGGCTATTCGACCAGCTGTTTTTAATCACCAAACATGCGACTTTGTCCTTCTGCCAGAGTGTTCAAATATAATGAACACTGGGTCTTTCGTTTTTTTATCAATCACAGAGCACACAGAAGACTACATTTTCTAAGTATTAACTTGTAGTATCCTTTTACACGACAGTTGTTAGCTGCGCCACTAAGCATCCGACATTTAATCTATTACCTCAAATAAACAAATTTAATTGACGAACAATGTAAAAACAATGTTTTTTTAAGCTCTAGTCATGATAAGTTAAGTAAATACAATTTCGATGCAAAGATCATTGAATGTATTTATGTACATCAATGGTTACACAATATTTATAGAATGAAAGGTTTGCATGGATGTCTTCGCCAACAGGAGCAAATAATTGTCTGTGGATCTGTTGTATAAAGAATGCGTTTCTTTGCTACATTCAATGCCAATTTAAGTCCGGTTGATGGTTTCGTCATAGTCTCTGGCAAGCACCTTCTGTACACTCATTGCAGAAAGAACCGAAGTAGACTACAGGTGACAGCCTATAGATGCTAGGTCAATCGTCTATGATCAACTTGAAGACAGTCCCAACAAATTGAGAAACAACAATGTATCTTACAATGGTACAGTCAGCACCACAAAGCTAGTATTTCCAACACATTTGCATGGAATGCAATGAAAGACGTAACTTTGTGGTCAACACTGCAGCAGTAATAGAGTGTGGTTAAGCACACATAATACACGGAATTAACCAACAAATGCAAATGTGCAATTGTCAGCATCAAAGACAAGCTGCCGATTCGAAGTGCCATGACCACAAGACTACGACTGTCTGGGAAGTGAAATATGTGCCAACGCAAATATTAAGTAGTTTTAGTTTGATTTCGGATGGAATTCGGTACAAATCAAGTTAAGTGTGAATCGTGATCCAAGAACCTCAACCTTGAGCAGGGTAGGATTTTTCGAAAGTACTGCCAAATCCATTGAATAACCGAAACAAGAATTGTAAGCAACTATCAGCAATTGTTGCTTCAACTTGGCAGTACCTTTGACAAATGCTATCCATTCGGTGAAATCGAGCCTAGTCAAAGCCAATGCGGTCAAAAAACTCAACAACAATAGATGTCATTCGTGTCAGTCATTCGCTTCAAAGAGTTTCGTTGAGTTTCGTTCACTTTTGCTTACTTAAGTGGAAGCGGAATAAGTGGCGCTCTACGTACGTAAATAGCAGTTGCTACTGGAATTTCCATAAATCTAATGTAGCACGCTTGTTTGACATGCAATAACACAAACAACAGTCAAAACACGACAAACTTAGATTTCACAACGACCGCCTCCACCTTGTTCGAAGCTTTCCCCAATCTCAGTCTCGATAGAAAACGACAGAAGTAAGATCAAAATCAAACATTGCACCAGGTCGTGGTGTACAAACTGACACAACAGTGGCAAGTGTTGGTCAATATTAAGACCGATTCCGTGCACATTCAATCAACTCCCAATCGTGTACAATAATTGCTTTATTAAATAACCACCCCAGACTGCCGCCCGATTACGTCTTCGAAAAGTGAAAACATCACGAAGTCACATACTGCGATAGTACCCAACAACGAGCACCCTCTAATCACCAGCACCTAGCACTCTGCACACAGCACATTGCGCCTATGTGCTTCATTAATTACGCGAGGCTTATCTGCATCCGAAATGCAGGTCAACCTGCAAATATCGCCGAGGAAATCCCACACAGAGAGACGCCGCACGATTGTTCACACGGACGCTTTTATGACGGCCACTGGAAAAGGCTGACTGGCTGGCCGAGCTGCTTGGTTGGCTGTTCACCTGGCCAACTGCAAGAATTCCGACCAGTCGCTGTCGATGCACATTCCCACGTTCCCACGGACCCACGGCTATCTCGGCGCGTTGCTGCGGCGCTCCATTCAAATCTAGTTCAATTACGTTGTTTCCCCCAAATTGCCTCGGCACAGCGCAGCGGTTGCCACTGCATTCAATGGACCGCATTTGTGGTATCGTTTGGCATTCCCATCTGATCGACCACACCCTGGCGTTTCTTAGAAGATAAGACATGGTTTCTTTTGTTTTTTTCAGAACTCACCCTTTGGCATGCCGCATGGTCCCTTCGTTCGTGAGTTGTCCAGAAAATCCAAAGCGTATTGGCGCGCTGGCGGATAGGTTAGCGCGACGTGGGCCAGAGCCAAGTGCGTCGCACACACGGCGACTATGGCCAGGAATTTTACTACTTGCCTATGCATGGTCGATGTCACTTATTGGCCACCGATGGCTGTCCTTATAAATATCTATTTTTGTATCTGATTCGTTGACAAATCGAAACACGCACCGAACGCACACACTTGATTATTGGCAACACACAAATTGACATTCAGTCAACACGCACGATGGTGAAAATTCAAACGAACTTTAAGGGAAAACAATGGTCACCACGGTTGCTGCTGCTCGAACAGAGAATGGATGAAATTGAACGCGCGTCGTGTTTGCATTTCATCGACGTTTCGAAGGACACTGTGACATGTTTGCCGTTTTGCGATGACAATCTGTTGGCAATACGCGATCGCGTTTGATGGAGCGTTTGTTGAAATCTGAAATGGAAAAGAAATAAAAACGTTATTAGGTGGCTCTTTGGAAGGGGGTTTGATGAATTTTCAAGAAAAGGTTTGAAGAGACAGTGATTGAACGTTTTAAATTCATGCAAAAGGTCTGGTTGACGGAGATTATGTGTCTCTTCCTAATCGAATCCTCGACATTACTTAAGCCGGAGTTGTTCAAGGCGATCGAAAGACAAGTCCACCTAAGAATTTTAATGAAACGTCTAAGATACGAAGTTGGGACGGTGAGCTGGAAAGTTATTGCGAGTTAAACTGACCCACCTTCATCCGTGAGTTCGACGTCTGATACACAGGCGTTGAGGCTGGAGTATAGAGAAGCAACGGCTGTTCCCATATACAGCATGGAGAGTCAAAACTCCGTATTTCAAGAAGAGTCATTCGCAATTGAACTCTCCCTCAGAGAAAATATAGACAGAGTAATAGTTCTGTAACAAACACATATATATTCTTTCTGACAGCAAAGCTGCTCTTCTACCCCTAAAAAGCTACGAAGCCACCTCTAAGTAGATATGGGACTGGCTACAGCTGTTACACCAGCTGGTCAACACTAACAGAGTCCATCTCATTTCTATAGCATGTCACAGCGGTCACACAGGAAAGGAAAGAGCAGACCTACTATACAAAGAAGGATCCACATTCATGATGCCACGGCAATCCTGCGGCATACTCATAAACCGCTACGAGTTACAGCTGTAGTAATATGTAATAATTGGCTGCGAGATATGGGCAACAATTGCTAGACGCACACGGCAGACTAAAATATTAACCAGAACTCAGATTCGACACTGCCCAGTGAAGAAATATATCAAAACCATGGCTTTCACTCTAGATCTTAGATGACACCCGAAAAATGTGTAGCAAGGACGACGAAACTGCAGAACTCATAGTATGTCAGTGCAACTGCATTGTCATGACACTTCATCACCACCTGGCGGTTACTTGGAGTGGACAAAATTGACGCTAGTTCACCCAAAAACACACTCAAGCTTTATCATGAACTCAGGCTTCCTGCGAGAATTCACAAGCGATATCTTCCCACCTCCCAAACATTCTAATTCTAATTAGCTGCTATATTCGGAGCTCAAAATTTGTGAATGCATGCCTTAACGTCAACAGGCAGGCAGACAGCCTTGCCTTGTTTACAACATACATAGCCTTTTCTTCATCTTTGTAGAGCCCATACACTTCTATCTCGTTTCACGATCCTCCGTGCCGCCACAGCAAAGAGAACCGCCTATCCCTGTTCTGAAACTATCTGAAGCTAAGACCGAATCAATGTAGACTTACTATCCAACACCAACTGTACGTTAGAATCGATTTATTTCGCCCCCACTTAAGTAAACAAAATTGAACGAAACTGAACGAAGTTATTTTTATGGTCACAATTGCATCATATCTGTGTATTAGCTGAATTATATCGAAATATGGTTATTTCATGTCTGGAGAGCACGTTGAAAGAAGCTGAAGGAAGTTACTCTGGTCACAATTGCATCATTTCTATGCCTAAGTTGATTAATACCTTAGATTGCTTGCTCACTTGACATTCAATTCGTAACACCATAGGCTAATAACCGATCGGACGATACACCCCTCCAGTCGGAACGAACACTTGTGAAAGCACAATAAGTGGCGTTGCTATTTCACACAAAATTTTCTCAACAATCAAAACAGAATCAGTTCTGTAAATTTGGCCCAAAATTTAACGATAGAAATCATACGGGAAAAAGAAAACTTAGAATTGGAAACAGATCGACGAAGAAGACAGAAAGTAGCTTTCAAAATCTTCCCCCTTATCCGTTAATTGAAAACTTGTGACTCTCTCCCTTTCAAACGTCGAAAGGAAGTCCTAAATTATGCTGGAATAGCTTCATTAAACATAACTCTTCGTTACCAAATGCCAAACGGTGGTCACCACCATTCGAAGACCCTCTTAAAACAGACATATCCCCACGGACTCCACTCCATAGAAACACTTTACATAATCCATGTGGGAAATCATCTCATTTCCGCAGTCTCTTGCGGTAAAAACGAACCACGATAACCGTAATGTCAGCAATGCAATATATGAGGGGGCGTCCAGCACAATGGAGGCATCATTTTGACACTCTCCAAGCGACACTCAGCCGCGCTCTCGATGTACCCTCACGTGCGCCTCCCCTTCCATAACAGCGGCAGACCATCACACAGACAACATGCCGTTCATGCCAAGAGGAGGAAGCCAAGTGGAAGACTTTAAATGTAATAACAACCCGGGGGTCAGGTGACCTCTCTCGCCACAAACGTGTGACGCTGCGGTGGCCTTCAATGTTATTGGGCCCCCCCTCCAGGCCAGTCACTTTCTATGTTTGCACTCAAATCACAAAGTGATTAATTGTAGCTGTAGCTAGCTCCGATTTGATGATTCTACCGAGCTCGCCAAGGTGAGCTATACTCTGCGTGGGATAGGAGCGCTGAAAGTGGAGCGGCACTTCCAATTGACTGCGGGTGCACTGTGCACACGAGGCGTACGCACCACGGTTACGGCATCGTCTTCGGTTCCCTTGGGGCGTCTTTCACTTTCTCACAAGCCCGCGAGTGGAGGGCGACAAGACAAATAGAAAGCCCACCTCTAATTATATTAAGCCGTCCGATTCCGATTGGACCGCGATGTTGACCGATCCGGAAGTTTTGGGCGACAATTAGTACGTTCGCGGTACTTTGACACTTTACTCGAAGCATGCGCTACACTTTCTACGCCGGGTGCCCGATGAGAGGCGCATGAAAGTTAATTAGTGCATGTTTGATGGAAAAAAACGATGCGGCCAACTGTCAAGAGACAAGGCTACCGTGTCAATCGCAATAAAGGTGATCGTTAGCGCGGCGATTAATGATGAGACACTGACACTGCCAACTGTTCGTTGGAAATGAAATCGTGAATGGATTTAGTTTTTTTGAAATTCTGACGAATTGACTGCGTCGTGAGGCTATTACCAGAGGCGATGGAAGAGTTTGTTTACGATGAAAATTGACAGACAGCTCAAGTGATCACTTTCAATTTCTCTATAGACAGACGACCCTGCTTCTTGCCAGAAGTTAAGCAAGTATCTTGCTCAAAGTCCTGTCCAGTGTGCTGTGTGTACGCTATGCACTGTACAGTTGGCTTGTTTGCGGGATGCACTGTATCCAGATGCAAGCATTGAAATTTCCCGCTGATTGTAAAGAGCAGGCAATTAGCCAATTAGCCTGTTTGACGAGGAAGATCAAAGGCGGTGAAAAGCAACGACTTCCTTGTCCGCTTTGGCAACTTTGACTACGTCAGCACAACAGGGGCACAAATTATTCAATCGTCTGAAGACAATCATACATCACGAATTACATCGTTGATCATGTCTTTCATATTTATCGTCGACTAACCATTCAAACTGATCCCTATCTCAGCCACATCAAGGGACACAAATACTTGAAGAAATTAAGAATGATTGATGACAGATAGTCACAGCAAAATAATTACATACATTTGAGAGGATAAAGCGATAAATTTGTGTGATAAGTTGGCCTATAACTTCACCGTGGCGTAGTGCTCATGTCCTTCGATGCAAATGTCGAGGATTCAGTTTCACGACATCAGTCGCCGCTAGTGAGAGATTATGACTAAGCTAAGGCTATAAATCTCGCAATAATCGCCATAATGTAGCAGGCAATGGACGCTAATGGGCAGATTGTATGTTGCCTATTTAGAGGGTGCTTGTTTTGTGTATGTTCCAAGTGTCTCATTCACAAAGCACCACTTTGAGAGTCTTTTCCTAAAAACAACGAATGAATGAATCATTTGATTGAATGGACCTCCAGCTTGTAAAATAAACACACAATTGGGTAAGAAAAGTCATTGCAAAAATAACGCGCTCCAAAATGTCTAAGAGATCGAGAGATGCGTTGATGGTTATCCGTAAAGCAAGTCGGAAGTTCCTATTCGCCCGGAACGACAACAGGTACAATCTGATGTTTTTAATAGACTTCAAACTTTGGTTCAGTTTGACAGGTTGCTTATAATTGTAATAACTCCAGAACTTTATGCACGTTTTCACGTTCCAGAAAGTATGTATGAATGTGGATTGCAAACGCAGTGCAAAGTTGGAAGTTCGGAGTCGGCATGAAGGTGTTTATGTCTTCCGCTCATGGGAGAAGAAATAGCACCCACAACACGAATGGTTGCTGTGAAGCTAGGTTCCCTCCTTCACCACTACAGGCTATAGCGCCATCCGTATTATAATTATTGGGCCCCTGAGATATTTTTGTTACCAAAGCTTGTTCTCAAATGTTGGTCATGGTGCCGACTGGTTACGACTTCCGAGCTCAAAATCTTAACCCACGAAACGAGTTTATCATCATTAATAGGTTTTGGTCGCAAGGAAGTACGCTTGATAAAAATTGGAGTCTTTACCTGGCGCAGTGATTTATGAGCATAACAACTTTTGCAGAACATAATCTGTCGAACATCTGCTCTGTCATTGCCCAGCCCTAGCATGAGAAGGCATTTCTTCGCAGAGCTGTAGGTGTGAATCTGTATGACTAAAGGACTAAAAGTAGATCTCTCGCCAGTAAGCCAATGGGCCCAACACGTATGCATAAGTCAGCCACGGCCTTAAGGTCGCCAGTGAAGCCATTTACTTACTTAGGTTAGATTAGGCAGGACGGATTCTTATAGCTGAATACGTTGCCTACTTGTGTCTTGTTCTATTTATTACTGGGCTTTAACCAGTTTTATTTTATGAATTTTGCTGTTGTGTTTTCTTCTTAGCTGCTGACTGAGTAGTTTCGTCACGTAATTTACCTTGTCTTGCGAGAGCTGGGCAGGTGTCGAGGTAATGAAGAGCGGATTCTATTTGTACCTCTTTTTCACCTACCTAAATCCCGGAATGCAATAACAGGCTTCCTTCTTGGTTTGTTTTTGGTTGATGGTAGTGGTAGAAAGTTCGAATCAGACTTTCGCCAAGCAAGGTGTAAATGTTTGCTCCGAATCCTGGGCATTTCATTTCAACAGCCTAGGCAAGGCTTCTTAAAGTTCGTTTTCGGACTTAAGCTAAAACTGTGAGTTCCCTCTAATCCTGGACGAGAAAAACTACGCACAGCTGAAGTAGCTGGTGTAGGAGTTAGATGTGGCTTCAGTTCATATTCCAACCAATATTAAAATGGCCTTTTTTGCTATAATAACAATGGATTCATATTTGCATTAGCAGGAAACCATGATTAATTTCAAGTTTTTTCTTTTTTTTATAGATTCAGTATATCAACCCCCCATCGGCTACTACTTAAGATTTCTTAGCTTCACAAATTCGATCCGAGACTCACTTCAAAAGCAAGCGATTGAGGATATGACAGCAACACCGAGAACGATTCACTTGACAACGCATTGTATCTCATTTGCCTCTGTTTTATCAGTATCCCCGTCTCGGTTTCAATAAACTCTTTTCCATTAAGCGACAGTTTTTTTGTTTGTCTTGTCCAGCAAAATGTAAAACTCATGAGCTACTATTAAATGTCACCTGGTTTAGATGAATTGCAACAAAAAGATGAGTTATGTCTATTGTATTAGAAGAATTATGCCGGATTACGTCTGGTTACTGCATAATTTTTACAAAAAACTCTGTCAACTGTATCATTTACACTATTGATGAATTTTCGAATCGGAATTTCGAACTTTCTCTCTTAACTAATTTATGTCAAAACGTTTCCATTCGCATTTAAATTTTTCATAAGCCAAACAAAGCAGTTTCCAGAAAAGACAAAATAAAAGTTAGCTTCATCCGGACCATCATTTTATCTAATGCTATTGCGGATCTGAACTTGACAAGCTTTTCGAGTAGTAGATCAAATGAGAAAGGCCTAAATGTTAAGTAAACTGTGCACTCTAGAAGACCTTGCGGTATTCAAATGAGTCAAGTTTCCATTGAATCCCACGCGACAATTTCGATCCCCGACCGGAAAAAGTTTGCACAGACAATACTCCGTGAACCTCTTGACGGTCACTGCTCTAATTTGTCTCGATGACCTCTCAAAGATACTTGGTAAACTTCCGCCCACCGCTTACCGCTACCGTCCAGCAAACAAGTTCGCAAATATTCCAACAATCTTGTGTAAAAATCGCGTTTCATACATTCCCACAAGCATTTCAGGCATGCCAACAGCGATGACATATCAATTGTTTCATATCGCATTACTCGCCGAAGCTAACCTCAAAAATGTAAATCACTTACGCAACGACCATGCACACGCAAGTGGAGCAACAAAAAAAAGCACAACAAAACCGAAGGAAAAAGAAGAACAAATTTAAATGCGTAAAACGTTGGAATAAACGTTTACCTCGTCAATTAATTTTATGATTGCCACACGACAAGAAACACCACGATCATCGTTCGTGTAACTCGAAACCGGATTACCGTCAAATCAAACACGTATCCCACAACAAACAGTGGCAATCGGCAGCGTTCATCCCTCTGCCCCACTGCACGGCAAAACATCATCATCATATCTCATCTCTCAGGAGAATACCAACGACACGGTGTTTGTGGCTGCGGCGGTGTCTATCCGTTTTGACAATCATCGGTGGGCATTTGACATAACGACGCCAAACACATCAAAGTAACATTACACCGTAACCGATCGTTAAGCGAATGCACAACATAACCGACACTGCGGTTGATTTGCGATTTGCGCGTACAGCAGCGCCACACATCATCTCCTTTCTCTCCGATTTCGACTTTTGGGCTCGAGGCACTCGGTGCTCGGCACATGGCGAATTCAGCGAGATAACCACAACCAGCACGAAAAAATTAGGTTCAATGTCAAGCAAACATGGAATTTATGTGCGGCCAAAACCAAACTAAAAGAGAAACCAAACATAAATGACAGCGGCTCTACGCAGCAATAACGGCCAATGTTCATCTTTTGATGTGTTTGTCATTCGGCCATTGTTGTCGCCAGCTGAGGAAACCAACAAGAAAAAACAAAACCACACACAAGAAAAAAGTGAAAGACGCGTGCACCTTGGTAGAAAGCAAGGATGGTCAACTGTTGTCGCGTGTGTCACCTTGTCGCCGAGGAATGCAGCCGATTTGGCAGCCCATGCAATTGTCACGTTAAGTACCTCTGTTTAATGACAATTTAATTTCACTCTAATGGAGAAAATGCCGTCATTTACAGGCGCTGAGCGTGCATACCGTGTGTCGGTTTGGAGGTGGCCCGATAAGAAGGTTCGATTTGGAAGCGTGCCCTCGTCGTGAGTACGCGCCGATGGAATGTGCAAATAGTTTCAACTTTGAGCGTGCATTTTTTCCGAATGACAAATCTACGAGGATCGTGTTTTGCGAGGAGGCTTGACATTGTGACTCAGAATTACGTGGTCTTGGGAGCATTTTCACTGGGCGACGATGGTGATTTCTTTGCCTTGATAGAAATTTTTAGGTTCATGGCGGAGAATAGATCAACTTAGGTAGAAAACGAAGGCTAACCAGTAGAGTGCGATTCCTTATGAAGTCGTTGACTTGTTAACTCGTCGTCTCGTCTTCATTGTGCGGCGCTATAGTCCGGGGGGAGCCTGTCTCACAGTACAAGTCCCCAATTCCTTTTTAAGAGATCCCCACTTTTACGAAGATCGCCTTTAACACAAGCTTCGACTGTTGCGTTGTCCCACTGACTCAGAGTAGCCATCAAATTCAAATGGAATGGACACATAATAGGCTCAGAAATGACATAAATACCCGACAAAGCTAAGCTTATGGGAGGATTGAGGTTGCAAAACATCACAAGTAAAAACTGAAAGCCGTGTTAGATAAGTGTGCAAGCGCACTGCGATACGATGTAAATGTAATTTTTTAACGACATGAGCTCTGCTCGTCTCTGTCTCTGTCACATTAAAAAATGGGAAGACTTAATAGTCACCGGCAGGAAAACAGCTTATCAGCCGACATAACCGAAGACGTGACGCCCACGATTTGGGAAAGGCATACATTACAGCGAATGAAGAATCGAATACCAATCAGGACTTGGCTTCTGTTTCGATTTACAAGAACGTTATGGACGGCGCCAGTCGTATTCCAATGGAGAGTTCCCTTCCACAATCGAGACAACTCCGATTCCCAGTAGCGTCGATTATAAATGGCGACAATCGTTGTTTTCGTCTGTTCGATGGTTTTGACACCAGGGATCGTTGACTTTTTAAAGGGATTTTATTATTAATTATCGATTTAAAAATAAAAAATATTTTCTACACTTTTCCAACAAAAAGATCCGACATCTTATCGGCAAAAGTCTAAACAAAAACAATCCTCATTATCCTAATTATTGCTCTGCGAATCATTATCTTTAGGCTCATTCATTGCGAACTGCGAACTTCGCAAACTTTGACAACTCGTTCATACATAGTCAATTGCAGAGAACTACGGGTGCAAACTGACACTTCACAGCGAATTTATTGGTCGTGTTGATTGTGGATTGCGCTAACCCATTCGTGTATTGTGAACACAGCTTGCCAGTTCGCAAAAAGAACGATTGATTCGCAGGAAAAACTTTAAAATCATTAATTTTTGTCGATGAAAATGCTTGATAATTCAGTTCCATTTTGCACACCCAGAAGAATAAAGAAATATAATTCCTTAAAGCTCGCATTCGCAATTCGGCGCTTATATGAACGGACCTTTATTGGCATTTTTGTCGAAGGGCCTTTTCCAAACTGCCTATCTTTCGGAATACACAAAAAAAGAAACACAATTCACAAAGAAAGAATTCATGGCGTGTCAGTTTTCTTTCGCGTGACGTAGTACGAGATGGACGGACATTCATTTCCAACAAATGAGGACCATTTGCAAGAAAATTTGTTGTATACATCAGTCTTGTCTGCGAATGAGGAAACTCCATATCATTAAAAATTGTCAGAGCTGGCGAAGTTCACAACTGCCAGCAACCGTATAGGAATAGCCGAGAATTTCCGGAGTTCCGAAGTTCTTAGAAACAATTTTCGTATGAAGTCCGCCATTGGAATACCCTGTAATTCTGCAACAAGATAAGAGGGCCTCAATTTGGGGTGTATGAAAACGACCATTAACAGCTCCTACCTCATCAGTGCAAAGGTGGACAAAGTCCGTGTCAGTAGTGTGTAGTGTGTGTAGTAATAGTGACACTCTAACCAATTTGACGCCATTTGAAATGAAATGTTGTATTCAAATTAACTACGAGGGCACTGCTATCAAGTCAACCTTGTACTTTTTAAATCCAGGCAGCGTGAATTGCAACCTGAGAGGAAGACTGTACAAGTGTTATTTACGAGATACCTGCTCCAGAGTCCTAGTCCACTTAAAATCAAGAAAATCCCACAGACTTTTAGAACGACGCTCGTTTGAAACGTTCATGCTTTAGGTTTAGACTAAGATTTTTTCTTTGTTTGGATTATGTCATTGTCTCTACAGGAGTTCATTGCAGTTTCTTGAATCAATTTAAGGAGAAGTTCATTTTTAACCTCCTTTCAAGACATAATGCGCAACAACTTGATCATAATTTGACGAATATTCGTTTGAAACGCGTCAAGATTTTCCCGATTGTATGCATAAACACCATCTTCTGCTTTGCCAAACAGGCGATAAATCTTGTTCGCCTTGAAAGCCTGGATCTTGATAAGCTTAAAATTGATTTAACTGCCCGCAGACTCGAAGAAGGACCTTAACTCCGATGTAAATCCGGTTTCAAATATCCACTCCCAGAATATTCATGACAATATTTCGATCATTCCGATCGCTTTCATAAACATGAGCTCTCGCAGAGGAAATCAACAAACAAATGTACCTAGTCACGAAAAAGAAGAACCACAGAACCACGGCCCCGTCGAGTCGTTAGAACGTGTCAATCTCTATCGCCAGCGTCACACTCGCCCACCACACTCACACAGACCAATCCACGTCCTAACTCCGACTTGAACCTTCAAATTCCATTGTGTTCCCTTATTTGGTTTAAATCGAAACACCAAATCCGGTTCTCGATTTTTCATCAACTTTATTCATTTCTGATAATTCTAACCACCTCTCTGACTGTCTCTCGCTCATTCGGGCTAATTTGAATAAATATATGTAAAACAGCGACTGTCGGGGTATTGGTGGAGCTATCACTTTCCGAGGTTTGAAATTTTGTAGAATTTCAAGTCTCGTCATCGCGGTTAATTGAAATTCTACAGGCGATCTTAGAATTGTCGGCATCTTCCCATAGACAGACATAAACACGCACACACGACCGCGACGAGGATAGTAAACGTCTGCCATTTCGCGTTGAAATTCTCAAATTCCACTTGGAATTAGTTGAATTACCTTCAACTGACACTGACACTGGCAGAGGCTAAGAAATATCCGATTGTCGTTAATTTTATGACACTTACGGCGAATTTGAAAAAAATAAAACCAGCCAAGTGCTGGTGGTGACTTTGAGAACGGGGTGTAGGTGAGTCTGAATAAATCGCGGCGGAGTCAAATTTTGACGTATGACATCTGATCCTAATCGAGGCATACGAGTTTTGTGTGTGCTTCGCAGACGCTAGCACTTGTCTGTCAAGGTTCTTGCTTTGAACTTTCATTTTCTCGCTTAACCGCTTGGCGAATTCGTGACGAGATGATAACGAACACTTTGGTTAATGACAAAGTAGCCGACTAACCGACTCACGTTTCGAGGGGAGTCTGTCTGTATGGTGGTGCTTCTCTGTGCTTTTTTGTGTGTTTACCCGCTCAAGGTAGTCTGTGACAAGTCGAGTGATGTTTCACTTAAAATACTGCTGTCTGGGATGTGGTGGGGGTCAAATGTGGTGAGTTATTGCACAGATTTCTTGGAAGATGTGGTTACTGTTTCAATTGCTGCCCTGCTTCATTTGCTTCAGCGTTGACAATGAAGGAAGGTAAGAGCTGATCAACAGCTCGCAGTTTCGTCTGTTGAATATAGGAATTGAAGCTTAGTTTACAAACCGGCTCATATGGTGGAAAGCGTTGGAGACGAAACATCTCTGAGGCAGCTCACAAAAGAATAAGTCGACAACTTGAGAATAACAGGTTGTCTCAAAACAACACCAGCGACAGCACTTGAAACAGTTAATGAAAACATCAACTTGCAACAGAGCAGCTTCATCGGCTCTGAGGCTCAAAAACGAAGCATTACATAGAGTAATGACTTGATGGCTTAGACTGGAATCAAAATCACTGATCAGCTTTAGTCGCAGTGAGGTTCGAACAATTTTAAGAGTCCTCACCGGACACTGTTCCTTAGGCACGCTTTGTGAATACCCAGCCCTAGTAAAGGAAATGAAATAGTACTTGGGCAAATAGGACTTTGCAGAGCCGGAGGACTTGTAGTGCAATAAATAATCTCATGACGAGTCACGGCCGCATGATCGCAAGAGCATCCATATACCTACAAACCGACTGCGTTTCAAATCAACAGAAAATTGTGGATCCCCATATTGTGTGCACCTTGGAAGCAGTTCCTCAACCGCCGTAAAGGAGACTCGGAATCTCCACAAGACCACGCACCGATCTTTTGTGTCATCTATTGTATCAAAAGGTTGAAGTTTAATCAAAAAAACCTGCTGATCATGAAACCTAGCAAGTCCTTTATGGTGGAGATTTAAGTTCCACTAAGGTGAACTCCCTATGGAAGATACGTTTCCAATTAGTGACGAGCATTCACACAAAATGTGCTCAGAAGTTACATCCTCTTCCAAGCATAGCCCTCAGACCTTGTCTTGGCACGGGTTCAATTTGTTAAGCTGATATTTCAGACCGCCGTGGCTTGGAAAAAAGCTCGCTAGCCATCTAATGTTATCCTTATTGAGAAGGAGTATTACCTTATAAAGGCCTGTTTAAACGTTTGGGTTGGCCTAAGACCACGACCACATGTCCATTGGTTTAGACGAAGTTCGTTTTTTCCCGTTCGCTGATCAGATTTGTAACTACTGTTCAATTGACATAAGAGTACGGTTCAGGACCAATGAATGTAGATTTCGAGATAACCCCTTCCAACTCATTTGCGGATTCGTTTCCCATAATCCCACTGTGTCTGGTTAGCCAGCCAAGCTTCACCTTGTTGTGCCTGGCATGGGATTGTAGGGCGTGATACCGTTTTAGAGTTCATGATGTTGGACGAAACTGCCTTAACTACTGCTTGACTGTCAGAAAATATCTGCATAATCCAACATCATGACACCCTACAATCCCGTAGCATATATCATGGTCGCTTTCCTGTATATAACAGAAGCCTTCAACAACATCTTCCTGCATACAATTACGCAGGCACTGAGCTCGTAGAAGCGGGACTTGTAGTATTGATAAACAGACTACTCACAAGTAGAGTAATTAATGCTTAATACTGTACGGAGCAGTACTATCCCCTTTTCTCTGGAACCCAGCATTGAATAAACTGCTACTACCGCTGAAGAAGACGGATTGCTCACGGAGGATGTTGCCGCAGCCATCTCAGGAAGTCCTGATCGATCTAATGCTACATACTAGACAACTGGGCGATTGAAAATAGTCTGGGTTTAAACAATCAAAGAAGAAGAAGAAGGGTTTAAACGCACAGAAGATCGAAAAGTCCTCTCATCGAATCCCTTACTCTAAATGGCACAAGTATTCTAGTTCAGCTGAGAGCTCAACGCAGAAGGAAGAGTAGAGAGGGCCACTATGACCTTATGCAAGGATAAGAAAGACATTGGATACAAATGGGTTCTTCAACCTCAAATTAAGGAACGTACAGAGGCAAGCTTGCATCTGCATCAGTGATGGCCTTATCATCAGACGAACATCAAAACAGATCTGACCTCATCTTGTCCCTAAATGATCAAGTAGCCTGATCTCCGTGAAACGACCACCCAAAAAATTGGGCCTATTCTCTTACGACTTTTGTAGAATCTGCCTGGACGAAAATGGGAAGGAAAACATCTCCTCTATCCCGGTCCTGCTCTGCCTCAACAATTAAGGCCTCGTTAGAGTACTATTTCTACGACACTCTAAACGACCGAAGTTTGTAGACAAAACTGGTTGGCTGTCATAATCACGGCAGCCCTCTCCAATTTGAAGGACCCACGTGGCGCAATGGGCCTATTTTTGGGGACAAGTGCGTGATGCTACCTAGCAGTGCTTTGAAATCTTTGAGGGGCTTTCATAAGGGTCACGAAGGAGAGCTCAGGTCCCACAATCAAGGCAGGTAGCTACGGTTTGAAAAGGAGCACCTTGCAGCAAATCACTTCATGGACATGGAGGAGACTGGGCATAAGACGCACAGAGATCGGACATCGATCAGGTTTCGCCCTTAGACTGTCCTATGCTTCCATCATGAACACTTGTCAGTGAACGTGCCTGCCTCACAGATCGTCTGACCTTGTCAGCATAGGCCCACAACATCTTGTCCACCTTGAAAGAATTGTCTTACGGCGAGCATCTCGATCGAAGATCACCCACTGCGAGGGAAGTGCCCGTCGCAAGAGTGGGTGATGTTGAAATGTGTATTCAAACTGATTACCATTCCTCAAGGCAATTGAAACGCAAAATAACATCGACTTCCTGCACGAATTTCTGTACTCAAGCACTCATGCATTTTGTATCGTATCCATGATGAAACCCCCATAACACAACACAGGTGTGCCGCACCGTATCATTATCACACTTAACCAAACCAAACAGAGCCCCCTCTCCAAGGCACGATCATTTCACGCTAGTATTTACCCAAGCCACTTCAATCAAAGCCCATGATCGATCGGCCCGCAGCAAGAGCGGCGCTCCGATGAACATTGTCAACCGTGTACAGGTGGACGGGCGCACAGGCATAAGCAGAAATTCCGAAAAAATTTCTCAAGTGCTGGTTGTTATCCCTTTTGATTGCGGAGTGGCCTAGCCAACTAATCCGCATGTGTGTGCGCGTACGCGTGGTCCCCACGAACTTTCACTGGTGGATAAACCAACCAGCCAGCCAGCCCATCCAGTCAACCGGGCAACCAGTCGGTTAGCCGGCCAAACGACTGGCTACCAAGCCGCACCAGCCGCAGAAGCAGCAGCGCACCGCTAACGCAATTTTTCTTTCAATCTGAATTGGACGCACCTATATTTCTTATTAACAACTTTCCAATCTCTTTTCTTTTCTTTTCTCGAGAGATCGCTGCTCACTTCGTCCCTTGCTGCAATCGATTGCGACACAACCACACATCCATACGCACTCGCAGTGCCGCGCCGACATCTCCGTGTATGGTCTTGTGACTTTTTTTGGATGCCATAAGCAGCGGCGGTGGCGGTGGTCTGCCGGCGCGGCGGTAGTGTCACCGACTAGGTGTGATAAGTGCCACTAAGCGGACCGTTTAGACGGGCAACCTATCGACTTTCTACATCCATCTGGTGTCGTCTGTATCTCTGCGCGGGTATGCAAATGACATGACGTCTTTCAACAGAATGACACAAAATCAATGGAATATGCAGCGGCGTGATCCACTTATGATCTGACAGATGGCTCTGCTTGGCGGCTGGCTGCAGAGACTGGCACATTTTCTCTTCGCTGACATTGCATATTTTAGGCCTAAAACGAGTCGACTCATCAGTCATCAGCGGGCGCAGAAGGGCTTGGCGTGGGACAGATTTTAGTGCGCATCTGATTGAGTTTGATGGGGTCTGTGACTTAGTTTGGTTTTATTGGGTAACAACATAATATTACAGCTAGGCAGAGTTTTACAGCTTTTTGCCACTTTGGTGACCCAAAATCGTCAATGGGTGAGCTTAAATCGTTGGCATGACTAGTTGGCTGGGACGTGATCATGTTACAGTTTGGGGCAGGTATGGGCTTCAGGCTCAAAGCCTCTCCAAGTAGGTTGAATTTTGTCTAGCTGCTTCCAGTTCTTTTGTGAGTGCCATACTAGGACCTTTCTGAAGGATTCAACAAAGACGAAGCGACTCGGGGGTTCTGAGGGCAATTGAGATTAGATTTCTTCGTGCTGCAATATTCGCTGGGTATTGACAGAAAAAAGGCATTCCGCAAGGAACTGGAACTCTTGAACAGCTGCTTCTTCAAACGGAAGGATCTATGCTTCGGTGGTTTGGGCAAGTGGCACGAATGTTCCCTTAATCACGACTTCCGAGGCGTGTCTTAAATGCAATTCCATCATGTTGGCGACCGCTTGGCAGCCCGTAGTGGTCGGACCAAGTCCGGTTGCGCCGATGAGGAGGATCAAGTGGCTATCTCTAGAGCGTACTTTACCCCTATGACTCTTTTAGTGGATTATGTGATGATGATAATGGTAAGTGATGTTACAGACATATATGTTATATACAGAGCACATCAGCTTGTGACCACATTCTTTTTGTGTGATTATTGCAACAATGTCTTAAATGCAGTCGCTATCTGTTGCATGTTTTCACAAGAAGAGTTTCTAAGAACCTTCAAGACCATGTTCTGTATAACAGGCCATGGACATGTAGACACTTGGATAAACTCTAGTCGCTGTACAAACCTTTAAGGAGGCGAGAGTGGCTGAATTGTCGACTCCAGATGCTTTCATCTCAAAAGTGATCAAAGATTGCATGCAGAATTTTTGTCTAGAAGAGACCAAAGATTTATTTTTTGTAGAGCACTAGGATAATTCATGGATTGCATGAAGTCACCTTGATTCTTCTAGAGAGTGTTGAAAAATTTCGCATTAAGCCCAACCCTAGAATGACACGTGGGGCAAACTTATACCCCAGCCCTTTTAAATTGCAGATCGTTGTTATCTATAACTAACCGCGCCATCCATGCAAACGGGACCGAAAATCACTCGAAGAATTCTCCTTGCAAAGCAGCCAAAAGTAACGTCGTTCGCTTTTGACAAAGTCCATGCTTGGGCGCCCTTTGGTAGGACTGAGGACGATTAAGATCTCGTAGAGATGGCTCAAAGATTCGATTTCTCAACCCAAAGAAGCCTCGATTGGCAAGAGTTATTCTTCGCTTCGCTTGTGACTTGAGAATGGTTTCTAAATAGACAAACACTGTGACTACGTAAAAATTAGTTAGTTCTTACGAGACGTCGATATTGTGCGTCCTTTATCGATGGCAGCATATACTTCGTTTCGTCCTACTTAACCGCCACATCCATTTTAGCCGCTTCCACGGCAATGCAGGAAAAGGCTTCTATAACGACTCGATTTGTTCATCCAATCACATCAACGTCGTCCTCTTGTGCTAGTAATAGATCGCACTGCTATTATTGACCTGTGAGTCTGCACTTTTTTTTTGGGAATGAAATTGAAAGAGTGACGTGACAAGGCATTGCATTGTCTAAGACCGACGTGTTTGATAGGAATCCCGAAACTAGACTAGTCTCTAGCTCGTCCTACTCCAGAGACGCTTGAGGCCAACATCTTTGTACGATTATTTTAACGAAAGAATTGCAGCAATTGAGGACTGGAAATGTGATCTCGATTTCGGCCAAAAAATTATCTTCTGACTAGCCCATTTTTGGTTCAGCGTCTTTGTGCAGAGACCACAAGCAAAATTGAAACGGAATACAATCCACAATTGTGCGACCAATCATCTACATTCACAGAAATCGTTGGAAATCGGTGGCCTTATGGTCCTTATGTCCTTCGAAGTGCAGATACAAGGATGAATTAAAGTGGACATTCAATGAACTCAGGTCTGTGCTCACAGCTGGACAACATCGATATACATATATTCTGGGTTTTGGTTCCGCGAAGACGGCGCTATATGCCATACAAGTAGATCTACACAATTGTTCCTCAAAAGTGTTGTTTCTCTAGGTTTTCGTGTATTTCAGCCGGCACTATCGTCCCTCTGAGCGTGCTATAGACAAGATTCTTTTGAAAATTCTAAGTTATTGCTCACTACTCTCCACAGACCTTATGGTAGCGGTCAAGAATGGTCCAAATCTATCCTTAAACGCGAACACATCTCTTTGTCTTACCTTTATGTATAAAGTTAAATTCGCACCAGAACTAAAGCCAACTTGCCACGAAACTCGCAGAGCCTACGTCGATTCGATGCTGGTTAGATCTTGATCGAAGAGCAACTTCTCACTGTGTCCGTCATTCTTCTTTCATCAATTCACTCCTTCGAAACAAAGAAAAACCCACAAGTGTTGCTGTCTGAAATCGCACATCGCCATCACAAGCCGGACACGTTCTTGTCCACTTGACGAGGAGCAGTGATTCATTCGAATTCGTGATGTTCCATGCAATCTTAAGATCCGGGCATAAAGTGTGGAAGTTCCAAGCGCGCTCATCCAATTGAAACCGTGACAAGCTTAAGTGTTTCAGATTAAATTCGCTTTACGGCAACTCATTACACGGTGTCCTTGACCACGAGTGTGCACATGCATGACGCACAGAGTCCACCACACTTGCCGCACCAGCCACACGGGCGACAAGCGATCGCCACGAGTCTGATGAAACTTTTATTCGGTCTTTCATGAGAAATGAATAAAATTCTTTAAATACCGCTCTCGAAATAAGAATCGTCGTCAGGCGGTTGAAATACGATACGGGATGGATTCTAACCACAAAGAGAGCGTCAATTAGTTTGATTGGTCATTCGCTCATTTGCATTACATTAGGCGCGTCGCTTGAATTGGGATACACTGGGCCATTAGGCATTCGATTAACCCCATTTGGGGAGAAAGAAATCTCAATTCGAGACGAGATTTTAGAGAGTGACGAGTGCTAATTGTGGGTTCAAATAGAGATTACTGTTGCCGGATGTTGGCCGAAGATCGGTATTTTGATGTTATGCCGCTTAAGTGATTCGGGTGGAGATCAGCATTTAAATGGGGGCATTAATTCGTTGGTGATAATGTCGGAATCGGTTGGAATCTCTGGCATTTCAGCCGATATAGGTGGTTTTTCTTAGACACTAAGTCGGCAGTTGCGAGGAGGTGGTGTTGTATTGTAAGTTCTAGGACGTTATTAAGTAGGAATCTGATTGATGGGACCTTGTCTCTTGTTTCCTAGCGAATCGGCAGAGAATTGTTTTCTTCGATTACGTTACTCAATCTGTATGTTACGAACGGAAGTTCGTGACATTTTTGAAGAACACACCACCAGATCCTTGAAGTTAAGCTTGACGGGAAGTAACCGCTTAGTAATCGAGATTTATTCAAACAGCCAATGGCACACAGTTCCAATGAAATGGATCTTTTTGGTCGGTCCAGTGTGAACTATGTGAACTCTTAATAAACACGACTGTTTAGTCAGAAGAGTTTCGGATTAGCTGTCCCAGACTCTGACAGCTTCGGTGTTGCCAAGTAACATTTATCATATCGATTGATAAACCGCCTCTCTCGAACAAAGAAAGTAGCCTGGTGCAAGACCTCAATCGTCCCAGTCCTGGTAAATGGTTCTCTTGGCCGCTTTGAGAGGAGAATTCTTTGAGATGTATTCGGTCACTCATCAGATGACGAGTGGAGGAAAGATATATGTAGCACCGAACGAAGACGAGCGGTTCAGTGACATCGACTTAGGCAGGATAGTGAAGTTCCAACGATTGAGAAGCCTAGATAATGTAGAGTGAATTGCGAATTCTCCGGCCCTGGAATGTCTTGAATCCACCCCCACAAGGGACAGCACAGTCGATAAAGAACACAACTCAAATCGGGAAACGCAAGTGGAAATGGTCCTTAACTCAGTACGTCCGGAATTTGAGTCATATTTAGCTAGATCGAGCTGGCGATCGAGAGACGCTTGTTGGTTGAGGGCCAGTTCCACCCCGAGCTGTACCGTCACGTTAAGTAGGTAAGTCTCAAACTGTCTCAAACTTAGAAGGCTATCTCGATCGAGCGGCATAGCATGGCTTTCTTCTTTCCAAATTAGTGCATATCCGAAGAAAATATTCTGAGAAACGACCCAGAAAACCTTCTGCTTTTTGAGCAGAGAGGTGTATTAACGATATATGATCCCACTCCCTGCACAGCTCGTCGCTGATAACCTCCTTTCGACGCACTTTCGACAAAGCCTTGCTCAAATAAGCAACATTTCATCCAAATGGCACACGGCATCCGCGCAAGAAAGGCAACAACAAATATTCCAACGTGCACTGAATACACACCTGACACCTGAACTCATTTATTTATTGTCAAAACTGATAACTCCGCAAAAAAGAAAATTACGTAACGCGGGCGTTCCTTCGCTCGATTTGACTACAAATCGCCACGACGTGACATACCGATACCCACCCATCGATGGGGGGGGGGGCTCCCATGCTGGACAAAACAAATCCATCAAGAGCAAAGTGAAGATGGATCCATGCCGACGGTGGCCCGGCGATGATGAGCTTGATTCACAAGCAGTCTGGCGTCAGCAAGATGATCTCACGTGCGACATACTGTCTTGATTCGGGACCCGTTTCGTTCTTCGAAACTGCTGCCTTGTCCGGCCAAGACGTGACGATGTTGTTAACCTTTTGCATTCAAAACAAGTCACTAGTGGCGAGTCGTGTTCAAGACCTCGCTCACAATTATTCAAATTCGACTTGGATGGATAGAGGAATTCGGATTTTAGACGTGAACTGGACGAATGACAGATGGGGAATCTCTCTCGTTCGACAAAGAGGGATGCCAAGTGTAGGTCTGTGGGTGGGAATGTTTTGGTTTGTTTGTTTGAGGAGGACTGATTGACCCTGTCTACTGTACCTACATTTTAGCTTCTTACTGGGCTTCGCAGATCACGACAGCCGGAGGTCTGCAGTAAGTTGAGCATGCAATTCAATTTAAGTCGCCCACACCATTACACCACGATCATCAAAGACTGTCGAGAGTTGTCATTAAAGGAACGTAATTAAATCGCCTTCACGTACCCAACTAAGCAAGCACTCGAAACAGCACAACAAGACGACACGCAAAGAAAATGACTAAGCCTGGCTTCGACTGACACCAACGCAACAGGTGGCTGCTAGGCCTCACTCTCACTGATCGAGACCACCCCATTCAGAGCTTTATTTCCTTCAGTTCTATCCACACACACGTCTGACTCAGAGCCGTGGTATGCCCCCAGTCATCCGTCCAACTTCAGCCGGATCGCAGCCGTGGCGGTCGTACCCGTCGCATAAAAGTGAGTCTTGACACGTAACTCTGTGTCTTTACAATTATCCGCACAAGACCAAGAATCCGTTTCGCTAATTTGCTCGAATTACGAAATCGCACTGAATTGCCCAAGAACGATAGACACCTGAACACACATGCATCCATATGGCTCCGCATCTGTGTGCGGGTACGGCTTGGCGTGCTAGGCGTGCTTAGAAGAGAAAAAAAACACCTCATTCATGTCATTTCGGTCCCAGCAAAACACCACTCGAAACCAGTTTATCTGCATTCTTTCCGTCGAACAAATAATAATAATTCCACAATCCACACACAAATTAAACCTACACACGGATTGGGAAATGAGCGAAAAAAAATGCTCAATCCACTCACTCACACAGGAGCGAACAGCCGCGCCGCCGATGAACATTGAACATCCACCTATCCGTGTGTAGGGGCCAGCTATTTCTATGTCAAATATAAATAAACAATTCTAATCAGTTCGCACGTTTCAATGGGGTTTCGCTGGTGGCGGCTGCCGCCACTGGCAGCACTGCCAGCAGCGCCTTCACTTTCCGACCGGGCCAACTCGGTCAGGTGGACCACGTAGGAATGATGACGGCCGGAGGGAGCAGCGCCGCTGTGATGGCCTGAGAAGCGCTTGGTGTGGTGTGTGCGTTCGCATGAATACAGGTGAATGTTAATTCATATTTTAATGTATTTTATTTTTTTCTCTAATCAGGTATTCGTACAAGATTTCGGGGTCCAAGCAGAAACACATTCACACCAGATGCCCGCTAGTGGGGCGACTGTATTCCTGTATTCGTCGATTAAATACGCAAATTCGTATCGACTTTTTGGAGAGCTTCGTTTTAGCTCGAGTCTCTTATGCAAAGCAGCGAGAGCGGGGGATGAAGCGGCAGAAATTTGAGATGTATTTCCTGAAAGATTTGCTTCTATGCAGCTGTTGGCGGATGACAGAGTAGATGCTGATCTCTATTTTATAAGCTGTTATTGAATGTTGAGCTTAGCGAATGCAAATAAGGTTGGCGGTGAATGCAAAATTGTGGACAGGAAGTTGGGATTTTACGGAACGTTGAAAAGTGATTGTGTCCTTGGGGAACAATGGGCCGAGGAGCAAGGAATTCACTTGAAACCAATTAATTAGCAAGCAGACGGACACCGCCACTACATACACACATACACGAGGATGTAAAAGAGTTCACCAAGAAAGAGTGTCAACATTTTGATATGGAACGCCATGAGAACGAGAAGATGCATGGGATATTCAAAGTCGTGGTATACATTTGACATCCCTGTCATCCTCACACACGTCAAGTCGATCTTTGAGGTTTGACACTGCATATTACGGATCATTTGACAATCGCTGTCCTTGGCGTATATTCTTTCCATTGAAATACTGATTTACGTACATCAAACAGATTAGGGTTAACATCGTGGCCCAACCGTAAACTGTAAAATAATTCGCGGACATTGCCACCGTTACAAATTTTTTTTAGCCTATCCATTGTGGAAGTCCACACTGTGTAGAAAATATAGCTGCTATTGAAGGGGGCCAACATCTGCCGATTTTACGGTGATCACATCTTTTCCCACTAGAATTTAAGTAAAATATGCGTCGATGGGATGCTTTTTCTAGTCTTCTAACAACTGACAGACTTGCAATAGGATCTGGAGCGCATGCAAGAGCATCGATTTAAATCATTCAAGAATCAAGAAGGGTGGAACTGTCACGTTCGCAACGACTTCGGTCTTTTTTTGTTGGTTGTCAGCTGACAGGAGCTGAAGGTGATGCCTGCCTTAGCGCTTCGTTGCTACAAAAACAGGTCATCCGTTGCACGCCTGTTAAGGACGTTACAAAAAGCATAATTATCAAGCACCCTACAATACCGTAACCTAACTACTAATGCGAAAAGCCATTGGCCATTCCCAAAATGCATTTTGTTGTCTTCTTGCTTCAATAAAAAGGCGGAGAGGAAGACATTTTTGCCAACAGGCTCGGTAGGGTTTTTCGGTTAACGTGGTATCGATCACGAAACTCTAGGTGATTTGTGCGAAGCAAGTTATTACCTTATCCTTGAATAGAGTCATGCAAGAACTGCCTTAGGATTTATCTGATTGCATTGCATAGTGCGTTCAGATTCAGGGAGTTACGCATGTGGAACTCAAGACATTGGAGTTGGATCCTGGATCTTATACCGAGAGAATTCCTACTGCTTTGAACAAATTGTACTTCCTACTAGGGCAGTAGGGCAGACTGGGATATCAAGTATGTAGGCCTCATCCCGGGTGAGAATGAAGTTTAGGTTAGGTTTGTGAGCTGACGAGCCGGAGACGTATACACAGACGGTTGACAGATAAAGTGCGAAGTCGGCGCAGGTACTTACTCAGACACTCTGAGCAGAGCATCTCCACAACCAGATTACGCCATCATCATCATTCAAGCGAAAATTTTCGCCATTAAGGAAACGTCATCAATTTAAAGCTCATCCGAACAAAATGACAAAGAATAGCTATCTTCGTTGACAGACAATCTGATATGAAAACAGTTCTATCCACATTCATAATCATAAAATTAGTCACGGAATGCCGCATTGAGCTTGCTGCGTCCTTGTCAAATACAAACTTTTTTGGAAACGAGAAATAGGATGAACCGACCAAAAACGGAGATGCCCTTTCGCAGATATTGTTAAGATTAGAGCGATTAGTACGAGACAATGGCCTATAGGGGATGGTGCAGTTTCAGTGCTGCCGTAATTGTTACAGAACCTGAATCACTTCCTTCTTTTGCTCTTGTCCAGCGCATACTGGTTTGAAAGAGCCACTTAGTGATAATTGGCTTCTCTAGTAAGTACAATCCCACACACAAATTGTCCCATTGATGTTGTACCCATTCATAGTGGCAAGTTCCAAGCAAAACATTAATGTTTAAGTTTGATCGAAATCCGAATCAGAATCTTATTCTATTTCAGTTCACTTTCGGGACCACAAAATGGATCCTCCTAAGGTGTAGCAACTAACTTAAGTTCTTCTACCTGTTTGGCAGCTGTCAATTTAAGTGAATTATTTAGCCACAACTCTCCACATTCCGGACTGAATCCATAGTCTCCACAGAAGAACCGCTAAATGTATTCAAGACATTAGCGAGGACAGATAGGAGTCGAAAGACAAAGGCAAAACGCAGATAGTTTTGTCACCGAGATAATCAAATTCGAATTTGCGAATTGCCACTCTACTCAGCGGGGGTGTTTTTATTGCCCCGAGACGGGTCAAGCTAATGGCGTCTTCGAGAGCTACACAAAAGCAAAACACGTCGAAACTGTTGTGTCAACGTTGCCACAGCTGAGTTCGTTAAACTGTGTTACCAAACCCTTCTTTATTTTCGGCTCTGATGATGCTAATTGATTGGAGAACACAAAATGTGAAGAGTCAATTTAGCGCGCAACTGTTCTTCATTAGACCACCTCGTCGGCTTGTGTTTAAATCATACGGCATAATAAATCCCGAACTTAATTAGCATAAAAATGCTGTTGAGTTGGTTTTCAGTTAACGTGTGGTTCTTTCGAGCTCGGCTCCGATAAAGATCTGCCAGCGATGCGATTCACTTCTCCCGACGAGACGCAACGCAACGCGACGCGACTCGACGTACTCGCGCACTTGCACAAGAACTATGTGCATAACCTCAAATAATAATTATATTTATCGTGCTCCCCCACCTTCGCCAGGTCTGCCAGCTGCCACAATGATCAATTATGTTGGATTCTTCTTCCTATTTTCCTTTGTACTCCTATGCATCTTAAAATTTGCATTTAATTGCAATATCTCTCCCTCTCGTCGCTGCGTTCGGTTCGGGTATGGTGTTGCATACAAAATTACCGTGTTACACATGAAGCACCTTTTTTTTTGTGTTGTTGTTGTTTGCTTTGCTCCATCTGGTGTTGAAGGTGCTCGTGGTGCTGCTGTGCGACCGACTCATGCCGTGTGACGTAAGAGTGCATGGAATTTTTCGCTATTATTTTGTTTTTGTGCAATTTGCAATAAATTTTGAAATGGAATTCACAGCGACGAGTGCAGAGGAGGAGATGAGGGAAGGCACAAAGAATGGAATCACCAGAGTGGCGAGTGAGATCCGTGTTCGCGCACACACTTTTGAATCGTGTGTTATCTGCTGCAGCGGCTAGGTGAAGCGGGGATGTGTTCGGCGGACCGCCGCAAATGGTAGTGCAGCCAATCGAAAATGTGTGCGGTGTTGCTGCTTAACGAGGAGGCAAAGAGGAGTTCAGTTGGTGAGCTGTAGTCAAGCGCCCTTGACAAATGACAGCCATTAGGACTTTGACAGATGTATTTTGACAGCTGTTGCGGAGGACATGCGAACCAGCCGATATACAAGCAACTGTGCGAATAGCTTTTACATCGTTTATGGGCTTTTAGAAATCTGCTTGGTCTGCGGTGGTCTTTCGCGATGGTGAGTGCCAAGTCGTGAGAAAGACGCACATTGCTGCGTACGCGACCATTACTTCAGTTATCCTTGAACGACGAAGTGGTCATTTGAGACCTAATTTCAAAAGGATCAGCAATCGGAATGCTGTGTCCAATCGAATAATTTTCCAAGGCAGTTGTTGTTTATTTTTGTGCTAAAATTATGCAAATTCAATGTGGATTGAGTGAACTTTTAACGAGTTTTGTTGTGGTTTCAATATCCTTATTCCAAGTAAATAAACAGTTTTCGATGAGATGCTTTGGGTCAGACGATAACTGTTGACTTAATACTTATGAATAATTACTCCCTCAACGCCGTTGTGGATGACCAATGATTTCCCAAAGATGATCAAGAGCAATTCCAATTTTGCACACATTCCAGAAAAAAAGCAATGTCATTGCCAAACAGCTGGCATAGGGATATCCAGTTGGCTTGAGTTAGATTTGTCATTTTAGACGTTTAGACTTTAGTCAGAGAAAACGCGGAATGATACATTTGCGAAGACAGCAAACATATTCTTTAATTTCGTTCACGTTTGCTTACTAAAGTGGGAGCAGTGTGAATTTGTCTGATATTTGATGTTCAAATATTGAGTTCCAATAACTAATTGGAACGTCATTAATTGACAATAGCAACTGCATCTCCTGTAGAATGCATTTCGTGTTTGAGGACAAGTTCAAGTGGGTAAAATTTTTATTCACATCAATCATCAGTAATTATAGAAGTGCTCCACAGACAAATGCAAAAACGAACAGCTACCTCACCTGATTGTGTGACAAATTTCATATATTTCCAATAAAAATCAATTTAGACCATCATTTCACGAATCAACAACGAAAAATCATTGACTCGTCTGCAACTCATTCTTTTACCGACTCTGATAAATTATTCAATACAACGGTAAATAGAGCGTTTAGTCGGTTGATTATATTAACCAACGCACGAAACGTCTGAGCCGTTGAACATTATCTTCTCTCATCGTAGTACCGTCAGTTGTCTAGATTGTGTGAGAAGGCATGTAACTCACCACACGCTACTGAGCAGTATTTTGGTAAAACGGCTGTCTTTGATTTTCCACTCAGTGATGCTACAAAGCTCTAATTCATTTATTCGTTTATTAGTAAATGGCATTTATTTTGTGCTAACTTGACCCAGTTAGTTTGATAAATTGTTTTATTAACTTCGCAGATTAGCTGGGAATTTATTTTGCTGAAGGTCAGCATTATAATGAGATCGATTTATGTCAGTGCTTGAGAAGTAGGTAATTAATTTGTATATATCAATTAACATGTAATGGCTTGGTTTAACAAAGATGAATTATGGCATGATATACATATTGGGTGGAAATGAGTGTAAACTCTTAGATGATTCATAACACCGACGCGGCTAAGGCTGAGCATCTCAAGGGTAACATACGTTGCTGGGATTTTTGATCTGAATTAATAACCATCTATATCCAGTATGCGCATTTAACATTTCAATAGTTCTAATGTTCTTGCGAACACATATACATGACAGATTCCCTAACTGGGAGGAAGATCGAAACCCTCAGAAAAAGAACAATTCCGAGCTGTTAGATATCATTTCGTGAGAGAAGAGTTCGGGAGGCCAGAAATAAGGTACATAACATAATCCTGGAACAAAGCTCATTGCATGAAACAGACCAAGAAACCCTTAAGCCAGTAATACCGAAAGAGGTTTGAGAAATGTATCAGAATGAGCGGAAGGAAAAATCTGAGTATCCTAATTGGATACTGCAGACTATTGGATCACTAAAAGGAACTAGGAGTATCTGCAGATTCTGTAGAGCATCGAGCATCCAGACGCCTTGTCGAAAATCTATCCACACTATTAACTGTTTACTTGGATTATTCCTTAGTGGTACGAACGTCCAAACTTTGGATTCATCAGGTTCAATCTTCAAAAGTTAAATAGTTTACATTTTCAATCGAATTGAATTTACGCTGTTCTAGACGGATTCATTTGCCACCTCAATTGTTTAATCAACAGCTGAAGCGTAAGATTGCAGCTGAGAAGCATCCAATGATACTCGTACTTCAATGATATTCGAAATGTAAGTAAATGTTTAAAGAAGTAACCCACAATACTCCAGAAGTGCTCAATTTATTTTCGTACACAAAACCGGAGGCAGGTAGCCAAAGATCGCAGATCTATGTATTTTGCTTTTTCTTAGCCATTGTTTGCACCACAAAAAAGCAAATTAAATGCTAGAGTGATGGGCTGTAGCAAGCAGTGCAAGCCAGTGGTTAAGAAAATATTGTTTGCTCATCCATTTAATGTCCATCGCAATTTTGTATGCTTTTTTTGTACGAAACAAACATAAAGGGTGAAGCGCAGGTTCACCTCGGACTATAGTGCCAGAAGAATAGAAAGAAGAAGATAAAGCTGCCAAAAGTGAGGCATGATTGTAAGCGAATACTTTTGTTACCTCATTGAGGATGAACCAATCCTTCCTTAACAAAATCCGAGGAAGTCTGTTTCTTAAATTCTCCGAATTTAGGATTCTTCTCGACAGCAGACTGTCCAATGTACTCAATTTTATTGAGGAAAGAGACGATATAGGAGTGTATCCAAGGCAATATTTGCCGGAGTGGACCCACCCACTTCTCATTGATTCCTAAACACTGCCATAATAAAATCAGAGCTCAGCTTCTCAGTAAGCATACGTGTTGTGTGTGCAATTGCTCTCACATGTGTAAGGGACCTATAGTCTTGTGACGACTCCGTACGGTAAAGTTTGAGAAGCTCTGCCGTTGTAAAACTCTTGGCATTTAAGAACAAATAGAAAACCATTCGTCGAAAATTCGTTTCATCACAACAAATATACGCTTCCGTGCCCTAATCATATTCTCGGGGTTGTTCAAAAAATATCCGCATTCTAACCAAATGTCACTTGAAATCTAGTCAAATATTCGAGGTGACCCAAAACTACGCCTCACTCTAATCGTTCCACAAATTAAATCGCTCCTTTCTGTTGGCTATCTCGCTCCACCGTTCGACGAGGAGTAAATTTACATTTATCAAATATTTCCTGATCCAATAAAAAAAAAGAAAAACAAAATGTAAGCTGCACTCAAATGAATTCATCAACGTTACCATTTCAACAGACCTTGAGCAGAAACACATCAATCGCCTCTTTAATGGTCCGGGTGCTTTATGCTCTTTCCTCGAAGCCAAGCATTTAATTTTATATCAAGCCTCGTAAAAATTGTGATTTGAATTTGATTGGAAACGTTCATGTGCATCGAATGATGTCACACACCTGACACTCCAACCGCCTAAACACGGTCTCTAGTGGCACTCCAATTTAAGAAGATTACTTCCACATCGGCGTAAACCTTCGCAAAGCCTCGCGAGTGGCGGCGGAATGCCTTGACAGCACTCAAATGGTCTCCCAGCCCGCTGACCGATGTCGAATTTTTGATTTCAGAAATCCTATTAAAACGACGTTCATTGACATTCAGCCGATTCCATTTTCGCCCATTCCCCCAGCTGCCCACATCTCTCTCTGATCAATAATCACCAAAATTGGGCAATTGGCATCAACGTTTGAAAAGACGAAAAGATCGCGTAAACATTAAACAAACGTTGAGCGAGCACACGTAACATTTGAAACCACCCGAAGCGGGCACACCGCCCCGTTTTATTTTCCCTGTAATTTGTGTTTACATTCAATAGAACTACAAGACATCCACTTACATAAGACGTGCGCTTAAGGTCAGAAATAATTATGACACTTTATGACCGCCAGCAAGCAAAACAAGTAATCCTCCGCTGGCTCGTTGCTGCTTCTCCACTCTTTGGCTATCGCTGTGCGTACTGTCTGTCCCACAGTGTAAATCTGTGTTTGGCTTAATCCAATGGATGTGAAATTGTATCCCAAGATCGAAACGGCAAGACCGAACTAATCACACACGAACGCCGAAGCAGTAGAAAAATCGAAAATATTTGCGGTATGTACGGTGGTCGTCCGGACGACTGATCAACGGTGGGGCACCTACCGATGGTCTGTTGTGCTGAAATCGTCGTCGGAATATCTACATACACCCAGGTGAGTTGAATTAGAGAGACAGATACCCTGACGGTTGGCTGCTCTCGGCTGTACTGTGCTGTGCTGTGTTGTTGTTGCTACAGATAGGTATTCCAGTTCCAAAGCCGGGCGTAGGTGATCACGTAATACGATATTATCTGCCACTCACTCACACTTCTTTCTCCCTCTCTCTTTCTCTCTCGCTCACTATCCCAACACTCTCTTCTCAGATTCGGCTTCACTTTGTTGACACACTCATCTCGATAGAAATTTTCTCAGATCCTATCCGTATCCACTATCCACTCGGAATATTCCCCCCAAGGAATGTAATCAATCACTTTTCCAGCACTCACTGTTTCTCACGAAAAACAAAAGAAGCCGGGATTTGTTTCAAAACAAAACTGTAATATCGAACCGCGATTGACCAGAAAAAACGTACAAATTTGTGAAGACGTTGGATTGTCTGAAGTACACGAACCTTCTGCGCAGACGTCAAGCAAACGACTGAAACGACTGACTCAAAACACAGTTTCAAGTGGTGACTGGGTCCAACTGGCCAGTCAGTGGTTTTTTGGTTTCCTTTGTTGTCGTCTTTAGCGGGCGTTTTGTTTTGCATCCATCTTTCAGCTGAAGTCGCGCTTAAGTCACGAAGCGAGTTGTATTCAAACGTAAACGTGGTGGTTCGGTGGAGAATACGAAGTCGATTCATTGCCAAACATCGTGAGCTGGCTCTCTGAGCGCAGTTTGGGATTATTCAGCGAAATTGGCCGAGACTGCTGGCTGGGCTTAATCGCGAAGAGCGAGGTGCTGGTTTGAAGCTTCACTTGATTGGAGTTCTATGAATGGTGCGTTCATTTAAGACAGATTCTTATTGTTGATATTTCGAAGGGGCTTAATCGGAGTTTATGCATTTGTACTTTATGCCACTAATGGTTGCGGGAAGTGTATTCTTCAAAGCCAGCGCACAAAAATTGGTCTTCGATTATGACTAAGTACAACTTGAGTAGCGAAGAGGATCACACTTGCTGGAAGCGAATATGGGCTTATATTTTGTTTTGAAGATACGCAACCAAATATAAGCCTATAATAGCATACATGAAGGTAAAAATACACTTTTCTATGAAATCCATTTACATTTTTGAAAACCCCGAGAATATGATTGAAGCTCGGTAGCATACATTTGTGGGTCTAAAATGAAAACTGGAATTTCAATTGTTCCTACGCCAAGAGTTTTGTTATGCTAGGAATTAAGGGCACTCGGATCAATCCACGGCAGTTAATTCTGTCTTGGACACGGATGATTTCGGCTAGAACACTGAATCGACTTTCACTGTTCTGTTTGCGAGAGGAGTGGTTCATCCTCCATGGGGTCATTCCAGCATATCATCATAAAGCATAATCAAGTCTGGGTTTTGTTTCATAAGAAGAAGGAAATTGTGATACATCACAAGGATTTTGGTTGACTAAATGGATGAACACATTATGAGATTAAAATCTGAACGAACGCTCTGGCATGGTATAACCCAAGAACTTTGCAACCCTTTTTTCTTTTTGTAAACAAGCTTCTATACTGTGGTGGCCCGTAGAGTTGTGGGTATGTGCGTCGACCTCAACATCGACGTCGATCAATGGTCAGTAAAGCTTCTCAAACTTGGCCGTTCGGAGTCGGCATAAAACTGTAGGTCCCTTCCACTAGTGAGAGAAAAATAGCACGCACAATACGAGTAATTGCTGGCCTCCTACGGGCTGTAGCGCCACCCATATTATTACAGTTACCATATATGTATATACTGATCTAAATGTGTTTGCTGATTCTTACTGACAGCCCTCCACTGGTAACAATTCCTCCTTGTTACACAAAGGAAAAGATAATCTTCGGGTGAGACCTTAAGTGTAACTACTTCTTGATGAATTTCTGTTGCAATCGTGTGATTAAAAGCGCTTTAATATGGAATGGAGAATTGAGTAAATTGTCATTTGTTCTAAAAAACAAAATATTTTTGAATACCTTTTGTAGGACCCTCAAGTAAAATGACTCTCTAGATAGCACAACATTAGGTTTGTTCATTCTAGTCCCACGTATCAAATTGCTAGATCTCCCCTTTTCTACCCCACTTTCATTCATTTTTTTTTTAAATAAGTAGAGTAGAATTGTCAGAACTAGATACATCTGCACATCAAATGCATGAGAAAGACCGATATGAGTATACTGAAATGATCTGGATGGTGTATATAGGTAATGACACGCATTGTTTTTTCCAAAGAACTTTCTAACTAAGGCCCTACTTCGGTATGCGGTTTTTTTATTTTATTTTTTGCAGTAAAGGCATTGTGTACCTTGAAATGTTATAATATAATATAATATATATAATTTTCTTTTCTTTTTTGCAATTATTGTTCACATCTGATTGATTACTAATCATGGCTACAATCTTCTACAGTTCCTTAATGTTTACTAATGGACAAATGCACCTCTTGACATCCATTTTATAAATGCTGATGTACCGCAGGGCTCAATCCTTATCGATATTCATCAATAACCATTTGTCTTTGACACTTAATCCAAGACATTCTTTAGTGATGACATCTCTCATTTTTTAGTTTTTACTTACAGTAAGTAATTGTAGTCTAGGACTCATTAAATTCTAATCTTATGTAATTTCAAACAGAGTGGAATTTAATGAATCTGAAAGCCCAATGCGGCTTACTGTCATTAAAAGATACTTCTATTACTAAATCTATAAAGTGATCTTCACATATGTATGTAAGCAAACTTTAACAAATTACAAATTTTCAGCCAATGTAAAGGGAAATATTATTTTTTTCTTGGTACATTGTATGTAATTAAGGATTTTTCTTATAGAAGATCTCTGAATGCGATTCCACCAGTTAGACGACCGTGTTGAGGTCTTGGAGTTTAAATTCGTTTTCCGCAAATTATCAATTTGTAGGCAACTTGTCAAATTTGAAATTCGATTCACAAAGCGGCAGACACGGTCTATAAGTTCAAAACTAATATGTTTAGATTACATAATCTGCACACGTTTGGTAAAATAGCCGACAACAAATTGGTGAACAAAGAAATTTTCTATTGAATGGCAGAGCTTGCAAAGTTCACTGCTGTGAAGCATTAAATTCTCCTGAAACTCATTCCTTTGGACATCTTTGGTAAGCAAATAGCTACCAATTGTGTAGTTCGTCTGAAGGGTTGCTCTAAGTAATGTGATCAGACTTAAGAACATGTCAAAATCCTACACAGACAAAACCTTACCTCAATTCTTCTTCAAGACACTTTGCAGAGACTAACTTCGAGACAGTACGGCTATAACACACCTTTTGGTAAAGCCGTACATCTTTACACAGATGTATTCAAGATAGAAAACGGAGTAGGAATCTGTTCATCTCTTCGATCACTGTACCGTCTTCCAAGGGGAAGTAATATCTATTAACTAAGCCCTGTTCTGGCAGTATTGGAACATGATATCCGCCCGGGATATCTGTATATATTACTCATTGTGGAATGTCGATCCGATCTCTACTGCAGTTCCTGTCCATTCCTCGTCCTCGTCTGTTTAAAACCAAAGTGGATCAGAAAGTCAACTGTTGTCTATCTTCATATCAGTTCTCCTAGCGTTACTTTAACTTAGCATAAGTGAAGTCATCAGCCCCTGAACCAAGGTACATTCTTAAACAAAATACTTCCATCGCCTCATTGTCTCTAGATAATCCAATGACGGGCGCCACATTCCTGAATCAGAATTGCCCACTCAATAACACAAGACCCAATCAATTAATTAGATCAACTCATATCTCGCTTGCACTTGGTTGCTTACCAATTCGACAGCATTTAGCTCATTGAACGATTTTGCAAAAACCCTGCGTGGGCATATACAAAGTGTTAGCGAGTATAACGATTTGAAGGTTCCGTGAATACATGACGTGATTGCAGATCATCTTATGTTTATGGCCCGTAGTTCAGCTAGAATAATGATTAGATATTTGCCCATGAAATCAAAGTACTCTACTGCTTGACCTAAATTCTTCTGCTGATTTTTGTATGGTTACAAGCGTCTGAGTATCTTTTGAGAATCAAAACGTCTAACCTTACGTTTGTATTTCATTTCTTCGATGGTAACATTTGGTTTCGTACTGTGGGTTTATATTTTCCTTCGCGTATACGAAAGAACTCTCTGACAGCTTTTCCAACTGCCGGCAAGTGCATGTTGTTCTTCTAGGTTGGAATGAGTTTCAGTTTAATATATAATGGAGGCCATCTCTTCCTGACACACTGTCGTGATGAGGAAGGTTACTAGAACACTCGATGACACTGTATGGCAATGACTGGTTAAGTTCGCCCATAATATATACTCTCCAGACTGCCGAAGCTAACACATCATACTGTCAAAGTGTACGAAATAAAACATATTTTCAATCCAATGAATGAGGAGCTGTTTTTTTATTACTGTGATATTCCGATAAATATGATTTATGTGAGAGTGTGACCAATCATCCATCGACACTAGTCGACTTTCCCAGAAATAAATATTCGCACGCTTTGTTTAGGAGATGATTCTGGTAAGTCTTATCTGAGTTCATTCAAGTTAATTTTTTTTCATTGAATAACTTTTCTTAAAACGAAGTGACACCAACGCTGCTTCATTAATTGAATTTCAGCAAGTCAAGCTTTCACTTTATTGTTGTTTGATTGTCGCACTCTCTTCTTTACTAATTAATTATTTGAACAAATGGACAATTTAACACCTCATGTGTTAATTTTTCGTCCAAATTGGCTGCCAAAATGTGTTCGCATATCTTAATAAAAGACGTTTAGCTTGCTAGTGATTACTTGCTTAAAGAATTCAAAATCTCAAAGGAAAACAATAATCATGTTGTCATGATTGGGGTTATTCCGATCAAGCTTCCACGTTTATTTATTCATGTTTTTAATAGTTTGGTATTCTTTCGCCAAATTCAAATACGTGATAATCGAATAAGAGGAAATAAGAAAAAACGTCTACTGAAACATTGTCTTGGAAAAACAATATAGATTTCGGAATAGTTATCCGAATGATGAAATTCAACCACGATGTCGTAGCTGGCCTGAACAGCCCACAGATTGGACTCTTGGACTCGGTCTGGATAGGAGGGCTCCTGCGTTTCTTATCAGAGGAATCGAAGACGTAAGACGGACTGAAGAAGTTGGTGTCCACTCCAAAGACATAAATATTTTTCACTCATTAATGCTCTCTGACCGATGTAGCGTATTTCAAGCAGAAATCAAAAGCGATATCACCATCTTTCCAGACAGCATTTAAGTCCTTGAACAAAAGAACAATTTAAACACAGCCCTTGATTGCAGGCTGTCTCTTCCAATATATGCCTCATGCGGGTGCCGTAAAATTCCAAAACCGATGAACTCGGAAGGCGGGTGCAACCACTTCTGTAGCAGGGAAGAACCACCACTGCCACTTCAACCTAATCCAGCCTTCGCAACACCCTAATATGTACGCGATGCACCATGCAGTTCGGATGTCGGCAAGGAGATGCGTTTTCGTGTGATGTCTTCTTCAAGTCAGTTCAAATATTAGCTCAAGATGATAATGTTGACATCGTCGCGCGTTCCCAACTTGCCTTAATGGAAGCATTGGCGGTAATTAAAGAAGAGGCACAAATAGCTTGGTTTAAGATCGATGAGGACAAAACAAAATATATGCCGTCACCCAAGAAACGTTCCGTTGCACACCACCTGGGATAAAGCTCTACGATCAACAGATGCAATTTTGCGGTACTAAAGGAGTACAAGATCTTAGGGAAGATCGGACGCAGTTTCTCCCTTGGTATTCGAAAAAGGGTGTATGATTTGTCACTTGTTGAAGGTAGATGAATGGATACTCGCGACAAATTTCTACTACCGTCCAGTGAACCCCATAGGACGTACACTTCGACAACTAACGACTATCACACATCAAATCGGGACCCTGAAATGCACTCCGCCTAATTAGTTGTGAATTCCACTCGAACAGACATCTCAAAAATTATCTTTTGTCGTAGATCTCTTGCCCAAGAATCTTTCAACGACAAACGTTTAAATGTGGACGCTTGTCCTTCATCATCACACACAATCCTGACCTTCCAAATCGATCGCATCATATCTGACCAGGAATCAGCGATACACAACCACACATTTACTACTTTCTCTTCGAGTTTTTTTTCAAAAACTCATTGCCCATCGGGCGAATTAATGATTTCATCAAGATCACACACGTGTGCCCAGTGATTGCAAATACTACCCATCCAAGCGTCTTATCTAATCTCAAGCTGCGATGAATTATCTTGTAATTTCCTAGGTTTTTAATTTATTTTTATATGGTGGTGAATATGTGGGATTAGCTCGCGCATATGCACTTTTCGGCCAAGCAGTCTTCTTTGCTTACGTTTTCTTCATTTGCAGAGAAATCTAATCAGGTTTACTTTCAGAGTGATTTTCCAATTGGAATCATCGCTTTCCATTGGGCTCAAATGCATGAATTGACAGAGAGTTTCCAACAACCTTCGATAGCTCAGTTGGTAGAGCGGTGGACTGTAGAGTGAAATTGTGTAGACATCCATAGGTCGCTGGTTCAAATCCGGCTCGAAGGAATACCTTGTGATATCTTTTTTTCGCATTTATTTTATTTTTTTAAGTTTGTTGTATTTACTTTCTGTTGCCGATGAACAATTTCAAGTCGCATTGTCAGGTCTTTACGAGAAAAAATGCATGCACAGGTGTGTGTTATATAAAAATAAAAACTAATTCAAGATTAAAAATATCTCCTGGTGTGCTGTTGGCATATCCGCCCCTTTCTTGCTAGTGCATAAGATCTTTCATTGCCTGGAATACTCCCAGCAGGAGGACACCCAGCATAGGTTAAGATTGCATCTGGTCGCTATCTTACCTGTGACCGTTATTGCGATGTTGTCCGATAGACCAGATAATATCAAATCGATACGCACCATCTCTTTGTCGATTTTAAAGCCGCTTACGACAGCATTCATCGCAAGGAACTGTTCGAAGCGATGACAGAATTCGGGATCCTGGGAAAATGTATCAAGTTGTGTCGCACCACGCTAACACATATGCGACGCACTTTGCAGTTCTGCTTGAGGACCTCTGAGCCCTTTTAAACCCGCAAGAAGATGCGTTGTATTGTGATTTCTTCAATTTGGTACTGAAGAATAAAGTGTGGCGGGCTGCTGTAAACACGGAAGGCACTATCTTCAAATCAGTCCAATTGTTGGGATATGGGCAAATCAAATCACCCCCTATGACAAAATATTTCTATCTACAGTCACGATTTTGAGGTAGCGATCTCGGTTTATCTAGGCTTATCTATCTCGGGACAAACGTAAACTCTACAAATGACATCACTGTGGAGATCGGACGTACAATCGCCCTTGTAAACCGATGTTCATTCGGTCTGTCGAAACCACAGGGGTTATAGCTCCACATCGAGCACATTGACAACAACGCTCCAGCTAAGAGGAAGTTCAAATCTGAGCCTCCTGGTTCGAGAAGGGGACGAAGACCAAACCTCCCGGCCCAAGTCAGACCAAGTCATCACGGGTGTAAGACAGATTGATCTTGCAGACTAACGTGCTCAGAACCATCAGCGATGAAAAGCAGCAAAACTTCAGCTCGGGTCCTCCGTGGGTGGCCGGCCTGATAAGTAAGTCAACTACTTCAATCCAGAATAATGAAGATGGAACACACTCTTGGGTTGTTCCTCTAAGGACTCTTCTCTCCGTACAGTAGCTTCCTAATTCGGACTCACTTATTATGTAATTTAATTGCTTTAAAGCCGTTTTAAATGGAGACTTAGGTTTGACATAATGACTTTCAACAATTCAAAGTCGCGAGGATGCATACAATCATGTATCACTTTTGTTATCCCACTTCTGGAAATATTAAGGTAAATTTCAACGATGTGCAAACCGACGACATACCCTTCGCCACCCAAAGACGATGGCAATGGCATGTCCTGTCCGAATCACCTGCTCGTTAATCAGTCTCTCTTTTGGTCAAGCCGGTAGTTCCCTTGCTCTGATTGAGAAAAGGGATAGATTTTATTCCGTACGCTGAAACGCCTTCATAGGAAACCGCTGTAGGACCATCATGATTGTGGGGACGAACTTAAGACGAATTTGCCTCAGATCCACACGAGGTATAACAACAGTTCCTGTGTTCTGCTGTTGAAAGTGTCCTGTCCGTGTCCGCTATAGAGGGAGTCTCCTGTAAATGGTTTCACATAACCGACAAATAGGACGCACGAAAGACTGCACTCTTCATGCCGGAACCAGATAAAGTGTCCGTTATAGAGGGGTATACCTTATAAAGTGATGTCCGTAAAGAGAGGTTTCGCAATTGATGCTGCAGCTCTCGTGTGCAGTACTTCATTTTGTGGTATTCACGATGACGAAGCTAATTTTTCATTCATTTCTGACCAAATCCATGCACTCGTTAACATCTTTACCTTCAATCAAATAATTTCTTAAATAGAAATAGTCCTAGTATAGATCCCTGCGACACTAAGCAGGATAGACATCTCTTGCAATTTTTGTTTAGTTCATTTGCTGTGTGCTCAGACTAATTGGAACTCTCATTGGCATGGATAAAGAGGAGAACGAGCAACACCTCATAACCAACACCAACCCCCATCCATATCATCTGCACAAGCTTCTTTCAAACAATCAATCAATCACACACATTCGAATGTATACAACATTTATTGAACTTATATAAAACATACAAAATTACCAATGATTAAATACATTTTCAAAACACAAACTGATTCCTTCACATGGAGCCCACACTCACGGCAAGTGCAGTCCAAGCATCTCGACTCGGTGGGTACAGATGAACAGCTTTCTGGATGAGTTTCTTGGATCGTTGCTCATCGATCGATCTCAGCGCCTTGCTGGCTGTCATCAGCGACTCGGCATCGTCGATGCACGAATTTCTGCGAATAAACAAACAATTACAACCACTGAAGCCAAATGAAATCACAAAACATACTTCTTGTTGCTGCTGTGGCCCAGATCGACGGCACTCAGTGCGATTTGGCTGATTGGCAAATAGTACTTCCGCATATCACCGTAGTTCTTGAGCAAGTAGTTCGCGAGAATGTTGCGCAGCTCTCCACACTGCGGGAAGATGTGCACGCGGGACAGCAGGTACATCAGACCGCGTTTCGGTTGTTTCTAGAAGAGTAAGCATGAGAGGAGATTTTCGGAGCCTAAAGAGTTGCGGACTTACAATCGCAAGGTAATACTGTGACATTAAGAAGGCAATGTGTGCACAGTGCTCCAGTGACCTTTCGTATTTCTTCAGCTCTTCCAAGATGGTCTCAGTCAGTTGTTTGTCGCGATGGAGAATTCCTAGAGCACATGCGGAATAAAGGGCCTCGATGGGAGAGTCCTTCAACAGAATGCTGAAACAATCGAATGCTGAATGGTTTACCCAGCTGAGAGATCTCTCTCCACTTACCACTGATAGAGAATGGTTTTCGTGTCATTTTCACCCTGCGAAGCGTAAACCATTGAAGCCATCGCGACAAGAATTAAAGCTGCCTTGGCATCATCGCTGCCAGCCACACTTTTCAACACAGAATTGTACACAGAATACGCTTCCTGGTGCTGGCCAACTCTAAAGTAAGCCAGTGCCAGGCCAATTATTGGCTTGAAGGCCGCCTGAGACACGGAGTTGAAGGCATCAATCGCTTCCCTAGGTTGACCGTTCTTGAGAAGCAGGTACCCCAGGTTTGTGAAGATTTTATCCTTTTCACTAGAGCTGACGTTCCTCAGCGCCTGGACGCACCCCTTGATGGCTGGACCCCATAAGCCGTTGCGTGCGTTCAGGAAAGTCTGCAAGCTCAGTGCTTCCGCGCAGCAGTCGTCCTCTTCGACTGCCACGTACCAATTTATCGCATCCAATGCAACGATGTCAGCAAACATCAAGTCAATTGTCCGCCGGAACCCCTGTTTCGTGCGCTTGTTCGCATCGCTCAGAATGTTGCACACCCAGTGGGCGTATCCAATTGCCGACTCCAAGTGGTATTCGAATTGCTGACAGTGTCTGAACAAGTCCAGGGCTTCTTCCTCGTCGGCAATGTGTTCGGCTATCATCGCTTGACCAATCCAGGCGTTTGGATAGATCGGACTCGATTGCTGTGCCCGCTGGAAGGCTTGGTTGGCTAATTTTATGTCGTTCAACTTGAAGTAGAGCACGCCTAGGTTTGTCCACGTGACGTAGGATTTGCGTTCCAGCATCAGGGCTTGTATGAAGCAGTGCTGGGCCATTGGTAGATTGTCTATGGACGGATGAGCGTTCAGCACGCCGAGTAGGTTCCAATTTTGCCACCGGTCACTCTGCTCCTTGAGCGCATTTTTGCATGCATTCACCGACAGATCTAGGCAGCTCGCCTCTTCCTCTGGAACCAGTTTCGCATTGTAGTACGCACAGAGGGACAGTTCGTACCAGAGGAATGTGTTTTGCGTCAATTTAAGAGCACAGGTGTAGAACCTGTTGACGTGTACATTTTAGAGCTGACAAACGGAGTGGTGGCGGCAACTTACCGTGAAGCCAAATTCAGCAACTGCTTTCGATCCAGCACAACGGTGTCTCCGTCTCCTTGTTTTGCGAGCTTACCGCAAACTTCTAGCTGCGCTTTGGACTTCGGCAGCAGAGCGACCTGCAGGAAGACGCTGGCTGTCAGGCGCCACAGCCAGACCATGTCTTGTTTTCCAATCAAGAATGCCCTAGCAATGGGAAGGAGAGTTGGGAATTCATCAAGATTGATTTACATCACACATACTTTTCCAGATAAGTTACGGCCTTCTGAAGATGATACTTGCACCGACCCAGGCGTCTCTCGAGCTTCAGACTGTTGGCCAGGCCTACGTGCGCTTCAGCAGCACCTTTCAGTCCAGGCAAGTAATCCGGGTGCTCGGCGAGTAACTCCTCAAAGTCCTGAATTGCTTCCGTGTGCATGCGAACCGTCTGGGAAAACAAAAATCACACACGATCAGAATGGTTCTTAGGTTCACTCAAGGGGTTTACCATTTTGATGACTGCAACTTGCAGCTTTGCATAGACGTTTGCTGGATCGATTTCGAGAATCTTCTGAAACACTCTCACTGCAGAGTTGTACGAGCCACGTTCATTGTATGCGTCTCCCAAGCACTCCCACGACACAATGCAGCTGACATCCATTTTCAGCGACACTCTGAACGACTGGATGGCCTCGTCAAACTTCTTAATGTTCAGGTAATGGAGGCCAAGTTTAAAGTGAATCCACTTCGATGAAGACGTCGAAGACTTCTCCAGAGCTCTCAACAGAAGAGCTTCATTCAGGTCCTAAAACGAAGCATTAGCAAAGCATTTCTCGACTTCTTGACTTAAAATCTCACTTCTTCGCCGGTCTCCTGGTAGATGGCGCTCAGAAGATTTATGGCTTTTTCACAAATAGGATCGAAATGCAGGCGTTTTTCGAAGCACTTCCGCGCACGTACGTTATCCTTGAGGACCATGTAGATCTCTCCCAAGTGCAGGAAGCACTCGGCCCTGTACGGCTTGAGGCGGGTTGCCTTAAGCATACACGTTAGCGCGGCGCTATAATTCTCGGCGGAAATGTTTAGATTTCCCTTCAGAAGGAGTGCCTCATAGGATTCCTGATCTTCAGACGCGGCCAGTAGCTCCAAACCGTCCTTTGTGTCACTTTGGATGGAAAAACTGTCAAGAGGGTACGGAGGAACGCGTCGGCGTCTACTTACTACTTGTATTTAATTTGAAGGAGTTTAGGTAACGGCAACTCATTCAATTTCCCCTCTTCACCAAGACGACTGAAACATCTGAAAGGAAATGTTCACCTAAATACGCTCTTTTCCCCTCTAAACCTCTCCTACCTGGCTAATGCATCCAACACAACATCGTTTTGTGGAAGACTTCCCAGCACTTCGACTGCTTCCTTTAGCTCATTCACATTCGTTGAGTGTGACAAAGAGACTCCGTACTCTTCGTTGTTCCAACTCAACAAACGCATGAGCGGCAGCGCCATGCCATAAGCCCCAATCGCATACTCAGCGCGAGCCAGCAGATCTAAGGCCACGCTATAATTGGGCTGAATCTGCTGGACCTTCTGAAGCAATTCTCTAGCAGCTGGAAACTGCTCGCCGTCGAATGCGTGGATAGCTCTTATAAGAACAGCTAAGCCTGAATTCGGATTCAATTCCTCCAGCTTTTGGGCGTAGAAATCAATTGGCATCGACAGATTGGCCAGTGCCTCTGGCTTGCTTTTATAATTCTCGCAGTATGCCTTGCACATCCACTCGAGCGAGTATATCTCATCAGGGAACAAGTTATACATCTGATCAGCATTCTTTACCAGGCTCTCAATGTCTGTCAATTTGTAGAGGAGCTTCAAGTAGCGCTTGAAACCCTTGAACTGGTATTCAGGATTGGTGCTGTCCGCAATGACGATCTCCATGCACTCTTTGAACTAAAATAATTGCAATTGTTGCATATGTAGCCTCTTTTGTTTGAGATACCCACCAACTTCTGGTCGTCATCGGCTATGTGTTCTTGCAGCACCCAGATTCTTCCCAAATTCAGTTGAGATGACTGTTTTCTACTTGTTGTCTGTGCCGTCAGTGCTTCATTCTTCAGGATCTCAATGCATTTCGGTAAAGCATCAGCGCTGGAGATTCCAATTGCTGACAATTTTTCGTGATATTCACTCGACTTCTCTCTAAGGGTACAAACATAAGCAAGTGTTAAGAATCTATCTCAACAATCTCACGGAACAAGAGTTAGGAGTTTTTCATAGACATCTGGGAGCTCAACAGCCGGTGCACAGTTAGCCAAGCCTTGAAGGGCTAGGGTTGGTGTTGGAGAGCAACTAACAGCTTCCCGCAGGTGAGTTGCTGCCTAGAAACAAGGACTATGTCATCATTTTGTTGGATTCTGTATTGTGTACTTACTTTCACTTTATCGGAGCTTTGGTAAGAGGCACCAAGGAGGACCAATGCCATGTAGTTCTTTGGATCGGCTTTAAGAAGTTCCTAAAATGATGAAAGTCTTTACTGAAGTCGATGTCTTCTATCGACGCCGGCAAATGTGAGTACCTGACATTTTTCGATTGCTATAGAGTTCTTTTCATTTTTTATTGCATCTCGAATATCTTTAAGAGCTGATTTAATTGCCTTTGCATCCATTTTTAGGTCCAAATACTCAGAAAACTACTGGATTTCTTTAAGAAATAATTCTTTGTGAGTGAATATAAACTTTAATTAAAAGTTGAACAGCTGAGCGTTTGGCAGATTGTTTATTTGGCACCCGTCAATTTTCTTTACAGCGGCTGCATCAGAGATTGATTGGGCTAGGTTACACTATTGACGGAACTAAAAATTAATAAATTCCATTGTTAAAAAAATGTCTGCCCTTGAATATGTGAGAAGGGCATTCTTAAATAATTAATTAAAAGAATTAAAATAATGCAGCTCATACTTCAAAATGGTATCCGAAGTTGAAGTCTTTGAGAACTTAACCACCCACAGCACTTAAAAGTATTCATAGCAACTGTGTTGGAACTGTGACGCAAGTTGAGACTTATGGAACAGTGACGAGCCAGTAAACGAACATTTTCAAGACAAGAAAATATGAAAGCGTCGTACCATCGGGCACAATGCCAGCAATGGCACGTGTGCGTCGTGGCATTGTCAGTTCACTTTTGTTTACCAACACAAACCCCTCAGCTTCTTCGCCTTTGATATTATATTTGAATAAATCTTAGGAAACTCAGTCCTTTGAATGGTTAGTCGACGATATGACGCGCAACAGAGTACAGAGGATCGTTGGTCGATTCCCGACTGTAACGCGCCACGAAGAATATTCCATAACCCTGAAAGGAATCCCTTCTTCAAAATAAAACACCGGAGTAGTTTTTTGTTTCACATTTATTAAGCATTTATAGCAACCACACCGAACGTTCAAAATGATATCCATTTTGATTTATTGCAAGTGAACGTAGTGCCACTTGTCAACTGAAACAAGAAAGAAACGATTAGTTACAATTCTAGCTTGTCGACTGCTTTATCTTACCAATATCTCCAATAACCTCAACGTCTCCATCAGCTGGTGCCTCCTCGAACAATTTTGCGGCATCCTCTTCAGCGATAAGGAACGGGGAGTCATTCACAGTCACATTGGAGCTAAAAACAAAAAACCCCATTTGGCCCATCATTCTCTCAAGAACTTTCAACCTGCTCTTACCATGAAATAGAGCCTCCATCCAAGTCCTTCTTGATCAAACCCTTCCAGAATTTGTGAGTCTCGCTGATGATGTTCGTAGCGAAACTGGCGTTCTTGGCCTCTCCGTTAAATGCGAACTGATTCTCCGGCTTGCCATCGGGAATCTTGTAGATTTTGAACCATTCCACGGTGGCACGCAACAGACCGGGGAAGAACTTATCAACGTCACCGACATCGGTCATCTGATCGCACAGCGGATCGTTGACATCAATGGCAATGATTTTCCAGTCGGTCTCTCCCTCATCGATGAGTGCAACAGTTCCTAGCACCTTCACTTGCATAACCTCTCCACGCTTAGCCACGCGTGAGCCGATTTCAATGACATCGATTGGATCGTTGTCACCCTTGCAGCTGGTCGATGGTTCAATGTGATCGGGGTTTTCCCAGGTCTGTGGGAGTGCACCGTAGTTCCAGATGTACCCATGGTGAGGGAAGCAATTCGCCACAAATCGCAGCTTACCCTTCTTGACGTCTTGTTTGACTGGATTCAATGGAGTCTTAAGGCTAATCTGTGGATAAGTTAGAAGTGTGCAATGAGTCACGCAATTCGCTTATTAATCGTGTACAAGTCTAATCTAATCTAAGCATTATGTGGGGAATATTTGTTGCCCTTTGAATTAATTGATATACAAATAGATAGCAATAGCACACGCAATAATTGGCCGGGTTAATTTATTATTAATTGTTTTTCGGGTGATGATTTACCTCCATTTTGGCATTTGTCCAGCGTGGGACCTCAACCACCATGTTGTAGATCGATTTGGACTCATCGGCGAACAGTGGAATGTCGTGAAGTGGCGAAATTAGACTCCCAGCTGCATTTTCTGTAAAAATAGAGAGGGATAGGTGGTTATGATAGTGGTACGTTAAAGAGAACATTTTCATTATTCACACAATAAACACAAATTAATTTAATGACCATCGATATCGCGTGACGTATGGTAATTTGTCTGCAGACACCAAAGCGAATGTCCTGGAATCCAAAAGGGGGACATCACCCTTAGACGCAGGATTGTTAGAACGATTCACGAGACCCGTCGAATCTGATAAAGTCTTTAATTGCAATTCATGTCATTGCTACTTTGAACAGATTTACAGCAAAATGCATGTAATACTATCTGTACCGTGGATTGACTTTTTTTCTATAATTCACGCGAACTTAATGTATTAGGTAGGTTAAGTAATGTGGCCTGCATCAACAGTGTCTCCACTGAGCTAGTTACCGCCGTCCGATACTACTGGAACCATTTTGTTTTTTTGACGAACGTCTAGATTGGATTGACATCCTTTCCGGATAATGCAAGGTAGTGGCAGGGTAGGTGCATAGGGTTTTCTTATTCATCGTTCATGCATCTGCGTTTTGTGGTAATCCTAGTCTTGCGGCGTCTCTACCTATAGCGCAATGTCCCTTGAGGACTTTTACTAGCTTATACAGGTTTTTCCGGCCTAAGTTAAGGAAGGCCCTGGTTATTTTAAAGTTATTTTTGGGTTACATCTGTTTCCCATGTAGGCACGTGGCACGCTCCATCTTTCACAAGCACTGCAGATCGCTAGCTCTGTGATCGAAGTTGCAATTGGCACCTAGAGGTATTTATCTTTTGTCCAATGATTGCTGAAAGATTGCAAAAATAATTTGAGTTGATGTTGTTATTGTTCAGTGCCCAGTTTGCCCAGTTTGTCTCCCATATTGGTAGCCGTGGCCGTGGCGATCACGGGTATGGTGGGTGAATTCGTGGAGAGGCGGAATGCAATTGACTGGATCACTTGAGCATCGTTGGTTAAAATAGCCGTAAAACAGAGACACAGAAGACACGGTACGTTGGTGCGTCAAGCCGGTCTAGTGAGTTGTTGTCTCCTATAAGTTTATTCGCTCGCTTTGGAATTCCATCTAGTGGGTGCAGGATGAACTTGGGTGACCGGTCCAGATATGATGGAAAGTTTTCTGGTTTTATCAATACAGGCGCCATTTATGGATAATGGCTGAATATTATCGGTTCGGTTGAGTGACGACAGACTTAACAGGCTCTGCCGTTCCAATTCTACGCCGAAGGGCAGGGTCGTGAGTCTTGGAACATATGACAAGCTGAGGTTGCTGTCATCGACGAAGAAGTGATATCAGAAATAATTCAACTGTTTGCAAGGTAGTTTCTAATGATAAACAATGTTCAATGACTTAGAAATATTAAGCACAAATATCTTCCTTCGACCTGTCTTGTGCAGAGATTCGTTCCACTTTTCAGTGAGATAAGCCATCCAATCCAGTGGGCCGCGATTCAAAATATTTCATAAGCTGACGACTTATCAGCGTTTAGACCATGACCTTAGAATAAAGGGACGTACGTTAGTGCTATGGGAACATAGATGCCCGCTCATTTATTGGATGTGCTGAGGCAGAATGAGCTGTAGCACATTCTGTATGTATGCAGCTACAAACACATATGAAATGACCTAAGAGGAAAGTCTGCGTAATTGGATGTGTCATGGATTACTCATGGGAGGACATCCTATGTTACTTCTGATCACGCAATTCGTTTCGCGGAGCAGAAAGAAAATGTAATAAGTTGAGGAGTCCCCAATTACTTTCCTCGCACATTTACTTTGAAGTCTTGGTTGTTTACTTATCAATCATTTCACAATTTTTCACATTTGCATTAGATAAACTTTCCCACTTAATTTGTTATTTCTTGTAGTTTAAAACATGCGCAGATATCAACTGGTTGCCAAACAAGTTATGGGAGTGGAATGGTTTGTGTACATTTTCCAAGGAATTTTCTTTGTTTGTCTACGAGGTTTCATTCGTTCGTTTGAAAACGCAACGCGTTTCATATGTGTATCATATATTAACTCCCGGCCGTCCTCTGCCTGTTAACAAAATCATTTAGAAAGTACAATGACCCAAAACATCCCATCGAATCGAAGTAATTATCGAGCTAGTCGTGTTGATTCCTGTTACTACCATAGCAAATGTTTATTCAATAAATCACTTGTCAAATTAATTGAATTATCTCAAAACACCCGTAATCTAGCTGCTTACACAAGAGCTCCAATAAACCAATAAATCGGATTACTATTCCCTTACGAGACTGCTCGTACTGCCTAATCCATAACTGAAGAGAAGCCCTTGTGCCAAGCATCCTCTGGTCCAAGGAAAATGCAGAACCTATATCCCTATCAACAGCACTTCTATCCTACAAGTTTTAATTTTTTTTCCTGACCTTGAATAATTCTTATCGCGACACCGTAGCCTCCCTCCGCGTACCGACTTGCCCAGCCACTTAAGCGCCGTAACAGAACAGGAAACTTTCCTTCTGAGCAGAAAGTTGTGCGCCATGAATACAAATTTGATGACGTGCATCTCAAGCGGCACAGAATCATGTCGGAATAAGAGATTTTTCTATGAATGCCTGTAACACTGTCTGCACTGAAAATTGCATCAGAAATACATTGTTTATCGGATATTTTCTGATTGAACATAATAAGGAAGTTCCCCTGATGACCCAACACTATGCAATCCACGAAATTATGAGCGTATACGAAGCAAAGATAGGCAATGACCTTTGGCTGAGCGGATTGACGATAGACGGACAAAAAAAGCTGTTAAAATTATATAATAAACCTTATCAGAACTCACTGAAGTAAATGCTGTAGTTGGTGGAGTTTGCTGCTCCCTTCTCAACAGTTGTATATTTTTCGGACATTTTCAATGCAGAAGTAGAGAGATAACACTTTGAAATAAGAGCACAAGTACGTACACCTTTCACAAGATTCGCAGAATGAATATTGCCTGAATGCAGCACGTGTGACAACACCGGTCGAATTATATTTGGCACAGCCATTGCCGTCATTTTTGACAGAATTCTGTTTTCTCCGCGGGCTTTTGTCTGACGTTTGACAGATTCTCTGATATTACACAGGGTGTACATTGGCGGGTGAGCTTTTTCGTTTTGTATTTCACAGTGGGTTACAAAATGTTGTTCATGATACTTTATATTCAAAATATTTAAATTAATTATATTAAAATAGAATGCAATATTGTTTTGATTTTTCTTGGCGTTTTTATATGAATATGAAGCGGGGATATGCGTTTGGATTTGATGAATAAGGGATTTTATACTGTAGTATTCTGTTACAGTCGAGGATGCATCTGACCTAGACCAAAAATCTTCTCCAGCTATCCACATAGCGCTAGCTATCGTAAGTTATGTATGCCAAGTTTTTTGAATTCCTTCGCCAATTGCTTACGACAAGTCTCTTGGAAGTAGCCATATTGTCCTGTCACTCTACATGTCCCAGCTTTCGAAATTGAATTCATGATTTTGGTCCTCTCTCTGAGTCAACTTGCCAAGAGTGCTTCCAGAGACAAGTAAGATGTCTTTCAGACAGCAGAGAAGATCTTATAAGCGATGTTTCCAAGACTAATCCCTCGGTAGTTGTGCAGTCCTTTTTTGTGAATCGGGCCATCACAATCGAGCATGCTTTCCTCTGACCATTTTTTGCAAATGAGTTGATACGTGTACCCTACCATCCATATCCAGCTGCCATAAAGATTTCTGCATCGATATCGCTATCTTGACTTCGTCTCTGCCGGGTGACTGAACCAATACCCTGACAGCGGTATTGGCATCTTCATCACTGTTGGAAAAATGATCTTTCCAGGTTCTCAGTATCGACAGCAAACTCTACTGCGAACTACGTCGATGTAGTCGCGAGTGGTCCGCCAGACCCCTTTTTGAGTATGTAGGTGGGGGGATCCCTGGGAAAGGGGCCGCTGCATACGTTGGATCATCTCCAGGCGGTTTCTGTAAATTCTATGAAGAGGACTCCACGACGAGACTGTATGTCATCTTAGCCTGTGCATTTACTGGGGTCGCTGCTGGCATCTCGCTAAGTTGAGACCAATCAACAACCTTGGCGAAGACACCGGGTACTATAATACTTGGCCATCAGATGAAAAGTAGACATTCAGGGAGTGAAAGATAAATGTTCGTATTCAGTTTCGCCTTCATTGAAGTCACAAGTATTCATATAAAAAAAATCGTGTCAAATTACGAGCAAAACAAACGCGTTGCATAAATGAATTTTGTTTATTTTATTTTTCCAAATAGGACCTAATAAAATTATTTTGTTTCAACACAAAAATACAATAAAAAAAATACACATCTCATCGATTTGATATAACTGTTCATTTTTCTTCTTAAAATATTTCATTTCCACTTAGTTGTTCAATTCGAATAGAATTTGAGAGATTGTTCCGCTGGATTCGACATTACTTAGAGCAACGCTTGCCAAATGCGGTTCATACTGGCGCAAAATCCTGCAACAAATAATATTTAAATCTAGTCTATGAAAGAGAGAAATGTACTAAAACAAACCTCTTAGCTGCTGGGGTGTATGTAACCAAGTTTCTCAAGATTAGAGCGGCCGTTAAGCGAATACTCTTCGTGACTGGACCTTCGTTTTCGTCCTGTAGGCGGAGGAAAAAGAAAATTAAAAGACATGACCGATTAGAATGTAGATTATGATGTGGTTTATTTTTAAATGCAGTGGAGACTCCCAAGCTTACCCGGTTTGAAATAAATGCAGAAGATATTTTATATAATTTTGTATTTACAATTGCAATAGCGAATACTTACACCATCGGACACCGTTAAAACTGAATTATATTGCATTGCTTTTCTGAACGCATCCAAACCAGGAGTGGAACTAATGGTAGTAGTAGTACGGGTGGTATTAGAAGCAGGATTTGTGTTAGATGAAGCAGTATTTGCGGTGGATTCTACGCTATGTAAATTTTCAAAATCGGGATACTACTCGAAAGTAATTATAAATAATATTGATTGTTATATGTATTACGCTTTTTTTTGTACTCTAAATTAGTTTTTTTTTTCAAAATTATAAAACATGCTTTGATTAGAATTCAAATCGAACGTATGTGCAGCATTCCAGAAACAAATTATAGGTATTTGAACAAATAAAAGGGTATGGCTGTGAATTGTGATCTCTATTTAAATCCATCATCCAGAGAGGGTGGTACAAAAGGAGATTAAATACGTCATCAATGTTGCAACTTTCTCGGACAAACACTTATTAAAATTAAAAAATATCAAGGCAATGTTTCCGATCGAAATCAAATAAATGTGCTTTAAAAACTGAGCGATCACTTTGAAAAACTTTCACGAACAAGTGCGTCACGTTCTCACACCCATATTGGGAGTGTCGACTGTCAATCAATTGATAAATTTGTCAATAAAAAATGTCTGTATTTTCATTATTAAAAACATACAATCTGTGACAAAATACGACACTTGAAAATTTCATTTATAGTATTTTTTGATATTTAATTTAAAGGATAAAATAATAATAAATTTAGTTGAATAGGTGGTTTTTTGTTTCTTTTTTGAAACTCTTAGAAGTAGATGGCAGTTAAGGGATGCTTCCAATCATCTACATTTCGAGAAAAGTACATACAGTGAACTCCCCCTAAGTCGAATGTTCACATTATATCAAAATTAGGGATTTCAACTTCTGAAGAAGTGGAACAACGAAATAGAGGACGTCCACGAAACACAGTCGCAGTGGGGAACAACCTCAACCAAATTGGCATGTGAAATTGGAGACAGCTGGCTGGGATCGTGTCAGATGGATAGGCTTGTTGACTGAGGCCCATGTTCCTCCCCCCGGGCTGTAGCGCCATCATCAGAAGAAGAGGAGGGAGTTCGACTTAGAAGTCTTTTGTATAGAATAATGAGAATGCCAACCTATGGCAAAGAAAAAAAAATGAATTAGAGACAAATTTGACATAGGTAGAGTAAACTGTAAGTACATATATAACACCGCATTTTTTTGCGGAAATTAGTTGCATAAAATAAAGGAATAGTTAAATCCAGAAATTAGAACTACCTAACGTCACAAAACACAGCATTGTGTTGCATATGTGCTCATGAGTCATATCAAATCGGTGTCGAGAACAAGCATTCCATTGGTCAGGCCCGAGTAACTGTGGTCTCGACTAAAGTAACTAAAGCCCCGGTCATATGAGCGGCAAACTGCGATCGCGAACTTTCGGAAACAACTCTTTTCCAGCAAATACAACCAAAAAGTTATATTTCTCGGTATGCGAAACGATTGGAACTAAATTATCGAGTTTTTTCATCGACAAAAATCTCGACAAAAGTTAGTTTTTGTTTCCTGTCTGTATGTAATACTAATTATCAATCTGAAGTCGCAATACATGAATAGGCAAACGAAATCCACAACCCCCACAACCCCCACAACCAAAAAATGCGCAATAAAGTGTGAATTTGCATTGTAATAGTTCTCTGCTCTCTCTCTCTCTGGGTGGCCCGTGGCGTTGTGGGTATGTGCGTCGACCCCAACCTCGACGTCGTCGGTTCGACTCCAGCTCTGAGCGACAAGTCATTTTCACGGCCCCACCTCTTTCGAGTCACTGACAATGCTCAAAGATTATTTCCTGTCTAGAAAAAGCTTCTCAAACTTGCCGTTCGGAGTCGGCATAAAACTGTAGGTCCCTTCCACTCGTGTGAAAACAATAGCACGCGCAACACGAGTGCTTGCTGAGAAGCTAGGCCCTGGCCCTCTATGGGCTGTAGCGCCACCCATATTATATTATATTATATTATATTATATTATATTATATTATATTATATTATATTATATTATATTATATTATATTATATTATATTATATTATATTATATTATATAGTTCTCTGCGAATGCGCAAATTTCATCTGAATGAGTTGTCAGAGTTTGCGAAGTTCGCAGTTCGTAGCAACCTTATATGATGGGCCTCCACATCTCCCTCTAATTTATGGGAACGCACGCGCTGTGTGTCACGAATTGAAAAAAAATGAAATATGCGCGTTTCTAATTCACAATTATACGATTCACAGTCGGCAAGACAATACGAACGTAGTTTTACAAGATGTTTAAAGTTCTGAATAATAAATTTCTTTTGTTTCTCTTTAACTGTCACTTTTAAATTCTACTTATGTATATACGACTCGGTTACAACCAAATCTGTGTCGATTTTAGAAGTAGATTTATGATATTATAACATATATCGCTTGAAATTGAAATTGAGTTTACGTAAAGGCCCATTCATATGAGTCTTAAAATAAATAATGTATATAAATGTCTTTACTTCCAACAACTTCATTTAAATTGTTTTATGTTATTAGTTTGTCAGTTAAAATAAAATTAAAACCACAAATTCTTAAAAAATACATCAAAACTATTTGAATTGACAATCACAATACCACTTTGGCTCCGTTCGCAATTGATAAATTGACAACGATCAATCCTTCGAACGGGTATAGACTTTCATACACATTTCACGAAGTTTGAGAAGTTCACCATGACAATTTCTCTCAGGGAGCTGCCGTAAGAGGCGTTTCTGGAATTGAAACTGACAAGACAGACGCAGAAGCCAACTTACTTACCACATATGCTCAACATCCATGCAAATACATTCAATTTCCACACGCTTAACTGAATCTCTGTGGCGTGCTTTGAAAAAAGGAAGATCTAACTACAAGGCATTCAACAAAAGCGATCAAGACAAGCAATCATAAACTCTACAAACTAAATCCAGGCATAAACGTGACCGATAAACTCCAACAGACTTGCCAGTAAGTAAAACCTTCACAAAATCACATCACATCGACTCACCATCAATTCTTTGGGATTTACAAAATCCGATGAATGCCTCTTGATTGCATGCATTGCGGCACTGCCAGTCGATGGCATTGAGCCATTGGATGAGGTCGACAGTGCCGGCGATGCAGTACCGCGAGCGCTCTCGGCTGCCTGTTGTTGAGCAGCAACTGCAGCGGCATTCTTGATGATCGTCACAGGTTGACCGTTATTGGGCGGTAGCGGCCCACCGGTCAGGCGACGTTGTACGGCTGCTTTGAGACTCTGAAAGTGAGGGAAGACAAGTTAAACCAAAACCAAAATAGGTTCAAAAGAGGTCGCACTTCAATGGTTAAATGACGATCCAGGATGTGAGTCATGAGTGAGAAACGCTTTCGTGGAATACCATCGCAGAGGCCAGGTCCAGGGCCCCACTGGCAGAATATCTCGGCACCGACGTCCAAGTGATCGGGGCAATGCACCAGACAGCTGTGATGATGTAGGTCTGCAATCGACTTGAATTTCTTTCGCGCGCAGTTGCGCCAGTCGCAGACAAAAAGCCAGTTCAAGTCGACAGGAGGATCCTCTTCGATCTTCTCGACTTTTGGTTCAACCTTCACTTCTGGCTTCACTTCGGGTTTTATTTCCGGTTTGACCTCAGGCTTGGGCTTCAGCGGAGTCTTCGACGCAATATTCATCGGGGCTGGGCTTGGTGTGGATGGGGGTTGTGGGGGTGGAGTGGGAGTTTTTGCAGCCGCCTGAGCTGTAGAACAAGCCGGCACTGGGGCTTGGTTGGTCATTGATGCTGTGGTTTGAGTTGACAGCTGCGTCGCAGTCGAGGTTATGGTGGCCTGCGACTGTTGGGTTGCAACGCTGATTTGGGTCTGGCGCATGACTGGTTTTTGCACGGGCAGTGTTTGTTTTTGCTGCTTTTGTGGCGCCGGTTGCACCATCCGCACAATTTGTCCTTGTGGACCGGAGTCGGCCAATTCTATTGCCCTTCCTGCTCCGGTGATGATGACTTGTCGCTTCTCCGAGCCGCCCGGAGTGCCGGTGTGCTGGACGATTTGTGCTTGCATCACGGTTGGCGTGACCTGCGTCTGCGGCGGTGGTACGCCTTGCTGCTGGACAATTGAGACAGACTTTCCCAGCCGGGGTAGGGACGTGGTCGTCGCCGTGGTTGTGGTCAGTTGCGTACTGCAGGCAGTTATCATCGGAGCAGGCGACTGATGGATCTTGATGGTTGCTGGGATATGAGAAAGCTGCGAGAGTATGTTCTGCGACGGCTGTTGGCCTTGCATTTGCTTTTGAATCATCTGCTGCTGAGCTGGCATCTGGATGTGCGACTGCATTGGTCCCGTCTGGATGATATTGGTGCCGCCAGCTGAGTTCATGTAGATTTGATGCTGCACTGGGCGTGGCATCTGTGTCACTATCATCTGCTGGCCCTGCGGTGTGGTCATGATAACCTTCTGCGGCTGTGATGTTGTAATTATTTGTTGTTGAGCCACGGCTTGTGGCGGACCGCCTTGTTGTTGCAGGATAATGATGGTCTTGGTGCCAGCAGCTTGTTGCTGGGAAGTTTGTGTCACCAGCAGACGTTGGGTCTGCTGCTGTGGCTGCGTCTGTTGGGCTACGAGATAGGTTTGCCCCTGTGGATTTGTCGCAAGCACATACTGCGTCTGCTGCTGGGGCTGCTGTTGTTGCTGAATGACCGGCTGGAGAATCTGCTGACCCATTGAGTTTTTCTGAAGAATCACCGGCAGTGTTTGCAGACCTTGATCGGTCTTGATAGTTGCGGTGGCCGTGGGAATGTTCGATTGGGGAGCACCCTGCGACAGAATCACCTGGTGCGGATTGTTCGGGTTGACTATGAGTTGCCGCTGCATGTTAACCGGCATCGAGATCATCTGGGTCTCATGTTGCTGGGATGTATTTTGCATCGTGAGCTTTGTTTGTTGGATGATAGTAGGAGGCTCGTCTTCCATGTCCTCGTCTTCGAGAATAGATGCCGCCATCTCTGCGTACAGATTTGCGGCGTTCTTTGATGCGGTGACCTTAGGTTCCACCTCCAAGAGGATCTTCTTTCCGTCCGATTCGTCAGAGTCATCGTCGTGTTTTCGTTTCCCCGCGATGGGGGGATCTGGCGACTTTTTGTCCAGCAAATCAACGAGCATTTGATTGGCTATAATCACTTGCCGCCCACTGTCCCTCGAGCCGCGACTCAGTGAATCCTTTGAGCTGTCATCCTCAATGACAAATGTGCTGACCGACTTGTTGCTATTCTTCGACATGAGCAGCCCCTCGAAACTAGCAAACGAACCATCACCTTCGATCTGCGAAGAGCTAATAATGCTCGAGGCTATCGATGCAGAGCTCGAGTCGTCGTTGGCTGAGAGGACCTGTTGCTGAAGGATGACATTTGAACGCACCAGTGCGCCAGAGCTGAGAGGCGCCAGCGGGGGTATCGGATCCCAATTGGAATTGTCCGAATTTTCACTGCTGATGATCACTGTTTTCTTCTCCTGAATGTGGACATTGTTGCTGGCGCTGTTGCCAATCGGTTTGATTGTTGTCTGGCCTACTTTCATCGGAGTGGTCTGTATCAGCGGATTGTTCACCAGTGCACTGATGGAAGTGCTTGATAGCTTAATTGTCGAATTCTGATGATGCTGCTGCTGAGCAGCGAGCTCTTTTTGCTTTTGCTGTCGTTGCGCAACCTGTACGAGTGGGAAATCAAAAAACAAATGTGAGTGAAATTGAGAGGAGGTAGGCATGGGGATATATACAAATTAGAGACTTATGTCCTTCACCTTATTAACAGACTTATTTTATAGTATAAAATGCGTATTCTTAATTATCATTTCCCCGTATGTGTATGTATAATTGTTCGATTCACCGTTCCTGTCTGCTTAGTAGTGCAACCCAGCACCTCAGAGAGTTACTTTTTACTTGGATTACTGGGATATTTGTGTTAAATTATAGGAGTGGGCAAAAACAACAGTCTTTTTGACATTGTTAGTATGGTAACACATAGATTGGAAAACACTGAGGATTGGGCTTTGTTAGTTTTGCTTGGGTAGAGATAAAACGGACGTGTACAATTAGTCTACACTCAGGTAATTTATTCACTCAGTTAGGCAAATGGTCTTTTAGGCTGACCAACAATAAGGAGGAAATCACTGTTAGTGAGCAAAAGTAGGCGAGCAGTTCAAAGGCTACTGGCTATCATTTTCAATTACAAATGTCTACAAGATATAATACAAATTTTGTAAAACGAACTAAGTATATTTTTGGAAGCTGACGGAGTGCACCAAAACTAAGAGGCAACAGAGAATCACACGTATCCCAAAATTTCTGGGAACATCAGCAAAAATGAAACGATTGCACTTTGAGCAACAGATAAATTCACGCAAACATTCAAGAATGTCGTTAAAGTCTGAGCATTAACGAGACAACTTCAAACAAAACGGCCTAACGACGTTATATAAACACTAAATAACTTCACATTATATATCACTTTATATAATTTAGGTCTACTCCGGGGAAAAAAAACCATTGGAATACATGGTAATTAACTTTTCACGGAAACCTCCTCCGTCCATCCGACTACACTTACTTTCGAAAACATAAAACTACAAAGGAACACTGAATTCAAAAGAGACATGGTTTTAGCATGAACGTCTTTAATGGTCGCAATTCATGGAAACCATCTGCGCGTAGGTACTTTCGGTTTGTATCCGAGATCCGAAACGAATGGTAATTGAAATCAACAGTTAAATTGTGCGAGGGATGGAAGCAAGCAAGATGCTTACTGGCGATGTTGAACAATGTCATGTGCATATGAGTACACTGAGAGCTTTGCAAGCTCTGACATTTCATGCACATAGAATTTTCTCCTTTCGCATATAGCCACGGGCAGAACTTGCAAGACTTTTGTATTCGTGAAGTTGTGGATCGTATATTCCTCTTTGTGGATCGCGTCTGCCTCTTTGTGTGTCTGAGTTCTCAGTTTGACAGTTAAGTAAATAAAAATCCTTTATTAGGATGTTTAAGCCAAAATTTGTTGAAATTATTCTCGACAATTTAATGCGAATCTTGGCATACCTACACTCGTATGTATATGCATTTTTGTTTATATTTGCTGCAAAATGCTTATTTCTGCAGTTAGGATGAGTTTTTTTTTGTAAGGATGACACCAACTATACTCAAATGATTCAATGTTGCATTTTCACAAAAGTGAAGAAACTCGCAGTAAAATAAGCTTAAATATGACTGGCGGGGAATAAGGAAAAACCGAAGTATATACTGTGTTCAAGGAAGAACATACAATATCGACGTCTTGGACAAAGTGTCACAATGGCCAGCTATAACTTAGTGCTAGTTAAGGACGTCGTCTAGCTTTGCTGCGGAGCAAACAGTACGAATAACGCCCTTAACGAGATCAAACTCGGAATAACTCTTGCCAGCCGCTGTTTTTATGGACTCCAGACGCAATTGAACAATAGAGTCGTCTCTTGAAGGACCAAAAGTGAATGAAGAAGTTCTTGGTATCTTCTATACAAAAAATTTTGGGTGCGATCTTTGGTCATGGCTTCGATATTCATTCAGTGACATAAGCCTAGCCAGGCGCCCAAAGTGCTTGAGAACGAACCTGTGGGACAAAGCAACAGAAGACGTCCGCGTCTAAGGTGGCGCACCCAAGAACTTTATCAACAAACTTGTCGTGCGAGATTAGAGACGGGAAGCCAGTGATCGCGCTAATTGGAGAGGCTTATCGGTTGAGGATCAAGTTCATCCCTCACTGTAGCGCCATACAAAGCGGTCGTTGTCATCTACATTTGACATTGGTAATTCCAGTAATAGTAGTCAATATCAAAAGTCTTAAGTCTTCTTCTTCATCTTCTTTGGTTAGCGCTACAGGACGGGTGGACCTAGGCCTCCGCTAATATGCTTCTCCATCTAGCTCGATCTTGTGCTAGTTGCTTCCAGAAACGCACGTTCAACTTATTTAGGTCCCCGTCTAGCTGCGTGCGTCACCGTAGGCGTGGTCCTCCTTTACCGCGTTGTCCCTCGGGGTTGGAGTCGAAGACTTTCCGGGCCGGAGCATTGGTGTCCATTCGCTCGACGTGACCTAGCCATCTGAGACGAGAGATTCGAACTCGTTTGACCGGGACGTCGTTCAGTCTCAAGTCTAGTTGCGCAAAAAGTTCTGGGTTGGTGACATCTGGAAGAGAAGATTCAACCAACCAATATCTAGAGTAGGGCACACAAACAGAGGGAACCACAGCCAGCAACATTTGGTTGACAAATGTTTGTTCGATGCATTTTTTTTATAACTTTAATAATCTAGACCTGTCAATTTTTGTAAGTATACTACGTCTTCTAAGCCTACCTACCTACAAACCTTACATATATTTCACTGGTTGTAAGTATAAGCGAATGATTAGTTTTACAGTACAATACGCAGCGTTAGTAGGCACTAAGATTATTGGATTAATTTGCTACAAGGTGTTCCACCGTGGATGCCGAGGTTTTAAAAAGGTGTGTCACCCAAATGGCAAATACAAGGAGAATTGCCGCGAACATTCGTTTCTCATTTCTCATGTCAGAATCACGTGCATGATGACTATAAACTACGTCAAACATCTGCTTATTCTGCCTTATTGCTGTGTAGTGTGGCTACAAACATGAAATAAACGACCTTGAAAAAAACAGTCAGTCGATATGAAGGAAATATACGAATGCTAACACGAATAAATTCTGGGCAATTATAATTCAATGGAGCGTACACTATGGGAAAACAAATTTAAAGCTTGGGCATAAGTTCGAACGCATTTATTGGATTTATTGTATAATAGCGACCTTAGTTAAAACGATTTTATGGTTTTAACGACGAAAAATGTGTCTCCCGTCAGTGATCGTTACAACCGAATTCTACAGTTCGCGATTATGTGATTGCAGTTGAACAGTGAACTCATGGCAAAAATATCCCACTTGACCTAACTCTGCATTTAGGCCAAAGTAGGTCCATGGACGAGCCAGCCATTTTTGTCAACAAAGGGGCTGCCACAGAAGATATGTTGGACGCTTCCCCACTCATCCACGTCAAGGCAGTTTGTACAGAATTCGTTGGAGAAAAAAATAAGCCAATAAGCAGTGTCCGGTGACTACTACCACTTCAGTGCTAATTTTTGAAATAGTTTTTCCTTTGCGGGATGTTTTACGAAAAATTAATGTAGTTGTGCATTTTTGCGGAATGAAGGTTGGTGAATTATAATGGTTCGACTGTAGTCTGAAAGCTCCAGAGTTGAAGCGAATGTTCGACTCAACATAATTTTATATCGTTTAAGAAATGTCTCTAAACGACTGACACCTCATCGAGGAACACGATTCGCTTATTTTGGCATTGTTTGGAAAAAATCACTTGCACAGCATTGTCCTACTATTCAATCCCACCGAACACCTTGTTCTCTTGGTTAATTTTTAGATTTACATACTTAGGCTACATTAAATTATTAGTAATTTATAAGTTATTTCTATCATGCAATACATAACAATAACAAACAAACAACAACAACAAAAAGTGTTACCTGATGCAAATTAACATTTTGGGTAATCAAACAACTTTGAGGAGTATTTGGAGCTGCACTCGCATTGGTATCGATTACAACGGCAGCAGAGGTATTGGCATTGGTAGTAGCAGAAGTATTGGTAGAAGTATGAGCTGTAACTGTGGAGGAAGATGTTACCTTGGTTGCCAATAGGCTTTTAATTAATGACGAGGATGGCTGTGAACCACCATTACCACCATTCCCAGTTGTCGTTGAAGTGACATTGATCACTTGTTGCGTTGTGATAACTTGCTGCGATGAACTCTGGACCTGCTGTTGTTGCTGTACCACCGATGTTGACTGTTCCGAAACTGTGGGTGCCTTATGAACCGGCTGCTGCACGGCCTGCGTCTGGTGAGTTTGCGTCACTTGAACATTTCCAATCATTTGCGGCTGAGCTGTGTTTGCCTGTGCGAGCAAAGTGAGACACATGAAGGAAGGGATATGTCAAAGAGAGGATCTTACAATTTTCGAAGCCAGGGTAGGTAGTGGTCCTTTCGGATTCGGATTTCCTTGCGTTTCATTTTTGACAATCGCCATTGGGAGTGTTTGCTGCACAAGTTGTGGCTGTTGTGACTGAACAACTGTTGCCGGTGTGGATTCTTCAACTTTCGGAGCTAGTAGGGGCTGTATGTTGGCCAGAGTTGGCGTCTTTGGTTGTTGCTCCAGCTTTATTTGTTCCTGCAACTTGAGCCTTTTCTTCGTTTTCTTAGCCGAACCCATTTCGCCCTTTTGCTTGCCATCCTTTGTGCCCTTCTGCGGCGACAGCACCTTCATTTGGATCGGCAGTGGATTGGCGCGGACGCGAATGCACACATAGTACACCTTGTTGTCTGTGCTGCCATCGCCTTTCTTCACGACAGTGGGGCCGACATTTGCGCCGAAAATTGTTCGCACAATTCGGGGGAACTGCATGTGCGATACGATACCACGACGACCGCATTTCTGCGTCGCCGACAGATACATCCGGTAGAGCTCCTGTTGTTCCACTCGACTGTCCGACGTTGAAGTCGATTCGAATGTTGCACTCAGCCATGAGAGGGCGAATTGTTCATGCTCCTGGCAGAAAGTTAAATGTTCAGATTGCTTGAACAAACATCATCTTTGCTGTGCTCACCTGAGAATTATTTGGCGACTTCGTTCCTTGTGGTGTACCATCTTGTGACAATCGCGACGACCCCTGCCCAACTATAAAAGAAGAATGCTTTAAATTCGACGTCAGTTGACTTTGTAGTGGTTTTTGTTTACCTTGGGCTGGCTGGGATTGATCTTGCATGTGCGGCGGCTGTTGAGTGTGAATTGCATTCTGGAGATTCGCGATGTTTGCAATGTTTTGTGCCACCATTGGAAGCATATTGCCGGGAACTGTCTCGACAACCCGCATGAGAATACATCCGTCGGGTCCGTACGATTGTGCCTGCAAAGGAAATTGTTCCAACAAATGAAAACACAAACTTCAAAAGCCATTTGATGGCTGTTTCCTTCTCAAGCAACCTCTCAAAGGACACATAGCAACTTTTATAAAAATTTACCTCAACAGTTATAAGCGACATCAGTGAATTGATTACACCCTTAACCTGCACCAAAGAATTGCAGGCCTTGTGACCCAACGAACTCAGCGCATATATCGCCTCCAGCGTGTACAGCAACAGCATGATGTCGTTCAGAGACAAGTACAGACACAGCGTGTTGTACAGTCTCTGATTTAAGCACCTGTGCACATGATCCTCATTGCTGTCCTGCTGGCACACTTTGTAGAGCACCTCCAAGCAACTGATGATGACCCCCCTGTCCGGGCTTTCTATACCCTCGCACACCGTTGACATAAGGCATCGTGTCAAGTCGTCAACTGTGGGGTCGTACAGGGATAATTCGGTTGCAATGTTGCCAAACACATCCAGGGCCATGTGATGGAGATTGCCCCATCGGATGTTCGCTCCCATGACCAAAAACCGGATGAATGTGCGATTTTTGGCCAAAACCGGCACGTTTTCGTCGTAGAAACTGAGGTTCCTCAGGATTGATGTGATCTGATGCACCCGCTGGCCAATGTACTCCTGTGTGCCGAGCCCTCGGCCCAGTGCCAAGAAACTCAGAGTGTTCAGATCTATATTTTCGACGTCGTCATCCTGGGAGTTCAAGCCGTCCTCAAAGTTTGACTTTCGGGTCAGCGCTGCGGGTCTGGGTGCACCGCCCTCGCTGTACTTCGCGTCGGGCGTTTCGTAGTAATCGTCTAATGAGATCTCGAGGATTTGAGGCTTTTCGTGCAAAAGGTCTTTCCAGAAAGACTGCAGCGAGTGCCTGCGGACCTTTGTGTACAGCTCTTGGAACAACTCTCGCATGGTATCTGAAAACAATGAATTGAATTAAGACCAAAAACAACCCTTTAACGAAAAAAGTACATACAATGACAGAAGACGCCTGCGTGCGCCAGGAGAGCGTCAAGCAACTTTGGACAGTGGTCCAGTTTCAGTGTGTGCTTGCTTTCATTGGACATCAGCGTGCAGACATTGATGGCGAAATCCTGTTCGTTGGGCAGTGGAGATATCAACGACAGCAGCAATCTGTCATATTCGGAAGGACTGTGCAGGTCGGTAGACAAACGATTAACAACGCGCTGTTCCTCGGTTAATTCATGCTGCTTGTAGTTGTATGTCATCGGAATTGAATTGTACGTTTTGGAAGTCCACTTCTTGGGCCGGCCGTCGTCATCCAAGTCATCCGCTTTATCCGGATCCTCGCCCAAAAAATGCAAACGTTCATATTTATCCAAGAACCGTGAGTAGATGTTTTTAATTGCAACAGCAGCGTTAACACATCTCTGCTGAAATCCCACCGAACCGACCAATTCGTCCCATTCATTGCGAATGTTAACCTTCAGCCAGCCGCCACGGCTAATGACCTCGTTGTACAAAAGATACAAATCAACCTCTTGGCCATTGATTTTTGGCAGCCTCGTGATTGGAGTACTGAAACAAAACACACAATTTTACACTGCAACTCGACAACCGACAACATCTGTTGAACTTACTTTCTGGATTCATGGAAATTCTGTAGAGCGCGAAAAAACGCTTCACGATCTTGTTCGGATTCAACGCGTGAGGGTCTTTTTATTGCCACCACTTTACAATTGCTGGATGAGTTTTCATCGGTTTGCGCGGGCAGCGGTATTGCGGTTTGTATTAATTCCGTCGTTGACATGATTTTCGTGCGATATTCAATTCGATAAAAGTAAACATAAGGCGGAAATCTAATTGAAAATCAAGCGCACAATCAATTTTCACGAAACTAGGAAAAGAACGCCGACTTTTGTTTTGACAATATGTGTCAAATGCGGCGAATTGAGGGTTCAAATCGCCCGATGTCAGTGCGGCGCTGCCAGGTGCGTTTTTATGAAGGAGAGTAATTGTACTAGAATATAGTGCATACAGGCAAGATGACTTCCACATTTATTGAATCAGGTAATATTTACGTTCAAATGAATTCTATTCTTTTCCGTAAAGTTTACTATGACCGAACTCGTTATTCAGGAGATAAAAAGCTCATTATGGTAGTGGGAGTGTTTACTGGTCTTAATCATCTGAAGTACGATGAACTCGAAATAGAACTAACACGTGACTACATCCGCAGTGGCTTTGGTGAGAAGAGGAGTGCCGCACTATCTCTGTCACTCTCCAATCTGCCGATTAGCGAATAGATCGCTGGGAATCTTCAGAGAAGTCTTTGCAGCTTCATAAAGGCATCGAACTGGTTGTATATCGAGCAGACAGGACGAGATACGTTGTAATGATTTGGAGATGAACATATTCTCTCAATGTGACCTAAATAAGGCGGACTTTCGGCTCTTCTACTGTAGTAGGGGAGTTCTAGTTCCGCTTCTACACGATGCAAGAATGTAGCAGTAACATAGGAATTCTGTAGGAAGGGAAGTGACACACCTTATGTCCTGAATCCGCTTGTAGGTCCTGGGCCCCTACAATCTCTACGTGCTTCTAGAAATGTGCCTAAGCTCCCCAGTTTTTTCGCAGTTGCAGTGATTCCTTTTTAACTGCGCCACGTACTCCTAGGACCGACGCTTATCCTGCCATCCTAAATAAACGGGTGTTCAGTTGCATAGGTTACTCGGTTATGGAACTGTTACCCTTTAGGAGAGTGTAAGCAATCCACTCCCGCGTTCGTCGTAGTATGGTTGATGCCCAGTTACATCGAGTTCAAGTTTTTGATTGAACTCATCCAGTTTCACAGTCAAATATTAAGTTCAGTTCAGATGCACATCGTTTGTGTAAAGCGATCGACAAATGGTTCGTGTATTCACTTGAGCTTGCGCAATCTTTGAGTAAATACACACTTTCGATATATTTGCCATGCGTTCTACTTTTGAAATGCTTTTGGTATGCACCTTTTGTAGCGCGTCTTTCAAACAAGGTAGTGAAAGGCTGTGGCGTAGGAAGCCGACTTAGGAAATGATTTCAATACAAAGTACGGATCTCATAAGCTTATGGCGGGTGTTTTAGAGGAAAAGTGCGAAAGAGGGAAAATGAGAGCGAAACAAGATGGCTGATGTCCAGAAATTTGGTTTGTACACTCGTTAAACTAAACTACAAATCTAACTCTGTTCAAGGCTTAAGATAAACTGAATACAACATTGTAAGAGAATTAAACCAAATATTTAAACTCTGCCACTGCGAAACTGGACATAAGTGTCCTTAATCTTGGGTAAACATCAAAAAGTTTGAGCTTGGGGACATCCAATCAAACATTGTAGGCAAACCTCCAGATTTTTGTTTGCAGATGCTTGAAGATCCATCAAATGTATGAGCTCTTGAAGTTTGTAGAGAGTTAAATGAAGATTGGATTAGTTTCGTTAAGTTAATCCAAAGGGCCTGGTGGAATTAGGCAATGTGTAGGTAGTTGCAATTATGACAGCTGGCAGTCTGTTGATGAGTTGCTTAGCCTTGCAGTTCCCCGGGATGTTTCCATGTTTCCTGGCAACCAACACAGGCATGTGTGGAAGTGTTGGGGTATTTTGTCAAGAGAGAGACAATGAATTACCAGTTTAGTTTATGTAGAGATCGACCCTAGGGATTTGAATGCTGTATCACGTTTCACCTTAGTCAAGCTAGTTACCATTCATTCGACTTGAAAGTACACGAAGGCGTACCACAGGTGTCTGTCCGGAAGTGTCTCTAAGTTGTTATCTGGGAAGTGGTTAGGTTCTGATCATGCAAGATTGTGGCGTGTCCGTAGATGTAGGCACATAATTGGGAACAGCCCTTAAACGAACTGCACAAATGTCTAGGAGGCTAAGGTTCAGAATAATTTCCAGCTCATCAGAGGGAGTACTTCTGAGATGGTGCAAATGCTGGCTTGCGTCTGTATCTTTCTAAGGTTACTTAGGTGAGTAGCGACTTTGAGTGATACAAATAACTTACAAAATTAAAAAAAAAACATATTTATTAAACGAAACGACATAATACAAAACAATTCACTATTTTTTACTTTTCGCTGCTAAAATCGCTCCATTTAACTTCTCGACGCAAGATCTGAAAGTTTCAGGCAACAATCAAAAACCGTTCAAGCTAAGCAATAAGTAACAAACCTTATTCGGTTATCCTCACCACCGCCACGCTTCGCTTCGACGACACGAATCTCTTCTAGAAGAAACTGCATAATGTCCTCAACAAGTGAGCAACAAATTTTCGTCATTTTCATCAGCAATTCAAAATAATAAAACGTGTAGTACGCCAAGTGGCGCTTGCAAATGATCCGGAGGTGTTCCGCAATTAGCTGTCTGCAATTCAAGAGAGAAACAAAGCATGCGTGTGTACATTTGTCTGTGATTGCCAGCAAGCTTACCTTAACTCAATTGATCTGCGGAACGCACTGCTGTTGAGAGCAATCCTCAGGAGATCCAAGAGTAACCCACGGCTTGGCACGATCTCATCCACCATCATTATGTGCTCGAGCATTGTTAAACTGCTAGCTTTCAAGATAACCAGCAGCCTCGCCTCGTCGTCTTCAACCGCTTGAATGACTTCTTGGAAAATAGTGATCACTAGGCAAGCGTTCGGATCGGCTTGTCTGCGTTGGGTGGCCAAGAACAATGATGTTAGCTTCTCAAAGACGAACAGTGACAGATCATTGTTGTCACCGGTTAAGCACGTGATAAACGGGCGTGCGACTATCTTTGCGTTTGGTGACTGCAAAAGGCAGGTATCATTGAATGCAACCCTGAGCAGGTTTGCGATTTATACATACAATTTTAAAATGAGGCGTCCACTTTGCCACTAGATCGCTCAAGGTCTTGGTGACGTACGGATCACCACGGAATTTCAGGCGACCGATGCCCTGCACAAGAACTGGCCACACCTTGTGTATTAATTGCGCCAATTTGGGTTCGGGAGCCTTGCCCATTTGGATGGTCGTTGGCAGAATGAATCTTGTAAATGCCACATGAAAGAAGCACGTGATTTTGGACTGAAAAGTGAATCAAAATTGCAGCAGTGTAAAATGGGGGCATCGTGGAGTTACTTACCCTCGTGTACACAATATCCGCACAATTGTACACAACTATGGCGATGAAACTGTAAAAACGGAACAAAACCTCGGATTTTTCATTTTTATCCGGCACCCATTTGTCGAATGAAGTCAGGTACGAATTAAACTTGTCGCTTATGGACCTCTTTTTCGAGGGGTCTGTGCTGGAATCGTAGCACTTTCCCACAGCGGATACGAACACGCAGAGAGGTTCTTTGGACGTCATGGCCTTCGCCTCGACATTGTCTGTTATGAAGAGGAACTCATCAACGCCAGACACAATGCTTGTCAAACTTGTGACGTCCTAAAGGGGAGATATAAGATGTGAAATCCCCAGATGTCCTTATGATAGTCTCACCTCATTGTTGGCAGACAGTTGTATCAAACTCCTTAGCCAGACTTGAATAATTGTTGGTGTGTCCACAAACTTGGCTTTTTCCGAACGCAATACTGTCATCAGGAATTTGGGAGCCGCCCTTGGGAGAATATCATGTCATTCATGTTTTTCCACTGCAATTTTCCACTTACTGTCGGTTATTGCTCACGGCGTCAACAAAAAATCGATAGAACCTCTGAAATCCTGCCTGCTCGTTGGATGTGGTTAGGATGGAAAAGTCCGCAGCCAATTGAGGAATCCACGGCGAGAAGCTTGTCACGAAATTCTGCCGAATATACGGCAGAATGTGAGCGTTTAGGGCTTTAAACAGCTCATGCACGTGTCCCGTCTGATCCCTTCCGAATGTGAGCTGACGGTTTTTCTTGATTTTATCAAAGATCAAGTGCAGAGCCTCAAGTGATCGCTCCTGCTCGGAGGGCGTGCACGAGTTCAAAAAGTTCGGAATCCAAGAGTCTATGTGGAGCAACAATTAAATTCGATCGAGTTAGCGCATACGCCAGTTGATTACCAATCAGCAAATGTTCTCCGCGATCAAAGTCCTCCGCATTTTCGAATATATCCAACAGGCCATCGGCGATGATCTTCGAAACCGTAGCATCGTACCGTATGCTTGCCAATTGCTGCAACAGCTTCGTCACGTAGTCGGAAATGTTCTGCTGCTTTTCACAGAAGAGTATTAGTAGTGCAACATGACCCTTGACAACAGCAACTTGCCTGTTGACGGCGACTTTATCCAACGAAATCGAAAGAAGTTTCTCGCGCAGTTTAATTGCCTTCAAAGAGAATGCTTCATTAGAAGAAAACAACACAAGAACAATTCCATCACTCACAATGTCATTGAAGTCCCCGCATAGTGCCAGCGACAAGAATAACTCGTTCAAATGATGGATTCCTGTTTCATTGAGAGCTAAGAACTTGGCCAGACTGAACTTTGAATAGATTCTCCCCAAGAGCTTTTGCGTTTGGTTGCCCTGATCGGATTGATTCAAGCGTTCAATTGTCTTGCCAAGGACGATGGTGAACAGGGAAAAGCTGGAGAGATTCGCATCAGGTACGCATTGACTCAGTAGGGAGCGGGATCTATCGAGGTATCCTTTTCCAGATATGCTGAGCGAATTGAAAATGAAGCAGATTCAGTTTGACAGATGCACATCTGCTTACCTGGCTACAGCCAAATTCGACGGAGCAGATCCAGCGACGAAGAACGAGGAGTTCAGCTTTTTGTGAAAGTGCTCCCAAAGCATCATTGGAACATTAACCTTTGGCTTCCACCTGTAACAACAAAATAATTGCAAACACTTCAATTTCTGAAGATGTTTGTAATGCCAGTCTTACCACTCCAAGACGATGGGCATTAAAATACAAATGAAAACCCTGGTCTTCTCCTCATTGGGATTGGAACTGAAAAACGACTGCACTGTGCTCTCCAATTGTTCGTAGTTGTCGCTGACTCTGGGATAGTGCGAGCCCTCAAAGGTGCCGTTCGATCTGTAGCCCTGCAGCCGCATGAGCGCCTTCAGCATCCAAATCGTGAACTCCGAGAAACTTTGAGGTGTGAAGGCAAATTCATCTGATTTTTATGTCGATTAGTAATTTAAGAGGACAAGGAGTCATTTAACGAGAAACGTACCCAAATTGTTTTTGTACTGCTCCAGTGTCCGGTTGAAATGCCGCCAGAAGCTTTCGTGATGCCATTTCTCCAGGGAGACTTGAAGAACCAGCCAAAATTCTCTGATGCAGGTACATGGAAACGGCGAAGAGAATAGTAGTTCAGTCGGATTTTTCTGCAAAGTGGATACGAATGAGTGGGAGATTGAGCATTTGTTGTGTGTACCTTTCTAAATAGATATATCGACAAGATCGTCAGATCATCGAGAACTCTTTGCAATTGGGTTTCGAAGGCCGATGCAGGAAGTTGCTAGAAGAATAAGAACAGTTAGATTTTATTCCGAATTACGAATCGAATCGTCTCACATCTTCTCTTTTGTCTATGCTGTTCAATTGGTGTCGTTGCAAGATGAAGAGGTCTAAAAGCTTCCATTCAAGAGCTCCATGAAGAAAATGATAAGCGGGAGAGTTGATCTGAGAAGAGATGCGTTTGTTAGAGCAGGCATGTGTCTTATTTAAATCCTCACCTCATTTCCCTTGCAACTGTTAGCATTATACACAAGCTTCAGAGCATCTCTGTTTGTTATCCGATTCAGTAAGAGCCTGAGACTGGAGAGGCTTGATTCCAGTTTCTCCCAATTGAGATCAGAGCCTTTAGACAGGATTGTGTGATAAAACAACGTGACTTGATGTCTTCTTTGATAGTAGCTAAGGCCATCGTCAGTCTCAATCGGTGTCTTAAGACTGGCCATTAAATGTTGAATAGACATTCTACGAAAAAAAAGAAGCAAACCTTGCAGTAAGCGCAAATTGTCTACATCCATCGGAACTCACCTAACATCACCAATGACATAGTTGAGCACTGAAGAAACGTGCAGAGACTCTGCCTCAAAGTTAAGAGGAGCCAGGCAGACCTCATCTATTGCTGAATTTTTCTCATTTAATGAGGATAGGTTTTTGATAAAGGAATCATTTGAGAACTGTCCCGTGGCAGAATCTTCGCCGCTACAGTTGAATTCCGGAATCGGGTTGTTGACAATCTCTGGTTCTTCTAAAAGTAAACTTTAATAGTGAGGCGAATGGTGATGGTTTTTTTGAGTATCTTACGTGTGGGAGCAATGCAAAGGGAGGACAGTATGTCATCGTCGTCACACTCGAACAAATCGAAGTCCATTTTTGAATTGCTTGAAGATCAAAGCTTGGTAGAGTTATTCTGGTCAAACGCACATCACTCAGTCGTCATTGTTCCTAAGATATGTGACCCTGTTTTATTTGGGGATGAGAATGAAAAGAAACACGATTATTTGTTGTTTTTCGATGAGGCAGGCATTTTACGCCGATGAAGTAAGCAATTTTCGGCACTGCTCAGTCCCAAAGAGAGCAGACCCAGGGCAGACCCTGAGTCTTGAGTAGAGGTGAGTCATTTCGTTGATTTAATCGCAAAAAGTTCGCAAATCCTCTGGTATTGGCGAAATGCAGCCAGACATCCTTATGGCAATGGGTTAAGAATGTGTTTTATGGTCTGTGAGATCGGTGAGATACCTAGCGATTAGTAAACAGGGATGATTCTCTCTCTCCTCTTTTCAAAAAGGGGGGCATAAGAGATTGCTCCTTCTACAGTGGTAAATTTCTTTTAAGTCTCCCCGAAGGTGTTACAGGCGCGTTCTGGAGCTGTCTTCGAGCCCTGGATGGAGGATGAACAGTACGGCAGACACTGTCTTCTATAATGAGGCCTCTAGAGCCCATCCTACACCACTAGCACTAACCATTTATTTCAATTTGTATAAATATATATTATTCAATGTGTTTCAGTTTCCTCTTCAATGTCTTGCCGTAAGCTTGCTAATTCTTGTCGCTGTTCATACAGAATTATTTTCTTTTAAATGAGATTAACAGGTAAAACGAACAACACAAAAAAACACAACGCGAACGTAAACAAATTTGCTGTGCAGACAAAAATCCCACTTGCCATTCGAATTCGTTCAACAGCTGATGTTTGATTTGCGATGAATTTCTACCCCTTGGCGGGCAAATTCATTGAAAAAATTCATTCGCATATTCATCGCCACGAATCATCTATTACAATTATTTTGTTTTGACAGCAAACCATCCATGATAACAAAATGACATTTTGTTGATTATTCATAGAGAAAACTCCTCGGGTGATGACTCTGATATAATTTCTCAGTGCTCAACATAAACATACATTTTCTTTACCTTTAGTCTTACTAAATTCTTATCGGCACGGTATCTCGGTAGATAGTAAATTGTGCGAATAAAAATAATTGATCCAATATGTCTTTGCGGCAATTAGTTGAAGCTGATTGTGGTGGTGTCAATCCACTCATGCAACTCGGTGGGCAGTTCACAAGAGATAATGCCCACAAAGACGCAGGTTTCTCTGGCAATCATGCTCCGTTCGAGGCAAGAGCAGTTATGCCGGAAGATCAATTGGTTAAAGAGTTCCTTGGTCAGATCTCGGGGCCGCCACAGGTAAGTGTATAATACGGGACAAGGGTGTCGGAAAATGTTGAATCAGCTTTGTTTTTGTTTTTTTTTGTAGACATTCCAAATGGACGCTCTCCTTCAGGAGATGCGCGAAATTGAGTCACAACGGTTTCAGCCGCATGTCGTGAACGCGCCAAGAGTTATAGACGAGGTAACGCGTAATACCAATGACTGGGCAAATGAATTCACCCAGGAAGCACAGTTAGCAGAGGGACCATTGCACTTCAATCAAGTGAGTTTTCAATAAGACAACTGCCATATCTAGTAAATGCTATCTATTTTGTCTTTAGTTTTGGCAACAACAACAACCGCAGAACATGGTCAATGTCCAACCAGTGCGGGAAAACGTTACCTACGTACGTGAATTTTTCGATATGAACGACGAACCTCAGATGCAAACTGTGCTGCCAAGACCTTACCGTGCTATATGCCCGCCATACATTATTCCCACTGAAACGGTAGGTGTTAATCTTTTCTGATAAGATTACATAGCTTACCAGACAAAGTAGCCTCTCAACTTACGATGTGGGATATCTAATTTGCTCTAATTCACTCTCACACATCGTTCTAGTATGCAGAAAACGAACTCGGTGCGGTTGGAGGCGAAGTGACCGCTTCAACTGAAGACTGGATCAATGATTATCAAGCTTCAAAAGATGAGCACGGTAAACTATATATCTGTGCTCTAAATAGTACAAGCTTATCGATGGATGTGTTTCATTCTGACGATTTTAGGAAGCGCCGTTGCAGATTACAATGCAAAGTTTTGGCAACGGCTTCATGAGGAGTGGCAGAAGCTGTCCGAAGATGGAAGTGCAGAGCATCCCTGGCTGACTGATTACACGGAATTATACGATCCGTACAAGGAGTACAACTTCTCCGAGGAGAACCCAATGGCAAGTGTGGAGAACGTGTTCGAAAAGGGAAAAGAATTCCTAGCCAGCGGTGACATTCCGAGTGCAGTTCTGTGCTTCGAAGCGGCGGCTAAGAAAGAACCCGATAATGCGGAGATATGGGAGTTGCTTGGGCTAACTCAGGCTGAAAACGAAATGGTAAGCAAATCTCTGTCATCTTTTGCAGTCAGTCTCATAGATCTGTTTCCATAGGACCCACAAAGCATCGCAGCACTGAGACAGTCACTTGCTATAAAGCCCGACAACATGCGCGTACTGATGGCACTAGCAGTTTCGTACACAAACGAAAGCCTGCAGAGTCAGGCGCTGAAATCTCTGGTGACGTGGTTACAAAGCCATCCAAAGTATAAGCACCTTGTGCCCGAAGCATTCCTTCCCACGCCGAATGATGCAAATCTGACGAGTTCTTTGGTGCGCGGTCCTGAATTGAAAGAAATACAAAACCTCTTCCTTGAGGCTGTTAAGCAGAACCCCACCGAAGTTGATGCTGATGTCCAGGAGGCGCTGGGAGTCCTCTTCAATCTGTCTTCCGAATTCGACAAAGCGGTTGATTGCTTCCAAGCGGCGCTGCACGTGAGACCGGAAAATGCAAAAATCTGGAACCGCCTTGGTGCCAGTCTGGCCAATGGCAATCGATCGGTGGAAGCTGTGGAGGCCTATCAGAGAGCCCTACAAATCGAGCCGGGTTTTATCCGCGTCCGTTACAACGTTGGCGTCTGCTGTATGAACCTAAAGGCCTACAAACAAGCTGCCGAGCACCTCTTGACCGCCTTGAACTTGCAAGCTAATTCAACCGTGAGATCTGGTCTATCGGAGGCAGCCACTGTAAACAGTTCCACGAATCAGATGTCGGAGACAATTTGGAGCACTTTTAAGATGATCATATCGCTTATGGGACGCAACGATTTACACGACCATGTGAACGATAGAAATCTGAATGCTTTGAATGAAGCCTTCAAAGACTCGCCTTAGACGTGGGGCCTCAGACTGTTTTCATATATATTTGTGTGGGTGAGAGGGTTGAGTAAATGTCGTTTTCTTTCTGCAAGGTTTCTTGGGGGTACTTCTAAATGATTTGTTACTGTTGTTTATGTTTAAGAGATGATATTCCATATTTTCGCTGTATGAATAAAATTGCCGTTTCTAACAACAACAAGTGTAAATCCTTTGAGGAAAAAGAATCCTTTAAGCTTTTGTAAGTGTTCACTTTAATTTGACTGTCTTTGGAACACATTTTGTTTTTACCGTTCGTTTTCTCAGCCAGAGCAATGAGTTCATTCACGATCACCCAGTGAATTCGACGGAATTTGGTCACAAACGACTCGCGACTCACCACACTGACTGCTCTCTCAAACTCCAATTCCCCGGCAGAGACGAGTGGCAATTGAATGCCGTTAGATAACCCTCTTCACCGACGGATAAAAAATGGATATGGCTACTGGAGCCGCATTCTACTCGGACATGAAGTCATTAAAACTCCCTGATATGTATAGCTTCATCCAAGCAGAGATTCTGGCAATAGAGAAAGCAGCCGAACACTTACAAGAAACAATACAGTACAAGCAAATCAAAGGTCATGAAATCTCTCGGCTCACTGAGATCCTCTACAACTATTTGTGCTTGGTTGGGTATAAATGTAGGTCCCACCTTAGCTTCATTGTATTTCTTTCCTCAATATGTATAACAATCAATCAAACTTAAGCACACACTTCTGTGATAGAGAAACCCGTTTTTATTTCTGTTTGATCTTTGTACTGTGTCATTCGTTCGTTCGAAACTTGTCATAGCCGGTCGATTGGCTGATTAATATGTAGATTCCTACAAAACATACATATGTACATTCCTCCAATAATTGCATATAAGTGAATTGCAATTCATTCGAAACATCACCAAGAGGGGTTCTATAAAATGACTGTTGACGTTGAAACTTTCATGGCCACCTGCAGATTAATAAAGCCTATTATCTGCAACCAACCCGGATTACTTCCCCGGATTAATGGGAAGAGCGAACGGCAGCAGCTGATGAAGAACTCTCCCTGTATAGCGACGTCTCAAAAACGAATGCGCAGAGTTCTTCTCCGACCAATTCAAAAAAATTCCTGGCATTAAGAGATGACTGCAGCGTCATCCAAGCGGAAGTGCATTAGCGCTACGAGAACGCAAAGTAGCCAACAACGCTACATCTTTATTCTCCCGCAGTCAATAAAGGCCATAGCATCGGACATCTTGACTTTGAAACTTATCAGGTTATGCTGACAAAGCGTTAGTGAATATAGTTGATGGCCTTATGCTGGGTGACTGAGCATACTTGTATCCAAGATAATGATAAATCGGATAGTCTACCAAAGAATGTATCTAAACTTTTGGAATGAATCTCTTACACATTTAGGCTGCTTATCTCTATAAGAAAACTAGAAGATGAAGCCTAAAATAGAGTAGCAACTCTTTGACTCAGCCTGGAAATTGGAACAGGGGCCATGCAGCTGGCACTGACTTAAAAGAGATCAACATCACTAATCATCTTTAGTAGCAATGAAGTGCGAAAACCTATTGGGTTCTTTACCGGACACTGCTACAGACACGCATGTATCGGGGCTGAAGAGACCTCACAACGGTTTTGCAGAAGCTGCAGAGATGAGGAAGAAACATAATCTGTCCAACATCTGTTTTGCGAATGCCCAGCCCTAGAAGAGAACAGTAGGTACGAGTAGGACGAAAACAATAGTTTGCAGAGCTCGAGGAGTTGAAAAACCTGCTCAAGGTTTCAAACTTAGGAGGTTTTAGTACAATAGAAAGTCTGATGGTAGCAGAATATTGACCATTTAGGGCAGGTGATTGATCGAGCCACCGCCGCAAGGTAGTTCTACCTTCTTCTTATGACCACCTGCCATATCAGTCCATTGTACTAGACTCGAACAAGTGCAGTGGCAAAATACACAACTGTATTTATACGACACCAAACACTCCCTACTTGATAGCTAACAGTGGTATAACATGACGTTCTTTACAGAAATAATTGCAAACTAACAGCAGAGATGATTAAGAAATGAACACTAGCAAAAAGCTCCAATTAGAATGCCTCTTCACCTATTCATGGGAATGTTTGCAAACGAAACACAGAAAATCTGAGAAAAAGTTCGAAGTTCTCTCTCGTTGTTAAAAAATGAATCAAATTAATGAATTTTATCAACACTCTTGGAGGATGTGCCGTACACGTGAATTCGAAAACTTTATGATTCCCTTAAATGAATGAATACACCACATCTTTTTATTAATCACCCTGCAAAATGATCAATAGCAAATGCACAAACCCCGTCAACCGCTCCACCAGAAATTCACTGTTCATCAAATTTCTTCTGCTCGCCTCTCCCCAACACACAATCAGCCGTAATCAATTTGGAACCGGCCCCCATTTACGTGCATATGTGTGAATAAATATTAAAATACCTTATCGTACACCACATAGCCTGTAAAGCGCGAAATGTGGAGACTGTCCCGTCAGTCAGTTTCACTAGAGGTAAGCGATTGGACGTGTCTCTTTCGGGTGAAATTAGTCTAATCATAATTTCTTAATTTCTAGTGAAATTTTATTTCTGCCAGTGATACTACACAAAAATGTCTGCAGCCACTAAAGGTATGTTTAACATAAAGATACCCCCGCGCTTATCTTACCCATCAGATTTGTTTTTTTTTTCTGTTTTAATCTGGATGGTATGCACTTTGGACTTTAGTTTTTTTTTTTTTTTTTACTACTTGTTGACTCTGTACAGTAAAATGGAGATATCTGTTTATAAATAGATTTCATTTCGTAAAACTGATTATGATTTTTTTGTTCGTTCCTTCGGGCTGAGAAAAGTGTAATACTAAAGTTCAAAGGATGTATTTGTGAGGTTTCACTGAGGTCAGTAGACCTTTAATCTTAGTCTGCGACCGTCTACAGTTCAACAATATGTACATTTGTATGTATGTGCAGACAGACGTATCAATTGCTTCATCATCATTGCTGCTCCACTGCGCTATCGGGCAAAGTCCGATGGTGGGCGAATCGTTTCAAAACTCGTGTGTTTTTGATCTTTGATTTGTTTTATATAATCCGTGCATGTTTCATACAATCGAAAGCAATGGAGTACCTACAAATGATGTGGATAATCGATGACAGGGATAAAATATGATTTCTAACTGCATAAGTTCACATAGAATAGTTTGTGATTGTAGTTTACATATATTCATGAGCATTGCGTTATTTTCGCTAATGGACTGTACATCCTCTCCCTGCAATGAACTGTTGATTTATTGGACAAATCATTCATCGGCCTCGAATTCGGGCTTATCTTCCAACAATAACTTTGAAAATTAATACAGTGATTCGCCTATTATCGATAATATTTATCTGTTATTCATGAAATAGGAACTGCAGTTGAACAGAAGGCATTTTCAGTTAATTGGGAGCAGTGTATGGAAAGTTATTTAAATTAACTCTTATCAAAAACGTATCGGACAGCCAATGCCAATGGTGCCCCAATGACATGTCTGAACTGAACGTTGATTGAATCGAATGCAGTTGCCTTAGCCACTCAACAGAATTTTGATTAAGCCTGATTGATTTCATGTGTTACACATCTGGAACACTGTGTGATAAGCTTCCTAAAAAGTATTAAAATATTCATACATAAATTGAAATTTCTGTGAAAAGAAAAAAGATTTGCTTTTTATCAAAGCTTTTTGTAAACTCAAAAATATTTATTGCTGAGTCGAAAAAAAAAACAAATGTTATCTCTTTAGATAACATAAATGTCACGATCACCTCGGTGCAAAGATCAATCCAGATTGTGTTTGATTTATTCCGTGGCATGAACTTGCACTTTTTTCACTTGTTCAATGCAATACAACAAATTATTGACCTAGGGTTATTGGTAACTGATTTTATCACAAGAGAAGTAGGTATTGTCTGTGGGATGATGGCCCCTAAGTTCAGCCCCTGCCTACAGTAGGGAACGGAAAAGTGCAAGTTTTCTATAAATGTACAACTTTTCAAAACCTATGGTTTTCTATTATGTTTTAAAACGAATAAGTGCACAGAATGTTGCAGTGGACATTGTGCACTTGTTTCTCGATTGTAAATGCTTTCGTCGCCCTTCCTCGAAACAAAAAATGTATACTCTCTTGGCTAACATTTCTCCTCCCTGTGTGCAGATAATTCATACATTCTGAGTGCCACTTCGAGCGTATGAAGTTTTAGTCTGCCTACATTTTTTAGAAGTACAGGCAACAAGTAAAATAGTGGAAGTGAATCTCAATAAATGATACAATTACGGGCAGATTTGTCCATTTTATGATTATTATTGTTTCTTAACTTAAAATGTTAAACATTTTGTATGTGAAATTTTCCCAAGATGAAAACCTAATGTTTTTATTCTCAAAACGATGAAGATGTAAAAATGATGATCGACTATTGACTACTGGAACTCGTGTGGGCTACTACTTACTGTATATGTTACACTTCATGTTGACGTCATGTATGATATACGTGACTAAGTGTCCACAAAACGGCAGGATGGCGCAATTGATTGAGTCTGTCCCTATCCCAGTGAAAGCAAAATAAAATCCACTTTAATCTGATTTTCAATTTTCAAATCTGGTCCAGTCACCATTTGCCATTGGGTCCAAATCAACGACACTATCACTGAAGTTGCCCATCAGTGGTAGTAGTCTGAAGGACCAACAACGGTATAAGTGTATTGGCTATTTCGCTTTGCAGCCCACTAACCTAACCTATGGTAGTATCTAACTGAACCGCGATTGATTTTTTCATTACTTACTTACTTACTTTCTTGAGTGGAAACATAAATACACACTAAACCTAATTAATCATACAATTTTACAGGAATTTTCATTGTCGGCGCTAAGCGCACAGCCTTCGGCACTTTCGGTGGCACCTTGAAGAATGTCCACCAAACGCAACTGCAGACAGTGGCTGCTAAAGCCGCCCTCGAGGCATCCGGCTTGAAAGGCGAACAGGTTGACACCACAGTGATTGGCAATGTTCTCTGCGTAAGTTTAAAAAATATGTTAAAATCACAATTGTTTTCTTTATCATTCACCCATTTTGCAGATCTCCTCATCAGATGGTATTTTCATTCCTCGTCACACTGCTCTCAACTGTGGAGTGTCAATTGACAAGCCAGCTTTGGGTGTCAATCGCTTGTGCGGTTCAGGCTTCCAGTCAATTGTAAACGGTGCACAGGATATTCTCATGGGTTCAGCTAAGGTTGCCCTAACCGGTGGCGTTGACAGTATGTCACAGGCACCATTTGTTGCACGAAACGTTCGTTTCGGTACCACTTTGGGAGGAAATTACACTCTAGAGGACGGTCTCTGGGTTGGACTCACTGACACATACTGCAAGCTTCCAATGGCACTGACTGCTGAAAATCTTGCTGATCAATACAAAATCAGCAAGGAACGTGTGGATGAGTTCGCGTTGAGGTCCCAAGTCAACTGGAAGAAGGCTCAAGATGCCGGAGTATTCAAGTCAGAAATTACCCCATTCAAAATCAAGGTTAAGGGAAAGGAAGTTGATTTCGTTGTTGATGAGCATCCAAGGTTGGTTTCAGAGAGCCTAAGAGATTTTTTTTATTTTACCAATTTCATGATTCCTCAGACCCCAGACCACAGCTGAGGGTTTGGCCAAGTTACCATCTCTGTTCAAGAAGAACGGTGTTGTCACAGCCGGTACAGCTTCTGTAAGTAAAATAACATCACCTAACTTATATTTGAAAGCCTCATGTTGAATTTTGAAACTAAAGGGAATCTGCGACGGTGCTGCCGCTGTAGTCTTGGCATCAGAGGATGCAGTTAAGGAGTACAACTTGAAGCCCTTGGCTCGTTTGGTTGGCTACTCATACGTTGGTTGCCCACCAGAGATTATGGGAATTGGACCAGTGACAGCCATTCAAAATGTGATCAAGGTTTCCGGTTTGAAAATGGACGACATTGACTTGTTTGAAGTAAGTTAAATCATTTAAAATCAATTTTAGATATTTTCACTATTCATGTTTGATTTTAGATCAACGAAGCTTTCAGCGCTCAGACCCTTGCGTGTGTTGACGCACTCAAGATGGACATCAACAAACTTAACTTGAATGGTGGTGCTATCGCTTTGGGTCATCCATTGGCAGCTAGTGGTTCTCGTATTACCGGACATTTGGCTTATGAATTACAGTAATATATACAGAACAATTTTTCATTTGTTGATATATGTTAACTGACTGAATATTTTCAGGCGCAAGAATCTGAAGTACGCCGTCGGTTCTGCTTGCATCGGTGGAGGACAGGGTATCGCTGTATTGTTGGAACGATGCTAAGCACGATTTTTGAACTGTGATCGTCCGTGTATAACTGAGCAGATAAATGCATTTATATGTTTTTTTTCTAGAAACCTAGCCTAATGAAATTTGTAATACCGAAATGTGAAAATAAATAATTTTTAAAAAATTGAATGTGTGCATTTTGCCGGACGTTGTTTTCGTGTAATAATTACCGAGGGAGACAACTTCAATAAAGTTCCCCTGAAAAGTGACAACGGCTTAATTAAATGTGGTCATTGTTGTGCTCTGATACATCATGTAGATCGACATGTTAAAATACTGCAAACACTCTAGACCTTAGATACACACATACATACGTCAGAGCACAGACGAGTGTTTGTGTAGAAGATAGGTGACGACACACGCCATGTAATTACCAAATTATTATTATTATCTACAAAAGATAAACAGTAATTTAGCACCTTGTACCAGGTGTGTAACATCAGCACTAATTACCTTGTTTTCGACTGTTATTTATGCATACCTAGTTAAGTTGTGAATTCCTGAAAATTCTAGGAAAAGGATTAGAAATCTTAGAGTGAACACCATCCATTCTAGCAATGAACAGTCGTAACAAATCCACGAAGTGAACTACAACATAATTCACCGCAGATAAGGAAACACGAGTAAAATTTGAAAATTAACTAGTATTTTCCAACTTTCTCCTCATCTTGGATTAATTGAAAAAATTAAAAAATCAGTGTACACATTTCTCAGCGATTCGCATACAAATATTTAAATTCCTTTATTTTAAACCATTTATTTCCGTTACAAAACCCGATGTTCGTCGAAAAATAATCTCACTCGCCATTTCGCTGTCATCTATTACCTTTTCCGGTTCATTTCATCTCTTACAATTCTCATCTGTCAAAGCCATCGCAAAAAGGTAAAAGAAAATATTCGGCTGCTGTAGCAGGACGGTCTGCGTTATTCTCTCCCGGCAAAGTGTTTAATATATAATCTCCCCGCACTACTTGTTGTTATTGAAAATTTTGCATTTTGTTGTGATAAAGTGAAAATTACATTCGCGTGCGTTATTTGATGAGTATGAAAGATTGTAGGATATTGCAAGGTCGTCACTATCTTCATTAGTGCTTTCGCACAGCATTGGCTGGGGCCTGGGTGGTGCAAATGTTGCTTGTTAGACGAATTACGATACATTCAAAAGGATCCAGTGTGGTGATGTTAATTATCCGTTGTGAAGAAAAGTTCCTTGCTAATAATGTTGTCATTAAGTTAAATGCGGTTGATAATAAATACACTCCTCGTTTTTGAATTCACAACGTCTCTTGGAGGGCTTTTGCTGTGCAAGTATTTACTGCCGAGTGGAAGGGGACGTGGTTACAGATTTGAAAATACCCTTCTATTAAGTGTTATTGTTCAAACTCAAGAATACGCACGAATCTCTTAAAAAGTTAAAAAACGAAAAAGCGATTCGAAACTGCAACAAGTTCATTTCGCTGAGAGTGAACGTTTTGAAAATAAGACACAAGAAACAACAACAAATAAAATTCATTTTACAATCAAAATTCACTGAATTGGTTTACCATTACCTGACATTTCGCCGCTAGATGCCACTGATAGCGAAAAAATCGGTCGGTTTTAGTTGATAAAAAAAAAAACAATATATGCAAGTTAATTTGTGTTTGCAAGTTGAATAGAAACTGGATAACTCTTTGCATTTGAATGTTGACTTGACCTCGTCGCAACCGAATACTCACATCACAGCCTCAAACAATATAATCATTAAAAATGAATCCGATTGAGACGACAACAGAAACTTCAAAAAGAAAACTCGAAATTCGCTGTGTATCGTCTGGTGGGCCGCAAATTTGTAATTCATCAGTGCCTCTACGGGATCAGATAATCAACTCGTCTGTCTATGGAGACACTGCCATGATAAAATACGTCATCGGTGCAACAAACAATAATGAACAACAATCGATCCTAAAGAAATCATTAACAAATCACTCGCCAATAGCATCGCCTCAAACAATCATAACAAGTAATATTAAAACTACAACTCATATTGTGGAAGCACATCAGCAACCATCGAAAGTTTTAAGTCAAAACGAACCCAAGGTGAATGTTGCCATCGCCTCCTCCACCACTGCTGGTCAGAGCCTTATAAAATTGCCAACAATTAAGAATCTGCAAAACTTATCGGTACGTATCTTTTAAACTTTTTGTATATGCGCATATATATTTTTATAGGTACTTAAATATGTGTAAAATTAAATCGGGTAGATAGTCAGTCAGTATTACATTTCTCGTGGAAGCGAAACCACTTTATGCTGCCAGTGAATTCCTTACATAACGACCGATTGCAGCAAGTGTCTGCCGTTCTTTGAATTAAACCATATTAGATACGAATTGTGACTGGATAAATGTAATATTTTTACTCAGATTTTTCTATTTATAACTATAGAATTTGTTGATTCCAAGTGTGAAGACTTTCGATCACATAATCAGTTTTGTTTTTGAATTCCGTGTGCCCGTCGCCCTTTATTGCTTGAGGAGTCCGACAGAAACCTGAGCACAAATATGGTATATTCCAGATGACGATGTTGATGAAAATCAATATAGAAAAATATAATCCATCGTTTGATGAATATATGTAGTTATATAATTGCAATCGCCGGTGCATCTTATCATCTGGTGTTTTGTTGCCCATCAATCTAGAGTTTAATGTTCATGGAAACCAGAGGCAGCGATATTAAAGACAAATGACGCAATTTGACGTTTTAGGTCTCTTAACACAATTAAATAAAGTCGTACAGGTATGTAGCTAACAGATTACACTCGGCTCAGGTGCTGCTGGTCAATAACTGTGAATTTGATGTTTTGTTTCGTAGTTAAATATACCATTCCATTAGTTAAACACGTGCGTGCTCAATTGGATTTTCGTCTAACGAAATGTTTTCCTCAATTTTCATAGCACACCACTTTGTGAGGGCCAGACAAATATTTGAAATTAATTAAGTGTGCGTTCCATCGGAGAGAATCTGTGTTTTATTTTTGAAAATTCATCGTAGGGTAAAATCGTATATTAAGAGGTGAATAAAGAGAGCACAGTGAAATGAAAAACAGGGAAAAAAATTGTATGAAATTGTTGAATATCACACAGCCATCGTCGCGACGCGGTGAAGACATTGTTGTTCGTCACCGTCTGATAAAAAAATGTATATGTATGTAAACTTGTGCGTTGGGTGTTATTTTGCTAACTTTTGGATTTTATAAAGTGCTGCATGTTGGGGCAGTACACATTTTTGTTCGATTGGCTTTAGTTCATCTATGAATGTTGACTGAAATGAGAGACAAATACGGCAAATATTTTTTGGGAAACAGGAATTACCTAAACGACTTCTCGTTGACCTACTCTTTGTAACTGTGGAGTAATGTTTCTATTTGATTTTCGTTTTTGAGTTTTTGTTTTTACATAATAGTATTTTTCTGCAACAAAATCTCGGATGGTGTAGACGTGTGTGTGCAGTTATCCTTTTTTACGAACATTTGTACGTATATAGGAGTTTGAAACAAATGTTGGTGATTTGGTGATCAGATGTTTTATTTTGTGGTTTGTTTTGTTTCGCGAATTGTGTTTTGTTGCATTCTCGTTTGTTACGATTTTCTCCAATTTCATGTGATCTGTGATTCTGTGCATCGAAGGTGACTTCGCAATTCTGTGATTTAAATATGTGGATATAGATTGAACAGGTGTATATATGTATGACGGAAATGTGGTTTACTCCCCAAGCACCTTTTAATCGATTCAACTCGAGCAGTTGCACATTATTTCAACGAAAGTACCTCTGGCATCACAAATTTGTGTGCGACATGTAGTGGTGCACAATTATGTTTAAATGAAGATCTAGTGCTTACGTTTTTTCGCTTTATGTAAGATGTTTCGTTTAATTTTATATAGTTTTCTGATCAAAGACCAGCTTGATTTATTGTTGCACACAATTACTTTGATATGCTTTAAAACGTGTTTGGATACTTTTCTTTGCGGATCGGGTATTTTTTGGTGCTTAAGTCGCATGTGTGTGTACCATGTAGGGCGATATTTCACAATTTCTAACTGGAGGCGTCATTAGCTCGTATCCAAAATTTGATTGTCTAACTTTGTGTACACGTTTTGTGCATCCCAAATTATATCAGATGTTGCTTCAACTACTTCCTTACTTACTTATCAGGCCGGCAACCCATAGAGGGGTCGAGCCTGAGCAATTGCTGCTCATCGGTGAAGTTCCTGGACTCCCACTCATCAATACGAAGCTGTCTTAAGTCCGCGATGATTTGGTCTTTGTAGCAGAGGTTCCTCCTCACCCTCACTTTCTTGAACCAGGAGGCTCGTATTCGAAAACCCTTCACTACAGTGTTGATGCCCATGCGCCGAGCTAGTTTAATCAACGAATTTTTTCCTTCCGGACTATGTACATACATCCACATCACAGGCCCTCAAACCAAACTGCACGTTGCATCGCGTGTGTGTAACAACTAATTCGACATAGAATGTAATAGGGAATCACTCTCAGCATCCACTTCTCTTTATAATCGTAAATTAATGACTCCATCGCCCATAAGAATACCTTCTCAGGACATCCGACTAATATTTCTACAACTTTTTCAATTTCAGGAAAAAAAATCACCCCACACCAGTGTTATAAAGAGAGCCTTACCAAAGCACGCAAAACAGCAACAGATGTCCGCCAAACCCCTCGGGATGCAGTCACCTAGCCACGGTCATATAATATACAAAGGCAAAAACGGTCACCTAGGCATGAATTATTCCGACATAATGTCAACGTCGCTGCTGGCAAAAAAGCCAGATGCGCCGCCTAGGAAGTTGCCTACTCTAAAGGACGCCCAGAAGCCCATTCCTAAACGTATGGATATGCAGCGGTTAAACACCTTCCGGCGCACATACAGCGTGGACACGCCCACCGCCGAAGTTACACAAATCTCCTCGACAGTTACCCTCACAAAAGCACCGATTGCATCGAGTAAACAAACGAAGGCCATGCCATCACCGTTGGTTACAATTGAAAAGAAGGGAGCCAGTGTAGGCGCGAGTCTATTCAATTGCTCGAAGCAGGGAAAGATTCATTTTCCCAACAGCGCAGAGTCCATGGACATTGTAGTCAACACAATTGGCGAGAGCAAAATGATATCGCTTGGAAATGATAAAGACGAACCGGCTGTAGAGACTGCACAGAAGAGCCTGCTTCTGAAGCAGTGCTCGCCAACGAGTAGGGAAAAGACTCCGCCAAAACTGTCACAGCTGAAGCCTAAGCAACAGTCTCTGCTCAAGGTCAACAGTTTGGCTCGTCTACTGCACACGAGCCCTCGGACGAAACGCTCCAAATCACTGACATCCATTGGTTCGAGTGCAGTCAAAAGCAGAAGAATGTCCCTAAAGAACAGACGTGCATCGGCGGTATCTGATGGAAATGTGTCTCCGCCGAACACTCTAAAAAAGCCCTCCTCAGATCCACTGGAAATCAAAGATGAGGAAGCGGGGGTGAAGTCAAAGGAATTACTGCTGTGCGACGAGCAGATTGAAACGATACCTTTAACCAGTAGCAGCGACAGCAGCATCGAAAGTATAAGCAAACCAGAACCGATCCCAGCTGAAATAAATTCCTTTCAACTGAATACCGTTCTGGAAATGCTCTCAGTGTTTAATATGCTCACGTGGAAGGATCGCATTGGCTCTTCGAGGGAGAGCAGCATTAAGTATCATCTCAACGAGTTCAATCTATTGCAAATTGCCGAGCGGTGCCCTCCGCGTGATCGCATTCACACCGCATACGAGAAGCCAATTTATGAGCGTGAGTCGTCGCCCAAAACATCGGACTACTCGGATCCTTTGTACCTCTGCCGGCGATGCAATTGCCATGGAGCAGCCATTGACTTCCTGGCACCGGAGTTTTGCTCGTACGAATGCTTCCGGCACGAGTCGCGAAAGCGTCCGAAAGTCATTGACGTGAATTCGGAAAAACACGGCAGGGATCGTATAAAGAGAGCAAAAAAGTCCTCGATAGGAGATGGAGCCGCCGGTGGAAGTCGTTCTGGTACAGATTCGTCATTGGACCGCTCAGGCCCAAAGAAAATCTTCTCGTGGGATTCATTCTTGTCCTTCACCCATTCTGAACCGGCTCCAATTGATCTGTTCCTCAATCCCTTCCCGTGTGGGTTGAACCTCTTCGAAGTCGGCATGAAATTAGAGGCGATTGATCCCGAACACAACTCCCTCTTTTGCGTGTGTACCGTGGTCGAGAAGAAGGGCTACCGGCTGAAACTAAAATTCGATGGATACTCCAAGATACACAACTTCTGGGCGAATGCCGACTCCATGGACATATTCCCGCCGGGGTGGTGTGCCAAAACCAATCGCGTTCTGCAGCCGCCCAAGGGGATGAACTTGTTGACTTTTAACTGGCCCACATACTTGAACAAGACTAAAAGCACCCCCGCTCCGAGGGGTCTCTTCACGCATTTAAACTCTTCGGTAAGTGAAAATTGATGATCTCTTAGACAGACTAAACATTGTTTCTTTGCTTGCAGTCATCGACCAATCCCTTCAAAGTCGGCATGCGGCTGGAGGCGGATGACCTAAAGAACACTGGCAAAGTTTGCGTCGCGACTATAGCAGATGTTCTCGACAACCGAGTGCTTATACACTTCGATGGCTGGGATGAGAGCTACGACTACTGGATCGACATCAACTCGCCCTACATTCACAACATTGGATGGCACAAGACACACTCGCTGGAACTTGTTCCGCCACCCGACTGGGAAAAGGACTTCTCGTGGAGTGAATATTTGGAATTCACTCGTAGCCAACCGGTGCATGCGCGGATGTTTTCCCGTCGGTATCCAATTGAATTCAAGGCCGGAATGAAGTTGGAAGTGGTTGATATAAAGAATCCCTGTCTGATTCGTCCCGGCACAGTGGTCCGTCGCGACGAGTATAAAATTCTTATTCACCTAGACGGGTGGCCCAGAGAGCTCTCCTTCTGGGTGAATGACGACAGTCTGGATATACATCCAATCGGATGGTCCAATGAGACCGGTCACACATTGGAACCTCCGCCTGGTGAGTTCAGATTGGCAATCGCTTTTGGAATATGAAAGTAATAATGTATATTTTTAGGATACGACCGTCCGCCGGCTGAAGTGTCAGACAAACCTGATATGCCGTGTCCTATAAGGGGATGTCGTGGCATTGGAAACGCAAAACGTCTGGATCTCAATTTCCATGCAAACGAGGACACATGTCCTTATGCAATTAAAAACTGGGAGAACGAAATGGAAAAACCATCACGATTAGATGAAGTCGGAAGGTGGGTGCAAACGCAAACTGAGTTTGTAACATTGAGGTTAATTCATTTCTGTTTTTTTTTTTCCACAGATTTGTATACACTGGCGATGCCCCAAATAACAAACGCCGATCCATCAGCGAGAAGAACTCTACAACAGATATTTCACCAGAAGAGCAGAAACATCAGCCACAACAAGACTGCAAACAAGTGCTTCCACTAGCTGAATCAAACCAAGTGCTTCCCGCAAGTGCTCCAGTGGGAAATGAAGAAATAAGACTTGCTCGTGAATATCTCCGTGACTACGGTCCACGTCTAAAGCAAAACTACTTCATATGGCGTGAAAACGGAAACTTCAATCCAGACGCCATCCGCAAGAATCCCCTCGAGTGGTCCACCAAGGAAGCGGCAGAGTACATCACAACAAAGTGCCACCCGATTGGACACATTTTTCATCGGGAAGATATTGATGGCATCGCCCTCCTCAATATGCAACAATCAGATCTCACAGATATCTTAAAAATTAAGCTTGGCCCTGCCATTAAGATCTTTACGCACATACTACATCTCCGGAGCCAAGTGGTTTCGCGATTTAGCACCTCTAAGCCATAGACTGAAAACTGGGATGACCAGAAGCCATCCGCATCCGCATGTACACATCGCCGTCTTCTCTAGGACTGCTTCCACAAACTGTTTCACCCCTTCCCTAAACTTAAGGTAGTGTGTTAAGTTGGAGTATAACACTTAGTTAAGAACACGTATCCAGTTAATGGTTATGTCTACATTATGTATTGCACTTTTATACATATCTAAGCTTTGTAAATAAAAATCGAATTCAAACAGTTTGCTCATTTATTAGTTCTTATTTAATTCGTTCTTGAGGATGCTCAGTTTTGTGAGGCAATTATCGCGATATGCTCGTCGTTCGGGCAATTTGTCCAACGGCACCATCTCCTCCAATTGCTTGGCAATTTCGACGGCGGTTGGTCCTTCCATTTTGGGAGTGGGACCCATTGTCTCGCTGACAGCATAGATTGTTGGTGAGTAACGCTCGCAGTAGTTGGTCATTCCCTCCGCGTTGAGATGGGCCGTCTCCAAGGGTCCCAAAAATGCGTAACGCATTCCAAGTCCATCGGACATCACGCTGTCAATGTCACGCACGTTGAGTATGCCATCTTTGACGAGGCGCCAGGTTTCATTGAGAATTGCGTACTGAATGCGATTCAAGGCGAAGCCTTCGATTTCACGACTAAGTGTGACGGGTTTCTGTCCGATTTCAGCCATCAACGCGCGTGTCTTCTGAACAACCTCGGGCCGAGTCCATGGTGCGGGAACAATCTCAACCAGTGGGACGTAGTAAGGTGGATTGACTGGATGCGAAACGACAACCTTTAACAAGGACAAAGGATTTATTTTTATTTAAATGGGCAAACGAATTGCATCGACGTATTTGTAATAGATTTCGTGTCTCCGTGACCTTGAATGTCATAATAGTGATAACCTGGCAATGTCAATAATTTTAGTAGCATTTAGAAAGTGTCTAAGTGAAAAATGACCAGAAATAATGAGTATTGTGTGTCACTGGAAGAAAGGTAAGAAAGGAGTACCCCAAAAAGCAGTGAACATCATTAGAGCAATGTACGAAGATTCGGATCTTGCGGTCCTGCATAACGAAAACATCAGTGACTCGTTCACTACAAACGGAGTAGTAAAGCCAAGATGCCCACTCTCACCTCAATTGCTTCTGGCCAAACACCTTTAGAAACGTGTCTGTTAGATATGGCAAAAGAGAAAACCATTCTGATTCAGATTAAGATGGAAATGGATCGGACATACCATCAGGAAAAAAGGCGACAAGATTAGCAGAATGGTGTCAAAATGGAACCATCAAGGAAACAGAGCCCTAGAAATAAGAAGATGCTATGTATCTTAATTGGAACAGTGTAACGACAGCTGGTGATATGGAGATACTAAGCGGAAACGCTTTGCTTCCAAGAGGAGTGACATAAAAAAAAAAGTATTTCATTGGGATTGGGAAGATATTGCAAAGTGGAAAATGGTGTATTTCAAGGCAAATGAATTGTTGCTACGATCTGGAATGAACTCAACTAACAAAGTTAAATAAATCACCAGCAACATTTTTCTCAAAGGTTCTTAACATACGGACACTTGCTAGTGAATGCTTGAAAATTGAACAGAACTTGTTACATACACTTGTGGCAGTGCCTCAGACATAGTTTAACCTGAATGACCGATTACAAGTGCTTCTACCCTATGAACCACTTCCTAACACTACAATGAATATGTATTTGTAGATAATGCTTCAAATGTTAGTACTGCAGTACACACATAAATTCAAGGTGATTTTAGGTTAACCCGATCTACATCTGCACATACTCTTGTTTGAAAATTATTAGGCAATTTATCCGAAAAATAATGTATTTGCCAACAATTTAAAACTGGTTTTCGATAAGTAATTGTTTAAAAGCAATTTGCGTGTTTACTTACATTCTCCTTATGCGCCAAATCTTTGCTGAACAACGACGGCAGGAATGTACTCGTCGAACTGGATAGAATTGTTTTTGCTTCAACAACTTTATCCAGCTGGGTGTACAGACTGTTCTTCATGTCAAGTCTCTCAGGAATACATTCCTGAATGAACATTGCATTCTTGACGAGAGTCTTAAGATCGGTCGTTGCCGAAATACACTTGAATTGCTGTTCAGCATTCAACTTGCCCCGAAGGAGGCCTTTTGATTCCAAAAGCGATAACTCTTTCTTTGTCTCCCGCAAGGCTGATTCTATCTGATCTTCAAGAATGTCATACAACATTACTTGGTAACCAACGGAGGCGAACAGCATTGACCATGAGCGTCCAATCAATCCGCTAATATCAAAAACGAAAAATCATTCGTAGAATACATTAAAACAAGACCATCAGACTTACCTGCCCACAATGCCGATTTTTTCCTTCTTCATGTAACTCTCCATTTTTAAAGGTTCAATTTTATGTGAACTTATTTAATTATTGATTCACTCAGTTGTCGTGACCGTACTAAACAACGTCTGAATGCGGAATGATGAGGACGTTGGGAGTACTTGTGACAGCTTACCTAACTTACCCGACCACTGGATGAGATTAAACTTTCAGAAAAAATACAAATCAAGTTTAAAATATATTTATTTTGTTTGTTTTGAAATTCAATTTAATACTGGATGAGAGGCTGATAAGATACGAGGAATGCAACTTCTTGTATGTATTCATATCAATCGTGTGTTGTCGTGTGTATGTAGGCCACCAGAAAAACAGACAACAAATTAAAAAGGCTTTCAAACGCAAAAACAATTGTCATATGTTTATATGTACTTCTGTGCAAATGTGTAGACACTTGTTGCGGTGGGTATTTAACACACTTCCACATACTTGACTCAATAGAATAGCCTCAACATACTCAAGTAAGGTGGTTAGTAGCAAGGCGGTAACATTTGAAATAAGAATGATGTATTAGTTGTTGTCTGTCATGCCTGCATTTGAAACACATGTGAATAATAATCTAGGGAGATTGTGATCACATAACTTTTGCTAATTGAACATTTTCAGCTCCCTGTCGTTTTGCCAAACAGTGAGGGATTTATGGTCTTTATAGAAACATAATGACAATAATAAACTGTTTCTGATTAAATTGGCCAAATCAACATAAGGTCAACGGGAAATTAATCATGGGCGATTATCTTTGAAAATGTGTCATGTTTGGTGCTGTACAACTTACTCTAGGGTACTCTCCTAATAAGTTACATTTCCTGCATTGCTTGTTAACAGCTTCCATTTACTTATGCATTTACGGATAGATAGCAAAGCTATGTACCTATATAATTCAGAAAAATACTTTGCTTTGTCCGAAAATCTGTGTACATATTTAGCCGTCGGAGGTTCTTAAAACGCTGTACTGGAACCCTTAGACACAAAAACTGATCCGTTGTACTATCAAGCAACCTGCATTTTCTAAAATTGCCTGGTCTTCCGAACTGATACCAACAGGCACTTTTATAATAAGGAACCTACATCATCAGCTCTTACCACTTCAGCAAATATGTGGGCCGCCTGATACGAGTAAAGACGAGATAGTAGCAGATTAATGGCGGTACAGTATCATCGTCATCCCCACAGGCGAATGTAAAAAGAATTTTGAAAATATCAGCTTTCAAAAAATGTTGTACCACATAAAAAACTGAGGTACGTCAGTCGCAGAGGATTCAGAATGCAACAACTAAAATGTGGTGGTCGAATAGAAAGAAGAAACAATGTTTGCCTAAGTGGAGCATGCAGAAAAGCAACTTCATACACGACTGAAAGTTTTGAGTGAGCCTGCATGTTGTTTATTGAATTCCTTTCTGAGTTAATTGACCTTTCTGAACCGAAAGCCATTCCTATCTGAATTCTTATCCCTTCAGAGTAGAGAAAAATAACCATGCTGTGTATTTTTGTTCTGCTCTTGTTATGTTCTGCTTTACTTTACATTTTTTTTTATTTAAATTAATATCATCATCGGCGTGACAACCGTTATCCGGTCTTGGTCTCAACTCAACAACTCTTTCCACTTATTTAGATAACGAGCCTACTCCATCCAGCATCACAGCCCAGGGCATCGGGCGTCATATTATTATTATTTTTATCGATATTCAAATCGATTGAAAAAAAACCAGAAGGCAGAAATCAGTTCTTTTTCTTTTTTCGCTTGCAGACCTTGTTTGGCTCACTTTATCCGTTTATTAAGTCAGATCAATCAATCGCTTTATCTACTCAATTACTTGTTTGCTTTATCCGTTCAATTACGGTTCGCGTTTAGTGACAGTCTATCATTATCCACTAAACAATAAGCGCCGAGTTAGGATAAGCTTAATAAGCATAATATTTGATACTTTTATTAATGACACTATTTATATTTTAATCTATAAGATTAAATAGGTACGCTGTGTTTCTAGTAGCATTAAAATAACATTAAAGTCTGGTTCAATATTTATTTACATTTATATTGCGAAGAAACGTTACGCCTGCAGACAAACTGAATGAGTAAACCGATCTTTTCATTTATACTCCTCAATTCTCATTTGCACTTGCTTATCCAACCAGTTAACCCAATTCGCTGTCACAACACGTTCCATTGTCACTTCTTTGAAAACCGACGACCTTGATGTTTCTACAAAATCCATCTTTGTAAACATATTGATGCTCTTCGCATTGTCTTCGCCAATTTTAACTTCAAATTTGTGTATGGTTAGCTTCGTTACAGCATACTTCATGAGCAATAGCATTGCCTCCCACCCCAACCTTCGGCATCTTGCTGAAGGTTCCGCAATCATAATCTCTGCTTCAGCAACGCAAACTTTTGCATTGCTATCCTCACTATCATCGTCATCCATTCGAAGAAACAGGTTCGTATCACCAACAAGTGATTCTATCTCATCCTGGGTTTGTCGAAAGAGTTTGTCCGATACAATAAGGAATGTCAGCTCTATTAAATAATATTTAACATGATTGCTAGATTCTGTTATATTGAATTCTTATTTGTTTGTAGTTACTGTCTTCGTCATTTCGCCAGGAAGCTTGCATGGCAAACTCCTCATCCAAAGTCAGCGGCTCGGACGCTGTCAGCTCTTGGAGTTCCGGATTTTGCATCCATCTGTGGTACCTTATTCATGGACAGTTTACCATTAGCAATGCTTAAGTTTTATAATAAACTCACTTGTCGACATGTTTTGGTTCATAAGGAACCAGAATTACTTTTTCACCAACAATTCTTGTGAATTCGTTTAACCTCATTTTCTTTCGGTAGAAACTTCACAGTTGTTTTTATGTCAAATGCAACTGTCGATAACATACGTCAGTCAACTAGCGATGTAGTTCAGATGTGGAAATACCTTGTAAACGATGCTCAGTTTGCACGTTAATTCAAACAACGCGTGTTTGGGGGATAAGGTTTGAAAATGCCATTCTGTAAACCACGACGAAATAAACACAAAATTGATCATAAAAGCTTAGTTTAAGAGATATCGAGCTTTATATATTAATTTTTTTCCTTTTTAAAATTCCAGAGAAATTAGCTCCAGGCGCCTGATGGAAACTGACAAACAAAATATATATTAATCCGTTGCGTTGATTATATGAATAATACAAATTACACCTCTCCATCATATCTCAGCGTCTTTTAATGTAATCACATCTTTCTTCAGCTGAATGCGCCCATTTCTGTTTGCAGCATCACAGTCTGGCAGCACTGTACAACTTATTCAATACGTCAAAATAAAATTAAACATAAACACTGAAGAAGCAAATAAACCAAATCGCACAGCATAACAATTAAAAAATGTTTCCAATTAAATCATTAAATCCACAAGAACGTCACAATTATATTCTGCAAACGTTTATTCTAAACAAAGCCGCAGGTGTGAGCAGTAAACATAAACGTGACATCGATGTCATCAGAGAAAATCACAAGTTCCTCTGGGAAGATGAGGATGAACCAGGCTCGTGGGAGACGAAGTTGGCCAAAAAATACTATGACAAACTCTTCAAGGAGTACTGCATAGCGGACTTGTCTAGATATAAAGAGAACAAGGTATGCGTCAATAGTCAATATACACAAACTTGATTACTTCTGCGTGAAAATATCTAAGATTGCTCTCAGATGGAGAACTGAACAAGAGGTTGTCTCCGGCAAGGGGCAGTTCATGTGCGGGAATCGGAAGTGTACATCGAAGGAGACCCTTCGAAGTTGGGAGGTGAACTTTGGCTACATGGAAAGAGGAGAAAAGAAGAATGCACTTATCAAATTGCGTAAGTTCATCCAAGACATCCAAGAATTTCACGAACCTTCGTTGTTTAGGTTTGTGCCCAGATTGCTCTAAGCTCCTCAATTATACTCATCAAAAGCGAGAAGTGAAAAAGTTGGAGAGATCAAAATCGAGTAAGAAATCCAAAAGTAAGACTAACAAGGAGGGTAGCAAGAAAACGGTGGAGGGTTCGTGTACTCAAGTCCAATCGACGGCAGCGAACCAAGATTTATCGGAGGAAGCGGACAATCCTGACCAATTAGGTGAACGAATCGAATCGAATGAAGAAGATGCTGCGAATATATGGAAGAAACAGGAGGTGGAAGTTGAAACTATTGAACGAGAGGAGGAGTTTGAGAAATATTTAGAAGACTTACTTTTGTAATAGAAATAAATTCGATTGAAAATCGAATATTGTCTTTTGCTTTAGATGTGCATGGGACTAGGGGTTTTATTTCTGATAGATGCAAAAGGATAGACTTCGCTGTGAAAAAATAAACAGCGTTGTATAGCTCGCTTGTATGCTCACTGTCATATGCAGAGTTGAAATCGTCGAATGGATGGTGAGTGTCGATTTGCACTTCTTGGGTCTTTTTCCAGGATCTCCAGTAGCCTGAAGCCACACTGATAAGGACCTATCAGATTTTTCACGAATCGTTTCAAACGAGTATACAAAATGATAGAAATGATCTTATACGCGTTGCTAAGAAGACTTATCCCTCGATAGTTGGGGCTTTAAAGGGGTTTATTTTCTTGTGGACGAAACTGAGAATAAACTCGTCGGCTACGCTTTCCTTAGATCACACATTACAGACGAGCTGGTCCATGTGCCCTACGAGATCATCTCCAGCTGCTTCAAACAGTTCCGCGAACAGCCCTTGCTCATCTAAGTCTTGGAGACGGAATTCTCGTCTATCATAGTACAAAGTGGAACATTCTGTCTAGAGAACGTTGTGGGTCCGTGCGCGGACCCCAAAGCAGTCGAACCTCGCCATCTAGGTTCGATCTCTGCTCTGTATGACAAAAATAATTCTCAATGCCTCACCACTTTCGATTCATTGACAACTCCCTTCCACTCGTGAGAGAACAATAGCACGAACAACACGAGTGGAGAAGTGAAGTGGCCACCTGGAAGTGAAGGCAGCTACGGCGATGATGGCATATACCTTGTTGTGCCCTCATTCACACCTAATCCCATTTTCGCAGCCTCTCAAACGGTTCGCTGTGTTCTACCAATCATGTCAATGTCATCCGCGTATGCTAACAATTGTACAGACTCTTGGAAGATCATTGTGCATGAGTTCTGCACAACCTTCTCAAGAATGATATTGAAAAAGTCGCACGAGAGCAAGTTCCCTTTCCAAGTTATGTATTCATTTCACTTTATTCATCGGCGTTTTCTGCTCGCACAGGATAGTCTCATTGATCGCACATGATGCCTACAGATCGTGGAAGGGCTTGGAAGTTCTTTCAACACATTTGCGTTGATACTTCTTGCAATATTTTCTCCGACCGGGGGAAATAGTTACCTCATGAATTCGAACAGTTTTGAAAACGAACAACAGCTACCGAAAAAAAGACCAGACAATCTAGATATTTTAAAACAAAAATTGCACTATATTACTTTATATGTGTACACATGTATGCGTTACAATTGGTAAAAACACGACACAACAAAATGTGCACCCAATCTCGTTGCGTGTGGAGTAAACGTACACACATCACACTATGTATTGGCTTTGCATATGAAAAAGTCTAAAACACTGATTTCATGTAGTTCAACGTTAATATCAAATATTCTCACAAAAAATTAACTATTTACTTTATAAATATTCCTGTATTTATTTGTTAGTACAATATTCCTCGTGTCTTAAAAAGTGTGTGTGTGTCTTTGAAAATGGGGCTGATATGCTTTCTATAGAAAAAATATGTACATACGAATATATAAAAACAATATATAAAACAAGCTGAGTATAAGTTATGTGATCGGTTACAGTTGAAAGTGAACAGTGAACATTCAGCAACAAACGTGAACTTTTAATCGTTTTGATTATTGCGTGAGTATGAGTTTTTTTTATTTTGGTTTATGATTTAAATACACTATGATTCCCAACTAACTAGAGTATTCCAGACACTTGAAGGACTGTGATGTGTTTTCTATTATCGTGTATTTTTTAATTTATAGATTCATAACAAGCACATTAAACAATATAAACAATTCTTAATCGGGGGTGTAACATGCAATTATTTGTATATGATCAGTTTGTTTATGTATTTTACACCGTCGGGTATTAACTTTAATTGTAATTTACTAAAAATTAATTTAATTTAAAAGCGAGTCCATCGCTAATGAGTGTGTGGTGTATTGTGGTGTGGCTGCCGTGGAGTCTAAGACTTTGCTTTCTATGGTTGACTTTTATCTTCCAGAGAATATATTCATCGCGTTGGTTCCAGTCCGTTTGCGTATGAGACGTGCTGACACTAGGAAACACAGATTTCTGTCAAAGAATTTCGCAACAATGAGTCGTCTTAGAGATCTTACTTGAACTATCTTGTGGTGTTAGTGGTCGTTCAAGGACCTTCTGGATGACGTTTATCCAATCCTCTCGGTCCTTGTCGCTGTGCGCCGACATATTGTAGGTCCGTTCCGGTGTGAATAGGGTGAAGCTATACCGCTGATCTTTAGCACCCATAGGCACGCCGACTCGAACACTATAACCGTCTAAATTGTGCCCCAAAAATATTTCACCCTTCGGATAGGCGTCCATTGGATCATCATGATACATCAGCTTTCGATTGTCCAACGTAAACCACCGCCGCTTGTACCCGTCCGATGGCCTGGGACCGGTTTTCAGGAGCCAACCTTCTTTAGCAAAGTCTTTTGTTAGTAGGTGCGTCAGTTCGGTTTCAGTAGCACTGGGAAATGCAACTTGCAGGCGATGCAGTTTCGCGCACCGCACTGCCATGTACCAATTGTTGATGACCTCGGGATCATCGTGATACACAAAAATGTGCCTCGTAGAGCCATCTTTCATGTATGTGATCTGCAGTGAATTCTGATGACCAATTTTCCGCGGAGCAAATGCAACATTCAATTCGGATATTCTCAGTATAGCCTTTGGATCTTTGCTCTCCTTCACGTGATACTTCAGGGTATCGTCTGCCTCGGATAGGATGAACTTTCGCGGTTGATAGCGGCTGTCCTCTTTACCACGCTTCATAAGGAAACCCTCCATGTGTCCGGATATATAACTTGGCCGACCATTCTGGGAGAACTCTAAGCGCTCATACTTAGCTCTAATCCACTGTTCAATAAGTACTCTGCAAAAAAAAAATAATAAACTTGGTTAATTTCTCCCCAAAAGCACGTCGAAAATAAATGTATATACTAACTGTGGATCATTGTCGCAAGGACGGCGGTAGCACGGAGGAACGCGATATTCGTATTTCATTTTAGCTCTCTGATTGCCAACCTCTTTCATTCGTTCCAGCTGGCTGTCCTCCCATTTGTCTAGCTTCAAATGCTTCACTTTGGAAATGTGAGCGCCCATAGCCCGATGAACGCCAGCGCACCGAGTGCATAGAAATATGCCGACATTATAGGATGCCCACTCCACATCTGAAAAATATATGCATCATACATAATGGTTCACAAGCAAGCAGTTATCTTTTTATAGAAATGCTTTCTATTAAGTCAGTAGTTCTAACAGTGAATATTATCCCTTCGCAGACATAGCCTCAGAAGTCGACAGGGAAGGGTGGAGATTTCCCTATACCGATGGTTCGAATGTCCATTTGCCGTCATACAAGAGAGCGGACTTATAGTAAGAATCGTGCTGCTACCAGGTTTCACGACAGAAGCTTTCGGAATTTTGCAAGCGATTACAACTGCAGGAAAATATTGCCGGAAAACCGTAGTCTGCTCTGACAGCATTTCTGCCCTGAAAGTTATTGTCAATCCAAAATGACAATCCAAAGCTAAACGGCTGGAGTCAACATCATCACCACAACAAGAAACTAAACTGCAAGAAGTCGCTTCTGCGATACACAATTTTTCCATATCAAAAATAAGAAATGTTGTCCACCTCTAATCACCTAAGAACATCTCCTTAACAAGCAACCTAAATGCACCACCGGCAGTGTTACCCTGAATCTAGAATACCTATATAATCCTTTTGTTTGCGACAGAGAAAATAGTTCTCACAACTAGACTCTTTCGTGTATTTACCTATACTTAAGTTACTCTCTACTTACTTCTTGTAGGTTATATCTGGTACCATCGTTAAGCAAGGCATATCTCGACAGATTTGGGCATGAAGACAATCCTTATTAATGTGTACAAACGCATTGGAAGATGCAGACCACATAATATCCCACTGTCCGCGATACAAAGAAGACCGTAACTTGTTGGCGAACAAACTGGGTGTATTCTCAACAGCAGAAAACATCACCAGAATCCACTTTTACCTAACCTTACCCAGATGCAAAGATTCCCTTCATTTGAACAGATTATAGTACCGAAATGTACTGAATATCTACCGATGCATCCCGTCTACACAACCATCCGTAACCTAAAATATATTCCCACCATAAACAGGCATATTTTACTTTGCCAATCCATTTCATTCACATTCAATCTATTGCAAATTTAAGTTTACCGTGAACAGATTCATTCACATAGTTAAATCGCATAATTAATTACTCTCCCATCCGTCTGTTTGTCTAGTGCAATTGTTTATCAACTTGAGCATCACTGCCAAAGCATGTACTCTAAAAGCACATCCAAACACGAAAACCAAAACAATAACATTTCAGTTCACCGGAGAGCACTGCAGTGCATTAACCCTTGAAATCAACTTGTCGCAGCCGTAGTAAAAGTCAAAATCAGTCACACTAGGTAGTGTGCATACAACAATACAACGAACGTAGACGAGGGGCGGCCACCCTCGACCTAAATACATTTCACAATCACGAGAGCTTTTATGTTACACATCTCCCATTCTCAACTCTGCGTGTAGTAGTCATTGATGTCGTTCCTTTACTCTTTTTCACAAACTCTCATCACAGATAGAGTGGTCTCGTTTTGGCAGATGATTGATTAAAGCTCACTGCTGCCGACTCAGCCTTTGCCCCTGCCACTAACAAAAATTCATGAATGAACATTTGTACAATTCAAAAGCCAACCTAAATATACCAAAAAAAAACAGACACAAAAAATCAAAATAAGAACGTTGTATTCGAGACGTTGTCTGATTTATTGTGTACGGATAGGGACAGTACATAATGTGTCTGGTGTGTCTGCATCCCCTGCCAAGAATGTGTCAAGGAATATAGAATTCTTATTAGCTGATGAATTGAAGACAATTTTTGCGGTAAACACATCGGAAAACGAAAACTACCCGTATTCGTGTACACACATTCACTAGCATTTAGTATACACACACCGACGACGGTATATTTACGACGTCGTCGTCTATTACACTGAACCCGCCCCCAAGGCTTGGTTTGTGGGAAAAGAAAAAAAATAAAGTAAAAAGGAAAAATCACGAGAATAAAACAAGCGAAAAACCAAACAAAACACACTTGTACTCGCGTAAGTGCTTTGAGGCGCAATATTTTTTTTCTTTCTAATCACTCCATTTGCTGATTTTCAAACATTTTCCAAAAATCACTTACACTTGCTGCCACAGTCCGCACATCTATTATTCCCGTTGAGGCGTAATAGTTCTTGAAGCAACTTCTCGTTTTGCTCGGCCATTCTGTGTGGCGAAAGGACAGCACTTTTTTTTCTTATTAGCAAATTTTCTGATTTCCAGAATTAACCCGAACTAGTCGGTTTATGTTTTACGATCGCATGCTGCACACCATGATCAAAATGTCCCCGAACAATGTTATCCTGAGATAAAAGAAATTTCTTCTGATACACTTTTCTGATAAAATTCGTAACAAATAACACGCACGACGAAACGACGGTGAAAAGTAAATGAAGGAAGAAAAAAATCACATAATAATTTTTGACAGAAGATTACGATGGCTACAACGTCGATGACGATGGATGTGTGCGGCGGTGTGGTTGTGTGGCGAGATGGAGATAGCGATAGAGTGGGATGAGTTGGAATACAGGGTTTTTTCTCATTGGAGAAAAGAGTGCGGCTGGGTGGAGGAGAAACTTAAATACGCACTTTTATATATGCATTTAGACGTAAGTGGTAAGTGTTCTCTGTTTATTAACGCATATATTCTTTTTGTTACGTTTCGTTTGTTTTTGTCCGATAAGAAGTGTACAGTAGTAATAGAGATATTGGACCAATCAAAAAGTGTTAAATTGATTGGTATGGGCCTAATGAAAAATCCATCAGATAAGAATCCCGAGTAGCGATGTAAGTGCGCCCTTAGTCAGTTGGTCTCATGAAACGGCAAAGGGCTTTCTAAATTGTCTATTTAATTTTAAAAAGCATTTCGGAGAACCTTAAGAAATGGAGTCTAGATAGTTCATCAAGCCTCCACGGTGCTTTGAGGAGCACCGAAGTACGGTTGATTCCCTTCATAGACAAGAACATCCAAACCTAACCTCCTTACTAAGACTTTGCTTTAGGCTATGAGGGCAGCCTCAGCAGGAATTCTGCATTTCGCTGTTTCTATTACACGCCTGTTTTGGGTATTTGCCACCAACCAATGACCACAATGCATATTTTTTAATAACCCTTTGCTCGTTTCTTGCTGTTCTCGACTAGCAATCGATTTCTATAATTAATTATAAGTTTCTGCTAATCTTGTTTTTGTTCTTAGTGTACCAGCACAATGGCCACATTCAACAACGCTTCAACGTCATCCTTATTTGAATTGTCATAGTTGTCATTAAAATGTCAAAATTGGAAATTTTCAATTCACAATTTTTATAAGCAGTGCCACGTATTTTTTATTTTATTTATTGCAAAAATATTCATTAAAATATAAATAAATAATGGGTGCTGGTAATAGTGTCGAAGTTCCTGGTGGCGGTACCGAAGGGTATCATGTACTAAGGGTAAAAATGAACAAAAATCACCCTAACCAGCGACAAACAAATAATATCTTCAAATGATCTTATCTATTTATTGTTTTTAGGTTCAAGACAACTCACCCGGCCAAAAAGCCGGCCTCGAAGCTTTCTTTGACTTTATTGTAGCCATTGGAAATACACGCCTAGATCAAGATAACGATACTCTAAAAGAGCTGCTGAAGCAAAATGTTGACAAAGTGATTAAAATGACTGTGTACAGTAGCAAAACCCAAACAGTGCGATATATTTCCATTACACCTAGTACAGCCTGGGGTGGACAGGGTCTGCTTGGTGTCAGTATTCGATTTTGTTCATTCGAAGGTGCAAATGAAAATGTTTGGCATGTTCTCGAGGTGCATCCATCATCTCCGGCCGAGGTTGCTGGACTGCGAGCTTTCACCGACTACATAATCGGCGCCGATGCCATTCGACACGAGACCGATGACCTATTTACAATGATTGCTACGCACGAAAATCAAGTTCTCAAAATATACGTGTATAATGTCGAAGATGATGCGTGTCGTGAGGTTTCACTTAAGCCGAACTCAAAATGGGGCGGAGAGGGCAGTCTTGGCTGTGGCATTGGATTTGGATACCTACACCGTATACCCATTCAGGCAGTGTCAAGTGAAACTCAATTTAAATTGCCTCCTCCCGATGGTGGCACTGCACCAAATATACCCCAGCAAACATTGAAAACTGTTGATCCTGTTCCAGTTGCACAAGTGACATCAGTTAATCCAAGTTACCCATATGTACCACCTTTGACAAATACCTTCTCCGGGGCTGCGGCTAGTACGAGTCCGACATTGGTTACTGCTGCGACTGGCGAAATGAGCAATTCAGCGAATTTACCCGTATCAACGCAATTGTCATCAGTACCTAATACACAACCAAATATTACTCCTGTTCCAGTGGTCAATCCTAACAATGAGCAGGTGCAGCCATCTCAACCCAATCCACAACCACCGGTATCGGAAGCAGCTGCTGAGCAAGTTACTTCGACAAATCCTAGTGCATTCTTTTCGAATGCTACCGAATTGAATCTGCAATTGCCGCCACCGGCCTCCACTCAGCAACCAACCGAGCAACAGCAGCAAGGAGTAATCTCGAATGCTGGTTAGTACACATTTTTTTGTTTTGTTTTACAAATCATATCTACGTGTGAAAATGTGGAAAGTACACGTCACGCATGTGTGACAACTCATTTTTTTTTAATTACGTGTACATACTTTGCCTATGCAAGCAGTGTGATGCATACCGATGCAATCTTACAAAACGATGTGCGATCATTTTGAATCAACTCTAAAATTGGCTTCAATCGACTGTAATATTGAATATTGAATTGAATTGGGAAGATAAGTTCTTGATGTGCTTCTATCTATAAAATCTCTTTTGTCATTAATTCCGCGATTTCAAAACTCAACGTGTGCAACAGAGGCTCAGTATGGTACAGTCAGCCTGGATTACGAAGCTTCACATTTAACATGTTCGCCGCTTATGTACAGCCTTTCATTCATACAGTTTCTCTGCACAAAATGAAACGTATTTTAGTTCGTTTTGTTGAAATACGGTCCAAAAATTTAGTCTAAGACTACCCATAGATTAATACTTATATCTGATGTTTCTATTCGTCTTTCAGCACCAACCACTTTGCCGCCACCAACACAAATACCAATGTTTGCACAACAATCGCCATACACGAGTCTACCACCGCCGGCTTCGATCGAAAGCATGACCCCAGGATATGACCCAGCAGGAGCGGCTGCATCAAATCAATTCATTGCCTCCCAACAAGTACCAAAAACTATATCTCCTTTTCCCAAATAATTCTTAATCAACTTAAAAAAATATCCTCTTTCTTCTCGTCCTCTTTAGCAACCGCAATTTTATAATCCGAACAATTTCCCTGTTCCAAATCAGCCACCAGCAAATTACCAAACACCTCAATCGAATGTTAGCTTACCGTATATGCAAACATTTGCATCATACCCCCAGGTGCAGCAGACATCTGTGGTGACACCGATTTCATTACCAGGCATGCCACCACTAACTGTTAACACAACAATACCCACACAAACTTTAAAGGGATTGAACGTACAGCCACCAATTGCTTATCCACCCGTCTCCAACTGAGTGGTGTCCGACGCAGCATTTGCCTATCAACAGCATCTGCGTGATGCAGAAAACATTTCATTTAAGTTAAAACGACTTTCAAATCAGACCAGCAGCACACGTGAGAAATGAAATACACTGAAGAGAAACATTTAAGAGAATTTGGAACAGAGAGTTTAGTACAGACATCCGGACCCCGCAAAGCTATTGCGGACCAGCCCCCATCCAGCTTGGCTTAGTTGATCCAATCAATCATTTTTCTTCGATTCATAAAGTAAAATATAATAAATAATTCAAATAAATTTAATATGTGTATTATATAGACTAAAGTATAAATAAATAAATAAACGCCGATAACTAAACAAAAGCAACAGATCGATGCAATATACATACATAAATAAACTTTGTTATGCTAATACATAAAACAGACCGCGACTTTGTTATGATTTCGTTAAAGTGGTTCAGAAGACTGTTCGGGCCGGGGCTGATTTGTGCATACGCTCTACATGGCCCAGCCACAGTAGGCGTCGGTCGCTGTACAACCTATACAGTTCGTGGTTGAATCATCTTCTTTTAACCAAATATCGTACACACTTTACTCTCGAAGAGACCTAGGACTTCTTTATTCGCTTTTGAAGACTGGTGTGATCAGTGTCTTATATTGTTAACTTGGTCCTTCGAGAGAGGGTTATATTACTCAATTGCCCTTCTAGCTCAAAGAAACAACGGGTACCGAGAGTTATTCTCTTTCGTTTGGCTTAGGTAACTTGTCGACTTGATACTTTTAAGAGTCCTCCGAGAACTGTAAATTAAACCACGTCATTTGCTGTTGTCCACGAAAACGGATTTGTTATAAGTCATAGCCTCCTACCAGAGATCGCATCCAACTTCAGCCCAGAGGCAACCAAATTTGCAACTCCAACTCGCTACTTGTGACAAGTATGTCATATGCCCTGATCTGCACACTATTGTAGTAGTCTCCAATCCTAACAACAACCAAATAATTGTGAACCAAATCAGAGACCTTATATGCAGAAAACCCGACAAAATTAAAGTAATGGATGAATTCCATGTGTAAACATAAACTTTCCGTGCTATGTGTATATGGGTGGTACTTCAGCCCGTAGAGGGCCAGGGCTTAACTTCTTAGCGTTATCTCTTGTAAGAGAGCATACCACGCGAAAGTGAACATACGGTCGGTAAAAAGTATAATGGTATGCATTGAGGAGTAACGTTTAGGTGAATTGTACTTTATTGAATGTTCGTTACTCAGTAAATACAGCACTAGCCCTGACACATCACATTCTGAGAGTAGTGTCTTCGTGGAAGCAGTGTTTAAAAAACTGCGTTGATTTTCATTTGAAAAAACCGGCATCCACCATTGATGCAAAAGCACTTAACGATAACTGATGAAATGCACAGCAGCTGTAGCAGTCACCGTTTGATAATTTTTCCTTGCTCTTGCCTTCGGTCAGCAGCAGTCTGAATCAATTCAAATGCTATTGGGAACCAGGATCACCTCAGACTGATAGCATGTTGTTACTACATGTACGAAATGAACATTTTAGTGATTAACTTCTAGTCCAAAGCTAAATTGAATTCACTTTACAACCATAAGAGCGATGCATTTTGACATTTCAGCTATAAGCAATCAACAGAAATATGTACATAACTCCATTCTTACTTTGTTTAGTTAGTAATCCTCGACATGTAAAGCATTCCCCATCTAATCGTTATTTCATACATAAATAACTACCCCTTCATATGCTATTCCGTGTACTCAAAACCTCAAAACATTACCATCTAGTCATCTACAGATCCATATTGCTCCCCTCCGTGTGACAGAGTAAACATCCTTTGCCCCTCTTTCACCTGAGAAAAAAAGAATCAAGTATAAATGTTTGCAACAGATTAAATTAAACACCATTTGATCACATTGAATACTATTATCGCACGTTTTATTCAAGTATTCACTGTTCGGATATTGTTTTCGGTATTTTCTTTGTTAAAATTATAATTCAATTACATAACACTATCCACCAAATTGATGAAAACAAATCATAAGGCCAACGGCATATGCGAGCAACTGGCAGTTTCTATAGCAGCTTTAGATGATTATCTCAGTATTGCCCAGTTCTTCGTCATCCGGCAGAGTGATTTTGCTGGGATCAATGTAGTTCGGGCTCACTAAGTCCACACCAGCTTTTTCGCGACGACGAAGCTCAAGGAAACCCTCACGTTGTGCCCAATCACGTAACCTAGTATCTGGTGTGTACGCCCATAAGAATGTACCCCAGACGATACATAGTGTTACGGAAACGAAGAATGATGCCTTGGTGGAAGATCGATCGTTCGCCTCGTCGAAGTGATCAAAACCCCAGCTTACCCAGTTCTTATTTTTCTCGGAGAACTGTTCCTCTGCTTTGGCAGCAGTTGGAGAAACGGTAGCGGTTTCACGATTTTTTGGTGATGTCTTGATGGAGCGGCTTTGCGAAATAAGATTCCGCAAAACCATACGATTATTCAATCGGATAAGGGCTGACATTTTTTGGGAAAGTCCTAAGAGAAAACCGAAAAAAAGGATTGTTCCCACGACTTTGAAAGAACTAATTCAGAAATGTCACAAATTAAGTGCAAAATGTCACAGTGACGTGGGGTGCGCTCGGAAATATTGTTTGACTTTAATGCAGTGCGTTCCATACAACTAAGGTTTTTTTGTTGAATTTTATTTTTATGGTGCGATATTGAAAATATATGTCTTTCAATATTTCTGCACAGACACATTATATACAGTCATTCTTGTCACTGCTTTACTTGCTTAAGTTGTCCACTAAAAATTTGCCTGTTTTCACCTTGAAGAAATATTTGAAATTGGCAAATAATGGTATCATAAAACCGACTGACCGATCGCACCGTTTCGATATAGCCTAAAGTACTAAGTCTTATTTGGATAAGCTGACTTCTAGTTGGATTAGCTAAAAGACATAATTCCTGAATAACTAGCTAAACCGGACATCATGACATCACTACTATTTGGGAAAAAAATCCAATTGGACTAATATTGAACGCACCCGAAGGACGTATTCTCGAACTCTGGTTTGAATCAATTTTACTGTCCAGTCAAAGAAGTTACGTCAAAACATCAACATTCTCTATTTTACATGGTATGTATACGAATTCGATAAAACTCCATAATTATGCAATTTTAAGACCTCTAAACAAGTCCAGTTCACATTCCCATGAATATCATAAGTGCAAGGTATAAATTAATAGAATAATTCCCAACTGCCGCATCAGTCAGAACAACAACAAAAAAAGTGCAAAGAAAATAGTGATGACAGTTTCGAAATACAGATAGGCCTTGTTCAAGGCCAAGAAGAGAAAAAAAGTCTTCAATTCAATTAAAAAGTGGAAAAAAGAAGAATTGTTCAATAAAACGCCGATGTGGATATGCGAACCTCCCCCAAATACGAATAGGGATGGAAAAACTACTCATATCTTCATAGAACTGTAGGAATCGCCACATGGGTAACGATTACCTCACCCTTATGTGCTTATTCATGTTCTTCGTCTAGAATGATTGAATTGAAATCACGAACTAATCCAAATGAGTAGTCGTTTTAATTTCCTATCACGTTATCGTCCTTTTGTCTCTTCTAGTAGGTCGTAAGCAGATAAGATGGCAGAGGCAATAGTGCAAGATTGGCTGGCGGAATATGAGAGTCTGCAACCATCAGAGATGCAATCATTTGCAAGTTTGCATCAAAATAACCAGGATATCGCTGAAGCAATATATACAATATTTAATGAAAGGCTGAAGTATCCAGAAGTAAGTTCATGTACTCATCAGAAAGGCGACAATGTAACTGACATGTTCATTCGTTTACTTCTCAGTTAATCCATGGAATTTGCCATCAACTCCTAAGTTTTTATCGATCAAATGAAGATGGACTGAGAAAATTTCCAATGCAATTTATTCCTGTACTCATTTATGTATATCTAAACTCTGTAGCGATGGGGGATAAGAAAAGCTGTCGCAGCGTTGAAACCCTTCTTATATGCATTTACAATGCTGAGATAACAGCTGAAGACGGAACCCCAAAAGTGGTCTCATTCCGCCTGCCCGTACTGGCACAGGCATCAATTTATCACGAAGTAAGTGTGCATTAATTCCTGAACGAGCTTTAATGAGACAATTAATTTTTGTTGGTTTGTTTTAGGAAAAAAGTCTTCCCATCACTGATCTCAGACGCTGGGAGGAAAATTCGAATCGTGAAATCAAATGGGGTCCGTATCAACAAATAGAAACAATCAACGCGCAGAGTCGAATGAAAGTCATGACGGCGCTGCTGTTCTGCTACAATCATCAGTTGAGTTTAGTGCAGAAGAATACGTTGTTGCATTTGTGTCGCATGGCATCGCAAATTGTCAATCAGGGATTCTCGAAAGCTGGCCATGCCCATCGAACATCGTATGGTTCAGATCCAACAAGTGTTCTGATACCGAGACCACCTCCACGAATAGCGTTATCTTCACAGTTTCTAGTTGAACTGGTGCATGCCATCTACTTTGCTATGTTCAATGGATTCGGAACCATAGCCATACAGACCTTAGATGACATTCACACTCGAGGTTGTTACGAGATGTTTTCTGATGTCATTCTGGTGACAAGTGCTGTTAAGAATTCGCTTCATGCAAATCCTTCAGGTAAGTTGAAAATATATTTGTTGTGACAGAAAAACTTTAAAAAATGACAAGTTGTGGTATTCTACAAGTGGCTAGTGTGTCTGCATTCAAATGTGTGATGTGAATTTGCGTTGTTTCATTTGATTTTGGTTGGCAAACAAATTTAATTAAATTGGGATGAACTACACGGATTTTCGATGAATTTTTGAGTCGCTAATGTAGACTTAATTAGATTAGACCAGCAAAACAAGTGCACACAATATGTGGACGGGAAATTTAACATTTGCTAGATGAATTGACACGTTAGCCAAGCGGCGTTCGCTATCGATGTAGTAATCGTTGTCATGACATGTTCAGCCGGAGTATAACTTTTGCGATTCCTCCGTGTTGTTGTGACAAGTATGGAGAAGGTGGAATTTAAATAGCTTTTCATTCGATGCCAATAATCTTCAATTCATTGAGAAACACAAATAGAAAACTTCAGGCAGTAAAAAATCACATCAATACTATAATGCATAGGATGTAGATACCCACACATGACACACTGCAAACTATTGTTCTCGCGGACTATCAATTATCATTCTAAACAATGGAACAGTATCGATGTGATTCATTTTTCAATATGTCATCAATTGAAAAGGTAAATGAAGTATATAATGCCCACGACAGGCAGTCTGTTTATGTATCACATTCGTGATAATACTCTGCGCCTGCATTCGTTGTTGTTACTGTTTGCGTTAAGTAAGCCGATTAAATTCGACTGCGGAAGTGCGGAAGTCATTTCCATATTTGCATTTTCTGATACACTCAAGCGCTATTGTGTAAAGTTCAATGAACAATTCAGACAGACTATATACATACTGATGGATTACAACATTTATCGAATTCCGTCCAGTGGGGTGTAATCGAAATGACATTTTTAATTTTACGTCATCAAGTTTTGATTTGATTAAGCCTTGAAGTGACTCCCATCTATACACATTAACACATATGCTCAGTGTTATTTTGCTTTATTTAATTACTGTCATAAGTGCTTTTCGATGGATCCAGGTCTATGGCATCAAGCGAGTACCAATTCTACGATCTCCAACCAGCTGTCTCCTTTTGCGACATCTACTGCTCAGAGCCTTCCTCTGTGTATGTGTTTTTTTAGAAGATTCGACTCAGAAGGTTAGGTTAGGTATGTATGTATAAAGTGCCGGAACCCGTCACAGCTAGTTCTACGTAAAATCATTGTTATGCCTAGTAGAGGGAATGAACCCCTCTTTCGGGTATCTGCTGTGATGCTTCTTGTCGCGATTACTCAACATCGAGATGTCCACATAAACCTGCAGATTTTACAGGCACCTTGGTTAGTTCATATAACATTTGCAGGAAGTACTCTCCAATCGTTGGCAGAGGCTGGCTGTTGGGCACAAAGATAGTATTACCATAGCCTTGCCATTTTGCAGATGATTCAGATGATTAGGCCAATTAGCTGTTTGACTAGCATCCTGAGCTGCTTTTCATGGTGTTCTGGAAGTTTGTTGGGTTGTGAACTATTGTTCTTTATTAGAGTAATTTTACAAGTGGTTCGAGATTTCTATCGTTTATTTGCTATTTCTGTCATTCTATCCAGAGGTGGGTTAGTGTATAGGATTGGCTGGGTTTGGTCGGCTTCGGCCCCTCTGCTGCCTCAATGCTTTAATGGTCACTGAACTGTCGGTGGGAATGGTGATAAACACGGGTGGTGCCTCTAGGCTAGGTTAGTTTTAGTCACACTTAAGCCCATTGTGCCACTTCGCGGATCTACTTCTATTCTACAAAACAGTTTTTGCTTTTGATGAATACGAGAAGATGACCGACTTTAAAGATGCTATGTTCGGTCTGGTGTAATAGGCTTACACAAGTCTGTATCTACGGGATGTTCCATGACAAAAGTCCTCGTCTTTGCAGCCCCTGCAGAAGTCAATGCAAGGGAGGCCTTTCCTAGAGGTGTGAGTACCAATAGGGCAATGCACTGTTATAACGCCAATAAGGGTTCTAAGAATAGACTTGCTCATATTGATCAGATTAAATAATCGTTTTGGGTCTAGTATAGGACAGAGTTTTGTTATGAGGCACCCTGTGCATTCAGAGCTTCAATAGATGCTGTACAGTAGAGATAGACATGCTCAGTCGTCATCCGCAAAGATCAGGGAATTTGCACACTTTCTAGCGAGTTCATCCGATTATATTTAAAAAATTGGCCATATAGTTAAGAGACAGGATGGAAGTCTTGGAGGTGAAGATGATTGAGCGCAGAGATTTGATTGCTGCCTGTCTATCACTACAATGGTTCAGTAATCGCAAAGACATGTTGAATGTTGATATTATTGTAATAGCCAGCATCCACTCCTACGTCCATCTTTGATCCATCAGTGAAAATTCACAGTGTACCCTCCAGCTTTTGATGTTCAGACTCCCAGTAAAACCTGTGGGATGCTGGTTGAGAATTTCGTCTTGTTTCATGAGGTACGTGTCTAGAAGGGTCGGAGGTGGGATCTCAGGATCGTAAGGTGTCCATTTGGCCGGTTCTTGGATTGCTAAGACTCCCTTATGAAAAAACACTGCCGTGGGATTGCACTGTGCCGCTCATGTCCCTCACACATAATAACCACTTTGTTTAAAATACCCTAAATCACGAAGTTCTTTTTTCTTAATTGTAATGAATTCGATCATATTCTAATTTGATACATTATACATTTTCAGGTCAACCTAGTGACGGTCCAATGGGCCTTAGTGTAGCCTTGACACCGGCGACAAACACGGCGCCCACTGTGTCAAAATCGATGATCACAAATGCATCGTTTCGTACGAAAAAATTACCAGGTAAGTCGTTGATTCATAACCATTACCTAATGTATAACTTCAGTTTGTTGTTCTAAAATGTTTTTCTTCAAAATATAAATATAATTCAAATCAAATTCTTCCAAAAACATAGGTTCAGAGCACTAGTCATTATTTTTCGTTAATTCCGTTTTGTTTTCCCTCTTGTTTCCATAAAATATCCATAAATAGCATTCAGATTGACTTTAGTAGTCTTCACAGCTTGAACACATTTGTCTATTCCGTTCAGTCCGATATCGATTTTGATTTTATGTACATTTCATGTTTGTTGAAAACCATACACTGTATAGATAGTAGATAGTAAATGTAAATGAGTGCATGTGGTAGCTGTGTTATCTCTTACTCTTACGCTTTTTTCCATTAAGTTCATGAGTTGCATGTGTTTCCTTAAAAATTCATTTCAGTCAAGCACAAAACAATTTTTTTTTATTTTCTTTTGAGTTATTTGAAAAAGAAAAAAAAACAAACCGTTGAGAAATATCCTAACTGCTTTCACGTAACTAATCGTGTTCAAATTTTCAAACATAGGAACAGAAACCAAATTGTACGTAATAGTGCGTAAGAAAGAAAAAAAACGATAAAACAATCAAAGGTTTTTTAGCAATCGAATGTACATAATTCAACAAATATATACATTTATTGTCGCTCTTTCATTACACGAATTTGATTTTGTGATATCTTCTATAAATAAAAAAAAAAAAAACAATAAACGTCACCACTCTTTCTGCTGAAATTTTGTTCTTTGATTTCTTTCACTTCCCCCCCACCAACCACACCACAAAACCCCCTCTTTTTTTCCAATTTGTTTGGTATTACATAAACTTATATATATGTATGTATGTATATGGTTTTATATGAATATTATTATTATTTATTTATTTTTGTTTGATTTAACAACAAAGACATAAAGTAAAATAATAAAAAAATAAACACTCTCTCTCTATAAATAAAATAAAATAAAAAACAAAACTTCCATGTATATATATATTATGTTGTGTGTAAAAATTTTGTTAGACGATTTGGACATGGAGTTTCTGGCTAGCCTACCGCATCAACCAAATGCCGAACAATATCGCACAATCGACAACAACAACCCCGATGCACTGGTTCAATATGACAGTAACAACGATCCGACGATGCAACAACAACAGCACAGAGACGGAAGCAAAAAACTCGTCGATGGTAGCATTATAAATCCGTTGCGTTGGAAGACATGGGGCTGGAAGTATAGTCCCGGTAGTAAGACGTCCAGCATTGAAGAGGAACCCGATTCACCAAAGAAATCGCTGTCATCATCGAAGAACTCATCGCCAAATGCATCGCCGAAGATACGAAAGCCCCAGCAAGCGATGAAGCCGGCCGAAGAGATTCTGAACAGTTTCACCAATTCATCAATGGTCGCGGCTATTCGTCGCAAAAAATCATCGTCCCCGGCGAAAAAGTCCCCCGAACTCAGATCTAGTGCGGGCGCACGATTGATTAGCAATCTCGAAGATTCATGCGAATCGGGCGATGAGAAGGAAGCACTACTGGCGAACGGTAGACCCGCGAGCATACACATAATACAGACGGCATCTGGTTACACGATCATCAATAAATAGTAGCTAGAATAACAAAGCGAAACACATATTTTTTAAATGAAACATACGTTCATGTGCATAGATTAAAATACCAGAATACCAATTACGAATACGCCAGTAGTATTTTTAACATTTTAAGGTGATGTTGTTTGTTTTCCCCCTGTTCTCTCTGCTAATGAGACCGGTTTTTATCAAGTTAATTCCTTTGATTTGTTATTTGATTGTGTATAGTTTTTTCCCTCTCTGAATCCTCTACTAATGATAATGCTTATTGCCGCGTGCCTAAGGAATTGAATGTTAATGCGAGCTCATAATGACAATGTTTTTTTTTTTAACTTATATGCATTAGCGTTGGTTATTAAAAAGAAATCATATAAATACATTAAAACTTAGTGTAGCAACGGGACTTGTGTAAATTACAGTCGGAATTCATAGTTTTACTTAAGCCGAATTTTTTCTCTGACGGGGAATGGCATACTCACGTGTATTCTGATGATAATGTTTTGGTTTTTCGAAAGCTGTTATTATGTGTGTCAGGTCTTGTATAAAATCATCCTTGTCTGTGACGGTTAACTTCAAATTTGACGTCCTCAGATTGTGCATGAATATGAGTCTGTAATCAATTAATTCTTGCTGTTTTTTTCATTCTCCGGCGCGGGACTGGCGTTAGGTATTACTACACGGTTAGTGATTTAAGCTATATTCAGAAAGGCAGCCTCTAGAGTTTTTCTCTCAGCATAACTCATTACTTTCGATCTTGTCATTCTTTTAAGCATGGACTCCGGACTCCGGTTCACCGTTCACCTATCTTGCACACAACGACTATAGTTGAAATTGAAAACTGCGTACTCTGCGTCCTCTTCTGCTACAGGTCAGAAGTTCGCTTTCGGTGTACCCGCATGAACTCGTTTGCCAGAACGTTAGTTGCTAGCATTCCTTCTATGACAAACGAAATGATCCTGAATCCACTGATTGTCTATAGACCGACGTCAATTTCCTTTTCAGTTGTTCAACCGCTTATGCTGCACTGAACTGACTCCTCGTTAGAGTAGGATTCTGCGTGTTTATCCGGGCCCGAGTATGTTCGGGAGCATGAGTGATGCCTTTCTGCTGGCATACCTTATGTGGTCCCTAAAGGGAAGCCTTAATTCCATTACTTCTGGGTACTGACTGCCGTTGTGTGTTAGATTGAATCCGTGGGCATTAACCATATTTCTCCCATGCCAAAATAAATTGCCATTCTCCAATGGTATACCAATGAATACTCCTCACTACCTCTGCCTCTGCTGCAGTATCTATCAGTTACGAAATAAAACACTGGGAAAACACAAGGTAACACAAAGTCCTGATGGACGTGAGACAAACGTGGCGGCAGACTATTTTTCTGCCTAATCTAGTGCCATGGAAGCGGGTTACTTTGCTTGCTGGAGGCAACGTTCTTCTCATTGTGTTCTCATAACGTTCTTTTATTGAAACTTGGCACATAGACAACAGAGTTGACGTCTTTTCCACGTCGAATTTAAAACGCCATACCTCATTTCACGCCCATATAAAGAATCCTGAAACATCATCGAGTCTACGATCAAGACGAACGCGAACCTTATTAATTTAAAGTCCGTTGGATACATTGCGAGGTCTTACTTCAAGCAGAGAAGTACTGGTCACACCCTCACGAACGATGCCCCTGGAAGCTAGATAAAGAACGTCCAACTTCACCCATATCTTTCTAGAGCTGGCATCACCACTCTGTCGACGACCGCCAGCACCACCAAATCGCGGGTGTGGTACCTCTGCTCAGTTGCTGTTAGCTTACGAGTGTAATAAAAACCGGTCTCTGCTTGACACCTGTCAAAGAACTCGAAAGACCCTGTGCTTGTTGACCATTTTCTCCTCGTTATTAGCTGGCATTAGCAAACGAAATCAATTCAAAAGCAGGAATGCTCATTTTGCGAGTCCATTTCATTCTGCAGCTACTAATCACAACATTGTCGCCGTATGCGTCCTCATATCCATCGCTTCCTTCCGTTTACCTTTCGTTAGATTTACGATTATGCAAATTTCCTTTCCATCTCCATATTAATTTGAAACGTATTCTAGATTCCATATCATCTGCCGGCTTAGGTAAAACTATGGAAGACGTTAACCATTCCAAGTTAATATTCTAGACTTTACTTTCTATCAAATACATTGATCCTCACTCATCTAATGAAGACAAATCGTACAAATTGAATAAAGAAGGCAAATAAAATTATTTTTAAGATATTTAACAAAAGCTAATTATTTACTACAATTATTTATTATTCCTATTGTTACAAAAAATGTTGTTACGACACCCAAAGAAAATAAAAGAAACTTAGCAATAAAATGAATATATTAAACAAATCAAGTAAAACAAAACTAAAAGCTGTATTAACAAGTATCTCAACAATTAACCCCACGCCACACAACACACCACATACACAGAAACGTCTAGACAACCACCAAAGCAGTTGGGAAATCGGGCCAGACAATCGTCCCACCCCCTCCTAATACAAATGACCATTAATTTATTTATACTGTTTGTTACTACCAAAACTTACACGTTTTACTTCTTAGTTTAATTTCGTAAGTTGCATGACTTGTTTAAAACAAACGATTACTCTACAAATATGAAAATGATATGGTATTTTGTTTTTTCCTTTAAATATATACTATTGTTTTTATAACCGAAAAATTCTTCTACACAAGTAAACAAACAAAATCATAATACAATTGAACTGAACACACATCAAGCAAAGTGGTTGAGTCCTTGGCACTAACTAAAACTGGATGGGTAAATATTCACATTAACATCATTGATGGATTTGGGCAATCACACTTATTGGACGAAAGACATTGAATTTATTTTTTGATTTTCATATATTTGGTTGGTAGATTTGCGTACACATCATATATCATCATATCAACATACTCGACATACTGCTAGGCGTTAGGCGAGCTTTGACGTGAATTTCTAAACGATCAGTTGTGTTGTGTTTTGAAGTAGACCGCTTAAGAGCTAATTTTTAACCGTATGCTTACTTGTGTAAATATGATATATACATACATTGGTGGATAATTGTTTTTTGTGAAGACATCTTTTGAATTTGGTTAGTTTTAATTGTTGAGCTAAGCGCCTAGTGGGTTGTCTTTATGCTTTGTGCAACTCGATCCTTTGTCTTTGTAAAGAGAGTCAATCATGAAGTTGTTGTCTGTTGAACAAATAACCTACGCTACGCATTCGTGAAGGACTGGAGGAGGTAGTTACTCTGCTCCTCGGTTTAGATTGCTATTGAACTTCTGCTCTATTAAAATTCCTTGTAGACAGGACGAGGATCCGACGTTGAATTTTTCTTTCGCAGGCACCAAAATACAACTCTGTTGTCTGGCTTTGGCTCCATATATATAACTGTCAAAATAAAGAATCTTTTTCTTTGTAGTGCACTACACTCCGTCCCACAGTCGGACCTCGGCGTCAACTAACTAGTCTCTTCGTTAGTGCTATCTCTGGCTAGCTGTCCACCACACCAAAAGAGGTTAAGGTGCTTATCCACTTGGGTGCACCACTTTAAACGTGGGCTACCTCTGTTTCGTTGCCCCATATGTTCGGTTTCGAAGATTCTTACGGCGGCCGCTGAGTTGCCCCTACGCTCTACATGACACAGCCACCCTAGGCGTTGGAATCGTAGATGCCAAGCTGGGCTCATGCCGCTGCCCGTACAGTTCGTGCTCTTCTCCTCCAGATCGCACACAGAACTTTTCTTTCGAAGAGACCAAGTACTCCTTCATCCACGTTTGAGATTGAAATTTGAACTTTGTTGCCTTATACCATATATATTTAAAAAAATTGATAATAGTCGAATATCTTTCTAAAATAAGACTAAACTGGAGGTAAAAACTGCTTTATATAAAAAAAAATATAGGCTGCGCTACCGCAAATAGAGGACCAGTGGCTATCTTCTCAGCAACCACTCGTGTTGTTTGTGCTTTTTTTTCTCTCACGAGTAAAAGAGACCTACATTTTTATGCCGACTCCGAACGGCCAAGTTTAAAAAGCTTTTCTTCTAAACAGGAATACTCATTGAGGGTTGTCAGTGACTCGAAAGGACCGTGAAAATTATTTTTGTTGCACAGACTAGCGATCGAGTCCATACGTCGAGATTCAAGTGCATTGGGAACAACGCACATACCCATAACGCCGCGGGTCACCACGGAACAGCTTAGGTTTCTATTATTTTTTCCAGCCTTAAATAACATCCGAAATAGTACGAAGAGTGACTACATGATTATAATGGATTGACCAGCACAATGGTCACTATTTTAACCCATTTCCTTTTTGACCCTGTTGTGCCCATTATTGGTATTGGTTTGTCGTTCAGAAATGCGAATTTGCCTTAGCCTTTTCGCTGGCTGTGGCTTTGAGAAAAAACATTTCTTACTATAAGTTCTTACCAATTGATGTAATTAAAAGTAAAGTAAAGTTAAAGATGTGCCTCATCTTTAACCCATCAAGTTAATTTAGGAAAGCTCTCTCAATGTGTGATTTCATGTACAAGAAGGAATACTACTTTTTCTTGAATTTTGTGCTTTTGTGTCCGTCCTGTTGCTGCCTCTGCAGATTTACCTTTAGAGCATCATATATCTTCATAGAATGCAAATCTAGACCTTAACCAATACTGTCCATAACAGACTGGCTGAACAACCTACAGCTCCCGGTGAAAAATCGAATTGGTTCTGAATTTTGAAGAAAGCTAAGGAGATTTTATTTATAATGTTAGGTAAAGACTTTTTTTAGTCTTATGTCATGCCTTCAGCTTGAAAAGAAGGTCACCCAATTTGCCGATGACACCACTCTTTTACTACATTTCATAATTATGAGCGTCCACTCCTGTCTAGTTTTCAATTATACAATTTTCATGATTCACGAGTTACGACTCCACCTCTCTCGTCGCTTAGAGTTGGCACTAAACTGCAGTTCCGCTCTACTCGTGAGTGAATAATAGCACGCATAAGATGAACCAGTAATAGTTGTAGAAGCTATGCTCGGCCTGTATAGATAGGAGTCCTTCAACCCCGAGTGGGCCATAGGACAGCCACAAACTTTCTCCATCCTTCTCGATCTGCTACCAGATACCTCAGCTGTAGTCTGCGTTCCTGCTTCAGCCAATACTGTTGACTTCCATGACGTTCTTGCTCTTGCTCCAACAAGCCGTGTACCTTAAGGATTCCATTCAAAGGACTGATTTGCAATTTTGTCGTTCGTTCTCCTCAATGCGTGACCAATCTAGCGTCACTTCCGCTGCCTAATTTCGACATTCAAAAGCTTTTGAACCGTTATGCGCCATAATTCTTAGATACAATTTGCGGCCATCGGATCTTAAGAATGTATCGAAGGCAGTGGTTTAAAAATGCCTTCGCGAGATGAAGACCAGGGTTTCAGAGGCATACAGATGTACGGATTTGATTTTGTATTTGAAGAGTCCTAACTTGGTGTGTAGGGGTATTTGACTGGAGTTTGATAATGAAGACAACAAATCTAAAATCCAAAAGCGCTGCTGGCTTTATTTGTTCTGCTATTAACGTTCATATCCGTTGCTCCATGGGACTAGATTAGATAGGGCGTAGATAGTTTCACCTACTCAATGGGAATCTGTATCAGAATAATGGGTTGATGTGCTGAGTGGCCAGTATGTATGATTTTAGTCTTGTTGCAATTGATGTTAAGACCTGTTGGTACTTGCCAGGAAACAGATATCCAACCATTGGATACCATATCTCTCAGTTGTACCTACGGTCAGTCAGTCAGGACATCATCTGTCCTGATGGCGAGAGAATATCGCCTAGTCTTTGGGCTGCAGCGTTAACATGATTATTATTGCCACCAGTGACTCGTTTTGTTTTTGTACTTAGAATAATCCACAATACTGAATATAAGGAATAGTTAAACTTGAACAACAAGATCCCATAAAATGAGCACTATTTTAAATGTCTAAGAATTGAGAATGAATGGTGATTGCGCTAATGGTGGTGGGTGTAGTTATGGCTACACATTTTTAGAAGCAAAACATGGTAGGGCGTCACAAATAATGCAACAACAAAGATTAATTTTATTTTTTTACACAAAACTACATCATGAGGTAAAGTACAACAAGGGCTAGGAACAAAGAAAACAACAATCTTTAGCATCCATTCCGAGAACATTACCTACATTAAATTGTGTCGTCTGCACTGGATTCGATTAAACAATAATCTTTGGCTTAATTATTTTTGTATGAATTTTGTTGGTAACTGTTAAACGCTGCATTAATAAAATAGTTTTGATAAATTGTTAATTGCAAGTTTAAATTCTGCATTAACTTCAATAAATTCATTATTTGAGTAGCAAAAATTAATTAAATTATTTAAATAAATACAAACAAGAGGCATGATGTTAAATAGGAAAAACGTACGTCCAGAGAGACTTGTTTATCGTTTAAAGCAACCCATCATTGGAATATGACTTTGAAATGTTATAATTAAAGCTTTCTACTAGATACAGTTTATTTAATGCAAAGTTGCTCTGTGCGTGCTTTTACTCAACCAACGATCAACATTTCAGAAACAAAAAACAAAAAAAAAATAAGAAATAAATAAAAATAAAAAAACAAGCAAACCGAATAAACTTCTCGATACATATTTTCAACTTATCTTTTATTTTGTAAACTAAAAACCCATAATTCCAGACGACATACCAATCCAAGGGGATGATCCGCATCTGTTGCAGTCACAAACTCAGCATCAGCCGCAGGCTCTGATGAGTATAACAGAAGAGAGCGATCAACAGCAGCAGCAGCAACAGCAGCCGATAAGCAGCAGAAATTCGATCATTCGGTCCAGCAAGGAAGGCATCAAGGCCCAAGCACACAAGGCATTGATTGCGGGCTTCAAGAAGTCAAAAGACAAAGACAAAGAGAAGGAAAAAGACAAAGACGGAAAGACAGCACCACACAAGAACGGCACGATCAGCGCTGAACCAAAAGAAGTGCCTAAGCCCCCAGTCCGTAAAGACAAGCATGTAAACCGCACCTCGGTCATTCAAGTGTCACAGGACTCGGTGGGAGACTTTGAAAAGAGCCCAGGTCCGAACATTAAAACCGGCAAGCACTTTGACTCGAGCAGCAGCCTGAGCAATATAACCGCCTCATCGGCTACGACTACCACCGCTGAAATGGTTCCCATGCAAAATATGCTAACCAATGGTAACTTTAACGATAGTGACCTCACAAGCGATTCCACTGATGTCAACTGTGATGCTAGTGACTCTCTGCACTCGGGCAATAGTATAGACCTGTCGAAGCAGAGGCCAATTCTTCCGGTAATAAGCGCCATTGCCGACCAGGTGCAGAGCAGTCAATTGTAAGTGGTGAGCGTTGTAGGACATCGGTTTCGACATGTAGCGTGGTAGAGAGTAGTCGGGTTTATTTTATTCTGTTTTTTTTGTCGTTCTGTCTCTAAAAGAATAGAAGGACGCATGAGATATCTTCCAGGGAGGGCTTGTGTAAGCCATTTTGTTTAACTGTGTATTTGGTAAGTTGTTAAAGTTCGTATATACGTATTTATGTTTAATTGAGGTTAAGGAGGTGCGATTTTTGCTTTTGTTTTTCCTTCATTTAATGGTTCCTTTTGCAAGAGACATACTTAGTTGTAGATTTTGTTCGTTTTGGTGTTAAATTAGTAGAAATTGGTCGGGTGTGAGCAGTATGTGGACAAAGAAGTTGAAAGACTATCGGCCAATTGTTTGTTTGGTGAAATATTGGAACTCGTCGTTTTCATTAGTTTTGACAATGGGTTTCATTGCTGTTAAAATATGTTCCTAAGTATGAAGATTAATTTCTTCTGTGTTGTATTAACGAAACCTATATATATTAGTATCCCATGTCTTTTTTCAACTGGAAGTGAACAAGATGCACGTTTTGAAATAAAATGCACAGCTTGTTATCCTACGTTCAAGAAAATCGATTTAGAGTTCCCGAAAATTTGCTTGTTATTTCTTGACTGCCTTGCAATTGTTTGGTATGTTTTCATCGTAGTCACAGACATCTTAACACTTCTGTCAATGGAATATGTCTGGCTGGACTTTCATACAATTTGTGTGAAAATTAATGGAACTCAATGAAATAATTGAGTTATTTTGGACATGTTATTATTAATTTAACGCTTTTTATTTTACATTACGTTAGACATTTTTGGCATATATTTCAAAGGATCCCAATTTGTTCGACCACGGAACACTAAACACTCAAGCTTTTGTTAGCGGATGAATAGATGTGTGCATTTTGGAGCGACTCGACGGCACGAGAATGTTTTTCTATATATCACCTTTAATAATTTTGCGGAACACCAATTGAGAATCGCTAGTATGTGTAATCGAATACCGTATTGTAAACAGACAGTTTCTTTTCAGACAGTGAATACAAATCAGTTTTTCTCATTATTTTGTCGTTTATTCACCAATTCCACACGACTTTTTCGAGCCCCTTGCTGTCTGGCTATCGCCACTATTTAGCAATGGTGCTCCAAAAAATCCCATTTCCAACGGAAAACAATCATATTATCCTTGAATCGTTTATCTTTCGATCTGGAGGATCACGAACTACTATATCAATGAACTTGTCGACATGCATTGGTTTTTATCGTTGCGTATCATTTTTTGTCGTTGGTTTTTAAAACACTACACTGGAGCTCTGAGGCTCAAATTGGTTCATTGAGTCTGAGTGTTCATTACTTTTGATGTAAATTCTTCTTCTTTTGAAGTGCGAAATGTTGTAGAAAAATTGACATCGCTTCGTCTGTAGTTTAAACGTAGATTCTGCCAACATTAGATCCATAACGCCATAGTGAACTGTAAAGAGTAAAGTAAAGTGGCTGAAGCCTTTTAACGTATTGCTCCCTTTTTTCTTCGCTCATGCTTCTCCAGTTAAATGTGTTTATTTCGTTTGCCGTAATCTACTCCTCAAGTAAAGACTACTGATTGACAGTAAAGATATATCGACACAATAAGTAGCAAGGTCTGACCTGGCGTATGCCATTGACTCTAGATTTGTTGTAGAAAAACTGATTTTTTCTTCATCCACTTAGAATTTCAATTTGTGGTAAATACTAAACCATTGAACGTAGTTCGCTGACAAAGGCAGGGAATTTGGTGAAGATAGCTACACACAATCAAGAGGAATACAATTTTTTGAAAATAGAAAGGGTCTGGCCAGACCTACTCATTGACGAAGGGTTAAGGCGGTGTCTAAGCTCTCCTAGAATAACTCCAGGCTACACGGATGCGTTACAATGCTTAGACGATGAATGTCTTTCAGTTGGTATGGTATGGTACTTGGGTAAACGCGTAGGAGCATGCCACACTTAGGTCCTTGTGAATCCATTGTGATGTTCATTGGGGAACACTCTGTGAGTCAAGGCCGAACATTTAATCTTCTAATGGGGTTACAGTCCGGAGTGGACCTGGCCCAGACCACAAGTTTGTCCAGCTGGCACGGTCTTTAGCCAGCTGCCTCCAATTTCACAGGCCAAGTTGGTTTAGGTGCTTCTTCGTATGCGTCCTCTATTGCGTTATCCCACTGGTTAGTCGAAGTCTGTTCTCTTCTCATCGCTGTCCCAGTTTTCTAATGACGTTGCAACACTGCATTCAAACAATTCGACTTGGCGCTCATTCAGTCAACCGATGTTGATACCATTTGATTGATAAGATTTCCTTAATTCTCTTTGCCGTTCTTGTTTATAAGTAAGTCAATTTTCCATCGTGGTGTTGTATTTAAATCATGGCACATGTGAAATTCTCTGCCTTTCTTCGTTTAGCTAAATATCAACAGAACTGCGCCCGTGAGAATCTTGGCTTGAAATGCTTACTACTTGTTCTATGAAATGACTACATTCTAGCAATTGATTCATAATGGTGTAGAATAGTAACTCAAAGTCACTCAAATCAGGGCTGGAGTTTCGCAAGTGTTCTCTCCCCAAAGTTTGTTTGTTAGCTAGTTAAGTTGCAGATCAGATGCTTGTTCTTAAGCCACGACTCTTGTATTGAATCGCACTTCCCCCCAAAATTCTATTGCAAAACAAAGCTAAACGAATAAAACTAAATAACCATAAGTGTTGGCAATAATTTACGATTTAATCCAGAAGTTTAACTTGAAAAAATAAAAATTAATGAATCTAGAAATATATTTAAATAAATAAAGTCATATTCATATTATTTGAAGAACTGTTGCAATGTATTACTATTAAATTATAAATATTTAAATAAATTAAAAGATTGTAAAAACAAACCAATTCTAGATAAAATTATTTTTATTATACATATATTTATCGTTGTAGTTATGTATAAAGGCAAAACTTAAAATTTCACACAACAACATACTAAGTATTAATCACTAAAGCAAATTCAAACAAGTATATACACATAACTGTACCAATCTATATATATATTTAAACAAATGTTTGTAAATTTAATTCAAATTACTAATAAATGTATGTACACATTCAAGTTATATATGTATAAACAGTACAAAACCGCAAAAAAAGAAAAGAAAACGAAACAAACGATAGATATTCTTGTACAAAAAACACCCTCACCCCGAAATACGATACTATGTTCATTTAGAAAAGAAAAACTAAACAAAACAAAAATGAAACACGGTGAAAACAGAGAAGAAGAAGATAAAACAAAATAGTATTGTAGAAGAAAACGAATTTTCCAATTTTCTTGTCTGAGAATAGTTTTTGATACTCCTATGGAAAATGTTTAGATTAATTTGCTTTTATTTTTATGTATGTACCATATATGAAAGACATTTCTTTTTGTATTCTTTGAACTTTGATTTTAGATGAACGTATTTATTTATGGTTTTGTTGTATCGCCATGTATTTACAAAAAGGACAAAGACTATACATACTTGCGAGTATTCTTATGCATATGCAAACCAAAAATTCAATTTCAATTCGAGAATATGTTATCGGCCAACATGTGAAGCAAACTACAGTATTGTGTTAAGACAGCCAATTAAACAAAACAAGAACAAAAAAGAAATCCGATAAATGTTCAGATTTTCAGAAAAAAAAATACATAAGTGTGTATGACATTTTAACAAAGCAAATTATTTAAATCCATACAATTATACAGATACGATTTCAAAACGAACCATTATGTGTGTTTTCTTTTGGGGAATTTTGGGCTTTTGGGCAATCTTGTGAGACTGTTTCTAAAGGTTTCTGCCGCCGTTGCCGAATGTAATGTGCAATGCTTTCATACGCTCCATACAGGGACACTTAAATAACCTAAACAGTGAACTCTCAATAATTCCAAATCCTTCGGACCAAAGAAAAACTTCAAATTATAGAGGTTTTCGAATTAAACATTTTGGCAAATGCTTTAAGCAAATACTTTTTGTATGCATTTAGGTAATGCTCTGTAGTCCGTAAAGTACACAAAAACTAGTTAAAATTACACGAAAAATCTGTAAGATTGCGCGCGCAAACAAGCTCGGTCTGGTTAAGGCTTCAGAGAAAATTGCAAACTCACTATTCCATTTATCTGCATAGCTTTCCGTTCATTGAATACACAGGTCACAAGAATGACTCAAGCATTCATCAGGAATTCCATCGTAATCGAAATTGGGCTATGAACTCTGAAACTACAGAATTTATTCGTAGTAGAATCGTAATGAAGAATCAACAAACTTCGTGCTTCACTGAATGCGAATGTTTTTCTACAAGTTACCTACGTTGGAGTTCACAATTTCTTTCGGATTTTGTGATACCAATTTGCCTGATTCTGTGATGGGACTGATTTAGTTTTCACGAGTCACTTTCGTCACGGAAGTATTTCAATACAGTTGAAGAAAAACGCAATCAATTTCGAATTGGATAGGTTTTCGTTATTTTGCACCATAGTAGATTCGAGAATGTACTGCATATGGTCGGAAATAATCAGATATACAGTGCAGCATCTGAAGTAATTACTGCTGTTCTGCGTTATCAAGAATGTCCCTCTATTCTTAATAACGCAGAACAGCGCGCTAAGCTTCTCATATTAGTTCCCAGTCCAGTTCACCACCCAGCCCTTCGGCCATAGGTTTGGAATGGCAGTATATGTTAAACATATTAATTTCAGCACAGCACACTTAATTAGGGCTAACGTAATATAGTGGAATTCATTGATTAAAAAACTCCATGCTGTCATTAAAGCGAACCCCAGCATCAGTAGTTACCCATGAATGGCGTTTGTATGCATGAAATCGGAAAGTTTTCCATCCTTGAAATATGTACCAACACAACACTTTGTTGGAGCGATCAACACTTTCTTTATCAACAGCGACCGTTTAATCGCTTGTAGGTGACAACAATATTGCAGAGTCATAGACCCGCTACAATTCCGATGTTTCGTGTCCTCTGTGCCAATGTGTCAACAACGATGCTCAAGTGAGCTTGGCAATTGCATTCCACCTCGCCATGTATTCACCCGTAAGAGAGCTCTATTATTTCTGACTGGAACTAAGTAAACATTCAAAAGTCTGACGAAGAATCTAACTATCAAAAATAATATTTGACAAGATTTCCATGGAAGCGCGTTTTCGCGTGAAACTCCTATAAAAATAATAAATCCCGCCACTGTGGGCAAAACCTTAATAATGAGACCACCAACAGCATATTACTGGAAGAACATAGGTCACGGGTCACGATGTAACAAAATACAAAAAATGAACATCATTCTCGCATCGACGTTGGTTAAGTATTGGTTCCAACAGACGTTCATTAGAATACTTCGGGTTTCGATAAAATTGGTTGCCCATACACCTTTGGGCAGGAGTTCATGAACATGTAATGCTCTAGGCAGCGTCAAACAAACGATTTTCCCTAAGAGACTGCGAAGCATGAGATATGTTACAGGTTCTACGATCCTAAATTACCAGATTGTTATTTAGCAAAATTCCACTCATCTTCCTTCAACTTATGGGAAATTATACACACATATTTCTTTGGGTATGGTGGCATGCAACTGGAATGGAAATCTCAAAGCAAATCCTCAGTTCAGCCATGAAAACCCTGAAAACATAGAGTCCTTAAAAACATTGCGCAATGGGCAGGAGTTTACACCATACAACAAAGAATTCTACTGCAGATGCGTGGGAAAGGATAGATTGTAGATGATGGATGTTATTCATCATTCAACCACAACCCAGGAGGTGCTGTTTTGTTTTATCCCAACAACAGATGAGATGGGTAATTGATCCAGATTTGAAAATTATACTACAAAAGCATACTTAAACCCAACACTTTCACTGGGATACGAACCTGGGCTCTTTACAACCAAAGGCAAGCATTCAATCAACTGCGCCAACCAGACGTTTTGATATGCCATATGCAAATTGTGGCGCCATGTGTTCGGAGTGTAAAAGCAATTCGAACACGCTCGCCTCATGAAAGAATGGGGCCTTGGGTCTATGTTATTTTATTTTTGGCTACCATTTTCAGCAAATCCATCGCCAAAAATAAAATTACATAGACCCAAGGCTCCATTCACCCAACCCAACGCCAAGGTGTTTTATCTGACTGATTTATCAAGATTTGTTATCCAGCACGCAAAATCACATCAGTTATCAATAAAAAAAAAAAAAAATGTGACGAGGGCCTTCACGAAGTCGTTGGCGAAAAGATTCCTTGCGAAAATAATCTATCGATACAGGTTCAGTTATCAGTGTGTTCTGAAATGGTTGTATGGACATGCAAAAGGTTCGCAAGGAGTACATTCATTTGCAAAATTTCATTTGCCAAAAAAAAACACCAAAAAGACCACTTGCAGCAGAGCAACAGTTGGAGCCACCGAAAATATTGTCAAAACCTGCTACTCCCCCCGTCCGCGAGCCGAACTCCAGCATACACAGCAGCAACAAGATAAAATAACCCAGAAAACGTTACGCCTTAAAAGATTTATTGTAATGTCTTTAAGATACACAATGCAATTTTTAATCATTGAATGAAAAATAATTGTTTATTTATTTTTCCATTAAACACTAAACGCGATTTTCTTTACTCTTTGATCCTACAGTTCTTAACATATTTATTTATGTATTATAAGACAATTTATAAAAGTTTATATTTTTTTACTTTTTTTATTTGCTACATATACGGGTTGACGGTAATAATAAAATTAAAAAAAAATAATAAAAAAAGAGTGCTACAAACGATGATTTATGGAAACAACTTTTTGTTTATAAAATTTAAAGAAAACATTGTATCGTTCTGGGAGAGCAGATGTCTACTAACACATTTCACAACAGCGAAAAGCCACGCTATGGATGAGAGTGAACCACGATTACTCCTCGACCTTGGGGTCCCCGGCGGTAGTCGTTGTGTAGTGAGCATTTTGAGGCGGATAGTGCGTCTGGTGGGCAGAGGTGGTCGCGTGGATTTCAGTCGGAGTGCCATGACAGTCCACTGAGGAGATAACAAACGTCTGTGGCTGCTGTTGACTACTGGTCGCCACTATCGATCCTGTGGTCGCACCGGACCCAGAATGTCTGATCGGGAAAATGGTCGAGCGTGAAACGGGTATGGGTTGGCTGATGCCGTACTGTGTGGCGAGTGGATATGGAGACTTGAGCACCTTCATTTGGCCATCGAAGAGGATATCGAAAATAATTTTTTCCGCGAACATTGCCTGCTGCGAATCCATGGTGCGCATCTTGTGCGCCACCATTTTGCCGAACATCGAGAAATTGTCCTCGGTCTGCGCGTCGGGAGCGTTCATTTTACTGCACGCCAGTGTCAGGAGCTTTTCAAAGTCACTTGATGCGCAGTCTATTTTCACCTTTTTCGAGGATGGCTCCTGACTACTCTCGTAGTTCTCAGCCGTGCCCACTGATTGAGATTTATTGGAACACATGGAGATTGTTCTTCGTCTGATTGACGCGTGCTGTATGGCGTCGGGGGACATGACTGTGTCACCTTGCTTGGGCACAGGCTGAATTGTGATGGACGTCGGCAGAGCAATCTGAGTGGCTGCGGATGTGTGGCCAGAGTTTGTGAGATCATGATGTATTATTGTCGTTGTGAGCGGTGTGCTGATAGTTGCCGATGTTGTTGACGTCTGTGAGTGCGCAGGCTGCTGTGATGTTGGAGACTGTTGTGGAGCCATTCGAATGTAGTTTGTTTGAATGTTATCAATCGAGTTCGATTGAGTGACCGGCCAGAGAATTTTATAGCTTTCCTCCTCGTCATCACTTTGCTGCACATCGGTATGATAGACCACGCCGCCAGCGTCTTTCACTGACTCACCTGCCACGGACACATCCTCAGAATGCACAGTACAGTTTTCGCTCTCTTCTTGCATCTCCGAAGTCTCTAATTGATGATGTTCTCCCTCCTCCTGATCCAATTCAATTACTTCCTCCTGCTGTTCCGCAACATCAGGATTCTCAATCGTCTCTATGGAAATCTTCATAGGCTCATTCTTTTGCTGAATGATTTCCTTTTTGACCGCTGGCTGGGTGTCTTTTCTGGTTATGACCCTTGTCAACTTGATTTCTTTTAATTTTTCCGCCAATTTTATTCGATTCTCCGGCTTCTCCTCTTCCATTAAGAACATTAAACTCTCAAAGTATCTTCGCTTGGGACAGTAGGTCTCTTCCTTGCCAGATTTACTGTTTTTACACTCTGTATATTTTTTCAATTGATGCCTAAACGCACAGCGTAAATTGTTGATTTTTTGCTTCGTCCTCTCGATATTATAATGTTCCCCGTGTTTTCCAGCAACTTCAATTAGTTTCATATAAGCCTCTTGGCGCTTTGTGCGATTTTTATAATTAACAGAGTTCGCTTTCCATAAACATGGTTGATTCTTATATTCCTCAATAAAATCATCAATGAAATCATTAGTAGACATACTGGCGGTGAATGGCGTTTAAGTTGGGATGCGTTTGTATGTTAAATTCACTGGAATTTCGGTTAACAAATACTTGTTCTACTGATAACTAGACAAATCCATAGAACATTTTTCACCGGGCACATGCGATTGTTCTTTTGATAATTCTTTTTAAAAAACTGAAGAAAAATTAAAACAAAACAATAAACAGATATACACCACCGTGGGCACTTATTCGCGGCCATATATGTGACATATGTCAGTCAAATTATAAAAATTGACGCTTTGGGTTATCTTTGTGGAAGCCGCTGTACAAAAATGCTTGACTTTAAATTCAATTATTAATTTGTATGCTTCAATAAATTAATGTGATTTCTACCGTGATTTATCATCTTCTTTTGTGCATTTGTTCGTTGCTTTGTTTTATTAGTGTGAAGGTTAAATTAGTCGTTATGAGTTTAGCAGCGCATCTGAAACTATTAATTGTTCTTGATTTCTGATTGCATTGCTTTCTAAACTGCGTATGCAAACACAGCTCCAGTGTCGCCTCAACTTTATAGTTAAATGTTTGAATTAACATTTTTGTAACTTTCTTCTGTTGAAGACACCGGACATATTAGAAAAATCTTAGGCTGTTCAATAAATTCTGCGGCTTTTTTTCTGGTACTGGGTCTCTCCGCGCTAATGCTGAATACCTTGTTGTATCTGATTACTGCCTTAAATGTATTTCACTTAAGACAACAAAAAAATTATATTTATTCGCAAATATGTATGCCCACAAAAATAAGCGTCACCAACAATCACCACTGCGAAAAGAGTTGTCAGAACATGAATTGCCCAGCCCACGCAAGAAAATGATATGTTACTACACATCTGACGTTCCTTCCATTATCTCTGTTGACAAGCATCTCTCATCTGTCTTAAACTACTGCCCATGTTTACCAGAACAAAAGAAAATATTTCATCCACACAACAAACCATACCAGAGTTGAATTAAAACCCTAAACATGTAGATAAGTTATTTTGTAAGAAAACAACAATTTTATTCAGGTACATTTAAAATTCAATGTTGAATGGGAAATACTTGTGGGATCTCATTCCCGAGAACGGAATCATTCGTCTGTTCGTATTGTATCCATCCATCACTTTTAGGTCTTCTTCGCTGAGCTTAAAATCGAAAACATTGAAGTTTTCTTCAATTCTCTGCTTGCTGACCGATTTCGGAATTGGCACCGTTCCAATATCGATCAAGTACCTCAGGCACACTTGAGCTGGTGTTTTGTTATATTTCCTGGCTAACGCTTGTGCAGTTGAATCGTATATAAAATTAGGCGATCTGTATTCCGGATTTGGCCGTCCCAACGGGCAGTAGGCGGTAGTAACGATTCCTCTCTGCCGACAGAATTCGATTAACTTCTTCTGGTTGAAAGCTGGATGACATTCGACTTGATTAACCAACGGCTTGATTCGGCAATTCTGCAAAACTCGCTCGACCTGCTCACTGTTGAAGTTGGACAGCCCAATGCCGCGCACTAAGCCCGCGTCAACTAGTTTTTCCATTTCCTTCCAGGTGTCCAAATAGTCCACATCAGTACATGCACCACTCCCATGAACGTTCCTGTCGCCAGTATACACCTGGCCCACTGGAAAATGCATAAGATACAGGTCAATATAGCCCAGATCCAGATTGCGCAAACTCAATCGACACGCGTGTTCCACCAACTTGGGTTCATGGTGAATGCCACCCAATTTGGTGACTATGAACATATCCTCCCTCTGGATGATGCCTTCAGCGATTTTTGCCTTCACTGCCATCCCAACTTCTGCTTCGTTTTCGTACACAAATGCTGTATCGATGTGACGATATCCGCAGTCGATGGCTATCCTAACAGATTTCTCAGCATCCGATTCGTAGGAACGCCATGTACCGAGACCAAGTACCGGCATAGCCTGGCCATTGCTCAGTTGAATTGTAGGAGCTAGCGTTGGTGCCATGATGTAGTATTTTGCCTGAACTTTGTGTACAACTTTCACTCAACAAACACGAATTGACACCAGAGATTGTGAACCAGTGAACCGACCGAAGAGAGTAACAAAACTGACTTTCTTGTTTAGAGTGGTTGCAGCGAATTGTGGCATGTCATGGAATTTGACATCAACAAGGTGACTCATGAGTCATGGTCGAGCTTTTGGTTTTTTTTCGTTTGTTTGTTGTCCCTTATCAATGACCAGTTTCTGACAGTTCAGACGTGATGTCATCAAATTTGAGGCAGGGTGCGCCTAGAAGTAGATGTTTTTTCCTAAAGAACTGCAGTGATTTGAAAAAGAGCATCCTCTGTATTGGGAGTGGGTGACTTCGATTCACATGACTGTGTCTAGTAGCTACATGGGAGGAATGCTGACTATTATCAGAGAGGAATAATATGATTTTCCGCAATATGAAAGGATGGGCTCTCGACTTTGAATAAAGCTCCAAGTGTCATGTCGGAGGATGGTTTGTCATCGACACATTCCTAAAAGGTCTTCTGGGTGAGTGGTTGTCTTTTCCTACTTACATGCAAATCTTCACAAATTTCATCATCACTTTATACAAGAATTTAACTATTACACTCCGTTAATCGGGGATTGCTGTTTCAGGCTCATAGAGCGGTCATAGCTTCTACAGAATATCGGGAAACATCAACAGTGATGACCGAACGACCGGCCTAAGTTTTTTCAAGCGTCTACGGATCCAGCGCACCCCAATGTCTTCGATTCCGAGCTTTCGCAATTCGACTTTCCCCGCAGGAGAGGACGTAAGGCTGCTCATCAGCAGAAGATAAGAGACATGTTGTTTCAGACCCAAGTATATTCAGAGAAGATGAATAAAGACGCGTGATAAACTAAAGATAACAAAAACACTCGCGAACGTGACAAAAGGCACTTTTTTTTATAAATGACTCATTATCCATGAAGTGTACGACAAATAAAATCAAAAATTAAACATTTCCTTAACATTGAATAGGGCACTATTGTGTGTTCCTTTCCATTCGGCTGTGGCTTGAATTTTTGATAACAATTAACTGGATCCTCCGCGGTGAAATTCGTGCAGGAAACTTTACTGCCCTGGAAGTTCTGGAAAGGAAATTAAATAGGAATGTGTTATCTGCACCATAAAATAAACAAATAATGTTCCACCTTGAAGTCTCCAACGATAAGTACCCATAGAAAGATGAAAACAACGGGAATAATGGTAAAAATTGGCGTTAATTCGTTTGGAACATAAGATATAAGGGCCATAATGCGATTGTTGATTTATTTAATTTGAAGAAAACACAAACTGATTGACAAACACGACTCAAGTGACAGGTGAATTTTTGAATGACAACACCGGTTGATCTGGGATGTGTTGAGCAGCTGCGTTTTTTGTGTCATTTAAATGGAAGCGTTCAGACTAAATAAAGGTATTGTTGACATATTTATTTTTTGAGCATTTTTATTTGTTTTTATAAACGAACTTTAAGTACATATCAGGTTACGAAATAACATTAACAAGAATTCTTGCAATAGAAGCATACAAATGTTAAGAATACATTCTATGCTATATCGTGTGTAAAAATTGTGAGCATACTACGATTTCAGGGACGCCAAGATTTCAGAAAACAATTTTGTAGATCTCGACGAAATAAGCACAAAATATAATAACCAACAAAATGAATTAATAGCTCAGCTTAAGAGATATCGAGCTTCAAAAATAAATGCATGTGGGAATTGAGACATATGCAAGCATGGCTTCAAAACGATAGAAATAAATAGACTGTAGTCCACGCTTTTGTCTTGCAAACTGATCGTATCAACACCTGGCAGTGCCGTATTCAACAGATTGTCTTGTGTGCAAAACCAAATTTCACGCCTAGCTGTTGGTCAGTCTGACTGAAAGCAGGTAGGGAATTCTTAAATTCAAAATAAAATAAATTTCAATTAAAATAATTAACCGCATTACACCGAACATCGTCGTGATATTGAATACCATACAGAAAATAATTGTTTTGAAAACTTTAAATTCACACATTTTCAGTAATCATGCTGGCCAACCTATATCTCAAGAAATATCCCTTCAAGTCCTTCAGAAGGATTTTCTTTTTGTTGTTGCACTGAGCATGTCAAAATCTTGTGAAGTAAAAGAAAGGAAAAAAATATAAGAGTTTTCCATCCGCAGCAAATCTCGGGGGTGTGGTAGTTTTAGTTAATATTTTTTTCAAATAATCCCCTTCCAGTATAATTTATTATTAAACCATATCCCGAATTGATTGAAAGCAATGTAATACAGTGTGAATAAACATACAAGTGTACCATGAAATCGATCTCATAACAAAGAGACGGAGATTATCATCCTCTGCAGCATCCATTTCGGCAGAAAGTCAATCGCTCTTCAAACAGAAATAGAAACCAATTTTGTGTTTTAGTTTTTTTTGTGTTTGTTACTGTCCCAGCATCCCTACGGCACCATGGAGAGCAATGAAATTTCTATGTTTATGGACGTGAAGCTAGACATTCATGATAAGCGGGCTGAGGCACTTAAGTTTAAGGTGAGTAATTGATTGCATTCGGTATTCACGCAGTCTGTTTCTACATTGTTTGGAAGACTACTTGTTAATTCAGTGCACATACGGGGCAAGCTTTTAATTGTCTAACCATATTTGTACTTTGTGCGTTGATTGTAATTGGGGAAGTGTAGTGAGGTCTGGAAATGCGCGAAATTCGCGAGATTACTTTCTGAATGCTGTTTTTGGAGGTGCGTGCAACCGACTGCACTTTTGGTGCTGTTGATCTTTGAGTTGTTTGCTTTCACTTGGATGATAAGTCTGTGTGTTTGTCTTTGCGGTGTTCGGTTTGACAACATGCGAAGAACTTTGAAATTTCGAATATGCTTAGTAGATTTGATGTTTTTATGATGTTGCTGAGAGTGTCGGTTTGTGCATCATAGAATTGATTTTAAGTCAATTGAGTCAACAGATTGAGAATAGTGACTCATTCTCAGTTGAGTTTACTTTTGGATTTTCATCACTGGATTGAGTACTGGGAGTGTGATGGAATCGTGCAGGCTCCGATTTAACAATTGTTGCTAAAGTTTTTGTGACTGATTTGAGGTAACATTTTTCCCAAAGACTTGCCAGATCTATTCTTTGGCGCACTCTATCTCTTATTCTTTAAAATGGCGTTTTCTAACTTTGGTGCCTTAAAATTGCAGAATCCTCATGTCCTATCTCGTTGCTGGTTCTATCCAAAGGTTTTCTTCAGTTTCTGCAAATATACTTTTTTCCCGGTTGCCGTGCTTTCTTCTTAGCTGCTCTGTGCCACATACTTCTAGGACAGCCACAGCATCGTTTGGTTAGTTGTGGACCTGTCCCCCTTTCGGATAGTGTGACCAATCCACTGCCTCTTTCGTAGTTGTATATATTGTGCTTCATAATCCGTTCTCTGTTCGATAAAGACGCCGCCTTGACAAATGCTTGCAGCTTCGTCTTGATTGTGGTACCACTTCCATGTAATATGTACAGTTGACTCTCTAAGACTCTCGAACTGTGACGTCTCTGTTTTTGGTGAAGGTCCATCATTCTGTGAGACTGATGGCATGCATCATCGCAGTAGTCAAGATGTTTGAGTTCAGATGTAAGAGTCCATCGAGTTTCTCAATTTTCTTCCGACAAGACCGCATTCAGCACATCGCTAATCATCAATAGAAGCAGTAATGGTGAAACTATGGAGCCTTGCGAACCCCACTTTTTGACTTCGAATTTCTCAGAGAGCCTTCCTCTGTCCTTACTTTGGGTGAAGCTACTGTCCTAATGGACCTAGGCTTCAACCACTAAGTGTCTTCTGCCAGCTTAATCCAGATCCTAGATGACTAGTCGAGTCTGAGTCTGAGTCGCGGTCTTCCTCTACGGTGAAATAGAAATCACTTCAACAAAGCAGCTTGATATCATTTACCTAATACATATATTCATCTTTCAGTCGTGGGTTAAATGCCTTGTGAAAATTGAAGCAATCAAATGCCTTCCGTGCTTCTTGCGCATCACCTTCATACGAAACGTCGAAGACGAGGCCGCTAATTTAAGCGTGTCCATAAATATTCCCGGCATCACAATCAGTTTGGCATCATCGCGCACCAAGCAGTATTCGTATGGAATTTTTTGGATGCAAAATCGAAAGAGGTGCTTCATTTATTTTGCCGTCGATACGGAGCCCAGCTGTCGTCGTCACATGAAGTGGATGAAGAAGTCAATTAAAAATCTGGAACTCCATCGACAGAGTAAGTATTGATGAATGCTTTTCAATGAAAAACCCACTCACTTCTGATTTTAGTCTTTCTGGAGACACGACGATCTAGTCGAGGTCGACTTGAAGGTAATGCGAGTCACAAGCAAGTGGTTAAGCAAAATTTGCAAGATATTCTTGGTCCACTTCCGAAGATTCCCGATTGTGACAGGTAAAATATGACAAAATTGAACTTGATGTATAATGAATGCGAATGTATTCTTCTTTCATTTCCTTGCAGTATCAACTGGTCGAGAAGAGTTTCCGGAGTATCGGACATCTATGAGGAGATACCCGATGGCATTGGACTGCGACAACCTCGGGGATCTGTGGCGTCTGGAATTTATGAAGAAATGAAACCTACCGAATTGGATGATAACGTCATAAGGTTCGTTACTAGTGAATACATTCTAATTGAAGACGTGTTGAAACAGATAGAGCTGGATGTTTGCTTGTATCCTGTTTTTACATACAAGCCTACATCGTTGAGCACATATTTTTCCGAACGGAAAGGGCTATGCTTCGATGATTTTAACTCGTTGCACGAATGTTCCCATCATCATTTCTTCAGAAGCGTACCTTAATAATAAATCCTTCGGGAAAAAAAAGACCCCTTGGCAGAGCACAGTCCAAAAACTCGCCTTGTTGCACCTCGTCATAAATTATGATGAGGTAGAGTCAATGGTGGAGGATCTAGTCGTCTGAAGATTTCTAGTGCATGCTTTACACCCTTCTTTTGTGGAACATGTGGGTCAGGAGATAATGACAGTGATGCGGCAAAAACACAGGACTCAATGTTTTGCGAGAAAAAAAAAAAACAAAAATAAATAAATACCTGCGACCGCTGTTATCGACATATTCTTTCAGCAAAGTTTGAGCCTTGTATGGCCATAGGAAGTGGCAGGAATTATCGATTTGCTGTTGATAAGCGCATGGATCTAAGGTCTCTGTAGACAAATTGTGATGCCAGTTGAGGGAGTGGTATCTTCTCGTATCCATAACTCGAGCCCATTTAAGATGTTTAGATAGCCTCTACAGAAGTAGTCATGGGTAAGGTCCATTTTGTTCTCATGATACTTCAGATGGTTATGTCCCGTAATCCCTTCGGCTACCATTCTGAGCAGCTTTTATCGCATTTCAGGAGTTTTGTCGAATTTAACACTGTTGTGTCTGGCCCATGTCCATGTGGTCTCACAGGTGGTTGAATTCTTCCACCGTACATTTGCTGTGACTATTATCCTATCACGCACTCTCTTATTGACATCTGCCAATGGAGGGTGAATGTTCAGGAAAGCAAGGGGTGAGGCGGTTTCGGCCCTTTCCGGGTAAGTTTATCTGCTGCCTCATTGCCGGCTATGTCCCTATGACCTGGATCCCAACATAAAGTAATCGATTGCTGCGTGCTAAGAACCCTAAGTGCTTCACGGCAGTCTGCGACCATCTTGGACTTTCCGAGATTGCTTTAATGGCCGCTTCACTGTCAGTAAGAATGGCAATATCAGCTGGTGGTACTTCCTACATTAATATATTTCGGCCGCTTTTTGACCGTCGGGACCTCCGCTTGAATCACATTGCGGTGTTCAGGAAATCTGATAGAGCAGTGCATGTTTAACAATTCTTAGAAAATGCCCGCGCCTGTGCCTGTCTGCATCTTCGAACCATCTGTGTACCTGAACGGTCGAATTGTTGATGGCTTCACTCCTCCCTTGGCGGAAAACGACTTTTGTACGTTAGGTTATTTTAGGTTTCTGGGAAGACGCGGTGAGGCCACGACTCATTTAGTTCCTTTCGGACTCATTGCGATTCCCATGGGGATGAAGATCTTCCATGTACAGCCTCCAAGGGTACAGATGTTGTGCTGTCCCTTCCAGTCATACAATAGTCTTGAAAAACCTACAAATAGAGTTTAGAGGGATATCTGCAATGTGTTGGAGAATCCGGAAGAAGAAATCGTGTTCTCTGTCACAGTATGCAGAGACTGAAATGACAAGTGTAGTTGGTAGTATCATCAATCTCTTCTTCGCTGGAAAACCTCCAGAGAAGTGTATTAAACATGTTTTTAGAATCATCAGATACATACACATCTTTCGAGTCACCTCGCTCCATAGATGTATGAACCGTCTACCTCATGAAAGTATTTCCTGTTAAAGGCTCCCGAAGAGTTTCCATCTAGTAGATCAAATGAAGACGATCGCGACAATGAGAGCGACTTTTCTCAATTCTCTCTGAATCTGCTAAGTTTTCTGAGCAAATTAATGCAGCACTATTCACGGCCTGACCTGCGATGGTTGCAGCGAATGAGCAAGGCACGAAGCTTTAATCAGCGTCTAAATGTACATCAGAGCCATCAGCTATTTGGGACCAACCGTTCACATGACCGGCAAGAAGCTTTGTTGACCCGCAACATCAACCATCAATACGCCTGCCTTTAAATTCCTTCGTTCGCATCTCATTTAGACACCACACTACTCTCTTGACACTCTCGCAAGAGACAAGGTAAAAGGAATCAATGCCATGTTCAGTGAATTAATCTGGTACCGAACAAGAAAAATGAAGGTTAACTGAAACAGAAACCGCAGTCAACCTGCTGCTGAACTTTGCCAGTGTCACAAAATTCTCCTGATTGAATACATTTGGTCATACTTCGACTACAACCCCAATCCCATGCACTGACATTTCCTTTGTTTCTCTCCTTGCAAGCTTGATTGTATGTAAATATAAAATATATGATCGCTTTCATTTTCCAACAGCGAAGCTGTTCTGGAACCAGCACCACCGCTTCCGCCACGCAAGCGCATCAACACATTCGAACAGGAATGCGGTATTCCTCGGTCGAATACAAATCCCGAAAGTGAGCTGGCCAAAAAGAAGAAATACAAGAACGTCTTGGAGAACATTTTCGGTCGATCGAAGCGTTCGGAGAGCGTCAGTGAAGGCCAGGTAAGTAGCGCAGACGATTTGGTCAGTGTCAGTCCAACTGAGGAGCACCCTGTGGAGCATTTCTACGTGAACTCGCCAAACGAATCGTTGCGGCGCCGACAGTACACACCGTTGACAAATAAGAAGTCGATGGCCAACAAGCGGAACAGTTTCTCAAGTCCAGATCTCTCGAAAATCAACATCCTCGATGATTTTGCAACCTTCAGTGAGGTCAGCTTCCTTTCATCCGATCTGCTGGCTAACGAAAGTCTAGACATTTCGCCCGTGGTCAGAATCGATGATAGCTCACGGAATAGCACCGAGTCCGGGGGAAGTCTGAACATATCCGAGCAGATACAGCCGAACTTTAACTTCTCGTGCAATTCATCGACTGTCAACCTGGTGGGAGCCAATCTCAACACAAAGAACAACTCGCAAGTGCTTGTTGATGATTCCTCGGGGTACTGTGCCATGGCGCCGATCCTTAAGAAGAGCTCCTCACCCGGCAATGATAGTGACAAGGAGAACGACGATCAAAAGACCACCGCTAGAGAGAGCACAGAATCCCCCCTGCCACACTCGCAGACGCAGCAGTCCAAAAATGAAAGTGTGGTCTATGAGAATATGGCTTCGGCTGTCAGTGAGTCGAATCTCTACGAAAACATCGGCCTGGGCGTTGGCGCCACAAACCAAGAGACCGATGAAAACTACTACCAGACCCCGAGAAAGTCAATTATCAGTATTGACGACAAGATTCCGTCTTACTACCCGAACAGTTGTGATACAACCAAAATGCGTCGTCGTAGCCCATCGAACGCAGAGAAGACTGGCAGCTCGAACAATCTGCGCCACTTGGCAAATGTAAAGGTGACGCGAAGAGAAAACTTCTACATATCCTCACCGCAAAAGATCATCGAGCAACGCTTGCGTCCGAGTGCATCATCGCCCGACAGTGACAGCCACAAGGGGACAACCAAAAACTCATCGCCTCTAATGGCGAGAAAAATCTCTGAAAATGTGTACACAGTAACCCGTCACACTGACGGCGTGAGTGAACTTGTACACAGTCAATCGCAGAGACTCATCAATCTGGCGGCATTGCAAAATATCGACTTTAAATTTGACGACACAAAGAACGAGTCCGATTTGAAGGGCAATTGCATGCAGGGCACCGACAGTGCCACCAGAATCTATCACAAGTACGCAACATTGGCGAGAATCACGCCGAACAACAAGTACATTGAGAAGTGTTCAAAGACCAAGACTAGCGCCACAAATGATCTGAGCAACGTGAGGAAGTTCACTTCGCTGCCGAGATTCAAGAAAATCGACTTCTCACCGCTGAAGCTGAAGATCAATAATGTCCTGCAGCGTCATCATAATAATGAGGTTTAAGATTTGAATTTATTTACTGCTTTTTTTTCTTTGCTGGTGACTGAGGTTGAGAGTGTAGTTCTTTTTGTTTTGTAACATATCATAGCTGAAGGCGTTAGTGTATATAGATGTTTGCTCAATTTGTCACATAGAATGCTCAAACTGAGTTCAAAATTGAAAACCATGCTTAGCACAAGACTCATTGCGATCAATCAGTTAACGTTCAATCTTTTGCTCGATGATAGGGTCTTAGTTTGCATTTCGTTTATGTATATTTTGTGTTTATTTAATTTTAAGTTTTTATTCTTGTTTATTTTAATCTTCAGTGGTGTGTGATAAAATTTAATTGAAATTGTTTTATAGTCGCAATAAAAAGAAACTTTGTTTTAATGTTTTATAGAACTCTTAAATATTGCTTGTGTTTATATTCCAAGCGGGGATCTATTGAAGTACATTTTTAGTTAAACATGCTTATTCACAAGATCTCGAACAAAAAACAGTGTGATGGGTTGATCTTTAAGGTTTGCAGACGTCAGTTTGGTTTAAACACCGCCCCGACATGTGACAAACCATAGAAGAGGGAAAAAATGCACAGCAGCTGTGGCAATGTGACTGGAGACAAGCGTGGAGCATAAAAAAGCTATAGAATATCTGTTTTTAAGGGAATTTGCATTTTTTTATTTGCGACTAACGGTCGGACACGCGCATATCTTATAGAAACGAAGTGCAAAAGCGAAATCTGGTTCTGTTTGCAAATTTTTTCGTTTTCATGATTAGATGCAGATTTCGTTATAATTAGTAACTGTTGACAGTTGGGGTTAACATTTCTATTATTTTTTGTATACAAAAGCGATTTAATTTTTGGTTGAGAGAGTTTTTTTTGGGGAAGGAGGGAGATTTAAATTTGCGCGAAATCTGTCGGGAGATATAAATTATCTTAAATCACACTATGTTGGAGCAACGACTTCTCCTTCTTAGCGTTCTAGCGGTCAATCAATATGCATTGCCAGGAGGTGTGATTTCTTTGACGCAGCTTCTTCTCAAATTGCGTGGACTGGGACGGGCTCTCCGGCTCGAAGTCAGGTTGTCCATGCGCTGTGCTTGGTTTAGCCATTTTAGGTGTTGGAGTCGCAGACACCTGGCTATAGGTTAGGTTAGGTTAAAGGGATTGCCAAAGCTAAAGCAATTGGTTCACTTAGATCCTGGTGGGATTTATTGTGATATCACGTACCGGTTTAAAAAAAAGGAGACCAACGAACACCTGCGAAGCAGGAGCATTTTCTTACTTCTGATCTTCTTTGTCTGGTTTCAGCCACTTAATGTTCGTTATGAATTCTTTTATTCAAGTCTAGAGCCTTTATGTTTTAATGTCCTTCTTAGCGATTGAATCAATATTTGTCTAGAGTGATTTCGCTTCTTCTTGCAAGGTCTGGACAGGTGCCGATTAAGTGGAGCGTAGATTCATATTCCACCTTGCAGCTCCTGTAAAAGTTGTTCATTGACAGTAGGCGGACAGCCTCTTCTAGCTAGCTTTTACTTCTGTCTGGAATGGTTAGGCAGTCGGAGGGACATGGAGAAGGATATTTCCTGTGCCTTCATACTTGGATGACTCCTGACTACACTTGGGTCTTTGAACAATCCGATAAGTCTGTGATTTAATTTGCTGCTTCAGCTGTCATTAAAGATGCATAAAAGCTCGCAAGTAGATACTTTCTTCTAAGAATACTTTCATCCAATTTCAAAACTGAATCATAAGAGACCCGTATATTTGCATTCGTGTCCATGAGTCATGCTAAGATTTTTTCCTTCTTATCCAACCCTGCCGTAAAGACAAAGACGCCGCTATCAGGAGAGTGTTATTGTATCGAAGTGTTGAATCTAAACCAACCAAACGTGTTGTTACCTTTATGAAAAATAGTAGGGCCTCAGTAGTGCAATTCTGTAATTCCCTAACCAATTTAGTGCCGGTCATTCGCAGAATATATAGAAAATACGAACTTCCTCTTCTTGTGGCGCTACAGTCCGGGGTGAACCTGGGCCTGGGTCAACAATCCTCTCCAGCTGGCACGTTCTTTAGCCAGCTGCCTCCAATTTCGCACTCCAAGTTGGTTGAGATCCTTCTCCACTTGAGTGCGCCATCTAGTGCGAGGACGTCCTCTGTTGCGCTGTCCCAATGGCTTGGTGTCGAAGACTCTTCGGGCCGGAGCTGTGGTGTCCATCCGCTCTACATGGTCTAGCCATCTTAGGCGTTGAATCCGTAGACGACTGACTAGATGATGCATGCCGCTGTACAGCCGGTACAGTTCGTGGTTGAATCTCCTTCTCCAAGAACCTTCAACGCAAACAGGACCAAAGATTGGTCTCTCGAAGAGACCAAGTGCGTCTTCATCCGCTCTTGAGATAGTCCAAGCTTCCGCGCCATACCGCAGGACAGGGATGATCAAGGTCTTATATAACGTGAGCTCCAGAGAGGGCTCTACTACTCAATTGCCTCTTGAGCCCAAAGAAACAGCGGTTGGCAAGAGTTATTCTGCGTTTAATCTCGGTACTGATGGTTTTCGCACTATTTACTTGGGAGCCAAGGTAGATGAAGTCCTTTACTACCTCGAAGTTATAGCTGCCTATGGTGACGTTCTGACCGAGTCGTCGATGTTGTGTGTCCTATTTTGATGACAGCATATACTTTGTTTTGCCATCATTCACCGCTAAACCCATTTTTGCCGCCTCCGTCTCAATACAAGCAAACGCGAACACAGATTATTTTTTCGAGTACGAAAAAGCTAATTTTGGTTGCCGAAAGGGTTTTCATCTAAAGATGATTTCGAGGATCTTTCTGAAATAATAGGAGTTACGAACTTTATTGCCTTCTTTTTCCACTGGACAATATTTGCAGGCATACGCGTATTTCTCGCATACAATATGACGAACCCATGCCTTGTCTTGATTGCATAATTTTATTTTCAAGATGGTAGATGGTGAATTTTAAAGATAAGGTGGACAGTTTTTAGGATGTGTGGTTTCAATTTTCGATAGAATGTCAAATAGCCGCAAAAACAGTCTGGACTGTGCAAACAATATTTTCTTAATGAAGCCATATTGAATGCAAAAACAACATGTATTGCAATGTCCGGAAAAAATCCAGAAATCTCCACACAATTTGGGAATGTGACCACAAACTAAACTAGAAATAAAAACAGAGTCACAGGGAGCAAACAATTTGTTTTATTTTGTTGATGAGTGCAAGTGATCTTGCTTTTCTTCGCTGGCTTGAAGTACAAGCGCATTTGTTTATGACTAGTGCTAGAACTCGTAGGAGAACATGGGAATTTTAATTTTTTAGATCATTTATGAACAAAGTCTGAATGTGTAGACATGCTGAAACCTGCTAAACGGGAGAAGATAAAACTTCTCATCTGACGCACAGTCTCTTGGTAATTTACTATTCACTTAACACTGAACCACATTTTCTTATATTATAAAGAACAAATCCATTATACTCTTTTTTTCACTACAAAATAAAGTAATCCACCTAGAATATGGTTGCATGACATCGAGGAAACTAAAATGTCAATTTATTGAAATAATAAATATTCTATAAGTACTACATATATCGCTCACCGAAAAAAAATAATTATTCATTACTACATAAATATATAGAAAATATATTAAAAATCTGTGATTGATAAACGTACAAACAAATATATTACTATACAAGTTTACGAATATTAATATTTTTGAAACAGATAAAACCAAACTAAAATGTTTTCGCAATTGCTTCTAAAGGCAATCACAAAGAAAAATAAAAAATAAATTATCATATTCATACTAAACAAAATCATATCATCCAGCTTTTTACGTCGAAAATGTAATATTGCTCTAAAGAAACGTACATATTTAAAATTATTTAGATGAATAGCTTTTAAAGAATACGCGCCAATTTACGATATAAACAAATGCTTTAAAAATTATAGAATAAACTAAATTAAATGGGTTGGTTGAATGCTTATCAAGCGATAAACAAACATAAAAATGTGAAAATAATTAGAAATTACTTAAAAATGCTTTTGAATGAAAATAGAAAAAAAAAAGAAAAATTACATATGTAACGCATATTAAAACGAATAATGGACAGATGTCAATTTAACGCTTACTACTCGTAAAACTATTGAATATGATGTTGTGTAGCTTTTGTTGTTGATTCTGCGAAACTTAGGAGAGTAATTTTTTGATTTTTTTGATTGCATTGCGAAATTTATCTAGGAAATTAAAATCTATTTGTAGATCATGCATCAAAAGAGACTTGATAATTGTAATAAGAAAATTGTTTACAAATAAAATATACATATACAGAGAATACATTTACGAACAATTAATATAAGAATAGGTTTTCTTTTTTTTCTTTTTGTAAATTGTTTAATGAAATTTTATTGAATAAACATTGAACAGGTAAAGAGAAGCTGGTGTGTGTTTTTCATTTTACCTGTGGACGCTATTTGTTGAGGAGTTCTCACTGACACTCACACTCTCACTCACACTCATGGAGCACAACCTACTACAGTTCATAGATCTGAACAAAAAAATGTTGATATTGACTACAACTTCTTGCTTTGTCGTAGACTATAGAGAAATGGTTTACGGGTGGAAATTGGTGAGCGCTGCTGGGAGTGGCTGTTCGGATATTCAGTGTCCAAGTGTGCAAGGCTTCAAAAGGTAGAGCAATTAGGTGTTATTTCTGGTGAAAAAATCCGTGTGACGTATCTTCAATAATTTTTAAAAATTGCAGTAAGTTCATCGTTTGATTTAGTTACGGAGACAGTAAGCGCTTCAGGCTTTCCAGTTGCGGCTCCCCATCGCATGTACACCGTCATTTGCTGAGGAAAACAATTGCAATTCGAGTGATCCAGTGATCTTGAATCTCTTGATTATCCTTGAATTCTGTTCACACCGGCTGTTGCGACTCAAGTAAAGACCAAGCCTGATCAAGTAAAAGTTTCGGTCTGCTCTTGGCTCCAGTGTACGCTGTAGGCGAACGTATCTAGATCGAAAGCGGTCATGCCTATAGCTGTTTCTTTTGGATCAAGAAACAATTGACTCATTGAACCGTTTTTCGAAGACCATGTTCTATGGACAAGCGAATGAGGTATTCATTGCTCTGTGATCGGCCACGAATTCGTGTAAGGTGATTAAAATGTAGCTAGCTTGGAGTGAGCTCGACGTAACTGTCTCGTTTGAATCGTGGCTTTGTAACTAGTACCTCCTCACGGTGATCACCTGTATCAATCTTTTAAGAATGCCTGTGTCTCTGCTAAAAGATTGAAGAAAAATAGTGGGACAGGAAAAAAAACAACTTAAAAAAAACCCTCCCGAAACTAAAAATTCAAACCGCCCATAGGTTTATATACTAGAGGAGACGCTGCAAAGGAAAATAAACCTGAGCATCACATGTAAAGAGGACAACCTAGCCTAGACTGGACCCTCACTACGGTTCAAATAACAACACTGCAAAAGGACAGCAGTATAGAATTCCAATTAGGTTTTATAACGCTCTGACGGAGGGTAAGGTGGACTGGTTGAAGTTCACCGCACCGGTGCTGAAGCCTTGAGAGAGTGCCAAATTGTGGGCTGCCTAAGAGCAATCCATTTCTCAACTATGTACACTAGACAACTACCGAAAAGTTACTCGAGCTAGTGCAATCCCAATACGCGGGAATAAAACAGAACGAGTACCTAGAGATTATTGCCGTATCCGATACGAGATTCTATGAGAAGAGCATTAAAAATCCTCTAAACAGCAAATGATTAGAGTCCTTCAAGTCAATGAGTAGTCAGTTAATAGTAGGTCGTAAATCTTTCGTATTTGTCTCAGATAACAACTGGATATGACATTTCAACCATGAATCAGTCTAGCCAGTAGTCTACGTATTTTCCTTTTCAGATGACTGGATCATTTGGGTCTCATTTACTACTCGTGTCCGGCCTGAGGAGTCTACGATATCAAGCCGATAGGATGTCGTCTTAGAAGACATACACTAGTGAAGAACTCTACCAGCTTGGTCTGCGCAATTCGAGGCGCCTAGACATCGCCTCACCCTGGCCATTTGCCATAAATTTGGCACCAACATTCAATTGCGTTCGTAGACAGTGTTCTTTTGTGAATCTCACATGCCATTGTAAGGAAAACAATCCCCATCCCACTTCACCAGCATCAGACACCACCGTTTTTTTCTTCGGATTTCGTCCCACTCACCAAACGATGGTAATCCTACTGAATTAAAATCAATTTGTTTGCGAAAATTAACGACAAACAAATGCAACACATATCGGCACTTGCGTATGAATGAGTAATTAATGCAGAGTCTGAAGGCTGTTGTGGTTTTAATCAAATTCAAATCCGTAATGTGACACTAATTCCGCGTTATTCAGCATCCGCAATTAGGGTTCCAATTTCGAAAGTCTGGCAATTAGCTGAGACTTTTGTAATTAAGTGTTCTCTTGTTGCAGATATTCGCTTCCGTCTACGTGGGTGATTCATCGAGCTATTTCTCACACCAATGATCATTCCACTCCAGCCAGGCGCTCTTCAATTTGGGATCGCAAATGCTCATGTAAGACTAACGTGTGTACAAATGCTTCCTATGCAAATTACGTGTATTCTCTCCTCTGATGGGAACTATCCCAGACTGCAATTGGCGAGGCAAAAAAGTGGCATCTTTGGTGTGCTACGATTACATGATATCAAACGTAATGGTTAGGTTTCTTGAATCTCTTCGTGGGTTCTTTATATTCTCCGTATCCCTTTCGGGGTTCTTCTCATTTCTTGTTAGTCTGCGATGTGATGACAATAGACTTTTGGTTGTGCACTTGGGGGGACATTAAATTCTGATCTTGGTAGCTTAACTAGTTTCAAGAAACGGAAAGAGCTATAATTCTGGTAAAATGTGAGAACGAATACAAAACATTCATGTGAAATCTCTACAGACAGACGAATCCCCACAACTGGTGGGCTTATTTCTTTGATAAATAAAACATAGTTGGGCTTGATGTATAGGGAATATTTCTACAGCAATCTGAATTATTTATTTAAGAATTTTCTCAGAAGACCATAACAGAGCAGCTTACAAACTTATTTAAAAACTTCCAAGATTAGCTCTTGGTGAAGATCCGACGAAAAATCGACCTTGGCAGCCGTTGCTAACTTTCTGTCAAAGCAAAGGGGATAAAAACTCAGTTGTCATTTTGTCAGTCATTTTACTATATCGAAAAGAAGCTTGCTATATGGAGCACCCTCATATAAGAAACCCGTACGTGTTATGAAGACAAGCGCAAGCCGGGCGTCTACACCCAAAGACAAGCTTTCTCGTAACCTTCCAACTCAAGAAATACGGGCCTGATATCAAAAAGCCAAAGCTAGGTCTCAAGCTTTAGAAAAGGTAGCCAGGCTCAAAGTATTAAGGGTAATCTTGTCCCACACGACATCTCCAATCGATGGAGTAGTCGTCCAACCTAGAAGTCCGCACAGTCACTACAAGTCGTAGTATCAGATTCTAGGGTAATTAGTTTGGTTCGATGAAATATGTCTGTATCGACTATCGACCAAGAAAAGATCCACCGCACAACACGTAGTGCCAAACTTCACAATTGAAAGTTACAATTTTTAGGTTGTGATAAAGTTGGTCCACCTTGGGCAAAGACGACGTCTTAATGGAGATTTGACGCAGAACCGGCCTTGGCAACCTATACTACTTCGGTGGGCCATCCAGTAGTTTTTTCTCAATTCATACTTAATTTTTCCGGCTAGAAATCTTGACAGCAAGTCATACCTCCGCGGAAACAAATAAGTCACTTTACACTTGAACAACGTTGAAAAATATTGAAAACTTATTTACAAAACAAGTGAAAACAGTGGGTTTTTTGAAAAGAATTTTTGGCCGAAGCACCCACCGCAACAACTGTGCAAAACGTTCATGAGTCTGGCATACTAGTGGACAGCAGACGGCGATCACCTATGATGATGTAGAATGATAGTATCATCAGACCATTCATTTGAAAATGAAGCTGAAGACAAGGATTTGGACAAGCCTGGTCTATACAGGATGGCGCGCCATGCCACAATCGATCTTCCAAGTCGTGTTATCAGCCGTCTTGGCAATGTAAACTGTCAGCCTTGGATCTGCGATTTGACCCCTTTGGAACACTTAAGGCCAATATCATCTGTGAGCTGCAGCCCGAAACCATTAAAAATGTCTTGAAAAATTGCGGTGACAGAATGCCAACCGAAGCAGCCACTTGATCGATTTTGTACTTCGACGACGCTCCAGCAAAGTGGGTCCAACTTCACCTGTTGCAGAAAGCATGGTTTGAAAACGAAAGAAAGATCCAATCTCCGGTGTAATGACCAGCTCATCGCCAACGCATTATGGCTGCAAGCATTATGTCCATGACCGGACGCGAGGTAAGGTAGAGGTATACCAGGCCTGCTAAATAAGTATGCACCTTACGCAAAGTTAGTTCCTCAAAGGAGGTTCGGCAATAAAAATTGAGTGTCCCACCGGAAATCGAACCTAGGAACGTAAGTTTGAGTCAATGCACATACCCAAGAACCGCAGAAAGCATCCCGTGATGCGAATTATGTATGCAAAAATGTTCTCCTCCGATTTCCGAATCCCGATAATTCTTTGGATGTACACACCCTGTGGGGTGCTTGTCTCTTAGGTAAAGTAATTGCATTGGTCTTCCTTTGATATCACTCATACCTTGAACCTGGGTCGAGTTGTGCTGTGATGTCCACGAGAAGTGAGAACGGAGAAATGTAGTCCACCTTAAGGAGATGAAGAAGCTGCCAGACGCAAACACGGTACCCTGAGGAACATTAATTTCGCCCTGGGGGAGGTACAAGTCTCTCAAATTAGATATTCACGAGGTGGTCCGTGCACCGAGAGATAAATGTACAAGCGCGCAGAAGTCACAGAGAGTCCACGTGGAAAGGATTCCAGATTCCAACTTCTAACACGTAATGTAATATTCGCTCAATTTAATCACATCTCCCTTGCCAGAGACAGAAAACCGTACTCCACTGCGACGGTCAGTGTTGCCTTACTGCAGCCAAAAATGAAACAGAATCCCCCATTCTCTGCAACATGTCAAGATGGGGTTTCAAACATGTGTTCTCCCATCCAGACCCCTCTCCACCGGCGCTAAGTCTCACATAACAACTCAAGGCAAGAAGCTCCACCTGTGGCAGAAAGCCGTGGAAGCATAAATGTATGCTCATGTCCTCAATGGTCACAGTTTGTTGATTCCATTCCCACAGGGTCCCTCCGCATTGTTGTTGCACAGCCAGAAGAGACAAATTCGACACAACCTACAGTCCAACCACAAGTCTTAAAGATGCACACGTACGAGTATGAAGAACAGAAGGGCGAAAGGAGACTCCAAAAGAGAATCAGCAACAGGTAGATCGGTTACCCTATGTACAAGATACACCTGAGCAGAGAGTTACGAAAAAACGAGAAAAAAAGACCGAAGAAGAAAAACAATAAAATATCCATAGATAGAAGAAGTGTACGTATATGTGTGGTATTCCCATTCCCATTACCATTCCACGCTCCTCGTCTTCGTAGCTTCAACTCCGCAACCGAACTTCGGCTCTCGCCAGCGATGTCTGCCCAGTCTGAGTTCAGTCTTTGCTTTGCGTTCGTCGGTTCTAGAGGTCTGCCAATCGGTGTCTAATGTTCAAATATTCGTCGTCGTTGTTGTCGCCGTTGCAGCTAACAGCTACTCCATTGCAGTGCGTTTTCTTCTCCAACTGGGGTGTACCTTGCGTTGAAAAGTGAAAACAGAGGGGAAACACCGCGGAAAACACAAAAGAAAATACATAGCATAAATTCCCAACTCAACGGATATCAGTGAGAAATTCAATCAATCAGCCATCCACTCGCATAACTAAGTAAATCTTCGAGTGAAAATAAGATAAATTATATATCCAAGTATATCCGTCTGTTTTGATGTTGTTCCGAGCTGTGCTGTGAATGTTTGGTGTAGTTCAAGAAGAGGTTCTCTGAAGAAGAAGAAGATATAAAATAGAAAATAGAAGAATAAAAAGAAAACTCCAAAGCCGGAGTCGCAGCAGTGGCCGCAGTGGAAGTCAAAGTGATTAACAATTTTTCTTTTGTGTTTGATTCTAAGTCTGGATTACCCTGCAACCGGTAGCATCGAGTAGCGAGTGAGTGGTCTGTACACGAAGCAACGCATACACACGAGACTAAAGGGAGCAGATCGTTGCAGAGCCTAGAATTGGAATACATTTCCCCCCGCCCTTGGGTTAAGCTAACTGAATCCTATACACAGCTACAGCAGGTGAGTGCGTTCTCTTCAGATACTCTTGAGATACAGATATGTTCTTCTGATTGGAAAGTGCCCTTCACATGTGAGCTTCGTGTGCGCATACATATATTCTGGTTCTACGATCGACTTGGGAGTCCGGGATGGCTCATGGCAGGATGCACCTGCAGGGGGACATATCATCACGGTTTTTCGATTGTTTTTAAGTTAATGAAAGATGGGTTTTTTTTTTAGTTAAGAAAAGATGGGTTGTGCTCAGTTTGCAAAGCAGGTGGAGCAAAAGTAAACGAAAAAGATACCTCTAGCAACGCTGCAGGCGTATTTATTTCAAGTGGGCATCGTGGTACACTTGTCAGTGGAAATCAGCTGTTGTTTGACATTCGCCACGAGCAGGTTTCTGAAAGAGGTGACATTTGTGCTGCGAGTAGTTCATTCAATTTTGGTTGGAGGTACCACTGACATACACGAAGTTTGAAATAAATTTTGTGGTTTCCGAAGAAGAATCTTGAGAGTAGCAGAAAATCTAAGCGCTTTGCCGTATACCGATCTACAGTCCAAGACTGAAAGACAATCATGTGTTGCACTGTCTTTAAATACATGTACGTTTGGTCATGAACAAATCAATGGACAACTGTGAATAATTTAAAAAAGAATGAAAACATCTGATATATCATAAGTAGAGTTTCGTCAACTGATGATTGTGTTTCAGAGTCATTCCTTGTATTGATTGCAGCTTAAGGGTTTTTTGTGGCTCGTTGCGTTGTAGGTATGTCGACCCCAAGTCACTTGAACCTCGATGTCGTAGCTTCGATCCCTGCTCTGCACGACAAAAATTATTTTCACGGTCCCACCTCTTTCGAGTCACTAACAATTCTTTAGGAGTATTTCCTGTCTAAAAAGGGCTTTTCAAACTTGGTCGTCGGAGTCGACATAAAACTGTAGGTGTCTTCAACTCGTAAGAGAACAATAGCACGCACAACACGAGTGGTTGCTGAGAAGCTAGGCCCTGGCCTTCTACAAACTGTAGCGCCACACGTACTATTATTATTTAGTATGCGAGTTCATTGGAGCTGCCAGCTTTAAGTTGTGTCTACAATTGGGAGAGATAGCAACTTTTAACGTATGACACTACTGAGCGTATAAGAAACTGCAGAGATCTTTCTCTTAGACCCCGAGTTGCTTTAAGTGCTCTCGTAGTCTGCAGTGACCTGTTACAAAGCTTATTAGGACACGGAGGTTTTTCTTACTCATTTTGACAAATCCTTCCAACTCCTTGCGGTTATATTGATTTAAGAGTTTCTTAGTCTGCTTTGTGCCACGAGATATGTTCCAGATTGCTGTTCGGTTCCTTCTTTCGAGTTCCCCGAATCCTACAGCGACGAATGATTCATTGAAAGTGAAGGATTACAACCCTGGTTTCCTAGGTAGGGAGTCGGTCATTTGATTGCCTTCTTAGGGTGGTCGGTATCCCCTAGTGTATTGCTCCTGCTAATACCTTGTTAATCATCTATTTGTCCTGAGTCCGAATACTCTGCTCTATTTCCTTCATCAGTTCTTGATCCATTTTTTTTTCTAAAGCTACGTGGGTTGCTGTTCAGGAAGATGGTTTCGAAAGGGCGGTCCTTTTACTGGAATATCATGCAAACTTCAAAATTCGCCCAGTTTAATGGCTAAGTCTCTGAAATTGATTACGTCGCTAAGATAGCACTTCATGAAACTAACTCATAGATGTTCTACTCTGAGTCCGAGCTGCTTACAGCCTAATGATCTTCAATCCAGACATCAAAAACAACTACCTTTGAAACCGATAACGTCTTTGGATTGTCAATTTGTTTTGTCGGAGGTTTTTAAGACCATGTTTGAGTACTCGGATTTAAAGACTGGTCCATTCTACTACCAGGCAGCAACTTACATTTATTGAAATTTCATGGTCGTCTGAGGAAGAAAATCAATATGCGCGCCCATGATGATGAGTCTAAGTCAATAGCTCTCATTTCATCAGCACCAAAGAGGATTTACTCTACAATATCGCCGTCTTTGTCAATGCGTCGCAGAAGGTTTCCCCGCTTAGGCCGCGGATTTCTTACATTGTCATGCAACTATAAGAAAAGTTATTTCACCGCCGCTTACGCTCTCGAGAGGCCTAATCACCGATGGAAGTCCTCAGGTTGCCCTTCGCTTGCAATGACCCGGTATTTGGAATAAAATACATAGAAAGAGTAATACACTTGTCACGAGTGCTTCGGAAACACAATTCAATGGTCGCGAATGTAGTGACAGCCAGTAGCAAATTGCAGTTTAGTGAGCCGCCTAATTGGTGTTCTATTCAAAGTCAATCGCTTGTTCGCTTAGATTGCCATGAGTACGAGGGCAAGACGAGGGCAATTCTCAATTGTTTTCAGTTCCTTTTTATCGATCAATTTGGGTAAAAATCATTGACAGCGAGGCGAAGTCGCATGTGTCAATGACGCAGTGTTGCTTAAGGTGACGCAGTGTTTGTGTTTAGGAAGTAGCGTGGGCTTCTCCAGAGGCACGTGCTCATTTCTGTCCACCTACAAGTAGTGGAATTTGTAGCCTCCAATTTCACTGAACGCTTTGTTTGTGGAGAGAGGTATGCGCGGCTTCTTTTCATACAAACTTTGCGAGTTCATCAGATTGGCTATTAAGAAAGAATGTGAATGCAGAAGTGCCGGTTATATGGACGACAACAAAACCTAAATAAAAATATACCGATCCAGCTGTTGTGTGTCACATGGCAAGTGAGCCAATAACCGGTGTTTCTTTAGTTTTCACATGGATGCCGCTACAACACAGTGATCACAGATGCGTGAAGAGGTATGAATGTTGTCATCCGCTGGAATAGTCACTCAAATCCACTACCAGACGCTGGAGTACTTTGCTACCGAGACAGTTTCCGATCCGCTTGTGAAGAGTGTATCAGTTTAAGTGCTTCAGACTTATAAGTACCTCCGATGTTGTCTGGCAAAGTGCGACCTTGCTGTAAGCGTTGTCAAGCGTTTGAGTATTCTTAAATGTATCTAGGGACTTCTCTAAGAAACCGGTTTCATTTTAATTTCTGGCCACTCGCTACGCAGCAATAATATTCAGATGATAGCGCCCCGCCATAATATCTTGTTAGTTTTCTAACACATTCGTCGACTACTGTGAAACTCTAATGTGATGGCCGATGACTAACATGAATTACCATTAACCTCTTTCAAAACAGAAAAAAGAAATGATATCTGCAGAAATAAATTAACCACCTCACAATGAGGATGAATACACTCATAAAATCGGCACATATGCCCGCAGTCTGAACGTACATATGAACTCATTAAGCCATCGAAGTGAAACGACGGTTCTGTGGAATCACCACGGCAGAGAACATATGTATGAATTTCGCATAAATATGCCCGATTTCAGTCCCGAAAGAAAGTCCAAACAAGAAGAGAAGACAAAAGAACGGACAGAATGCCGTACTTCTGGATGAATCTGGTCCTCAAGCAGCGAGCTCTGTGACAAAGGGGCCACAAATCGACTTGGACACGGAGAGGCGGACTAATTTAAATCAAGCGACCACCAATTTACATTCGTTAAGATAGTTTTTCTTTTTCTATGCAATTTGTTTGAAAAAAAATATTTGCTTTTGGAGGTCAGTAACCACAAGACTATTTTATTCTCGAACTGGAAGTTCGATCGGTGTTACAAACTGGCATTAAATTTGGCCACGAGGCAGCATGATTTGGTAGGGAATAGTTGCCGATTTGAGGAACGAAAGTTTAATCTTTCTTTACACTCTGGTGTGCAAAGATGGTGGTTGGTTAATAAAATCTCTTACTTTACCAAACTTACCACCAACAAAAGTAAACATTTCAGGAATTGTGGTTGAAGATTTGTGTTAATTTTTAATGAAGACGTTTGATATACCTCTGGTGGCACTTGACGGATTGCTATACTTGAAAAAATCCAGGCTTGATTCAAATTTCATATCACAATTTGGCAAGAAGTGGTCGAAAACAACGGTAGTGCCCTTTTCTTTCCTAGAATGTATACCTTACAACGTCAGTACTGATCTTGATTTAATGTCGCACTCTGCCAACACGACTGTATTACCAGTTGAGTGTATTCAATCCAAAATCACCTATCAGTTGTTTTTAACCGAGTGATGGAAATGAAATCGTTACATTGCTGAGTTCGTTCGGTTTTAAACACGTGTTCCCTTACATTTTTGTTTGTAGAAGACGGCCCTGTAATTGCATAATATAGTTCACTTATTCCTCACCTCAGTGGCTTCTGCTCAAGTCTTTGTGAGTTACACCCAATCTAGCAGCATGTGTTTCAATGACGCAGTGTCCACAGATAACGGCTACGAGAGTCCTCAAATAGGGTCCACTCAATCTGATCAGCCTATACGATCGTTTGGAGGCCATAAAGGTCTCGAAAAGAGGCAGATGACGTCCTGAGACCATATACAATGCATGCATGGTTTCAGACTATGGAAGGGAAATCTTCAGCTAGGAAGAGCGATGAACTAGTGTCCTTACGAGATAAATCGTCCGCTTCGCAATTTTCTTGAATGTCACAGTGTTCCGGCACCCGGATGTGATGTCTGCTAAAATACTTAACCAACTCGTTAAAAGATATGCTCCAGATAAGGCAAATCTTCGAGTCAAGAGTGACTGCCTCTAGAAACATGATTCCCACACACATTGTTCTTAAGCCAAGACACGACGTCCTTGATTGCCATATTTTTTGAAAGACGATACAGTATTTCGGCAATCGAAACGATGATTTAGTATTTAGTTCCATCGAAAATAAACACACAACCACGTCTCCGCCTATCATCGACCCATTTGTGGAAATTCGCAGATGACCATTCAGCTATTGGAAGTCAGACCAGAACGGGATACTGGCTGAGAATTTGTCCTCGAAGAGGAGCTTGGATAGAAGATGTTTCTGTAGGTATGGATCTTCATCTGTCAAGGTTGGAAGCGTGTCCAGTTTCCTCTATAGTCGCCATTACAATCTAACCGCTGTGCTCGCTGCTAGTTATATAATTAGAAACATTTTATACCAGACATCTTTGCGGCTTTGCCACTTGTTTTTAACACTTTGCTTTGAAAGTACTCTAAAAATACCGTCTTCAGCTTCACATAACTACTTTACAGTGCCTTGCACTATGATCAACATCGTTACTTTGCTCGTAGAATAGTCTTGTCGACTGATCGCATCACATTCTTTATCCATACTTCTGTTGTTAGCACTTTTCCTGACTTTCTTCACAGACCTTTAACTACTCAAAACTGCTGTACAAACGAGATACTATGTAAACTTTGTCTCGTCTTAGCCGCAGCACTGCGCCACTGATAAATTTTGATGTTTTTGAAAGCTTTTTTTTATTGCATTTTTATTTTAAGAATTCAAAACCAACTTACATAGTAGACAAAAATGCTTAAAATTAGTTGGACGAACAATGTTTAATGTTTATTCTTACATATATCATGTTTCCACCGAATACAAATCGCGATATTACATCCAATTAACAAAAATCGACTACATTTCACCATAAATTGTCGAAGAAACCTCGTGATTTCGTTGAAATCTAGTTGAAGTTCCTTGAGTCACCGTCTGTCAATAATACTAATATTAACTGAAATTCACGCTGTCGATGTTGATTCATTTTTCGATGTCAAAACAATTGTGGCAATTGCACATAGATTATATTTCCATAGAAATATTTCTAAGTGTCTATTACGATTTGTCAACATACAGCTGTTTTTCATTATTCTTTCGCATGGCTCAGAAAGTGACAATATATTTTTGAATTTAGCTGATGACACAAACAATGGCATTATCAATGGCGAGTCTTCAGTTATCAATTCAGTATCATCTACTTGTATAAACAATTGACAGAGGAACATTCTTCTCCGAGCGCAGTAGATCAGATCAGATTCAGACTTAAGTGCCACGTCGCTTAGATATTTGACATTCCATCCTCTGCGCGGACGTAGTCAAACAAACAAAGTCAAAAGGTGTACTGACTCGAATGCCTAACAATTCTAATGACCTTGACTATGTGCCACGAAATTTGAGCAAATCAAAATGTGGGACTTCCTAGTCCACTCCAAGAATAAGGGCACATATGAGTAATTGTGTATACATATTCGAATATTATGGACAACTCATTTAACACTTGGTGTTAAGTTTCTGAATACAAATCCTGGATGGTACCATATTTGTCGCGTATCATCCAATAACGTACAGAAAATTTTGCGAGAGTAAAGGCAACGATGGACTCGGAAAGCGGATGATGAACAGCATTTGTTGCTCAAATCAATCAGAACATTGATTTTCATATTTCACAGCTGAATAATTTGGAGACTTTGTGTAATGACTCCACGTTGATTCCTCAAACAGTACTGAATAAAAACAACACAGCGGCGTGCGTCCATTTAAGTCAGACATGTCAAAGAAGAAACCAAGTCTTAATGAATAATCCGATCACACGATACACATCCACAGATTGGTTAGATCCTTCTGTTCTTGTGCCCATCTATAAATTCCAAATTGTCTCATGGCTAACGGTGCCTGGTGATCGATAAGCCATTAGCCCCAACGAAGCCTATTAATTCCAGAGCATAACATCGACAAAAAAAAAAAAACTCAAACCAGAATAAAATTCCCCGATCCGATTCGGTTTTGAGGGAAATATTCAAATTACTGGATCGACGACCAGTTGGTGTTCGATATCGCACTTCAACTGCGCCGCATACGTCATTATGTATTCATTTGTCGGGGATGTGTAGGATTGCTAGCCAAAGTCACTTGTATCGCTTCATGTATCTTGTCCAGAGCAGCGTTTCAATTAGATTAAATTGTCGTTATGCAATTGGTGAGGCTGCGGAACGTGTTCCGCGAGAGAGGGATCCACGATCCAGCATTGCAGAGCGTTATGGAATAAACCCGTTTCAAGTGATTTACGGTAAAACAGAGTAAAAGTCAACAAATTCTAACGATTATGTTGCGTGCGTGTGCGACTCGGAGGTGATCGTTATGAGGATGCTTTCGAGTGCCCAGATGGATAGCGGGCTGGTTTTTCTGCTGCGGATTAACACGTGATGCCTAGGCAGTGTTCTACACTTGTTCTTGTCGTGTGATTCCTCGCCAGACTGGTTTGACGATGCAGTTCCTCTTATTTGCAACACAGACGCTCGCCCACTTTTTGTTTTTGATCTATGCACCTGGGAGTTATTAGTATCTGCAGATCTGTGATTTGAATCGCCTCTCCCGTCGAAGCTTGTGCAATTTATTACTTTTGTGCAAAATATCGCAATTAGCCATCAGCCCACTGCGGTCTTTTGTGCAGGCTCATACCGACGTAACGAGTACAAAGTGGATTCATTGAATTGTCCGGAAATTACTTGAATGCACCGCTAAAGTCTTTAATCTTGTGATCGCTCGAGGTGTGAGCCGAGTAACGGGTGACATCAAGTTGCAGCTGGACTTTCACTTCAATTTTAGGATGGAGTGGTTGTATTGTGAAGATCCTGTGCAGAGATAGAGATGAGGTTGTTCTGTGAGTGGTTTGGGGTGAAATGGCAGTTGCGACTCCCCACTGGGTTGTCGACTCCTTCCATTGCACGAACTGAGATAACTTGATAACGATTATGTGTCGAGACTAGCGAAGAAAGTGTCTTCCATGAATTCCCATGAATAGCCAACCAGTCCGACAGCAAAAGGTGATGTGCATGTGGATGATTTCTCGCGAAGTCATGCCGTCTACACACTTATGGGTGCAAGACTTTGAAGTGGTGAGAGTCTCAGTTGTTGACCTTGGAAGATCATCTAAAGTGATAAAATTCAAGCAATGGTCACATCTTTTGTTTCGATCAACTCCGACAGAGACAAACTGCACTCCATTCAGTCTCTCTTTGGTGTTTTCCAATTTCCTTTCACCACAAATGGGTGCGCTGCCCTGACAGAATGGAATGACAGATTACTCTCATCAGATGAATAAAACCACACAACTCCCCGCTGACTATCCACGAGCTGTGACGCAAGATTGCCCGTTCAAATTAATTCCATTTTGATGACATCAATTAGCATTGCGGAATATCCAAATTAGTAGGGGTTCTAGAGAAACAGTTACGTGGCGGACACCTACGCCTATAAAAATAAATTCCTTCATCGCTAAGCATGAGTCCATTGATCCATTCCTTTGCCGGCATTCGATTTGACGGGTATCAATGGTGTGCTTTACAGATCCGGTTTAGGGAACAAAGAACAGTCCATTTGAATGCCCCGCATGGGCACTGGAGTGAAGGCTGATGGAAGTGCATCGGAAATCTTAAATCGAATGCAGTCAGTATTGATGGCCGACATTATAAAGAGATGAGGTTAAGGTTTTTTTTTTGGAATTCATATTCTTTCGGGATTGAAACCTGATACCCTGTCAATTGAATTGTTGGTGTCTCCTCCGATGGTTGTTAGAGTCTTATTTGCGTGCAATCAATGAGGAATCTGAATTCTAACCGCGTTTGGGTTGATCTGGCTACAAAACGGTACCGTAGAATAAGTAGAACATCAAGACAGAACGCTGTGGTATGTAAGTACTTAATTGGTGGACAAAATTATATTTTGTATTCAGTCGGTCATTACAGACGTCGTCTTTTCCTAAAGATCCTGGGCACACTGGTTCCAGTCGTCAAGACCAAGTTGTCTTGAGTTAACGTGTTCTTTACAGTGGATTCGGTCTTATCCTACGTCCGTCTCTGCCGCCATAAAACCCCGGACAATGTCATGTTCTACTCAAAAACATCCCTTAATTGCAGGTTGTCTCTTAACGAGATGGCCGAGCATTTTAACATTCACCTCATGTGGGTGCCGGGACACTGTGACATACCAGGAAACTGCAAAGCCGACGAACTCGCTAGGTGTGGTACAACCTCATCCCTATCGATAGAAGGGGTACCACCTTCCATGCCGATCGCTACAGCCTATCATATTTTAAAGATTCATACAATTAAAACCACCAATGACAAATGGCTAGAAGGCACCACCTGCCTTAAAACAAAAGAAATCTGGCCATCACTTAACCTAAAACGGTCACTCAGTCTACTTGGACTTAGCAAGCCCTCATTAAGGACCCTCATAGGAGTCATAACCGGGCACTGTGTAATTGGCACTCATGCTCGCAGGATGGGTGCTCCATACAATGATTTTTGCAGAAGCTGCATGGATGAAGAGGAGGAAGAGAACACTCATCACCTTCTCTGCTCCTGCAGTGCTGTTGCCAGTCGTAGGTTCCTGCACCTAGGAGCATACTACTTCAGCAGCCTTAACGAGCTAAAAAAGTGCCAGCATTGGCCAACTAAATCGGTTCATCAGCAGCACCAACTGGTTCCAGCGTTAGGAGAAGTCAATCCGCGTGGTATCACAATGGGCCTACTCTGGCCTAAGTCTGACTGCTCTGCAGCAGTCAGCCACTACAACCTAACCTAACCTACGTCCGTCTCATGCTCCTTTTTCAACTAGGAGACGTAGGTGTTCAAGCGGATGTGGACGTGATTAAGCAAAAGTTTCTTACATAGTCGTGAGCAGTTGTGTGCAACAAATCACACTTTCGTCGGAATGATGTACACATTCGTCGGCTTTTTCAATAGTTTGGGATCTAAATTGCTGATCAATTTATTGGCGTGACATTCTGAAGCCATATGAATGAGGTTCTTGGCTCTTGGGTCAGTACGTGGGTGGATCTACATACCTACTCCTATTGAGGATCAGACGAGCTGGTAGCTCTAACTCAAAACTCATCAAGAAGTCAAGATGTAAGAATACCATATATACATTGAATTTCTGCTCTGAAGAAAGACCTGAAGCACGCAGGAGCTCTGCACGCAAGACTAGGGAATAGGCAAATCACATAAAAGCTGTATGATGCAGATGACTCAGAGACAAAAACAAACACACTACTAGGCAGCAACGTAAATATAAATTTTACTGGAATTTCATAGTCTTCTGGAGTAATACCAACAAGCACTACCGTGATGACGAACCTTCATCAGCACCAAATAACTGCCACCTGATCCTGGCAAAAGCCGAACAGTGCCAGAGGAAGTATTCTGTAGTATCGTGGTCATCTTCACAAGCCTCGCAGATTAAGGAGTTCAGCAAGGCCCGAACCACACCTTCGCTTCCGCCACAGACACGAATTCTTCACCCCTCGACCTAAGCGCGGAGAGATAAGCAGGGAAGAGGACAACCTCGGTTTATCTCATTCCTACTACACCTGTCGTCGATCAAGACAAGAGGTGCTTCGCTTTGGACACCTTTAAAAAGCTTAAAGCAGAGGGTCGACAGCATAGCCAACCAGACTCCACCCTATGGTCAGCCTCTACACGTACATTACATACTGCTCGCAATTTGTACCCGGCATTGTAGTTATATTCATCAGCATTGCTTTGAACCACAACACTAATTATTAATTATAATCATTGAGTTTTTGTTTTCCTCTCCTTCTTAAACCAGAACATCAGGCTCGAAGATTCTGTTTGCTGGAGCATTGGTGTTCAATTGCTCTACTTATGAGCCTCTTTCGACGTCTCTGTTGAGGTGTAGATGATGTATGAGGTGACTTATGCCACTTTAGAGATGGCTATGTCCACAAAATTTCGGGCAATGCACTGGTATAAATTGTTGACAAAACTGGCTGGTTGTCATGAGCGTAATCCTCCTCAATTTGACGCACGCACGTTGTGGTACAGTGCGCTTGTTTTGGCCTAAGTGCTACTACCTATCTTTAAATCATTTTAACTACTCACTTAAGCTAAAATGCTAGCCTGAAATGAAAACATCTCATAGCTTATTTGGTGTATTCACTTGTTAGTCAACTCTTCACTTTATATTCGTCTGACTGCTGCAAACTGTAATCCACAGTATTGTCAATAAACTAAACCAACCGTCACTTCGACATTAGATTTCCACGCATTCAGGTAAATATAATGTCGCCAGAATCGAAGAGACATAAAAATAAATTATCGGCCATAAATTTAATTCCAATTTTTCCATTTCAACGCATACAAAATGACATCCAAACCCACACACATCGCTTTGCGTGCGTTTTGCTAAAGCAATTTAACAATCAAACAAAATTAAAAATTTGCATGATGAACTGGGAGCTCGTGAGTCGCGTTGTGCTCTACTAAACTGAGACCACCTTTCCTTTTGATTATTAATAAAACAAAAAGTGCTGTTCTTTGACGGCGCCGGCGTGCATTCGTTTAAGAAATGCTAATGCGAGATTTCTCTGGTGTTCATCGCTTCGCGGCATCCAGGTGCAGATAGACAATCCTTTCACATTGAAATCGAAATGCGTCTGGAACTGTTTGCCGCGTGAAATTTCTTTTCGGTTTTCTTCGCCGCTTAAACTACTATTAATCTTTCTCCGTTTAGCACAATCGGTGCGAAATTGCTGAAGAGAAATCGGCCAAAAATACAGCTTTTATGACGATCGTTTGATTGATTGTGAGATGAAGTATCAAGAAATTTGAGAGAGACGCATAATCTGTAGACTTTAATGATTTTTGGACATAAAACGGGATGTGCTTTCCTTGATTTCATTTCTCGCAAGCTAGGTCGACAGCGATTACAATGAGGGATGGGTGTAAACGCATTCCAAGGCGTGCCGTCTATGTAATCTCCAAGAAAATTACGTTGGAATGGTCGATAAGAGGACCGACGTCTCGGTCAGAACGTCAAAGCAGACAGATATAACTATGAGGTAGTCAAAAGCTTTGTCTACCAAGGAACCGCTATCAACTCAGACAATGACACCAGCGCTGAAATCAAACGAAGAATAAATCTTGCCAATCGGTGCTTCTTTGGGCTAAGAAATCAATTGGTAAACAAAGTCCTCTCTCGAACAACCAAGGTAATGCTTTACAGGACCTTAATCGTCCCAGTCCTGTTATATGGCGCGGAGGCATGGACTCTGTCAAAAGCGGATGAAGCAGCTCTTGGTTGCTTCGAGAGGAAAATTCTTCGTGTGATTTTCGGTCCCGTCTGCATAGATGGTGAGTGGAGGAGGAGATACAACGACAAACTATACGGGCTGTTCAGCGACATCGACTTAGCCAGAAGAGTGAAGATCCAACGATTGAGATAGCTAGGTCATGTAGAGCGGATGGAAACCAATGCTCCGGCTCGAAAAGTCTTCGAATCCAACCCCGAGGGACGGCGCAGTAGAGGAAGACCGCGACTCAGGTGGCTCACGCAAGTGGAAAGGGACCTCAACCAACTATGCGTGCGAAACTGGAGACAGCTAGCTAAAGATCGAGCTGGCTGGAGACGCTTGTTGGTTGAGGCCCAGGTCCACCCCGGACTGTAGCGCCACCTTAAGTAAGTAAGTAAGGTCGATGAGAAGTTGCACAGTAAGGGAACGACGCATAAAAAGGAATTATCCGATAAAGTCGGCATTCGTTTGTTCTAAGTAAGGCTCTAGATCCACATCAGTCCCTCCAAACTCAAGCTTAACGCATATCACTGTTCAATGCTTTTTATCATCTCCTGTTCGGCCTAATTAGTTACACAGTGATGCGATAGTCACCCTGATCAGCTTAGCAGCTGTTGCTTGTTTTTAAGATGCTCCAATTCACTACTATTTGAAAGAATAGCTTCAGCTACTGGTTAAAGGCTGACCGCACTTTCATGCTGAGCTTACATTCTTGCATTCCAATTCTTACATTGCAATGCTTCCTTCATCTACAACCGATAGTAAGATGGCTAAAAGCCGAACACACTTACCGCGACGTAAGATTTTTCATCATGATGTCCATTTTTGCAGCTTTCAAATATTAATTAAATTTTGTTAGCAACAACCAGTTATAATTTGAGAAACGATAAGACAGAATCCACATATCTTCGACTTTAAATGGAATGGCATATCTTTGAACGGGCAACAACTCCATCCCGAAATCAACCAGCCAATAGACTTATTTTCCTCGTGCCAAGAATTTGACTAATCTTTATTCAGCCGACGTTGCACCTCTCAAATAATTTAATGTCCCTCAGAAGCGCTGTTTGATTTATAGATTTCAATAAGATATTTGACACCTCCTTGTTGACAGTGAGTCTTTCATTGCTGACACATTTGGCTTGACGTAACGATTAATGCTCAAGCCGTGGTAATGAAATGTGGCTGGGCCGTGTTTGGCGATTCAGCCGAAACAGTCCTCGATTTCAAGAATGAGAAAACGAGTAGACGAAGCTCTCGAAGGAGCCAATACCTGCTGACTTGGTTTGAGTATTGTATCTAGAGCAAGGAGATGCTGATCATGCTGACCAAAAAGGGATTAACATCATTGATCGGCTTCAATCGGAATGATGTGCGGATGCTTTACCGGGCACTCTAGCATAGTAACACATGTAATGCGACTGAACAAGAAGAGAAGGAAACAGAATCCATCCAACATTTGTCTAGCACTAGCAACATAAAGAAAAGAGCTTTTAGGAAAGCTGCTTCTTTTTGCCAAACTGAAGGACTTAAGTTGTGCTGAACTGGAAAACCGATAAAGATTCATACGCGAATCTAGTCGATTTAAGGACTCCAGTAGATCTCACAACGTTCTTACAACGTCAAGCATGAGCACAATGAACCCAACATGTTGTACTAAGTGGGCCACAAAGCCCTTAGGGCAACTAATTGACAACCTGGGTCTTCAGCCTAGTTTGCTGTCGATCACGAAACCTAGTAATTCTGCACTGGCTGTTTGTTGTAGAGTGTTGCTCACGTTGTAGTTGATGAAAATACTGAATCTGAAGTGTAAAATGCTTGTAAATTCCTGTTTATTGTGGCAACATCGTCCGCATGGACAATGACCTGCCAGCATCTTCGAGAATTAATAGTAGCACATTTTTTGCTAGATTCAATAAAAGTGATGACATATTTTGGAGTTCCTCTATTATAACGTTGATATGACATGAGGTAGGGATTGGACCTAAGCATCTAGGTCAAAGTCGTTGATTGCTCTCAATTTAACATAATGCCAATCCCTGTAAATACACAAGTCAAGCTTTCATCACAGCCTCCTCATGACGTCCCCTGGATATAAATCACAGTACATATTCGCTTCGAGGTTAACCAATGTATGCATTGGCCTGGTCCTTCAATATCGGGGATTTCACTTAGGAATAACTTCCTCGCCGCTGAACAATATTTCAAAGATGGCAACAAACTTCGGCTACGGATGACCCTACTGCTGACTCCCATGGACAACGATTGAAATAGGTGAGCCCTTAACAGATCACGTGCAGCCGATGAACTTGCGGAGGTCATAGAAGCATAAAAGAAAAACATCCACTCAGGAGGTGCAGTGGGATGGGCCAAGCTAGGTTAGGTAAGGTTACTGGGATGCCAGACACTTAGACCATTGTTGGCTCATTGTTCCGTTGATTTGATCCCAACGGCGTATTATATATTATATTAACTTTTGCTTTTATCTGACATCGAACGGGGTACCGGTCACCGCGCCGACCCGCCGTTCTGTTTGGATGCGGGTTTGTTCTTCGAGGCACACGTAGGTCATATGGATCCATTTGCCATTTGCAAAGTAATATCTCTAATGTGGCCACCAGTGTCTTTTTCATTTCGAGCATGATATTACCTTTTAGTTCAATATTGTTGGACTGGCCCTTATCACAGGCATTTTTGACAGGCGCAAATATGTAGGTTGGCATGATGTGCCTGAAGTATTGGTCTGCATCTAAGATGGCGACCGCGGGTCATGAGGAACCTAGAAACCAACTGGTGTGTGCAAATGGACTGTCTGAAGAGGCTTGTTATTTGAAGTGCGTCTTGTGCCAGACAGAGTAATGAACTCAAATACTGGGAAACGAAGCCTTGGACAGAACCAGATCTAAATGACTTGGACTTGAAATTAGAGCGACATCAAAGACAGTATCGTCCACCCGCAGCAAAAAGAGATCAACGTTACTGATCAGCTTAAGTCTCGGGGAAGTGCGCAAAATAAAAAGCAGTTCTTTCGAGGCATTGTATTAAAAACCCGCGCATCGCGCCTGAAGATACCACACAGCGAAATGGAATGAGAGGAGAAGATCTGTTCTGCGAATGTCCATGCACAGGGAAGAAAAGAAATGAGTTCTTGGGAAAGAAGAGGAAGTTCATCGTATGTTTTAAATTAACGCAGGTATAGTAAGGTATAATAAAAGTTCTCGAGTACAGAGCTTGGTCTTGATCTACATCGTTGTTTACCCATTTGTTAAGCTTCGTCATTCTAAGTAGATTTTAGTTTCGAACAGTCACCCGGTAAGCCAACGATGCAATGAAAGGTCTGATCAGCATTTTGTTTGATTTCCTGCATCGAACCTCCACCTCCACCTCATCGGACTGCTTAGATCTGCTTCCTTCCACCATCAACCTAATGCACTCACGCCACGAATGTGTAAGGTCAAAGCACTTCAAAATAATGCTACCAGTACCCCTCGTTATCCAGACATAAGTACGCGATCTCAGCGCCGGGCAACCTACACTTGCCGTCCATTATCGTAAAGCACTCCCATCTCCTGGGTCTCCACAAGTCATTTTCATTTCCTTAAGTAGACATCTGCCGGCTATTCGCCGGCTTACACCAGTAATCCCGGTTTTAACGGAGGAAACTCCCTCATCAAAATCATCATTTCTGCCCACATCATCACATCATCAATCATAGCCCCAATGGCGAAGCCTGCGAGCTGCCCGATCCGCCCGAACGGAACGTCTAATCGACTCCAAGTGACCCAATAGCGAATGGAAAACAACGCGCAGTCGTGAACAAAGTCGAATCCAGTTAAGCAGCTAGTCCGGCAGTCACTCGGCATCGATCAGAGCCACTGAATCGGACTGAGTCTGTGTACAATTGTGCGCATTCGATGCACCAACACGGCAGGGAAATTAATTACCCGACTGAAGCGTCCCATGCAGGTGGCCCATGAACATACATCTTCGTCGGTTTCAGTTCGAAGAGGAATAATTCGGCCCAGATGATCAGGCACGCGTGCTCTTCACACCTTGCGCCGAGAAAAGTCTGATTTAGCTCGGATGGCTGACTAATTAGTCGATCTCAGGCGGTGCACGCACTTGGCCATTTGAATTTCTTTCGTTTTCCTCAAGCCAGCACAACTGGTTTGGCCTTTTCGATTTCATTTCGGTACGGACTGTGAGCATAAAAATTATGGCGCACATGGCGGCCGAAAACGACGAACTCTCACTTAAGCGGCTTTGACGAGCTTCGGCGCCGCGAAAGAGAAATGAAACATCGCAAGTGTAACCAAAAGCCACTGGCTTTCTTTTGACGCGGTCACCTGCTTGTTTCTCCGTCAAACGGTCGTAATTCAGACGAAAAACTAAAGAGTGCCCGAATCAGATCACACCTCTGGTCCGAGGTGCAATTTGACCCGCCCAACCTGGCCGCGATGGACATAAAACAAAGCAAGATTAACTCGCTTGTAATCTTGTTTATGACGACCATTTAGATCGCTATCTCCGCCGAAAAGCGTGTGTCTGCAGCGCGCCGGAGGTCAGTTTCCCCCGAGATGAGAAATTACTTGTTGACTCAAGTGATTAGTTCCATTGACACGAAGCGCTTAAACTGCGATCAATGGTGCGCACTTTGGGGCTGCCAACTTGCTCCACCGTGCACACCGTGATTGATGGATGACCTCGTCGAACTCTGACGCAGCGGGAGGGAGAGAGAGAGAAAATCCACCGAGTGACAGCTGACGGGTGGTTAGAAAATGTTTTCTTTTGTTCTACGAACCGATGGAAAGTGCCATCGATTTCAGTGGTCAGACATGTTTTCTCACTTCTTTTGCTTTTTTTCGGGAAATTCGTGTGCCCCTTTTGCCTCTTTCTCAGCCGCTAATGAGGCTGAGGCGAATGGAATTTTCTTCGAACCGGATTTTCGATGGAGGCCCGATGTGACAACTTCGTGTCTGTCCACACTGGACTGCACAGACAAAAGATGACTTTGAATGGAAGGTCAGCGGAGAAGATTTCTTTGTAAGCGATTTCTGTTTAACACTCTGGAATAGTTTGAATAAGCCCAAAAGAACCAGTCTCTTTTTGGGCTAAACTGGTCGGCCGCTCAGTTGTTTTCTCTTTTCTAAATTTTTATTCAAATATTTTTCCATAATTCTTGTCGAATATCGGCTGAGGGGAGCCCTAGAAGGGCGCAAAAATGCGAGAATACAGCGTGATCTCAAAATGGAAGAATGTGTTTACTGTGGAAGAATATGCAAAACATAGGCCAGAAGGCAAATTCTTGCGCAGATTACAGTGAGTCTGTCGGGAATTGATTAACTTAAGCCAGGTTGGGTTATAGTGACTGCCGTGCTTAGGAAGACGGTCCATTTAGGAACTGATCGGTCTTCTTCCAGCTTACTCGGATTCTAAGACTACTCGATTGGCAGTTTGCGATATTCCTTCCTGTGATGTGAGGTTGTAGTTCCCATGTGATATTTCTTCCGCACTGTAGGCACTTAGTAGTTCTTCGTGGACTTTTACAGCGGGCACATCTTCAAGGTCGCTGAACGAACATTTACACAGAGTTCTTCTCCAAGTTGTTTACTGTACAGGACAGCTGTTGAGGCTATGGAGGATCGTCATATCTTTTTTACCTCCAATCAATTCATTATACGGTGATCTCTTTCTTATTGCTTGATGTCCCACAAGGCAGCAAACCAGTAAGTAAGCCTGCTATCTTACCAATGGCATTCCGTAGCTTTAGCAGGGAACTAGTTATTTGTTGGTTCTGCGGCGGTCACATTTGTTTAGATATTCCGCACATGGATGCTTACCTCTATCGAAGATTTGCAAAGACACTATATAGTAGTTAGTGTCTGCTAACAGCCTTGATTTGCTTACTTTTAGTCAGGGATAGGTTCTCCTGATGTGATTAGAAGATCAGACTACTTCCATTCTAATCCATCCTTGTGCTCAGTAATACAGCAATAATTTTCTGATCCAAATGATGGAGTAAAATGCTTTCGATTATGTAAAGAAGGATTGACATCGGAAGTTCGAATGGCGTAGAAAATACCCACACATGTGGATGGACACGATGTCTGCTAAGTTGAGAGGCGGACCATGACTGACTTCAGTAAAATTTAGCTGAACAGTGCGATTGGATGCCTGTGGCGTTGTGGGTATGTGCGTCGACCCCAACGCATTTGAACCTCAACGTCGTAGGTTCGATTCCTGGTCTGAGCGACACAAAGAAAATAATTTTTCACGTCCCCACCTGAGTCACTGACAATGCTTAAAAAGTACTTCCCGTCTAGAAAAAGCTTCTCAAACTTGGTCGTTCGGAGTCGGCATAAAACTGTGGGTCCCTTTCACTCGTGAGAGAACAATAGCACGCACAACACGAGTGGTTGCTGAGAAGCTAGGCCTCTACTGGCCTTTTAGGGCCTGTAGCGTCACCCTTATTATTGGGGAACGTCATCATTCATGACACTAAGGTTTACACTGTGTTGGGTACACACGCTGTGGGTCCTTGAAATTGACGTATTTGTTGAGTCTTTTCCATGTTAAGATATGTCTTGTGGTCCTTGTACATTATCCGGCCCTCAATGTTTATAAATACGTTGGACGACCACACAAAACTGCGCGGAAGATCTTGTACGCGACCCCCTTATGGGGTGGTACCTCGTAGAAGTCGTTTGTAAAATTCGTTGCTATTTTTATATGTATATAATCGGTGGTGTAATAAAAACAAAACCAGTACAACTCAACTGAACACAGAAACTTCCGTCTCCACTTCTGCTTCTGAATAAACCCACCGCGAGTAGATTCAAATCTGTCTAATTCATTTATTACACACTCATAAAAACGCCGTGTGTCCATTTAAGACCTTCAATTGCAGTGCACTCGCATAACGCTTCCAAGCAGATTTTTAGCACAGCTACCCATACCGTCGCGCAGCAGGAATAACCTTTCACCACAATCATCTCCACAGCAGCGGCCATTCATCAACCCATCTGGTCATCAATATCAATTGGGATCGTATAGCACATCCAAGCAACACCGCACTCCAGACAGATGCTGCTTCTCCGGTTCCAAGCAACAACACAAAAACAGATGATTTATTGGCTTGAACTGCTCTTTTTTCGCAGTTTTCTGCCACTCGAAACGTGGCCGTGTATAAATTATTCATTCCAGCCATCGTTATTGATTCATGCATCACGCTGAGCGATCCACACACGGTCTTCCGAAAGATGAGCTTCCCGGTGCTGATGTGCGCAGAAAAAAAGACGATTGCAAAAACGAAACAATCAAGTCTTTGAAAGTATCCCAATCGACTTGTATGCCGAATCTAATGTTAGCCCAACTGACACAAGACCATTAGCATAAGCTGGAGAGTTGAATAGATTCATCTTAATAATGGTAAACGCTCACAACGGTTCCTCGGCGGACCAGATCAACGAACTGCTTAACTGATCCGAATTAATTACCTTGCGGTGGCTGCGCGGCTATGCCGCGATGGACGCACATATGTCGTCTGCGGCTATCTGCGATTGTCATGGCCAAGAACACTATGACCTGGCAGTGATTTTTTGGGCGGAATAATTAGCGCTGATGCTGGCGGCCGGAAGATGGGCTTTCACCTGTTAATTTAATGTTTAAGTTAATGGAAATTAATGAATCACTTCTGATGAGACGCGAGCGGGGAACATCTGGCTTAAAAGCCTTAGTTTGAAACAAAAAAAACACATTCAGTTGATTGTTAGGAGATTCGCTAATGAGAGCAATTAAGAAGAAAACCTGTGTCATGACGATAGCGGATGAGGAAGTTGTCGGTTGGTTTTGAGAAGAAAACGGGCAGCTTTGGATGGCGCTTCAACGGCGTCTACGGACTGGATGAAAGATGCAAACTAAATTGATCTCAACATCATCTCAGAGTTTGTGAATCTAAATCGGCGGTAACACAGCAGGAGGAGATCACTGCGCTTACGACAGCATTTATGTACGCAGATTAGCTGGTTCAAAGTTTCCCCCAAAAAGGATGAGGAAAAAGTCCGAAATCATTGACTTGGTGAAGTCTTGTCACAGCCTTAAGAGATACATCAGTCTATCATCAGCCTCAAAATAGTGGCTACCATCAGACTTAACTAGTGAACGGCTTTAGAAAATAAAATCTTTTTACGCAGCTTACAAAAATGCCAATATCGGCTAGTCGACGTCAAACAGATCATCTCTCAGTATGTGTGGCTATTCTATTCCAGGTTCCCCTCGTCGTATGTATTCTGTAGCAACAGTGCTGTAAGTCAGCACTTAAGGAATTATCTTCCTGCCTCATAGACTCCAAAATGGTCAAATGTTGCAATGATGCCCTACAATCCCATGCCAGACAGTCAATTTGGCTGGCTCCGTGGAGGCTTTTAAGCATCCACCGCCTTTTGTGGTGACGGTAGAAACTCCACAATTTTTATGATTTTTATTGTTAAGGGCATGTAGCACCGTTACATGAGTGAGTGGTAATAAGGGTTGTAGACTCTTGTTGAACACAATGGAAGAGATTTATTCTACATCTAGTATTCTCTCTAAATGGATTTTCTTTAGGAATCTGAGAATGAGAGATATGTTATGATATGTTAGGAAGCCAGTAAGGACACGGAGGTTGTACTGGCTCTGCACTATCTTGATACACGCCTCAAACTTGGGTAGGAGTTTCTTGGCTTGCTTCATGCCATAAGCATTGTACCAGATTTCTGTCCGGTTAATTCTATTTAGTTCCCTGAATTCTCTCTGAGGATATCGTCTCTTACAATACAATACTGGTTCAGGCCTTGTGAAGGATGCCATTGCTCCTTTCGGGAGTCGGTCATTTCGTTGCCTTTTACCCGTTTAGGGCCAGGTATACAGCAGAGTTTTAGTCTCATTCCCTACTTAGCTCATTGTGTATCGGGATAGCGCGATGTTGTTGCAATATTCCTTCCGATGAATTTATCCGCCAAATCATTGGAGCATCCGTCGCTTTCCTGGTGACCACTTCTGTGTGAGAATTTGCTGTCCAAGATTACTCCAAAATACATAACTTCGTTTACTGCTTGTCAGCCGCTGCCCCAGGTGTGAATCAAAAACTTCTTACCAAGTATTGAGGTCCTTATGAGGTCAAGCAATTCTTACCCAATGATCGGTACTCGATTATGGATATCGAAGGCCTGCAAGTATCGTGATTACCGTACAAAAGTATATTTTCTGCAGCTAACATGACACCTTATGAAGTTCAGCAGAGATGCTTAGACGACGGTGAAGAGGCAGCTGAAAACCACTTGGAGACGGAAAATTGATGTTCATATGTACATTTTTATACCGCGTTATCCAAGCTTATTTTCATTGAAGTGCCATTATATCAATTTTAGTATTGCCTTGTATATTTTCAGTCATTTCAGTTTTCATTTCTTAGTGAATGTGATTTAATATTAGCTCGTTCCTAGTCATTGTCCCCATTAATTGATGTCGTATAGAGATTATTCCATCTTGCCCCTGGTTAAAATAACTAATATGTCTTGTTAAGAGCTCGAATAATGGCACCGTCAGATGTTTTGCCAAATACTCGTCTTATATCCAAGAAGCCAGATAAAACAATTTTTTGGTTTCAAGGGCGCTTGCGATAGTCTCCGTCTGTTGATAGAGTACAGTTTCTATGCAAGCTGGCAGCCCTGTATGCAAGCTGGCAGTAGTGAAGATGGCTGGCACTGTTTCTCTTAAGTAGATTTTAGACAACATCTCTGCATACGATCGTTGGTCCTGTTTGTATAGTTTTTTCCAGGAGACTCATGTCCTGGAAGGGTTGTACACATCCAATGTCTAATTTGTTCATATGATTTCGAGCTTAATTTGTCCTTCGACTCCGAGACCAAATGTGACTCAAGCAAGTAGAGAAGAACCATAAGCAATTGAATTACTCTATTAAATTCAGCTTACCAGAGATTGTGGTTGAAACCAAGGTCCATTCCAGTCTTTTTGACCACACCGAGAAGAATAATCAGTATTATTCGACATGAGCCCATCCCTTACAAAGTTAGTTCCCTGTCGTGCAAGTGCAGATCCCAATACAAGCAGCGACGGCTTATATCTCTACGCACGCCAAGAAAAATCGATCTCCTTCGGCGAACTAAACATATGACACTGGCCGTTAGGAGATCATGCCACAAGACTAGGTATTCCAAACACAGTTCCTTCGAATGCTTGGTAGACCTATTTTCAACCCACTTGACAAGATTTCTGCTGAGAATATTTAGATTTAGACGAATGTACTTCCTCAATAGAAAATGAGAAAAGATCTGCTTTGAAACCAATTAACATCCTTCTACTAGGGAGCAGAGATGAGAATCTATTCTCTTATTTAATTTTCATGCATTCGTTACGTAGCTTCGTATATCCTCGCAAAAAATCTGCCACATTCTGTAACACCTGTCATATAGCCAATTCGCCATAGGGTCATATGTCAAAGCGCATAGACCGACTCCGCAAATGCCTTGAAAATTAACACATCCCTACTGGAGGCGAGGCTTTTTTGCCTATTTGGCGGTAACGATAGGACCTGTGATAATTGTCATAGTTATCAAATAGTTTTCAAATAAATTTCTATATTTTTGTATGTCTGCTTCACTTTTCGTAAGTCTGCTTCGTTTTTTGAGGCGATTTGCTTCTTTTCCTGAGCTCTACATTCTCATCCCTAGTAGGGAGTGTATTTTCCATTGGCTCTCAATAGACCAAAGCAGCCGATTGTTCACTGCCCTCATTTTGCTTTATTTGCTATTCTATATACATACTTATATTCAAGTGGCCGATAGCGTCGGCAAAGAAAAGCGTCGGACACAATAACTGTCCCTCGTCACACTATTCCCATTTTCAATTCAGTCTTCCATCACGATTTTACACATTTTCGGAGCACATAAGTCCCTACACATTTTACACAAAAATGAAAAAGTAAACAGAACATTTTTTTTTCGAAAAGCTCACACACCAGTTTTCACTCATGCCACAGTTCCAACGGGAAACTCGTGTAAGACGAATCACTTCATTAAGCACATGCACCAATCGTCGCTTATCGACTCCCGACATCGCTATCACTGAACGCAATCAATTTGAAGCGTACTTTGTGTCACCCAAGTGATGAGTGATGACGTTTTATCGATTCGCTCTTATTTTTGCAACAAAACGAGAACAAATTCACGCAGCACAGAACAAGCATTATCAAAGTATGTATGTAGGTACACTCTCGCAGTCGCACTCGCTTGCGTCGAAACGTCAAATGATCAACTGTAAACAAACCCCCAGAGGAGGCAGCAGATAAACACACACTCGAGCTGGAGTACAAAATGAAAGAAAAAAGAATACGCACACACTTGTTTGAGCTGTCAGTTGATATCTGGTGACTGCACACAACCGCGCATGCACGCACACACACTCAGGCAGAGCTCACTTCATCGCTCAATCGACAGCGATGGAGTGATGTGTAGATTTAGTCAGCGTCGCTTGTTAATTTCGCAGTGACGTGTACCGGTTTCTGTGGCAGATTTCATTTCGTCGGTAGTTGTCAAAAACGATGACAGAAAAACTCTTCATAATCTGTCTGATACAAAGTGTTGAGAAGCATCCGTGCATCTGGAATTCGAGGACGGTGGTGTACGCAAAGCGCAACAAGTTGGAAAAGGCTTGGCAACAGATCTCCCAGGAATGCGGCGAACCAGGTAACGTGCTTCGGTTTGACACTTCACGCATACATACGCGCTGACAGACAGATGATATGTTTGTTTTTGTTTAATGATTAGTGAACTACTGCAAAGAAAAATGGAAAAATGTCCGAACTGGATTTTTGAGAAGTCTGCGCGAGTATCCGGAAAATTCGTCGCCGGCGATAATGGCGAAGAGAAAGCCATTTTATCTGTACGAGCACATGCGCTTCATGTTGCCCTTGATCTTGCCCAGTTATACATCGTCCCAGCAGAGCGTCGGGCAGCTGCCGTATTTGAAGACGGAGGGCGGCAGCAATGACAACGAGTTAGATCTGCTGGCGGAGTTCGAGGAGTTAGACAGCTTTGACAACTTCGAATTCACGCAGAAGGAGGGGTACTTCACTCATTTTGGTCCGTGCAGGTTGGGATCGCCCCAGCCGCAGTGTGGGCTGGCATCGAGTGATCCGCCGAAGAAGAAGTATCGAGTTGCGTGCGACGAGAACAGGGAGAAGGTCGCTAGCCCAGAGGAGCTGGCGTTGATGTCATTTTTCAGAGGCATTGCGTCAGATGTTCTGTCACTGTCTATGCGCAAGCAGCGGTTATTCAAGCGTAAACTTGTAGAGCTTGTGGACAACCTACACGCGGAGTGTAAGGACAAATAGAATGGGAGGAGCGCCAAGTGATGTTTGTTGTTGATGTTCTTAAATGTTTAAGTAGAGTAGATTAAGGCTTAATAAAAGATGAGCGATTCAATAAGGGATCTTCTTTTGACTTTACTATTTACAAGGTAACACCACAGACAGCAAATATACAGATGTCTCTTTCATAAAGTACTGGGATATATGAAGACGAAATTCACAAAATATTTTTTTTAAAAAGCTTTGCACTTCTTACAAATGGAAAGAATTATACGGTGATAGGATGGATGTGGAGTACCGTATATACAATGAGCGTCTAAAGTGAGTTTACCCGCATTACCCACATCACGAAGAGAAATACCTACCAGTGTTACCACACGTTAAATTATTTAGGAGACCCGGAAGATAAAAAAAATGATTAATTTTGAAAGTAAATGAGTATCAACAAAGATATTTAATAACACAATGCCTCCTTATGTGGGAATTAAAAAAACACAGAAGAAACCAGTATGATGCTTTTTTTGAGGTTTTGATACTACACAGGAGCATTAAGACTCAAGACTGGTCCATTGTACTACCAGATGGCAACCTACAATTCCTTCGGAAGATCAGCAGGCGCTTCTGCGGTGAAGGGCCTACAGAATCAGCTCTAACCACTTTAGCGCCGAAGACCTGCCACCTGATCCAATCAATGGCGGGAAAGTGACAGAGGAATTGCTCATCCGTGTAGCCGTTCTCTCTATAGGCAGGGGATATCTTCGCTTAAACCCCGTGCTTAGCAAAGGCATAGTGGCCGGTAAGTCGTCTGCAGTCTTTTCAGTCAAGGGCAACAAGTATGCACCGGAATTGGGAGCAAACGCTTGGTCTGTCTACATACTGGAGAGTCATGCTCTACGACAGTGCTCTCGAGAGGTCCAACCATCACCCTTCCACCTGTTTTTCAAATATAGCTTATTCCGCATAGGTTTCCGCATAGAAAACTGATACTTAATGAGGTTTACAGTCTAATCGAAAGCAGCGGTCCAGCAGCAGCGGTAGGTTCTGGAGCCATCTATGATGATATATGATATATATTGATACTACTTTCCTTTCCTGGCTCGAGTCTGAACAGAGCTATTCGTGGGTGCAGTACTAGTATGTGCTCAGGCATTTTAAATGAAAGCGTTCAGGAAATATTAATGCGTAGCTTACACCTTTTAAATTTATGAAAATGGCAATGTGAAATAAAATTACGTTAGATGTTTAAAAAAACGAGTAAAATCAAAAAAATTATGAGTCTCCGAGTCAAGCTAAAACAAATGAGTCCTATTGACTCTATAGAGTCCCTGTGGTAACACTACTAGTGATCCCATATGTTTCACTTGTACTTTTACAACGTTCGTTAATTCACCCCAAAAATGAATGACAGAAAAGGCTACCTTTACACACACGCTAAATCGGACAGCAGTTTTTATCGGTTTCTCTTTTGTGACCCTAAGCCACCTTTACACAAGGTATTCTACGATCTCAACGATGGGGATTCATTTGATTGGGACTTATTTCGTTGCAAGCCGGAGTGGTTCTGCCTGGAGAGAGGTATTTTTGATATGGAGAAATTATGAAGTTACGTTTTAGATGTTGTTGTAATATGAAAAATATTCTAAATAAAAAATAAACTGTAGATATGAGCATATAATCATCAGCAATGAACCCCAATAAAATGCATTTCATTCCGAAAAAAAACCCCGTACTCATAAAAAATCTGTGGTGCGCTACCGATGTTTCCGTGTACCAGCCGCACAAGGGCGAAAACAAAACTAAAAGAACAAAAATCGAGAAAAAATATAAAGGACAACAAAAAGAATGAATTTCGATCCTCGAGCAGAGATGAAAATGCAGAGGGCGGCTAGTGAAGCAAATAGCCCGGAAAAGGGAAGTAGATTTACAGAAAGCGAAGTAGATATAAAACATGTATAAAAACAAAATATTTAATCTAACACTCCTTGCCCATTACTTTATGTGTCCTCACTGGTCCGCCTTTTACTGCCTGTCTTCATTTTCAAGGAATCGGCTGGGAGGTCTATATCGCTAGTAGGCCTACGAAGGCTTAAATTAATGAAGTAGATCATATGAACATTATATAGCATATGAAATAGAATCTCAACTCTGTCCTCGAGCACTCTTTCACACACATGCCCTATCTCATTCTCACATATGTAATGCATACACCCAGTACCCATCACTGCGATAACAAAAATGAAGCAATCCAAAAATAAACGAAGAGAATACTCAGAATCCCAGTTCGGTCTACTCCTCTTTCGTTTCACCTCTCTTGCCGACGAGATGGAAATCCTCGGTGTCCCATTTAGCGTGTGTAAAAGTAGCCCACGGAAGGCCCAAGTCTATAGAATCCGGTGCGTGTGTTGAATTGACATCCACAAAAATCGTATTTGCCGGACTGCAAAGAGGTGCCCGAAATATGTATACATACATACAATCCCACACGACCATGAGAGTAAAATGATACACATACATGCATAAATGATACACACATGTGAGAATAAACTGTCAAACGGAAGAAAAGTTAAAAGTTCGCCAACTTCATCCATTCTGATGCATTCCACATATAGCCCACACTCGTCTCGCTCCCTCTTATCAGATCTTATGAGTTGTCAATTTTTTGACATGACGCAACGTACGCGACGGATTGTATGGGTTTGGGCCTTAAGACGCAACGCACGCACCGGATTCTATGGGTTTGGGCCTGAAGTCACAATCCGAATGGATGTTCTCTTTTGACTTTATCCTTTTATTTTGTACTACATTCTCTCTTCATCCGAGCTGCCAAGCCAATTGTTTTGTTTTGCGTACACTTGTTTGTGGTTAGGACAAAGACCTTCCTAATATAATACCAAGATAGTGGATCTGAAAATGTTTGCCAAAAGCTATCAAAGGTTGAAGGGCACTCTCACGGTCGGTCGGGTGGAGGAAATCACATTCAGATAGTGGAAAGCTCTTTCTGAATATTCACCCTTTACCATACGAAAGAAAAACAGAGCACATTTTGCTCCTTTCTTGTCTTCTCATACAAAATCTACATACATGCATATATGTACGCACAACTATTAAGTGTGGCTTTGGGCACATATACCCAGCTAGCACACAAACTCGGGTTGGCATGGAAGACTAAAGCACAATACATTATACATTCCCAATAACACTCTGTAGCACACACACTCAATTCAATTGATATGAGATCAGTATTTCCGCAGGTTCCCGTGTCCCGGAGTGAAGCTGACAGAAATGAGTCCCTTTTGACTCTATACTGCCACTCTGGTAGCACTGTTTGAGATATTTTAGAAAAAAAAACAACCCCTGAAAAAAAAAACAGACACACAAGAATATACAAAAGGGAACAGTAAGAGAAGAGCGGGCGGAAACTTCTCATATGGCCCCGTCCTCAAGCGTCTGAACTCCAGCTAGGTTTTGAATGTAAAACTCGGTCTCTTAATCTTAACCAACCAAAGCGTATTTTGTGCGTTCACATTAGAGCTCTGCATGAATGTACTCATTTGATTCTCCATTCTTTGAAGACGCGTTATAGAATAAAGACCTATAACAAGAACGAGCTCCGTGACAATGAAAACACAAATGAGACTTTTTTTGACGAGTTTAATGCATTACAGTGGTGGCACATGCATCAACTCGAGTTCCCCCTTTTATACAAAACAATTTGTAAAATATTAGCTAGAGCTTCGGAGTGGGTCTTTTCTTCGGCTAGACAGTTGATCTCAGAAAAAAGTAGTGTCATAAGTTCCGACTAAGTTTTGGTAAACCAATTAATGCTCTTAAATTATAATGCTAACAAAACCGAAATTTGTATTAATTTCAATGAACATTGAAATGCCTTATATTTTGGAAAAAATACACATAATACATACATATACAACGTTCTTAACCATTTATTTTATTTCAATGTATTGCACATCCTTATTATTTTGCTACATTTTGAGTACACTAAGAATAATGAGTTTACATAATAATAATAATAACCCAATATGTACTCGGTGCACTCGGTGCAGTGTACCCGCTTTATCCGAGTACACTGAACCTAATGTTTGGTTATTAAAGGGTGAACTACTCACTTAGAAATCAAATATAAGGTGCTTCATTCATTTCTCTTTTCAAGATGTGAGTCCAATGAATCATGTACTCGAAAAAATATGAATGTCTTGAAACTGTCGACGGTGTTCACACCAGGTTCGCAAATTTGATGTTTATTCGTTTCATTTTAGTTTCAACAACTCGGTTCACGCGATTTGACCGTGCTTTCAAACACGGTTTGTTGGAAACGCGTGATAGTGTCGATTTCATTTGTATTACCCAACAGCTGGATTGAGTTGCAGAGGTTTGTGTGTTTGTGTGTCTCCCGTCCTCCTTCAGATTGAAGAAGACCACAACAGCGAAATTCCGTGTAGGTCTTCAGTCATTTCCGATCGAAAAACAAGAGTTCCATTCCGCCGGCTCGCTATCTCAAAAAGAGTTCAATTCCCTTAACCTCGAGATGCCAGGGAATCCAGATCCCATCTATTCGCGGTTGTGCTGCACTGTTATGCACACATTCACCGCCCACAAGATCACTGCAGTACTCAATGCTGTAGCTGGCATTTGCTGTGCTTCCTGCTTATCATAATTGTCCTACAACTTTCCAATCCGGCAAACAGCTACAGCACCTCCTCCAGCAGCGCTTCAAATCGCTTCATAACCAGCGTTCCATGCAGCGGATCATATCTTCACCCTCTTATCTGCACTGCAACATCAAGGCATTTAACAAAAGACATTGACTTCAGCAGAAACCGGTTCGCTATCTATTAGGCGACGTGAAAATCCCCTTCGACTCATCCTGCTTCCCTGTGCCTTTAAAGAACTCGGACAGTCCATCCAGCATTATGACCTTGAGTGCCTGGTAGAGTCTCCACCCGACTTTGCAACGAATTTAGGATTCAGGTCACTTAGCACGGCGGCACTGTGCGTCCATAAATCAACTCGGGACCACGAACAAATTGCCATATTCATGCGAAAAGACTTGCACTCACGCACGCGCACTGAATGGCTGCGCACGATTCGTAACCGTAGCGTCGTCGCAGAGGATCGAGAGCGACGCACGCAGCTACCGCCACAGTCCACGGCCAAGCGTGCCCGATGGCAAAGCAGATACAAGCCTCACTTAGGCAAAGGTTCAATTAACTCCGCGCCAAGTGAGTGCAATGAGACTCGAATTCAAAATCAGCCACAAACTCGCACGGTATTCGCAAGCATAATCGCCGCGATCATGCAATTGTGTCGTTGCCCCATTGTTCCCTATGCAAATACGGAGCACGAACCTGACGAAAGATCTGTCATTATCCCGGCCAGCCGGCAGAGACAATGGATTTTTGTCACAAGAGCCATTGGGTCGGTTGCCATCGCGACAAATGACTCCAACTCTGGCGATAGTCGGGTCGGGGCTATCGGCCTCTCCCCGGAGCGCGGATGCATTGTGTCGCTCGGTTAATTAATTACACGAACGTGATATGGAAGCGTTGCACACAACACGAGTACTCTGCGACGTCGCGGCGGTGTGGGCGTAATTACCTGAGGATCCTCCATTCACCAACTCTAACAAGAGTCTGTATGTCTCTCAATGAGACACAAGCGAACACATGGACACTGACTGAAGACGCAGTCGGCGATGATATGTGCGACTGCTCTGTGATTGTTTTTCATTCACTGTTAGATGATCATCAGCTTTTTCCTCTTCAGTGTGAAGATCACTTGCCGTCGCTGTTGTCGTTGGTGAAGCGTTTAGACTCAGGCGCTACCAACTATCCGTCGTCGTGGATGTTGCAATTCAATTGTATCTGACGGGTTCCGTTTTCTTGTCGTTTGTTCTCAGCCTCTTCTTTCTCTCTCTCGGTCCTCTTAAGCGGAGCTAGCTATGCAAACTGCCTTCAGGGGACAATCATCCGACCTACTTTAGTTTGCAATGAGCGCTGGCTGGAGTGATCTGGCAGATCAGCAGTTACTCAAAGCGCTGCGATTGCTGTGTCTGTCTGGATGCCCTTTGAAAAAATAACCCGGCAACTGAGAGAGGGGTTTTCTTGATGAAGATTTATATGCGAACCTTGGGTGCAGTGGAAATGGTGCTTGTTTTTTGCTTGGGAATCAGCTTTTAGTGGAGCAATGGTTGGGAAGTGTTGATCTCGAAGTAGGTTCAACAGTTGTCGAGTTGATGTTCAGTGGAAATACAATTTAAAGGAACTGGATTGATAGAACTACTGTCACAATTAGGTTCCACACGCAATGGAACGTACCGAAAGCCTTCGATTTACACTATCATCAAGGATAAAATCTACCAGATTGAGTTCTTATCTGTCCACAATCGTTGAACACGACAATCATCGTCTACAACATAGCCTCAGGCACTCAATTAGCTTGGCAACTTCATTTGTGAACACGCCCTTGACAGTTGACTGAGTGTTTCAATTCCACCCTTTGTCATGTCTACCTCCAGGCTTTCACTTTTCATCGATTTCCCCATCAGTGCAGCTCAAAAAACTGCAATTAAACTTCAATTCATCTTCGTTGCACAAAGCTCTCAAGTTATCTGTCACTCCAACGACATTTAGTCGTGAGAAAAAAAAAAGTTGAGAAAAAAACAACTCTCCTTCGAGCCGGATTTGAACCAGCGACCTATGGATATCAAGTTATTTCATGAGGCGAGCATGTTCGTATTGCTTTTTACACACTCCGAACACAACGGGTCACAATTTGCATCTACAGTCCACCGCTCTACCAACTGAGCTATCGAAGGCGATGGATCTTCTCCGGCGAATTTTCCAAACAAACAATTCCACATGCAAGCTCCCCACTTATTTATAGACGATGACGTCGACCTGTTTTTTGGTTTGCCTCTGCTGACGTCGCGTCGTCATCGTCGATTGCGATTTCTCGGTTCAATGTATGCGAGGTATTTGTGCTATTCTCTGTTTGCCTCCTCTTCGCCGAACACTGGCTTGACCACCCCGCCACCAGCCCACAGTTTTGCAATGCCGCGGCCGCAGAATTGACAGAACGAAAGTGAATTATTATCGCTCGCTCTCGCGTGGGAGACACGATTGTGATTAACAAATGACACATGTTATGCAATAAATAGACATTGCATCTATGTATCGGACATTGTGGATGCAGAGCGGCTTAGCGATCCGCTGTTGGGCATTTTTGCGTTTATTGTGATTATTAATGTCATGGTGGCGGCCGGCGACGTCGACAGCGGTAAACATTCGCTTCGCGTTTGAACGGGTAATGCGACGTGAATATGCGGTTTATTGAATATTGAAAATATGCGCGCTGGCATTAGTTTGTTGCCATTACAAATGGATTAAGGCATTTGTCTGACAGTTGGAGAAGGAAACGGGCCGATGGCGATGGCGACGGCGGCGGCTGTCAAGGGTGTTGATTGTGGGAAATAAGTTAACAACTCTGGCATTACACGGTCTTTGACAATTGGTTATGAGCACGTTGTTAATGCCATTGGACACACTCTGGGGCTATTTGTTTTGTGAACGGGTCCCATTTGTTTACGTCAAGTCCTTAACTGATTCCACTATGTCAGCAGTTTATTCTGTGATCATTGATTCAAGCGTTGACGCCTAGACTTCATTTCTGTCTGCTTGAGTAGCAGGGCAGTTTTAAGAATACTTTTGCTCCGTTCGCTGCTTAGTTGGAGAGTTGACAATAACTGTTTTTTGCATAAATCTCTGCAAGAATTTTGACAGCTGTTACTGCTGCTAAACTCCAGGCAGTTCAGTGCCACTACGATAAATCATCGACAATGTGCTGTTCCTACTTCCTTCTGCCATGAAACCGTACCCACTTAAGAGTAGACTATAAATTACTTAAACCACAAAACACGCGTCACCACAAGAACCAGAAGCGACCTTGTCTCATTCGCCAGCTTAAGTATCGGCGAAATCGAAGCCGGGTCAATTTCGATTTCCTTGCGGTGCGCGTCTGCGCACAGTGAATAACGACGTGCTCCTACCCGGCTCGACGTTGGCGCAATAAATTCGAATCTGCCGGGCACTTCTCCCATTCAACCGTCGGCAAGCTGCACCGAACATGACAACTTGACTGCCAGCATCGTGTGCTGTTCCATGTTTCTTGTTCTATTTCAGCTGGTTATTGAGTTACAAACGCGAAATAGATTTCCATCAAAGCGGCATCTGCTCCATCATCCACAGTGCACTGGCTTAGCGGTACAGACAATAAAAAATGGATACTGTGCGCGCGGTTCAGCGAACTCCGCGCTGCAATTGGAATGCAATGGACTTGCGCTGAGTCGGAACACTGAGTGCATATTCATCGTCATCCTGATCGAATGGATGTTGGGCTTCGTTCGGAAAGTACGAGTACCTCGAGGTTACTGATGTGATTCAGTGGGTCTGGCCATCGATGAGCAATGCGAATTGTGAAAGGTGTCTCCACGGCCAGTCCGGATGGGTGTGACGGAAATAAATGCCAGTCGAGATTCTAGTCCAAAGCAGTAACTCAAAAATAGATGACCCTGGACGACGTGCATACGAAATGCTTGTCCAGATGAGAGTGTCGAATGTGGAACAGATTTTGCATATTTGTGCTTTTCTGCGATGTTTCTTTTTGCCATTGCTTACATCATTGCATTGCCAATGACAGTTGAGGCGAAGACAGAACAATAATGATGGACTGATTTGGCTGGCAGGGCATCTTGTTGAAGCAACGAGTGGTCTTTTTGATGACTTCATGGATTTTTTTATATTCGCTGCATGTTTTGTATGGAGAAGACTTTCGACTTACATAACAAGTAAGTACCAGCGAGGAAATCAGTATATTTCATCATCGCATCTTCAATATGTTTTGAATTAATACTGAAATCGTCCTCATTGGTATTGATCTCTTTTTAATTGGGTTAAGGTCGCATGCGTACTAAATCGAAATTCTGGGAAGGATTGCAGGATCGCTTGAACGAGTAGTGTAGCCTCACCTTCAAAACAAACAAATGAGATGTAATGTGGGAGTTGTTAGTCAAACTGTGGTGTAGTTAACAGCTTCAATTGGCTTAGTTGCTGCACTATTCACTTTACGTATTCACTAATCACTTAGTCAAAGAGAAACGTTTCTAAAGTCAATGTGTGCAATAAATGTTGTGCAAATGAAATAAATGTCAAATTAGCTTTGTAAGCCAACAGGAGATAATCATTAAAAAATAGTATTATTAAATTTCGACTCAGTTGCAAGTACTTACGCAATGTGACAGAAGTCGATAGTGCTTATGGTTTCAGTCGGAAGAAAATTGGTAGCACAATGGAAAAACTTGCGCGTGAATTCCTTAAGCCACTAATTCTATCGAGATTACCGCGGCGTTTCCTTTGATAGTCGCAGAAGTATCGATCAGCCTTGATCATTGTGAAACATTCTTCGACGCGACACCACTGCAACATCCAGTCAAATAGCAGCGATAGTGCATGGAGAAGGTGAAAAATATCACCCTTGGGCCTTCAGAGAAGCCTAGCTGCTTGGGGTTCTGGTTTAGCACTGGTAACCCGAATGCTTCTGCTACAGTTTGTGTTTGTAGCAGATTATCTCTCAAGCTCGTCATTGAAAAATTATTCAATAAAAATCCTCAACTTGGAACACCCCGTTTTATGAACACCGTAAGTATGACTTTAAAGAAAAAAACAACCAGTGAAATCTTCGCGGATTATATTTACATCCTCACTTGCAGATAAACCCCGTAAGCCCCTAACCCCTGCAATCAAACTCAAAGTAACTTCATATCTTATCAAGATTTTTAGCAATAAACGCACCTCCTTTCCGCCCGAAATGCCACCAGAAATTGGGCAAAAGCACAAAACATCTTAACGAGGGAATGGAAGAAATGAGGAAACTTGAAGTATTTGTTTTCGTATTTACAGATTTGTCCGTAGCTCAATCGTGATTTGGACATCGCCACAGAGTCAACTTGGCTCATCTGCTGCCTAGGTTTGAAAACAGCGACTCCATTGTTGATATAGTGTTATTGGAGCGAACACAGTCTGCTAATGACAAAGATAATTTTGGTGCACTTTACGGCATGAGAGTTAGACGCCAGAAGACATCGTGAATGTTAATTGACTCAGTTTATAGAGATTCTAGGTCCAACAAGACGTCGTAGAAAGGTTCATAAACGTGTCCGTCTAAATTCGGAATGAACTGGAGGTGTGGAAGATTAATAAGATGCAGTTGGTTGTTACAGGAAAGTTCTGCTCGATTAGTACATTTCGGGCGTTGAGGTTGCGTTGTCCAGGGATGGCGCCTGATTTTCTCCTTAGGAGTTTACATCAGTTAAAGGAGCTGCTTTCTTAACAGCATCACCATGCACTCTTGCAAAGGGGTGATGAGTGATACGACGTTAAGTTTTATGACGAAGCGAGCTACCAACTCGACTCGAACTCGTCGAAAGTGAAACAAGTTAAGGTTCGTCGTAAGAGCCCCTTAGTGTCAGTTTTAGATTTGTTGTTCCACACAGGGAGGTCGTACCTTAATATTGGCCGTATTAGCTGCTTAAGCTCAAGATTAATCAGTTTTCTTACGCATCAGGGGATATAAGCTATAGAGTACCAACGATCAAGACCAACACAATCAATCTTGTCTTGTTATAAATTATTTCAACGCCACGCTTTTGGCTGTTAATCTTCCTGGTATGATATTCTTAAGCACTCGAGAAAAGATTTTCCAGCATTTATTCGGATACTCCATGATCAGTATAATATATAGTCAGTAACAAATGCTAAGTAAGCAGCATGAAGTTACCTGTGTTCATACGGGACTCCATAGCATCAAATCTTTAATGCATATTTCTGTAGATCCTAGTAAAATGACCACGAATGATGCTGTCACAAGTCTCCTATATAATGGGAGTGCCCTTCACTTAATTTACATGTGTGCTTGCTTACTTTTGTGATGAGAATTTGACTTTATTTTTGCTTTATGATTCCCCGTGCCTATAATTATTGGTCTTTCCTTATAAAAGGGATAAATTATATCTGTCCATGTCGTCCTTTTTTTGAATTAAATTTGTGTTACAATGAACAACAACGTACTAACTCTTGTGCCTCACTGTACATAGTCTAAAATCTCAAAAATGCACATCGCTTCGTGCGTCATTTTTGAATCTAAAAACAACCACTTTATGTTACTCAGTGTCGTCACTAACTGTGCCATTTCCCTGCCGATGTCTTTCCGCAAATGTGCCGCCACAGATGTCTTGCATATTTTTGCCTTCAACCCATATTTGAAAACATCGTCGCAGTATGTCTGCTCCTGAAACTGGTATCTACATGCAGTCTAGTCGCACTCTTTAAACGAAGCAACAATGACACTAGAAAAATAGGGTGAGACACCTAATTAGGCCAAGCACGTCTCACCTCCCTTGTCCACACATTGCCCTTGTTTCTACTGCCTCGTGTACTGAGGCGAAAATAGGGAGAATGCTCTCGCGACTCATTCTTTTTAATAATCCTCAATTGGTGAAGACCTGCCTCCTATTACGCACACAATAAATGAGGCGGTCGCAGAGGCAACTGCTTGTTTGGGAAATTTGCCAGCGATGCCACAACGCCTTCGATAGCTCAGTTGGTAGAGCGGTGGACTGTAGACGCAAATTGTGACCCGTTGTGTTCGGAGTGTGTAAAAAGCAATACGAACATGCTCGCCTCATGAAATAACTTGATATCCATAGGTCGCTGGTTCAAATCCGGCTCGAAGGAGAGTTGTTTTTTTTCTCAACTTTTTTTTTTCTCACGAAGGAATGTCGTTGGAGTGACAGATGACTTGAGAGCTTTGTGCAACGAAGATGAATTGAAGTTTAATTGCAGTTTTTTGCGCTGCATTGATGGGGAAATCGATGAAAAGTGAAAGTGTGGAGGTAGACATGACAAAGGGTGGAATTGAAACACACAGTCAACTGTCAGGGGCGTGTTCACAAATAAAGTTCCTAAGCAAATTGAGAGCCTGAGGCGGAGTTGTTGACAATGATTGTGGACAGATAACAGCTCAATGTAGTAGATTTTAATCTATTTCATGGGTCCTTAGTGGGCAGAGTAAAGCAATGACATTTGAGGTAGTGGAGGACTTCGTCTACATAGGCTCTGGAGTAAATAGGGTAACAGAGCCATCTCTCGAAACACCAAATTGAGCTTGTATAAAACCCTGATCATCCCAGTCCTGCTCTATGGCGCAGAGACATGGACGCTATTGAAAGCGGATGAAGAAGCTCTTGGTTGTTTTGAGAGAAAAGTTCTGCGTACGATCTTTGGTCCTGTTTGCGTTGATGGCGTTTGGAGGAGAAGGTTCAACCACGAACTGTATGGGCTGTACAGCGGCATGCACCTAGTTAGGCGTCTTCGGATCCAACGCTTAAGATGGCTAGGTCATGTAGAGCGGATGGACCTCCGGCCCGAAGAGTCTTCGACACCGAGCCATTGGGACAGCGCAACAGAGGACGTCCTCGCACTAGATGGCGCACACAAGTGGAAAAGGACCTCAACCAACTCGGTGTGCGCAACTGGGGGCAGCTGGCGAAAGATCGTGCTGGCTAGAGAGGCATGTTGGTTGAGGTTCAGGTCCACCCCGGACTGTAGCGCCAATCAAAGAAGAAGAAGAAAGCAATGGCATTCGGTTTATTGCTCATTGGTGAATTGTTTTTGCTGTTCAAATAAGTTTAAGGCGGTTTTCTTACATTGTTACACTTTGTAGAAACATATAACTGTTACAATTTACTTTATGGAGAATAAGCGATGAAAGATATCGCTAATATAAACAGGCACGATCGAGATCAGTTTAACGAGTGGATTTTATGAAACGAGTCTCTAATGCTTAAAGGCTACACGAATCGGAGTACGTCGCTGGTGTGGTTTCGCAGACTAGACATAAATGCAAAAGTCGAGTCAATGGGGAACGCTGATCGTTGTCTTCCAAGCTGAAAGAAATTCCTTCATCTCTTGTGAAACCTCAGCAGATTTTCCTCTGCACCCTGTCCCTTCTTTCTCGGACAATTTTATCAATTCATGTTAAGGAAACTCTTGCGCGTTTGAGCTGTAAGGCCACAAGTGTTCATCGACCTCTGTTCGCCTGCAACACCCTCGTGTTCCAACAGAGTTCCGCCCTCTGAATCGCATCACAAACTCCAGCCTGATGACGACGCGAAAAATTTTGCAGATTTGCGACACGATTACGCCACTGCCTCTCCCCAGATTTCAAAAGAATTTAATGCAGCTGACGCTCTGCACTTCTCGTGCGAATTTCCCTAACGAACCTCATCGGCATCGTTACTGTCAAAGGCACCATCAAACTAGCCCAAACATGATGCTCGCTTGTCGCGGAAAACATGCAAACGCCGTCGGAATGCGGTGTCGTGTAGTCTGCCCATTAAAGATGTTCACTGTCTCACTAATTACTCGTCAACACTTCCTAGATATTAAAGTGTTTCGCAACAGCCGCGCCATTAATGCTCATACTCATGTCAAATATATCTTCTCTTGCAGATTCAACTGGAAAAAAAGACCAGAGGCCCATTGTCAAAGACCAACAGCCACTCTTTGTGAACAGAGTCATTCAGGAAACTCCTGAGCACACCTCGCGGACAAGCAGTTAAGGACCAAGTATTTGAATGCGACTTCAACCAGTTTACGACAGAGGTTACTGCAGCAGCAGCGCCAGTGGGACGAGCAGCATGCGAGAGGAGGATATTGAAATCGCAATCAAGGTGAGTCGGTTGTCGGTTGTCGCTGGTAGCCGCTGGGAATCTTAATTGATGTCGAGTCGTCGCGGTCGAGTCTGCACGTCTCAGAGCCGCCAACACCATGAGAGATTATCTTCGGCCGGTGGGATGTGCACTTAGGTGTGGTTGCCTCATGGTCGCAGGCATGAGTGTAATTAAGAAATTCTGTGCAAAATTTAATTAGATCTCCGAGGGGACTTCGGTCGTCGTGTAGGCTGGGAGTGAATCTTTAAATGTGTCCACTGAGGTTGTCGATTGCGATTGCGTCGGGCAGCCAGAGCGCACGCGGACGCAGTGAGGCGTCGAAATGCGCTCAGAGATTTGATGTGATCCCCTAAAGATTATTCGACATTTACCTCAGGTCCGTGTGCACGAGTGTAAGCACGTCGTTAGGCTATCTCGCTGCCACTTTTGATTCGAATAATGCTTGTTCAACACTTGTCCAAATGCCAAATGAAGACGTTGAGTGGATGACAACTTCTGATGGTCACTGACAATGCGAGGATCGATGTGTAAAAAGACTTAAGTTCGCAATTTTATGTCTGTTGCCCCATTTGCTAGTGGCGACATGTACGCCAACCCCTCTCATAAGCAGATCGATGCTAAGTTAGGAGCACAACTATTGGCAACAGATGAAGATGAAGGAAAACAGACTCTTCCAAAGATAAGCCAAAATCAGTTTTACTATCGGTTTGTTTTGAAATCACTCTGTAACCTACTCACTTTTGGTTGGGTTAAGTTATTGGGCTCCCAGCGTCAGCACACTTAGACCATTGTTGGTCCATTGCAACACCCATTGCCGTTAATGCCAACGGCGAATGGTGACAGGACCAGATTTGAAAACCAGAAAAAGGCATATTAAAACTTGGTGGGATTCGAACTTGAGACCCTTATAGCCAAGGGCAGGCACTCAACCAACTGTGCCATCCAGGCTTTAGCCCACTCACTTTAGTTAGTGCCTTGTTTTTGACTATTGTGGTAACACTTTGGACCTTCGTTGATTTGTATGAGGCCACGGATGAGGCCACAATTCGAGCCTAACTTTAGTTGACACTTGCATCCAATTCGGTCCCGTCTTTCGAGCTTGATGATTGGACACATATAAAACAAGGAATTCTAGTACTAGGTCGAATAATGGAAAATACTTTGTCAGTCGAGTCTTCGCTCTTGATTATATATAATGACAAGAGGGACACGGATCATTTATATTGCACACCAGTAGCTACGTCTTAAAAGACAACCACAATAAGACGGTTATGTTCGTCAAGAAGAGACAGCTCCATAGTGTTGCAATATTTTGTCTAGCTCGAGCTACCTTTCGTGCTCCTTTCTCCTAAACCCATATTTGCCTCAACTATAATTAATATAACTCACACCATCATTTGTTGACTAGTCAAACCATCAATAATCGTTTATTGGCCCTTTTAAACGAGACTCACTCAAACGGTGAGCCCTTATATGTTCAAAGGCAGTTTTTGTTGACCACCACTTTGCTTTGAGTTAATAAGAGAAATTATGTGATAATGAGTAACTAAGAGCGAATTTATTAGGCAGATAACGTCTGAACGACGACATGCTAAAATTATAAAAAGATGCCCATTATTGCGATGTGTTGAATGCGACTCCATCAGGATGGCGGACCCAGGACGAGGTGGTTGGACCAAGGTCTCTAGTTAGTGCTTTTCCCTCGCAAATCCTTCATTGGACATGCCTCTCCAGATAGGACAAACTTTCACCATCTGCTTCCAGTTCCACACAGCAACCCGGCTAAGGTCTCCCTCGACTTGTGTGGGAAACGTTGTACGTAGACGTTCTCAGAGACCAAGATTGTTAGGGACCGGAGCTATGTTCCCCACACTTGGGCGACCGATATTTGCCGTTGGATCAGTAGACGCCTGGCTATACTCATATCGTATACAGTTCTTGGTTGAACCATCTTCTTTAAATGCCATCAAATGATGTAGAGCATGACGTTACATGACCTTTTTTGACATTGAATGTCTTTGTGAGCTTATTACCGCCCATGGTAGAGCATCGAGAGTTTTTCCTCGTCATCCTGCTTAATCTGACGATAGATGTGTCCTTGAACTCGACCCACCACCTGGTGGATGTCGATCTGCAAATAACGAAACATTTGTATTCACACTCAAATTCAGGTTTCCAAGAATTGTCTGCATGCTGAAGCTAAAATGTCGATGGACCTCATGATGAAATTCAAGCGTCGTTCTTACAAATGTCGGAATGTCGATTTGTAATGAAATGGTAAACCTTATTGAATATTTTGACAGCTGGACGGCATTGGTAATTTTGACAGCTACTATCTGGGGACACTACATTTTATACTAAAGTGCCAGAGGTCCGCGGTTCAAATTCCACTTCTTTTGAAGCTATGGTCATTTGCCTGACAGCTGTTAATGGAAAGGCAGTGCATAAAAAAGCAAAGAACTAAGTAACTTCGAAGTGAATCACAGCACAGACAGTGCCGGAGCATAAAAAACCATAAGATCATCCTAAAGGGGATTGGCAGTACTTACAATCAACGTTGCGGAGCATCTTCGTGGCCAAGGCTGTCGCGGTCAATTGCATCAAGTCGCTGCCCTTGAAAGTCAGCCCACACGGCGAGGGCCTAATGCGTGGACTGACCCATGAGTGGTCCATGAGTGACGTTCCAAACCAGCACACACATGCAGTGTCCCCATATCAATATTGCCGATCTGTGAATTGTTGGCATAGTAAAACTGCAATCATCCAATCGATTCGTATTCATTTCGTTTCAGGTAGTAATTGTGGGGAACGGTGGCGTCGGCAAGAGTTCAATGATACAGCGCTACTGCAAGGGCATCTACACAAAGGACTACAAGAAGACAATCGGTGTTGATTTCCTGGAGAGACAGATCGAGTGAGTACACATCAAAGAGTCTATTTTAGTGTTCCGCTTTTAAAACGCATTCCGTTTCGCCTAATTCCATTTACGTGTAGAATTGACGGTGAAGACGTCAGAATAATGCTGTGGGACACGGCCGGCCAAGAGGAATTCGATGCTATTACCAAAGCGTATTACCGTGGTGCCCAGGCGTGTGTGCTGACATTCAGCACAACGGATCGAACGTCGTTTGAGGCTATAAAGGATTGGAAATTGAAGGTAATTTGCATTAAAACGCTGCCGCCGCCACCGCAATCGCAATCGCAGACGATTGGTCTCTACGGGTTGTATGCGAGTGGTTGCGTGTGGGTACTGGGAAAGAATGGGTGCTGGGATTTAATTTGTTTGAGGCGGCTCTTACGGTAGCGACGTACATGTGTCGGGTTGGTTAAGTGATGAAACTATTTACTCGTAAGTTGCAGTTGCTACGGAAGACGATGGGCGATGACTGAGAGATGTTCAATCGTAATTAGCACACGGAGTGATTTGATTTGTATTTCATCTCGTTACGAGGTCTATGGAATGTACTTTGGGTGGTACGATTGTCGATTTAATGAGGCATGTGAGGCAGCTGTGCATGTTGATTTTACTTAGAATCGCTCATGCTGAGCATCGTTCTGTGAAAAGTGCACAACAGGTGGCACGCATACACCTGAATGCACTTATTTGTCACTCAGTTCTACGTACACCCGAGATTATCAAATGGGGACAGTTTTAAAAATATATAATACAATAATATGGTTGGCGCTACAGCCCGTTGAGGGCCAGGGCCTAGCAACCACTCGCGTTGTGCGTGCTATTGTTCTCTCACGAGTTTAAGGGACCTACAGTTTAATGCCGAATCCGAACGTCCTTGTTTGAGAACCTTTTCTAGACAGGAAATACTCTTTGAGCATTGTCAGTGACTCGAAAGAGGTGGGGTCGTAAAAATTGTTTTCGTCGCATAGAGCAGGAGCACGATCAGACGATCTGGCTCAGTAGTTGACAACACCGGAACTTTGACTAGCTCGTCTTTAAAATTGTTTTAGTTCTTTTTCAAACAGACAAAAGAAGTAATGTTTTGATAAAAGTGGAACCGTCTTGCTGAAGTCACATGTTTTTTCCCATCCATGTCCTTGGATCGATGCCAAATATATATTTACTTTGTTTATCATAACTGTTGCGTTTAGAAAAATATGGTTTTATTTGATATTTCCTCAAGGGATACCAAAAAGCGGTTGCCTAGGGTTTGCTGTCTGACTCTAGCTAACACTAGACAGAAAATGAATTAATGATTCCTTTTCCGAAGTGCTCTTACAACTGCGACAGTGTTGGTTGCGTGATCTCCTAAAGGATAGTGGTCCTTGATGAACGCTATTATTTTTGCGATGTCAGTTTGGGTTCGACTTCAACATCCTCTGTTCGTGGCCCCATTTCTAGGATTTTGTGCTGGTGGTCAGATGAGACCATCTCAGATCAGCAATTTCTCAGAAATATGAATTTATTCTAGCTTTGACTAGTCCTAAAGGTAGGGTACCGGCTGTAGTGATCAGCCGCTTATTCCTGTAACATAAACACCATTCAACCTGGGCTGCCTGAGGTATGATTAGTGGCCGATTACCAGATAGGTGGCTGACCATCTGTATCGTTACCCTATATGAACTTTTATGTTTGGCTAAAACGTCAGCTCATTCATTACCAGGGATGCTTGTGGCCGGAAACTCAAATAATGATTGCCTTGAATCTTCCTGCTAAACCGGCAACCTCTTCGCGCCAATACCGATCATTTTTTTTTAGGATATGGTGGTCGATAATGCAAATTTATTGACTGTGTGTCTAGTGTAGATATTCAGATCGTCTGAAGTGATAGCCGCCCCAACTCCGCAATTCATCTTTGAACAGTCTGTGTAGATGCCCAAATGCTAAATGAAATTAATACGCCAGTCCTCTCTTGTCGCAAGAACTACGTCAAGTGTCTAATCGGTATATATGTTCTCCGCATTCCACTGTCATTTGTCTTCTATCACAAGTTAGATAGAAGTATAAACAGACTTCGATATCAGCCCACTTTGACGTACACGTTATAAACAAGGTTGTATAATCTAGTTCACTGTTTGGATATCCATTTGGGTTGATTCCAAGTGCAGAAGTTTGACTGAGCGTTGTTAGTAATCTTGGCTAGGTAGTGTCCACAATTGGACATGTTGTTGTTTCTGGGATCGAACAGCGTTGTCTTAATCTGATCCTTATAACCTATTTATTTTTTCAACCATAAGACTTGCTTAGTGCAAAAGGGTATACCCGGAAGAAGTAGATGGCAACGTTTCGGGTGTTTTCTTCTTTTCAAAAACCAGTTGGAAATTAATTATGTATGTACGTACATTGTCCATTGTTGCGTAAGAAACATGAACCGACCTAATAATGAACTTTAGTAACCCTGCACCACACAGTTAAGTACACACATTGCGCTTCTTCTGCTTTTTTTTAAATTTAATTTGATAAAACCAAGCAGCAATGCAATTACTTTCCCTACTGTGAGCTGGACTTTCCCTAGTTAAGCCAGTATACCAGCTTTGTTTAGTGTTTATTAAATGGCCCACAAAACCACACACAGCTGAATGAAAACTAACCGGTCCTCAAAAGTAGTTGAAGAGTTTACTCAGACGTCTAGTCTGACAGCAACTTTTAGTGGATTTCAGGGACTACGGGCGTATACGTATTTAATTTCGATTATGATTGTGGAGGATCAATTTAATCATGAAATTTCCATCAGCCAGCAATGAAGGCTGCAATTTTCTTTTTCTCCCCACACTTAGATGGGCTGCTTTCGTCGATGTATCCCACGTGAAGGTCATGCTTTGCTTACTAAGCTCACCTAGTAGCACCACTTAGGATTAAGTAATCTTAAGTACGAAAGGTCTCATTGTCTCGTAAATGCCAAATGAAGGCAACTTAAATATTTTCTAAGCAGTTTAATTGACTTAATTTGAATTGACTCCCTAGTGAACAATGAAATAATTTGGGACATTTCTCACGGTCTGTGCCAGAGTCAGAGACATCAGTTGGAAGTGTGTACATATTTTGTTTCTAAGCCAAATTTAAAAGCGGTTGCTTTTGCTTTGTCGATGCGGGATGTCAGTTTTACTCGAAACCCGGTTAGTTGATGGATTCTGATATGAGGTTTGACTTCAGCTAATCTGTCATGGATTCATGCAGGCTACATTGCTTTTTAGAGTTGGTTAGAGTGATTGACTGCCGGCCAGTGGAGGTTCATTGTGTTTCTAAGCGGACCAGGTACTAGGTTGTTGAAGAAGTACTCTAAACACCTTTAAATTCAATTTTAAGGCCGTCTGGGAATGTCACTCTCCTTCGGAAGGAGAGGTGCCCTCTCTGTGCAATAGTGCACAATACTTTTATTCCCGGTCTCTGATACGCGTAGAAGTCGATGTGAGGGCAGGAGTACCAATAGGGCAAATCCTAGTGACAATGCAGATAAGAGTTTCGAATTCTGATCAGGCTGTGTCTTGGACATGGATAGTTTTTTGTTACAAAGTGGGACTTACTGCTTCAGTAGACAGACCTACGAGCTTGAGTTGATGTTTTGCAGTAGCGATAACCACGAATCGCTGTGTATAGGCTGATTTTCAGCAGATTCGCAATCTTCTGAAATGCAACATTTTTTCTGAATGCTCAAATACTAGGCCATCTCATTGAGAGATAAGCAGTCGTTTAGAAAAGTCTTTCATTTGATCGTGACTGCGTCAAAAATGAAGGTTATCGCTATTTACCCACTTCAAAGCTTTCTTTACCGCTATAGTTGTTTGAACGCTGTAGATTGAGTGCCTGCCCTTGATTAGACTGTTAAGAAGGGTCCCCAGTTCGGCAACAACCACTCGTGTTTCACCTATCACTTCCGTCTACAGACGTACACTCTCTGAGCGTTGTCAGGTGATCAAGGAGGAGATGGAGCCGTGAATTATGAAGGTTGTTCGAATTGGGTATCGAACTTAGTCAAGCAGCGAAGGAGTCAAATGTGCCCATTCGTCACTGCGTCCACAAATCTCTTAGATTGGAGCAACATAAGAACCTCAAGGCAGTGAAACTTAGGAAGAACAGAATGATTTTGGATGAAACGTGCTTCTGATAACAATGAGACATCATTACAATCTGTAGTTAAGATATTGGTTTGAAACAGGTGCCTTGATTCGTAAATGTTTGTGGGACGAGAGAAGAACTGACTGTGTAAGGAACTGTTTGATGAAAATGGTCTGACAAAGCAAAGCGTATCATCTTATTTTTCGCTTACATTGCGGCCAAGCTTTTCTGGCCTTACACCCCCAAATGCGTCCATTTCTTAATGAGGATATTCGTAAAGTGCCGTTCTTATATTAAAGGGTTATCATCGTGTGCAGATCGGAAATAACAATAAATAATCCTATAAGTTTGAGAATCCTTAAAACTTAACAAAAAATATTTTTAAACCTTCGACTTCAACGCCATCCGCACAATTTCATGTATAACCTCTCTTTTCAGGTGGAAAACGAGTGCAATGAAATACCAACAGTAATAGTCCAAAACAAAATAGACCTCATGGACCAGGCTGTAGTCACTGCGTAAGTGTAATCCGAAATAAGTCCCGTCACAACTCGTCAACCCACATTTACATTTACAGCGACGAAGTGGAAACCCTTGCAAGAAATCTCGGCTGCCGACTGATCAGGACATCGGTCAAAGAAGACGTCAACGTCGCCTCAGTATTTCGATATTTAGCCACGAAATGTCATCAGCAAATGACGCAATCCTACAACACAGTTGTGCCCGTTGGCCAACCAACGATAAGTAAAAAAAACATAAAAACCTTCGTTAAACCAACGCACAAATATATTGTTTTCTCTCTCTTCAAGGTGCCCTAAGTCCAACATTCACGAAATCCAATGGAACCATCATCCTGAGGCCGGCTAAAAAGTCCTCAAAGAAGAAGCTCGTCCTGAAGAAGTGTGGCATCCTTTGAGAGGAGACGCTCGTGTCCACATTTACTTACGTCGACATTTTACTTTAACGACAGTGGTTCCTGCAGTGCTCCGGATTTCGACGGCGAAAATTCAGTGCCCACCGCATGGATCAGTGAAAAGAGTCATAATTTAGAGTTCGAAAAATGATGATTATTGTAAATTTGTTCTTTTAATATGTATTGTGAGTAGATTGTACTTTGAAAGTTTCTAATTATTACGTTTATCATTGAACATAGCTTTAGATCTTCGATAGGACGGTTTAATGTAGTATTTTATTTTTGTATTGTTAATAAGAAGGAATGGAGGATCAGTCGCAGCAAATGCGCCGATAATGAGGAGGGAAATAAACATAATTGTGTAATCGTTTGTGTAAGTTATGAAATGTAATTGTTTTATTTCTATAGACGAACTCATGGACGTCATGGTGAATGTTGGTGATCTTCTTTTGATTTTTTGGATCGAAATACATAAGTCCAACCGTTTTCGCAGCCATATCAATTGAGTCGACGCATGGACCACGAGTTAGGAACACGAAATTATAGGTGATTCTTTAGGACGGCACTACAATGTCTTTTGATGATTTTCCGACGTCGTGGAATCGAAATCGAAACTTACTCACTTATCGCAAGCATGTACGTAAATCTTGAATTGTGCTAACGGACGAATTATGAGGACGTAAACGTTTAAAGCATTTTTTAAGAGACGTGTGGATGAGTGAACTTTGTCTACTGGAGCCAGTGTTGTAGGGTCGCCCCAACTAACACAGTATGGTTTAGTTTTTTTTTTTGCTAAGAGCTAGAATAATTGCATTATACATATGATGATTTGTTAAATGAGGGCAGTCTGCCTGCCCTATAAGAACGTTGACAGTATTAAAGAGAGCGAACATGTTACAAGTTTTCTCTTATTGTAGATTATTTTATTGTTTTAAAGAGAAAATATGTCAAGCTGATCGGCATAAATGAACTTATATTAGTTAGTTCTATTAGTTCATTTATGCTGATCGGTCTATGGACCTATGAGTCTCTCTTCTTTATATTCAGAATAAACACTGCCTTTGCCCGTCTCCACTGGAATTGTATGTAACCCAGTTCGAGACTACTCCTTGATACTACTAGAGATTTGAAGGTCTGAAATGAGCTTATTTCCTATTCCAGACGCTTTTTGGAGAATATGTCCCTTGCGACATTCCAGTTATCAACAATTAGTTTCGACAAATGGGTGTCTGTGTGTACTACGTTGGGGACTCCCCTAAAGTCAGATTCCAGTAGGAGTCGATCCCTCTGTTCCCAACTTTCAGTGTACCTGCCGTTAAAGAGATCTTTATCCGCCCTATTTTTGGTAGTGCCTTGTGGAGTCTAGCTGAAGCAGGCGTATGAATAATTACATCGCAGAATCTCTTGAAGCTTTCTAGTTCTGTTTTTCTTTTTGACTTCCTTTATTGTAAATTGGAGGTGAGTAGCATTTTGTAGCCCCTGGCCAACCCCCTACATTTGACCGAGTTGAATAGCTGGTTGTAACTTGTTGCTTCGTCGTGGTATTTTCCTCGTCTTAAAGATTTGGTTGCGGCCATGTGTTCTAGATCTAGGTAGTGGCCTGGAGCTCTCCTGATGTCAATATACTCCAGATTGCTTCCTAGCAGCGATTCAAGGAAATTTCTGTCCGTTTTTTCTCGGATTTCTTACAGTTGTGGATGTCAGTGGATGTCCAGATTAAACCTAACTTCATTGGACACCATCTAGTTTCTGAAAGGTTGAAAAGCCTGTGGCTGCCTGTGATGAGGTCTAACACAAGTAGGAGCATTCCAAAAATTAAAATACAATAATATTAAAATCTATAATAATAATGGATAGGTGGAAATCAATGGATTCTTTGAAAGGCTTACTAAGTACAACATTCTGGAATTTGAAACTGGAATTTGGCACTTTGAACGGAAATTAATCGGGGGTGTTTCCAAAAGAGCATGCGAAACGATTGTTCTAGTTAACATTTGCTTCACTGAGAGCATGGCATTCGATCTTTACAAAGTGGTAGGGCAAGGTTATAAGTTCTTGGAAGCATCTGTACTACAAAATGTTGAACAGCTTTAAAGTGAATTGAGTGAAGCCAGAAAGTTGTAGACGTTGCTTGAAACTTCGAAAGTTGAGACTGACACATTCAAGGAGACATCTGAAGAAAGAGCTCTATGGGGATTTGGTTACGTAGGGGTGAAAGAGAATTTGTTGCAAAAAATGCGAAATTTGATACCTCAGGCACGGATAAAAGGGACGTTAGACCTATGTACATACAGGTAGTAAATTGGCGATTCGGTAGAGCTCAATATTTTCGTATTCTGTCTATCGACACAGTCGATATTAATAATGGCCTTACCCTCCGAAATATATCCGCCCCTTTCCAGAGTTCATATAGTTGCCAATTAGGTAAGCGTATGACCTGCGGGTCCCTAGACGACATTACGCTGTGAATCGCTTGGAATAAGACCGCGTTGGGTCCATTGTATCCTTAATGGAGGATATGTTTCTACCATGAAGATTGGTCAGCTTTAACTTTAAGGCAGTTAAGAACTTTGTCTACTAGTAGCTGGACACGGTGGATGTATGATTAAGAGACGTAGAATCTTCGATGTCAAACGCGTGCGACAAAGCTACCGGTATGCAACCAATGGTGGCACACATAAGAACTATTAAGGAGTCTTGCATATTTGAAGTCAACTATGCGAATACCACACTAACTGGAGATAATGTTGACTGTGCTTCTACCAAATACGGCTTAAATTTCTACGCATTACGCTGTGGATATTGTGCTTGATATTTTTGTTCAACCAATACCTTTTTATCATAAACATATCCATACACTTACGTAACGTAGTAATTATTTATTTTATACGATCTTTTTCACATTCACCGATTAACCGCCATTTTAGCACAGTTTGCAACATTTATAAGAAAAATCGCTATCACACCCCACTGAATGCACGCATTTCAGAACTTTTCTCTTTACTGCCCTGCACGCGACCATTCCATTCCGTGTCATTTCCTCACTGTCACAAGTTTCTTCAGTCCCGATCAATTGTCAAAATATTTTCATTCGTCTTCTGTGCGGACGTTCTCCCTTAAATTTTACTGCAAAATTTTCTTCAACAAACAATGTAGTAATCGTTTCACAGTATCAACAATAAAAAAAAACAATGTTTCGCGGTTAAACAATAAAATTATTCGTCATACACTGTCAGCAAGAGCAACAAGACTCACAAAATGAGTGGAAAAATAAACGCTGAAATTGAAAACTGTGTTCGGAACAACATCAACTGGCAGAATTTGCCAGTGCACCTGAAACAGGTAAAAAAAAACCCCACGAAACCAATGAGAAATTCGTCGTGAACGCAATCGACAATCTTACTAGAAGATAAGAAAAAATAGTGTGTGTTTTGCGGTTTGTAGAGTTAGTTACACATATTTGAAGAATATTCGTAGCTTCATGGTCAAAGATGTTGATGGGATCTTAATGTGCGTTGGTGGTGTGTGAGTTAATGCATTTAGTTTGTCGCTGATAGGTGGGTGTTGGTGGCAGGCTGAACACCGAAGTAAGTCACTCTCATACAATCACCCTCGTACGTGGCTTGAAACTCAAGATTCATTGGCACAGATTGCGGTTCGCTGCCTGCAGTTGCGAGGCTGTTGGTGGGCAATCAAGATTTGTTTACATTCCTTTAAAATTGATGTGAAATGATACATTTTGTTCTGTTTTTTCTAATTTCACTCATGTGATACACTTGTGACAAATCACCGAAAAAGTTGTGCTCTTCGTTGCGGCAATTAAAGCTGACGAGTTCACGTGGTTGCATTTGTATCACAAAACAATAACAGACGATACGGCCGATCTTATGCGTTTAATTGTGCAATTTTTGGATTAGTTATCGTGTGAAATGGCAGACGTAATATTCTGATTAAACTGCCACTGAAAGGCGACGGTTTTGGAGCGTGTTTTACACTCCCAGCTGGTGGTTTGATATCTTATCTGCGTTTTATTACTCAGATATCCGAGAATGTGCGATTAGGTGCTTGTATGAACGTGTATGCATGTAGTCGGGTGCTTGACGTGTTCACGATTCGTTTGAACAGAAGCTTGGGAAATCCGCAAACTGAGCTGTGGAGTATAGAGCAAGATGCAGCAACGAGGTTGATAACAAAACACACACTTGGCCGTTGTTTATGAACTCGACTAGCAAAAGCTGGGTTGTGTAAATGGCTTGCAAGATGTATGTACTCTGTTAGTGGTGGCCCGTGGGCCTGCTCTGAGCGAGGAAAACAATTTTTAAGGCCCCACATCTTTCGAGTCACTGACAATGCTCAAAAAGTATTTTCTGTCTAGAGAAAGCTTCTCACAAACTAACTTGGCCGTTCGGATTCGGCATAAAACTGTAAATCCCTTCCGCTAGTGAAACAACATCAGCACGCATCACGAGTGTTTGCTGAGAAGCTAGGCCCTGGCCGCCTACGGGCTGTAGCGCCACCTATATTTGGCATACCCCACTCTGTGAGGCATACTATTGGTTTCTGATTCTATGGAGGAGAGAATCAAGGAAAGACCTTCGCTGAATTGCGCCCAACTCAATTTCTTATTGTTGTCTTTCTCCTAGATATTGCATAACAATCAGAAGGACTACGATCGCTACGTCTTCAATTATAGCTTAAAGAATCAACTGCGTCATCGTGGGAATCTCGGTAAGTCCACACTTTCACATTGATCCAACTCCCCACTGATCACTCTCTCATCTGCAGCAAGGAAAGTCTTTCGCAACGAGCAGCGCTACTATGAACTGCTCGTGCAGAAGAGTGTCAATTGTCTGTGCCTGTTCCCGTATCACTTGGCTGATATAGTTACAAAAGGCTTGCGAGTCACCCCCTTCAACTACTATTTAGACGTCATCAGCAATCTCGTGAAGAACGACAAGAGCTATGATACGTTGCCAAATTTTACTGCTGCCGACTGTAAGTCTAACCTCAAAAATGTATTCCGATGAATTTGATACGATTCTCGATTTGCAGGTCTAAGAGTATTGGGCATCGGGCGAAATGAGTACCTGGCACTTATCGGTGACCTCAAGACAAACACGTCCAAGCTGCTGTTTAGCAAGCCAAACCCGATGGCATTCCTGCCCAAGTTCCCAGTGAGAATCAACATAGACCCCTGGTGGAAGATTGAAGTTGGTTACGTCTTGGAAAGTGATATTAGAGTAAGCTCCCTTTAGAACCACCGTCGTTTCGGTCGATTCAGTGACTGAGTGTCTGTGTCGATTTTCAGTACGTAAACGATGCCGAGAGGAGTCTCATTGACGACTTGATCGATTTTGGCTCGCAGACGGCTGGGAAATGTGACTACAGCGTTGTTCATAGCCTATATCGGTTTGTATGCTCGAGAGACATGTCCGATGAGGTGGCTCATGCGTTCTTGTCCCCTTAGGAAGGGCCTCATCTACTTGGACGTTCCGATCAGCGGGGAGGATCGAATATGCATTCCGCCGCTCAGAAACTTCGTAATGAATCGCGTGAGCGGAGACTACTTTGAAAACCTCTTGTACAAGATCTTCGTCAGCACCGACGAGCACATGACCATGTCAGAGCTGGCGCACATGCTGCAAATCAATCTGGACACTGTAAAGCAAGCAGTTTCGCTCTTCTGTCGGCTGGGATTTGCCAAGAGAAAAGCTCCCCTCGAGGACTCAATCACCGCGGTGTACCATGCGAGCTGGGACAGGCGCAACCAGGACGAGAGCAACGCAGATCGGCCGCAAGTAACGCCGCTCAATTATCACTCGCTGTTAATCAACGAGGACGGCACCGGTCTGATCACGCAGGAGAACAGTCCGAAGCGTCCCAAGGAGAAGGATAACAATTCAATCGAATACGTGTCCGATGAGAACAACAGTGATTTTTCGTTCACCAACGTACCCACGCCGTCGCCAGTGATGCAGGAGGCCAAGCGAGCGGACAAGAACGAAAGTTCCGAAATGGACTTCAGCTCTGAGCTCGAAGACGTCAGCGAGGCCGCCAAGTCGGTGAAGGAGAGTCCGAGTCCAAAGAGCGGCAAACGTGTGGGATTCCTGTTCGACTCCACCCTAACGGCATTCCTGATGATGGGCAACCTGTCGCCCGGGCTGAAGAATCATGCGGTGACCATGTTCGAGGTTGGCAAGCTGTGCGACGAGAGCATGGACACGTTTCTGACGGAGCTGGAGAAGGTCTCACTGCTCGACGCCGAGGGAGAAGGCGATGTCAGCCGGTACTTCGCACATGCAGTAAGACATCGATGCTCAGTCAAGCTATTTGGCTTCAGTTTGATCTTTGTTTTCCCTAGATTATCCTGAGGTCAACGATCATCGCTCTGAGGAACGTCCTCGCTGGTGGGCTGGATCTCCTGCGACTGGAATGCCTCGAGAGTCTGGATCACAAAACCAGGGACCGCCTGTTGGAGAAGAAATACAAGTGAGTACGGCTGCTGCAGATACCACGACGACCACCTTTGTAACCGCAAACTTTGTAAACTCCCCCCAGATTTATCATATCAGCGTCACCACTGACTGGCTGCATAACACACATGTTCAACATTCCGTTCTTTGGCCAGTTCTACAGGAGCTCCGAGAACTCTCACCTCTGGTCAAAGCTGTTCTACTACCACATATCCGGCTACGGCCCGCCAAGTCTGTTCCTCTGCAAGGGGACGACACTGAAGACATTGCCGCGCCTCTTCCTCGGGTATGGCAAGCTCCTGGTCAACATCCTGCACAGCGACTCGTACATCATCAACTCGGAGAGCTTCCGCAACTTGAACGATCAGCTGAAGAACGGCTGCATTCTGCTGCAGGGCTACGGGATACGTTCGCCGGGCGAGCTGCGCTACGAAGCGTTCCCTTTCAACGAGAAGGATCACCGACAGACGAAGTGGTGTGAACACAAAGCTGTCCAGAAGCTCCGGGAGCACTTGGACCTGAAGAACACGTGTGGTTTCATAACATTCGTGAACACCGGAGTGGCCGACATCGGCTGCGAGAACTACGACATCAATGTGCACCTGGAGCGACCGCGTGTGAAGAAGAAAAGCCTGCCAGGCGGCGTGCTGGAACTAAAGCAAACAGCGGAGCCACCACCACCACCTCCACCAGCACCAATCAAAGTGGACGTACCCGAACTGATGTCGCCCGCAGATCCGTCCGAGGTGACGAGTTTCAATCGCTTGACCCCGCCGAATCGGGCAGACTTGAAGAGTCCCGACGAGGACTACTTTTCGGTGACGCCGCAGCACGGCTCACCATCGAACGTATTCATGTCCGAGGACTGCAACGAACTGCTCGCCTCCGAGCTGGCCAAGTGCGAACCGACCCGCCAACTGGTGTCCCAGGGATCGGTAGAGATCCCGATGCAGGCAAACGACGGGCTCTCCCCGACCGACTCGCAGTCTGAGGAGGACTACGGCGAGCCGTGGACTGTGCTGGACGTGAACTTCGGCGTTCCGCTCTTCGATGTCGACTGCAATACCAGAATTTGCGAGTACATCGTGAGGAACCTCTGCAATGACGAGAGGTAAGTGAAGAAACCCGGCATCGAGTGTCTGCGAAGTGTCATGCAATGTGTTCTTTCCTTGCAGCCTACAACGACTACCTATCGTCAACGCCGCAATGAATGAGAAATTCCTAAAGTTCGTCAAGCAGTGTTTGGTAAGAAAGTACTCTGACTCCTGCTGTCCCACTTTTGAACCACTTTCCGTCTCTCTTTGCAGTACTTCGACGATGAAAACGTTGAACTGATCAAGATCGGTAAACTCCTGCCACACCCACGAATCAATCTTGCATTCGAGAATGGAAAAGTCTGCTACTGGAGCGGCAAATGAGCTCGCTAACACTTATCACATTCCATTTTAAATATATACGTTAAATATTGTGTTTCTACACCTCAACATACTTTCCATGTGACTTTGTATAACAGATATACATTTTGAGATAATTGGAACTAGACACCAAGTAAAACAACTTGCATTCAGTGGCGTAGAGACGTAGAAGCAGTGTGTACCTTATGCGATTGTAAAAATGCATCCGAATTGCCAAATAAAACAATGATTACATGCAACATATAGATTCTTACACGAAAGAGAAGCATGCCGAGATATGAGTTTTCCGCAGTTCGCCGAGTCACGGATGGCGGACATCTATCTTACTTACATTCGTTTATTCTCCTCTTTTTATTCTTCTTTATTTTTCTTAGCATTTTTTGTTGTTAAGCGATATTTTCTATAAGCTCTATGATTTGTTTATGTTTTATCGATCATAGCTTAGGTTTTGAAATTCAAATGCTTTATTGACTTAATTTTGTTTTAAACAAATACTATTTTACTATAATTTGCAATAAAGTGTTGTACTTAGTTCGATTGAAACGAATATACATACATACATACATACGTAATGTTTGTTTGGTTTCTCTTTTAAACTCATTCCGATGTGCTGATTCAAGACCTAAGGTGGCTGGGTCCGGGAACTCAGCTGGGTCCGGCGCGACGTAGAGACTGTGGAACAGAGGCCTTACTTACTTAAGGTGGAGCTATAGTCTGGGGAAGAACTGGACGTCAAACAAGTGCTTCCAGCCAGCTTGGTCTTTAGCAAGCTGCCTCCAGTTTCGCACGCATAGTTGGTTGAGATCCCTTTCCACTTCCACCTGAGTCGCGGCCTTCCTGTGGAGTGGATTCGAAGACTCCGAGTTGCAGCATTGGTTTCCATCCGCTCTACACGACGTAGCCATTACAATCTTTGGATCTTCACACCGAGCTGACGTCTCTCACAGATCCGTCCAAGGTGACAAGTTTCAATCGCTTGACTCCGCCGAATCGGGCAGACTTGAAGAGTCCCGAGGAGGACTACTTTTCGGTGACGCCGCAGCACGGCTCACCATCGAATGTATTCATGTCCGGGGACTGCAACGAACTGCTCGCCTCCGAGCTGGCCAAGTGCGAACCGACCCGGCAACTGGTGTCCCAGGGATCAGTAGAGATCCCCATGCAGGCAAACGACGGACTCTCCCCGGCCGACTCGCAGTCTGAGGAGGACTACGGCGAGCCGTGGACTGTTCTGGACGTGAACTTCGGTGTTCCGCTCTGCGATGTCGACTGCAATACCAGAATTTGCGAGTACGTTGCATTCTCCACTCAATCAGATGGCACCAAAAATCACGCGAAGAATTTTGCTCCCAATGCAGCCAAGAGGAACCTCGTCCACTTTTAGCACAGTCCATGCCTCCGTATAGGAGGACTGGGATGATTAAGGTCTTATCGTTGTTCCAGAGAGAGAGAGAGAGAGAGAGAGAGAGAGAGCTTTGCTTATCAATTGTTTTTATGTCACATAAGGGAGAAGCACCTCAACCTACTTGGCGGGTGAAACTCGAGGCAGGTAGCCAGAGATCAACCATATTGGATAGTCTTGTTGGTAGAGCAGGTCAACACCTGACCGTAGAGCCAAATGAAGAAGAAGATGTGCTGGGTAAAGGCGAAGCTGTAATGAAGTAGGTGCTTGTATACTGATTCTTGATTAAGGCGCATATCTTCTTCTTCTCTATAAACAAAAATCAATGTTTGCTGGTTTGTCCTTTATAGACTCTTTAATGTTAAGCTATAGAGCACTGAGGTCTTTGGCAACTTTGTTCAGAATTGTCTCTAAAAGGTGTTGACACCTACTTTTGTTTTAATTTTTTAGTTTTGATCATATTTGTTTAATTTTTTAAAGTTCCTAGCAACGCGCGCCTGTTGCAGCTACTTTGCTTTTCTTACTGTTGCATGCTTCTTGGCGGCTCTTTCTATCGCTGACAGGTGCTACTTGGTCTTCGCCACTACTCGTTGATTCTTGATTTACTTCTCATGACCACTACCCACGAATGATCTAAGACTGCTTTATGTTCTGGACGGTTCTGACGGACAAGCTTTATGGCGCAGGTTCATCCTTTCATAGGCGAATCGGATTCGAAAACCGTCTTAGCTGGGGCAATGGGCTATGTGCTCAATGCTCCACACCACGCCTTCCACACTACATCCACATCCTTTTTCAGCTCGTAGAGTTCTCCTTCGTCCGACACAGAACTTTTATTTCGAATGCACCAAGTTTCTTAATGTTTCTTTCCGCAGAAAGCGGTCGACTTTTGATTCGATGCCATAGCTCATCGAAAAGTCAGGCTCTGTTCTGACTCTGACAACGATTTCCTCTGCTAACTGTAACCCAATTTACATCTCCACGGATAATAGTACTTTAAGCATTTCATATTCAATCAAAGGCTCTGATGACCCTGCTCCTCGGCAGTCTACACACCAATTGGCGTATCAATTCAGTCTAATAATGATCCTTCCTCTCTTTCTGTATTGGTTTACGTTCAAGCTTCAGAGTTGAATTAATAAACTTCCTTTTTCACACGTAATACATGTGCATGGATTGGTGAAAGACCAATGTATGCCCCTCCTCTACTGTCATCCTTTAGCTCGCACTTGACTCAAGTTATTTAAGATTATTAGTAATCCAATCTGCTCACGAAAACTAAAACAAAACACAAATGTTTTGATGAATTCTTGGTTCATCTCTTCAGAGAAAGTCTTCTGCTAGATGTTACGATTCAGCTGCAATAAGCTGGATCACTCTTGAAATGCCTTTTTTCAGATATGAAATACCGTCTACCGGCATTCAGTGCGCTGTGATATTCACAAGGAATCGAATGTTAGGCCCAGCTTTGCAGACAGCTGTAATGTTGCAGCAATCTATTTTATTTCCTATTTTAAAAGAGGGACAATCATCCTAGTTTGCGAATCTTTAGTTCTGGGCTTCGAACAATAAGCCAGTTCATGTAGTGGCTCCCAGCTGTGGACACCAATCGATCTATAGCTCTCCACTTATGTGCTGCATCTTAGGCGAAGACGTCGCGCGTTGAACCATGGGATCGGAAATTAAGACTCTTCATGGTGGACTCAACTTGTACAGGAGCAATATATGGGTTCGAATCAGATCACTGCACAGGCTGTGTGGGTAGGTGAATCATCTCTTTCAGATGTCTTCAAACTTGCACAATCGAAGATCGTACACAGAACTTTCCCTTCGAAGCGAGTTTGGACTTCTTTGTCCGCTTTTGAGATGTTGGGCAGCTTGCTTCTTCAAGAGGAGCTCTGTTGCTCAACTGCTTGATTGCAACTTGTGAAGTGTACAACAAATTGCTTGAATCTTCATACCAAAAGTTTGTAGTGGGCTCTTAGTATATTTATAGAATTCTTAGCCGGAGCTCTCAAAACATGTTTATAATATGTTAACCTGATCCTTAACCTGATCTTCACTGTCTTGGAGCACCTTCTTATTTTTTTTGGGCTAATGGATGTGGAATCTTCTTCAAGATATTGTTACCCGTGCTACCAGTATGAATGATTTATAGGATATTTTTCCCCTGTTTCCTTCGTCCTAAACCATACCTCTGTACTCTTCAACCACTTTCCCCGTGGAGCTGCCGTTAGGTGTTACTTCGCGAGGCTGGTTAGCATATGTGTTCCATATCTGCGAATTCGGCTTTTCTTTTCTTTTTCGTGCCCTCTGATCTCATTCTGCACGCTCGTTATACAGAAGCAGATCTGGCTAACAAGAAGCTCGAGAGTTGGTAGACTTGTTCTCGCCTCGGTAAAGCGTCTGCAATGGAATATAACGTCCTCTGCGTCTTCGTCTTCGCCCACGCAGGTGGGTAAGCTGTCGTAAACGAATCTGTGCAGGTACTTCCGGTAACCTCTGTGGCTCTAGAAAAACTGCCCGTGATAGTAGTTGCAGTTCGGTGGGTTCTTGTTTTTTATGGGTCCATTTTCCTCTGGTTGTGGTGTCCTTCTGGCTTGCCACCTTGAGATAGATGTTGCCATTTCTTCTATTTTTAGACATGTTGCGCTAGTCTCCACTTGGTAGATCCTTTGTATTTCGGTGATGAGAATGTTAATACGGACCTAGTCGCAATGACGCATGCTTCTTTGTTCGAAATTGTTTGGAAGTCGCTGATTGCTCTTATTGTACAGAGCCTGTAAGCCGATGCGAGCTTCTTTGGTGTCTCCTTTGTGGCGAAAGCTCCCGCCCTGGAGCTGCGTAAAGAATGACTGAGCTTACCACTCCGGAAAGCAAGGACCTTCTTGCGTATACACGACCTCCGTCGTTTTGCAGGATTCTGGAGAGTGCTGCATGCATAGTTGTAGCTTTTTCCCAGCAGCATATTGAAAATCAGCCGGTTGTCGAGCATTACCCCAAGCATATAATCGCCTTTTTTGATCGGATTACTCGGAAGTTTGCGTGTTCCACAAACTTTCGGCTTTTTATTATCACAGCATCTGTCTTGTGGTCAGCTAGCTCAAGATCGAAAGACTTTTGATTGCTTCGTTTGTGGCAGATTCCACCGCTAAGATGTGCTTAGCCGCCGTCGTACATTAAGTTCCACAGAAGGGTTCAAGAACTGAACCCTGTGGAAGGCCTGCCGAGACGTCGTAATATCAGTCTAGTACCTGAGTACTAGACTAACTACTTTTCCTAACTGACGATTGTCTTCTTCAAATACTGCGGTGTGCGCGTCCCGTTGAAAGCTCTCATGATGCAGGACCAGTTCGCCGAGTTAAACGCGCTTTCTTTATCTACCAACTCTTTGATGGCGTCGATGGTAGAGGGCGATTTGCTAAAGCCATACTGATGATCGGACAGGGCTTCTAGCTCCTCAGTCACGCCTATGAGTCTGCCAGAGAAATGATACTCTTCACGATATTTCCCGTGGCATCCAGGAAGACCCTCGTCTGATTCATTCTATCTGAAAAGGGCTTACGTACATCATATTTTACATTGCTCCTTGTATTCCTTTAGGCCGTTTGCCATCTGCGAAATTCTCAGTGTGTTTTTAAGTGTGAATCAAAAACGCCAGTCTCCCATCACGAATCACCGCAACGACAGCTGACATTTCCCATGGTGACATTGGACAATGGAAGCTTTTGTTCAATGACATTCTGAAAAACCTACGACGCCACTCTGCTTCTTGTTGGGTTCCATGGTCCCACTCACGCATTCACTTCCAACTGACAGCTGATAACCTCAAAATCAAACATTAATTACTGAACTGAACAAATAAAAGGTTACATTCCAAGGACTGTCACACTCAAGCACATCACGGCACAAAATTTAGCAACAAAGTGCACATAGACTACCGCGAAATGAACATCTTCCAGCGATCCGCGATCTAAGCACATACTTAAGCCTGGTAGGCATGTGTCGTCAGGAAAACAACTAACTACTCATGCATTAATTGAATAAACGTTGCAATCCAGTTGACATCACCTATCGTCGTGTCAATTCAACTAGCATTCGATTATTTCCAATGCAGCAGCAATGCAGCGCGGCGGTGCGGCGGCAACGATTCACGGTGTGTCGCCATTGCAGCGGCAGACAGTGCGCGCTCGACAGACGACAGGAGTGCATGCATGTGCTGACGATGCCACTTCAAAAGGTGGTATGACATTAGCTGACATTTTGACATGACACAATGCGAGTCGCGGCCAAACATTCAAATCAATAGGCAGATTACAGGTACGAGTTTAGCGTGTAATTAGAAGGTATACACGGGTTAAGTTGACATCAATTACAATACAAATGGCACGGAGTTGAGGACCGACTGAAGAATGGCCGCAGAAAGGGAACAAGTCATCAAGAAGTATCGGCCAAGTGGGCAATTGACCACAATTCTTTGTCCGTTGTGTGCTTGGGCTTTGTCCCTGTGCAGGGTATGGTTGGACGAATGGACAGACGGACGGACGGATATTCAATGCATTCGGTGTATTCAATGGAGGACATGGTATTATCGTACTAATGGATGTGCATCGTCAAATTGAATACCACAGTTCGACAGGAGCTCTGTAATTATGTGAAAAGTCAGTTGAGGGAAATGCATGCTATTGGGCGGACGGAGGAGGAAGTAGGATGTCTTTCAAAGAGAAACCTTCCGTCACTGCTGACGAGAAGTGAGGTTTGTGATTGCATGCATGATTTGCACGATTCGCAGTTATGACAGTCTTTAAGCAGTTAATTCGATTTGTATGTCAACATCGATTTGGACACATTGACGAAGGACGGATTCACTTGTATCGAACAGCGGCTCAATGTGAGGAGAGAGCGAACATCTTGCCTGAGTTTAATTATTTCTTGAAGCATCAAGGTTTCAGCCCACAAGGAACTCCACATCCAAATGGAGTTCTAAGCAAATGCGTGACGAAAACAGAGGTGAAAAGGGGTCTTCCTTGGCTGATCCTTTCTAAAGGGAATATATATGAGGAAGTAAAGACGGGTAGTCTAATGAGTGTTCTAATGCAAATCAGAAGAGAGACTGGTCTAAGGTGGTTGTGTCAGTTGTAAAGACTTTAAAGTCTGTCTAACGAAAAGCCTAATGTCGTTTCCCATTCTGAACAAAAGCTTTTGTAGGACTTTTCTCCTAGTAGTACACTGAAATTAAAACAAAGGAAATGGATTCTTAGTTGTCTCCTCGTCTAATTAATGGTAGGTAAAAGTAATTTAAGTTTAAAATATGTGTTTACATGGATTGACAACAAATGACTTAGATTTTTCAATAATGGGCGAAACTTGTTTATGAAATAATTCCGAAATGAATAATCTGCGAGCATAAAATAATGAAGGGACAGAAGTAAATTTTGGGATACAACTCCGCTGCGTTACAGTCCGCGGTGGACATGGTCCACAGCCAACAAGTCTCTCCAACTCTCCATGTCTTCTCTACTTGTGTGCGCCATCGATGAGTCTCCTCTATGACGCAGTCCCACTGTAGCGGGGTAGATGACACTTCGGACTGGAACAGTGCTGTCTATACGCCCGCCCAACATGGCTAGGCGTTGAACTCATGCACCTGTGACCAGACCGTGACGCAGCTCGTACTTGAATCTACTTCTCTAAATGCCATCAAGGCAAAAAAGACCAAGGTCTTCAGTAGGTTTCAAGACATTCATTGTAGATCTCTATTCAACAACTCCTGTGTCTCTTACTGGCTGTGTCTGTTATGTTGGCTATCAGGCTTAGGAGCTAACGCTTTAACCACCTTTTCGACTTGAGCAACATTCCTATAAAGAAACTACAGAGATATTTTGACAGATATTTTGACAGAAGCACTGAGTACCAACCACTGTAGTACACATGAGCACCGCAACAATTTTTCAACAAAATTAAAGAGAATCGTATAAAAACTTGCCCACACTGCAAGCTAATTTAAATACGATATTTTCTATGGAAAAACGCAAAAACAATGCTTCGAAAGCACTCTACAAATTTACGACAGAAACAAAATTCAGGAAATCTACCTAAACACACGGTGCTTTCAATAATTATGTTGGCGATAGTGACCCTACAGTACTTGGTTTCAGAGATGCGATTTCATGCAGATTTGGTTTTTGGACAGTGCAGGAAGCATCAAACTAAACAGTGCAACATTTCAATTTCAATTGATGTGTGGGTTAGTAGCAGACCAAACGATATCACTTGAAGACTTCAAACATTTTCGTATTGATGGAAACGTTTCTTTGTAGACTACAGCAGTATTTAATAGAATCACATTGATGTTGAACATATGGTTCCTTGAAGGGATGGGACTTTGATTCGATGGTTAGAGCACGTGACACGTATGTTCTCATCGACGTTCGAGGCGTGCTTTTAATGCGATTCCAACAGGTAAGCGACCGCTTGGCATATCTATGACGATCAAGTTAAAAAAATCGCCTGTTTGCGTCTGGCCATTAATGCTGATAAATTACAGTCGATGGCAAAGGATGGATTGCCCTGAGAAACTTTAGTGCGTGCTTTACTCCCACCGCTCTTTTAGCGGATCAGATGAATACTGATAAAATTGACAAGCAAAGCAAAACAAAATCTTTCTTACACGTATTCAAGGTAAGAGATGCACTTGTTGTCAGACGGTAAGCTAATACATTCATATGTAAATATGCATTACCAAACTCCCAAGACCTTCGGAGTCAAAAGGTGTTAATGTCCAACTATAATCGTATGTATGCCATGATTCATATCTCATAACAATTAGTAATAGGACACATGGTCACACATTAATCTCTTAGTTACATGACCTGTTTACCTTTATATGATATTAACTCACTCTTTTTAATTGGCCAAGATGTCTTGCCTTAATTTTTTGTAAAAGAAACCATTTGTTCCCCTTGAAAGTTTCATAAAAATTAAACAATTCGCCTACAAGAACAAAAACATACTTTTTTCCAGTTTCGCCCCTAAATTCGTTTATCTGATGGGGTTTGGGTCCAGTTTTACGACCAGCACAGTAAGTGAAATAATAAGAAAATAAGCGGACGACGTTTCCACACCTTGACTTCGTAAATCATTGAATTACTGTTGTAAACCCAAATAGTTTCAGGTGGTAACTTAAGTCTTAAATCTATTTTCACTGGAGTACTTGTTGAGAGTCTAAGACAAGCTGTTATCAAACAATTACTCGTCAACACCCTCTGTCATTCGTAATCTTTGATTGATGTTTGAACAAGACCCAGGTAGACCTAGACTTCACTTGGACATACAGTAGTATCCAGACAGTTGATGTATTCCTCATTTTCTTAGGTTATGTTAAAGTAGGACACATTGTGATGCACTTTCGGGTGGTTAGTATTCTCTCTACACACCTACCACACCAATCATATTTATAAGTTGTCTAGTCATCCCAATCTTAACTGGCAAGTCTTCGTTCTAACTCGTATTTTTGGCTTGTCATGTTTTAGCATTCCTCGCAATTATCCATATAAAAAATATTCTCTAACTCGAACTCATTTTGATATTCGGAGAAAATTGTACTTAGGGAGAGTTTACTGTGCATACTTTTAAATTCAGTGCAATATTTGTTAAATTCTGCAGGTCTTGGAAGAAATATCATCCCAGTGCTGTATGTCTCAAGTGGCCTAAATCAAGGCCTAAATCCATAGATTACGTTACGCGCATTACATTTACAGTAATTAACAAAATTCTGCAAAGAGGTGTTAAATGAAACCATTCGAAATCCATAGAACCCCACTACCACAGCAAATGATTTATGTGAAAGTATGAACAAAGTGGTGGCCCGTGGCGTTGTGGGTACGTGCGTCGACCCCAACCTCGACGTCGTAGGTTCGATTCCAGCTCTGAGCGACAAAAATAATTTTCACGGCCCCACCCCTTTCGAGTCACTGACAATGCTCAAAGAGTATTTCCTGTCTAGAAAAAGCTTCTCAAACTTGGCCGTTCGGATTCGGCGTAAAAACTGTAGGTCCCTTCCACTCGTGAGAGAACAATAGCACGCACAACACGAGTGGTTGCTGAGGAACTAGCCCTGGCCTTCTATGGGCTGTAGCGCCACCCATATTATTATTATGAACAAAGCAAAGAGTTGACCAACATAATCCATCGATGTGCTTTCCACTTGTGGGTTGGATTTGCTGCCTCTCTCCCACTCATAAGGGCTACCGAGTTGTCAATTTGTTTGCATTGCGAAAAGTACGCAATCGACTTAACGGGTTTTGACTATTAACGACGAAAAAATGTAAATGACATTCTCCTGTTGGTCGGTAAATTTTAAGGAGTCCCAGAGGTAGAGGTCGACTTTATTGTTCTTTACTGGTTAGTGGTTTTTAGTGGGAGGTGAATTTTGAAAATTGCATTTTTTAGCTGGAGCTTGTCGAAAATTTGGTTCTACTCGGGATTCAGGATCTCTCTCTTTGTGACAAAGCACAGTTATGCTGCACTGCTACATCTAAATATGTATTTGGTGCTGTCATGCCGATTAGTTTTCTTAGGACTTCTGATCTTGGAGGATTCACTGGGTTTCCCTTAATCGGAAGATTAAGGAGCTTTTCTTTTTTTTTTTTTAATCATAACACAATTGGAAACATCTATACCCAGACACCATAAAGGCAGAAAAAATTCATTCAAAAATCGGCAAATTTATTATTGACAGTCCTTGTCTCCTCTACCGGCTGCATTATGTACTTAGCTGGTATCTGGTGGCAAACGCGTACAAAATTATTGAAGATGCACCTATTTATTTCATAAATACGACGTAGTGTCCCTGTGTAAACGCCTGAAACCCTACGTTAACAGCCTGATTGGTCAATATGAGTTCAGGCCATCGAAATCCACTATTGACCAAATATTCACATTACAGCAGATTTTGGAAAAGACCCAGGTGTTTCCAGTTGATACCCACCACCTACTCATCAACTTTAAGGCCGCGTATGACAGTATTTATAGAAACTAGTTATACAGCGCCTTGCCTATTTTTGGCATCCCTGCAAAACTCGTCGGCCTTCACAGAATGACGATGGAGAATGCCCAATGCTCTGTCAAGGTAGGTAAGGATTGTACCGAGACCTTTGATGTAAGTAAAGGATTTAGACAAGGCGACGCACTGTCATGCGACTTTTTTAAAATTACTCTCGAGAAGATCGTGCGGAACTCAAATGTCAACACCAGAGGTACGATCTTTCTGAAACTGCTCGCATATGCCGTTGACATTGATATCATCGGAAGAACACAACGGGCTGTCAGTGGGGCGCTTGTGAGCATCGAGAAGGAAGCGGCCAGGATGGGGCTTACGGTAAATGAGGGCAAGACGAAGTATATGCTGACTTCAAAAAAGGTCCACCAACGTCTTGGACAAAACGTCACTAAAGACAGCTATAACTTCGAGGTAGTAAACAACTTTGTCTACCTAGGCTCCGAAGTAAATACAAACAACGACACTACTGCGGAGATAAAACGGAGGATCACGTTGGCCAACCGCTGCATTTTCGCACTCGGTAAGCCACTGAGGAATAAAGCCATCTCTCGAAGAACCAAGATATCGCTATATAACACCCTGATAGTCCCAGTCTGCTGTATGGCGCAGAAGCATGGACTCTAACTAAAGCGGACGAGGATATTCTTGGGCGCTTCGAGAGAAAAGTCCTCCGAATTATCTTCGGTCCCGTATGTACGGATGGTGCTTGGATTAGGAGACTGAACGACAAGCTGTACGGGCTGTACAACGACAACGACCGAGTTCGAATCTCTCGTCTCAGATGGCTAGGTCACGTCGAGCGAATGGACACCAATGCTCCGGACCGGAATGTCTTCGACTCCAACCCTGAGGGACAACGTGGTAAAGGAAAACCACGCCTACGGTGGCGCACGCAGCAAGAAGGGGACCTAAATAAGTTGAATGTGCGTGGCTGGAAGCAACTAGCACAAGACCGAGCTAGATGGAGAGGAATGTTGGTTGAGGCCCAGGTCCACCCCGGACTGCAGCGCCAACCAAAGTAGAAGAAGAAGTGTCCAGACACACACTTCAAACATATCCTGACCATTTGCGAGCATCCATCATTTCACGCCCGGTATGCGACCTTAACAATTTGTTGAAATCAAAGAGCGATTGGAAAACTGGTGTTTGACTAAGACGACGCATTCGAGGACAATTTTGATGTCCTAAGTTCGAGTCAATGTTGCGCCTAACTTCTACAGTAACCACTCGTGTTGTAGATGTCATTGATCTCTCATGACTAAAAGAGACCGTACCGCATAATGCTGAGTTCGAACAGAACTAGAAACTCGTTCAAGACTTTGTGAGAAGCCATGCGAACACGTGTCGGAGATTGAATCGGAAACTATCAACGCAGTTTGTGGCAAATACTGCTAGTCTTCCGAGAGGCTTACGGAGGCTCAGATCAGACATTCCATCGGTCAGAGTTGACCGCCCGTAGATGGTGTTAAAGTTAGACGGTCTTCAATTGTAGGAAAATATAATTGCCGCACCATTCAGAAGACATCTATTAAGCAGGTCTCGCAACAAGATTGACCACAGCCGCGACAAGTTGCCGAGCTATAATTGACCACACATTTGTTACTTGCGCTTCGCTGAAGGCCGCGCTAAGCCCGTCTGCAGTTGAAGAGGTGTAAACGAGCGGTAATCTCTCACTCCTCAAAGCCAATCTTGATCTACAAGCGTCCAAACGCATCCAATCATGTGCGCAAACACTGCTTCCAGCTCTGATCGTTGTTAGCTACCCAAGCCAACAAGCGTCGAGCGCCTTAGTCAATTACCTCTTGCTGCGATGCCGAGCTCTGGCAAAGGTCAGCTGGTGTTTCGCCATACAGGCGCAATTTTGGTCTGTCACTTTAGCAAATTGCTTCGCACCGCTTAACGACTTCATTCGGCACATCAGACCAGAATTGGCCAGTTCATCAATGCAATTTGGGTTTACGACCCGCAATTAAGCTCCGAAGGCTGAGATCCGAGTGCACTTGCCCCCGCGTTTCAAGATTTTTTTGTGTTGTCTCTTGCAAGAAATTTCAGTTGCAATGAGTGGTTGCGAAAATATCGCTCGGCGCGGTGCGGCGCATTCATCGTTCACAGGAAAACGTGTACATAAGTATCTCACGGGCATTTATGAGTCAGATTCCATTGGATTGGCATCCAGCGCACACCACCGGCCACCACCACTCGTGTGCGCCGCAGATACAGATACAGATAGCCGGTAATAGCTGGCCGAAACGATGGCTCCTTTGGATTTATGCGAGCCGGAGCCGGAGTCGGAGTCGAAGCCGGAGCCGAGCAAGACAAGACAAAAACAAGCTGCGGTTATGGTTATGAATCGGTGCGCTCCCATTCCGCGGGGGACCAGCTCCAACCGAAACCCATCGCCATCGCCATCGCCAATGGGATGTACATAATTTATGGTATGACTAAATTAAATAATGTATCTACGTACGAAGGTAGTTGCTGTTGAGCTGGAAATGCTTAATTGGCCATTTTGCGTGCAGTTATCGGATGCACCGCGAACGATGGCTGTTGTGGCTGTGGCGGCTGTGCAACAAAACAAACCTTGTGGACATCTCTCGGTTGACTTAATTCCTGAAAAAAAAGACAAATCCGAGATACCATAACGGAGACGAATGGAACGGATTCCTGGGGTTGATGTGGAACAAAGCGAATGCATGTGGAATGTGCGGCACACTGAATGGCGTTATAAATTTCGATTGATTCATTCATAATCCGGTGATTAATTGTAATCGAGATCTGCTTGAATGGATTATGCAAATGCGATGCGATGTCTAATTTATTTCAAATTTACGAGTAGATGCTGGTATTGATGGTGGTGGAATTTTGATCATCTAAACCGTATCTCATTTCTGGTCCCAATAGACTCAATCGCTTCGATTCGAGATTATATCGCATTTTGTTGCGGCTATTCGCACCAAGCTGACAGGCCAGCGGCCAGTGGTCAGCCTAAGGCGGGGTCTAAGCTCTTTTTAATTACCTCCAAGTGGATTGGAGAGCAGAGGGAACGGTTAAGAAGTTAGCAAGAGCCAATAAATAGTCTGACATTGGAGGCTGTAAAGGTCTAGCGAAGACTGGTCGAAGAGGTCACTCAGAGCGAATTGGGAGTGTCATGGAGGAATGTGAAAGTATGGATACATAGACCAAGGGAACTTGCAAAGGAAACTGGCTGTAGTAAACCAATGAATGCATGTGAGCACAAGTCTGAAGACATGGGCTTCTGTCTGTTGGAAGGGTGAATTAATTGAATAGGGTGATTTCGCAAACTTCGACGAGTTCAGTGAAACAGAGTTGTCCTTCAACTGAACAATGTAAGGGCTTAAAGGGTGCCATCCGTGAGAGATCAGGTCAGGCGTTGATGCATGGAATGTGCTGACAGAAGTACTTGTGAATTTGGATCACAGAGCGATGACTAGGGAGAAAAATTGATGGAATGGGGTGGAAAATTGGAATAACCCGTAGACACCTGGCATAGATAAATCCTGATTGGATACAGTGAAAAGTGCGAAGGAGCACAATATTGTTTACTAATCAAAACTCGTTAATTCGGCAAATGTTTATTATTTAATCATAAAATTGAAAAGAAAATGAATGACACAACGATATATAGTAAATAGATCTCGAATATTTCGATGTCAAGGAGGGGATGTGATTAAAATATTTAAAAAAAAATGAGGATGAGGATGTTCTGGCAATTCATATTCAGATGTTGTTTAAAAAAGGCCATTAGAGTAAGTGCGGTAAATATAGCCTACCCTTAACATTTTTGGTGGCCCGTGCACGTTGTGGGTACGTGCGCCGACCTTAACCTCGACGTCGTAGGTTCGATTCCAGCTCTGAGCGACAGAAATCATTTTCACGGCCCCACCTCTTTCGAGTCACTGACAATGCTCAAAGAGAAAAAGCTTCTCGAACTTGGCCGTTCGAATTCGGCGTAAAACTGTAGGTCCCTTCCACTTGTGAGAGAACAATAGCACGCACAACACGAGTGGTTGCTGAGAAGCTAGGCCCTGGCCCTCCATGGGCTGTAGCGCCACCCATGTTATTACTATATACATTTTTTCTTAGTAAAACCATATATTAAAGTCTAATTCATTTATTTGTTTCTTCAACAGACTTACAAAACAGTTCCATCAGTCTTTAGAGACTGTAATTAAGAAAACAACAAAAACTTAAAGAAATTTGATGTTCGAGTTTTAAAAAATTGCGGGCAATATGGCCCACTTGGTGTTAAATATGGCTCACCCTGTTTTACAGGTGATCTTTGTTGTTAATTGCCAATATGGCATTCATCATGTTCTCTTTCCGCAAAGTCTTTTGTGGTTTGGACCTTGTCTCCATATTTAAGCCTACGAAAGAAAAAAAAATAAACCAAGGGTGCCACATTTGCTACAATTGCTGTACATGCAGTTTGTGTTTGCGAAAAATACAAATCGTAGTCCTTAAGCACAAAGTTGATTAGTACATATTTGCAATATTTTATGTTAATTAAATAATTTTTCGTTTCAAGTTATTGCATTTTATAAACAATTGGAATGCGTGGGTTATCCCGTAACCATTAAGAATTAACGAACCTTTAATATACTGCCTATGTTCAATTAAGTTACATTTTAAAGGCAATATTTCAGGTCTCTCCGCATTGAAAGTTTCTGCTTACACCGCGGTTGCAAGCGGATTGAATTTGGCTTGCCAAACCTCGTGGATTTGGGGCATAAGACATGACTTTCGTCACAGCGTAAAGGCAGGGTGTTCGTCCATTTTAACTCTTTTCTTCATGTAATAGACAGAATCACCGTTGGGCCTAGGAGGTCCGAGGTAGGATTGGTGGTCGACACATTTCTTGTGAAACTATGTACGTCAATCCGATAGTTTTGTATTTGCTAGCAAAAGTCGTTGTCCCATTTTGGTTTGTTTAGATTTCGGTGGAAAAGTTAGCATCCAATATACCTTCATGGCCTCGTACAGAAAAATCGTGTAGTATGTTGGCACAAGCCCAGGTTTGTGCGTCATTTATCCAAACGAATTTGGGCATTAGATGGCAGCTGATAGTTGATTTGACAATTTTTGATTGATTTGATGTTAGTAGGCATGGTATGTAGTTTGGGAATTCATTATGAATAGACATTTACAAATTGTTCAAATATATTTGTAAAACATGACTCAAGTCAAGAAGCTCTAACTAAATCCTTTGATGAAACTCCCTAACACCCCGAAAAAAATCAGTGTTGAGTGCACTTTACAAGTCGGTGGAAACATTTATCCAAGTGCCTTCAACAATTTTCATGGTCAAGACGTTACAGTCTACGGAGCGGTACAGAGACTTGGTTGTTAACTAGTCTGATGTACTGCGATGAGATTGAGAAAATTAGACCCACATATATACGTCCCATATCCGAAATCAAATTCGAACAAAAATTGCATAAAATTGTCTGTTAATAGAATTTATGGATATCAAAATCAGTCTCCTGTGTTTCTTTTCAATTTAAATTTTTCTTTATAAGCAGTCATTGCCACTCTTTTAGAGTCAATCAATTTTCTCCCGGTAGGTATGTCTTGAGGAATGTCTATGTTCATTTCCTCTGGAAACGTGCCAAATACGGTAGCGTCGCCTCACGGTTGCACATCCATCTTTAATGAATGTCAATGCTTACCTTTTTCTACAACAAACAGACTTAACGGTTTAAGAACAAAACTTTCAAATGTAGTGGCGAAAGAAATGATATAATATACGACTTGTTGTTACTTTCCGGGTTTCGGCAACAACTTCGATACATCGAACCATAGAAGTTCGGCTTATTTCTTCATAAAATGGTACAAGCACCTCCTGCAAGCATGATCTTTATCCAGCTGCTTTCAACTATTTACTGATGGTTGGATAAGATCCTTTATGACTTTTATGCGCTATGAGTTTTTTAAGCGTCATGCTTGCAAGATAAGCAAGCATTTGTCGCAATCAGTTCATGAAACTTCGATCAATATACGCCTGTGTGACAACGCACTATAGGATGTTAATATACTTATAAGGTTCCGCTTGTAATAGCGAGAATTGGACGAATTGCTGAAAAGAAGGTTGTGCTCTCTATGGGACTGTATAAAAACTCGACAATGACAAGAAAAGGATGATCTACAGCCATTAAAGGACCAGAACTTATAGTAAGCTTTGCTTTGAGAATAAAGTGAGGGATTTGTCAGAATACAACGAACTAAAAGAGGCTGAACGAACAATTATTGTCTCAGGGTGGACGCTGAACAATAGCGAAGAAAATAATTTAAAACCAATTATGTAACCTTATCGCATTATTCTGCATGCTTTTACATAATTGAGCCATTCTGTTCGATTGACATTTAAGTCGTTAAAAAACTTACAGTGGCATACGAGCCCGCAAAAGCTCTCATGCTCATGACAGACACTGTAGAGTGTTAGTTTAATGGATGCTGACACATTTTTGAAATAGTCTGAAATAAGAGGGATTATTTAAACATCATTGGATACAAAAGTGTCAAACTGTGTGTAGATTTCTAAAGCCACATTAATTTAATGGCCATATGTTTAGAAGAATGGATTACGCGTCGCGAATTGCCAAGGGAGACGGCCACAAATTTTGCGATTTCTTAAAGTATAATTCATCATATTCGATGAAGAATTAAAGCAAACACAAGGCATCTTCCGTGGACAGAATTATCCCTTGGGGACAAAAAACAAAACAAAATAATCGTGGACGTTGTTCGCTCATGTTGTCTGGTTGTTTAACATCATCTAGTAAAGTCTTCTCACAGTGATTATCGGAAAGATGGCAGGGATCATATACCTTTTGGACACAGAATCAAGTGACTTTTGACGCCACAACACTATAAACGAATAAGACAAAATGACTCGCTGTTTAGTGCGTTCATACCTGAATGTCTCAACTTCGGAATTAGTTTGTTGATGATGGCGTCACATCCTGGGATTGATCTAAACGCTCAACCATTACGCCTCTGATTAGCACGATCTTTAAACAACTGTATCCAACGCCAAGTTGGCTGAGGTTCTTCTTGATTTACATGTGCGCTATACAATTCTTGATCGTCTTGTATTTGGTTTCTCTAGAAATCAAAAGCCGTTTTCTTATTAAAGAGCTAACAAAACTAGATAGTTACCCATAGCCCATCGAAGTACCAAGGAACCAAAGTGGACGCTTCACTTCAAAGCAGCAAAACCGCATGACTGAATAGTAAAGGGCTGTAATCAACTAACTAAGAAGCTGCAAAAATATCATCTTTTGATCCCTCCTTGGATCGAGCCTTGCGCTCGACAAGGCCTTTTTACACACGTGCCAACATTTGACACAAAACCCACGCGGAATCAATTTGAAATGAATTTGAAATCATCGAAATCTGAAATCATCACTTAATTGAGTAATGCCTCCAAGGAATCCATCAAATTGCCCACAAACCTATACCCGTCAGAACACAACTTGACACAAGTACCAACGTCAGTTCTAACATTACACGCACTCAATCATCATCTACCTCAAAAAAAAAAGCAGCAAAAACAATGAAGGAAAAAAATCAAAGTGAAATAAGGCGAACAACCACAAGACGACCGACACGACAAGAGAAGACAACAACGAGAAGACCAAGCAAATCACACCAATCGATAAAGAATTCCACTGAATCACAATCGACTTGGACTTGTACGCAACCAAAGCCAAAGCTCGTTACTCGATTGCTTTACAAATCTGTAGGCAGGCAGGTAGGTACCCACTACCCAGTAGATACAGCTCTACCCATCTCCCGACTCAATGCCCATATATTTGCCTCTTCTCGGGTTTTTGTGTGTGTTTTTTTTTTTTTTTGTTCCAACAACTAGATACAATTCTCGAGTAGATGCGACGAGTCCCATAGGCACATGGGCCATACATGGACATTTGTAGGTACTGTCAAAGCTAAAGTGTTCCCTTGCAACAAACACACGCAGATACCCTCCTCCCCGGGAGGAACGGACGACGAAAGGAAAGTCAGTGAGCGTCGTCGACCCTTCTCTAAAATGCCAGAAACGCTTTATTTGCTCTGCAGGCCGAAATGCCATTTCATTCCCCACTTAATTAACCTGTTCTCAATTTTCAACTCAAATCAAACAGAGAATTCAAAAATATTACCAATAAGTTGTCGACAGAGAGCGTGCAGACCGACTTAACAATTCAATATCTACACTGAACACTCTACAGCAGTCGACATAGTTGCAAGCGGGCTGCGTTCAAGTGTGCGTTCCTCATTTCGTTTCGTCTACACACACTCGCTTGCACGCACCCTGCTCGCCGCCGCAGCAGCAGCAGCATGTCAGTGTCAGTGGAGAACAAGGCAAATTTATAAGACCCCTCCCCTTAATCCAAATAAATCCCCAGCTTACGAGTATATGCCCCGGACGACCCGGACAATGCACACAAAGGATAAGGCAACTGGAAAAGTTCCTCTAATTAACTATCATCTGTCGGGTCGCTCTCGCCGACGAACGCCGTCTCAAGTCGGCAGCCGCACGGCGAAAGAGACGACACTATGTGCCAGCGAGTCCAATTGGAGGCACATGCACCAACACAAGCGCGACCCGGTTAAACTCGTTTTTTCCCCGTACATAGGCGAGAATGTCAAGTCCATCCCTGACTGTCGGATGTGGCCACGCCTCCACGAGCTGCCATACACGACCAGTTACCCAGTCACTCGAAGCGGGGAAGTTGCCCGACGAGTATCGAACGAATCTGTTTACCTAGCACCACTTGCGCCGCCTACCTTCGTTTGTTTGCGTTCGCCGAAACCATTTCAGTTAAACGACGCGGTTTGACAGTGAATGACGCGGCGAATACAGGCCTCTTCTCAACTACCGTTCATATTGGAAGTGGAACGTACAATATGTGAGTGACGTCCGCGGATGCGATAAAAATACAAAAAAAAAAAAATAATAATATAACATTAATCAAAAACGAATACAAAAAAAGTGTCAAATTTCAAACGGTTAATTGTGTGACCGCATTTCGCACATCAAACAGAATCAAGAATCCGAGACAAGAATGACATTTGAGTGCCGTCGGCAAGTTAGTTCAGTTTGTTGTTAACCGATTCCGATGTGGTTGAGCGTGTTTGTTAAATGACAACGTTAGCGACGTCACGTCTATTGTTGCCACCGCCACCACAACTGCTGCCGATACTGTCAGCGGCGGCGACGTCGCCGGACTCACTGACCCACAAAATGCATCCGGATAAGCTGTTGATGCACGCGCACGGAGTGACAAGTCCCAGATTGTGTCCGAGCGGCCAATTGGTCAAGGCCGAGCCATCGTCCATTGGCAGTTTGACGGATTTTCCGCACACAGCGTGCGCGGCGGCCGCCGACGACGACGAGCTGACGGGTGACATGAACGACGAAGTGGCCAGTGTGTGTGACAGTGAAGATAGCGAACTGTCAGTTGGACAGGAAGACTGTGATAGAAGCAATAATAATTTGATAGCGTCTGCGGATAGTGAAAGTGTTGGCGCGGTGTCTAGACCGACGTCGGCTAGTGAAAACGCGCCCGGAGTGACGTCAGCGGGCGAGGAGTTGGTTGACCCCTTCTCGATGGCCTCGCTTCGGATACCCGCCGTGCCTATAGTGCGTCCCAGCCCGACGCGCTTTCAGGAGGAGTTCCTACGAAAGTCGCACATCTACGCCGAGGAGCTGATGAAGCAGCAGATGCAGTTCATGGCCGCGGCACGAGCGAGTGCGTTCTCGTTGCGGCACACCGCGGCCGACCAGGCGGTCGAGGGCATACACAACTTTTCGGGCATCCACTCGCATCTGTCGGCGATAAGCAAGATGACGCAAATGTCGCAGATGACGCAGATGACGCAGAATGGCGGCGAGTCAGCGCTGAGCAAGCTGACCGCCTTCGGGCTGGTCGCTCAAGGGGCCAATGCGTCAGTATCAGTATCGGGCCTGAATCAACTGCAGCAGCAGATGCAGGCCCACCTGCCCTTCATCAACAACAACATCCACGAGCCGAGCTTGAAGTTCAGCATAGACAACATTCTGAAGGCGGACTTCGGGCGGCGGATTACCGATCCGCTGATAAAGCTCGGCGCTGGCGGCGACAATGCCGGTGCTGGCAGCAGTCCTCGCGTCAGAAACAGCAAGCGCGCGGAAAAGAGCGCGGCAAGTAGTGCCAAAGTGATCGGCGGTGCAGTGGGAGCGACTGGGGCGCCGATTGATTTAACAAGCCTCTGCGGCGGTGGTGTAGCTACCGCGGCCACAACGACAACGAACTTGCCCAGTGTCCACTGCACCAATAGCAACGACTCGACGAGCACGGTGTTCAGCAGTAACTACAGCACGCCGGTCAAGTCGCCGCCCAGTGCGTCGAGTGCAACGACGAATGCAGCTTCCCCGACGGCGGCAGAAACTGCTGCCGCGGAAAATTCAGCCGAAGCCTGTGGCAGCGGAAGCGGGAATGCCAGCACGAGTTCCAGCAGCGGCAACGGCGGCTCCAACGGACCAATCGTCTGGCCAGCGTGGGTGTACTGCACCCGCTACAGCGATCGACCCAGTTCAGGTTAGTCAGTGTTCATCTTTCTAACGGTTATCCCCCCAAGCGACACGCTGAACTGTCAAAGCTAGTGTCAAACTAACACCTGACTCAATTGTGACTCGGTCGTGCCGCGGCTTTATGCAAAACTTTATGAATAATTATTGTTAAAAATATTAGAAGCAGCCCGTGTGGCCACTAGCGGTCTGAAATGTTAATTCTTGCTAATTAGGATCGTTACAAATTAACTGACAACCAAGGCTCCACGCGGTGTATTTCTGTGTCCCGGTGGTGGTTTCGGAGTTCACATTTAATTTCCAAGTTGCGTGGCACCGAGCCATTCATTCATTCATAGCGCCGCACCGCCTCGTACAGTGGTTCGCAGTGGAAATCGTTTCTAATTCGTTGTGTTTTCGCGTTTTGACACATCGCCCACTGCAGACGCTTGTCCAGGCAGAACTTGCAAGCTTCCCCAAACCGTCCTCGAGTGATGTGCAGTAGCAAATGTCATTATGGCCCCCGCTTTGAATCGACTCACTCTCGGTTTCACTGTGAATCACTGTGCCAGCTACCGTCATTCGCTGATTTTGAATTATTATGAGAAGTGGTTGACCTCATCCTCCCGTGTTGTGTGCAAATAAATACAGCTAACAACTTAATTTTGATTTACATCGTGTTCTGGCTGCCTTTATGGCTGAAACATGAGACTTTGTCCCGCGAAATCGTGCAGAGATGTGTCACTTTGAGTTTGCCTAGGTCTCTCCGCTTCTCGGTTTCTAATTAATTCCTGCAATCGGACTGGTTTTGCTTTTTGTTTCTTGTCTGATTCGTGCGGCGGTGGGGCGGGGAAAGGATTGTGACAAGCGGTTCGATCACCTACGAGTGACATTGATAGCTGTCAGATGTGACAGATGATTTGTATGAAATCAACTGGAGCCCGTTCGAGTTGACTTGGGCTTGCCGAAGATTGTGATTTATTTTATGTCACTTGCTAGACTGGTCGTGGGAAACTGTAGCGTTGCCTTGGAGGGGCTTTCTGTTAATTGTACTTTTGTGTGTGTTTGTAAGTGGCCGCGGACGGTGAAGGAGAGTGAGTTAGGGTCGCGATTAGGGCTTTAATTACAGCCGCATGGTTTCACAGTGGTTGTCATGGGCAGTAGCACGTAGAGAAGTCAAAAAACCCATTTTACAGACTTGATATATTGGCTGAATCATAAGATTGTACGGCTTTGACTTGCATTTATATCTGATTGTCATACGCCTTAAGACTTAATTAGCGAGCAGTTGATAGATGCCATTGTGGCCCGTTTGCATTCTAGTGACAACTGGTTGGCGTAGGCATTTAATTGAAGCTGGTCCATAAGCATAAGTTGAAGGAAATGTGGCAGCAATGCTGTTTCATCGTGGATGTGATCGACGCGTCTCTCCTCTTCGATTTTGTCATCAAGCGTCAGATCGATATCCATTCAATGCAATCTTGTAAAGAACTTCTTAACTTTGCGCGAATTAATGGATTCTTGACAAGAGATGTTCACACTTACCGACATTTTCTCTTACTGAACCAAATCCCAAATGCGAACACTCGTACAATAATTCGTCAGACTTGCGGAAACATATTAAACTTTTAACGACTTACCGTTAAGTGTGAGCGCTTGTCGTCCGCCTTCAGGTCATTTGTTCGCTTGTGTTCGATGAGTCAATATTTGCGCCGTGTAAAATTGACTCCTAACACAGAAAAAGAGTTTTTATTCGTTTTTTTCTTCTGTTGGCAGTTTCCCCAAGTGGGAAAAAATAAGAACTAAAGTCTCTCAATCTCTCAGATTTCGAATAATTCATCGATGACAAGGTCCACAAACATATTCTGTCTTTGAAATTAACATTTGAACGCTGGCTGTATTTGGTTTGATGTAAGGCCCCTTTTTAGAGCTAGACTTTTAAGTCGCTACTGAAATGTTCGCCCAATAGCGTGAATGGAAAGATCACTGAAACTAATCGCCTCCGCTCTCATTTGTCGGCGCACAGGAAATTAGGCTTCCAGGGATCCCCATAATGTGAAAAGAAACAAAAATCTAAATATATGCTATAAAACAAAAATCCGAATCGGAGTGACTCACTCACAATTTTGCTCAATATTCATCCGAGTAAGTATTTGTATTAATTTTCGGGAATTCTATATTGATGGAAGTTTGACGACAGCACTGTTGTTCAGTTCTGAAGGAGCTCGGTGTGAATAAAGTTGCAACTGATCTAGTTTCTTTGGTCTCGTGTGTGTTTCTTTTTTTCTTGTTTACATATATATATTTTGTGAGACTGCCATTATCGGAATTTAAGATATTACCTCTATCGACACTCAAGATATTTGTGTTGAAAACTCTCGAGTCTGCAGCAGAGATGGGAATTTACTTCATATTTAGTAAATCTGTTTCATTAATTAATTGTCAAGCATTTGCTACGTAGCGTTGTCCATGCGGTCAACATCGCCTAGCCATCTTAGGCGTTGAATCCGTAGACGCCTAACCTTACTGACTGAACAGCCCGTAAAGTTCGGGGTTGAATATTCTTCTCCAGAAACCTTCAACGCAAACAGGCCCAGAAAATTTCTCGAAAAGACCAAGTGCCCCTTCGCCTGCGGTTCTTAAATAGAACTTATCTCATTGGCTTTTGTTATATTCATCAGCCATCAGTTATGTGTTTAAGTTTTGTTTTAATGCTGTTTTTGTTTAAATCTACTTCAATTAAATTTTTTTATAAAACTACTTCGAGTTGTGGAGCCATCTGCTTCACTTTCTTACCTCTGCATTCTCATCCGTGGTCTGCAGGTTGTCTCAACTCATGAAGGAACAATAGCAACAAATTGATTGGTGTAAAAGCAAGGTCCAGGTCCAACTGAGACTGTAGTGCAACCAAAATTTGTTATGATATCTTTACTTATTGCTTGCTAAGATTTCGACTTATTAGAACATACGATGGCTTCGATGGCTTCTAAGCACATCTGCCGCACTATCCTCGTAAATAGCTGAATATTCTTCTTCTTGCGGCTTTAAGTCCTTGGACATGATTTAGCCTTCTGCACTACTTGCTCCCATTCCGCTCTATCTAGTGCTGTATTTGTCGAATTTGGAACGTTTAGCTTTAGTCTATCTTCAAACACACCAGCTGAATAGGTTTAAAAATATTCCATGTCGTCCATGTCCATGGTAGTTAACATGCGCTTCTTGGTTATCATTGAAATATGAACAAGTTTTATTTTTTTTGAATACATCGCTATGAAAAATTGATGAAAGAAGTACACTGCGGCTGTGTTCACATGCTCAGCTTGTTATATCAAGGATTAAGATTATATATTGACAGAAGTACTGTCACTGGCATTTGCGTTAACTTTCAAATCCGCGCCTAATCGATAGTTATTCATGAGTATTATGATCAGTCAAAGTGAATTTAGCAATTTTTATAATGTCATTTATTGAGCATTTCATTTATTGGCGTTACATTAATTTTTGTTTTCCGAATGGAATTTCTGGAACACTGGAAGTGTTTTGGTAACCTCACTACGTCTATGTTACAAGTGGTGAACAAAATCAGTCGTTCACAGACCATTGAACAGTGCGGTAATAGTTCGTGAGTGTTCGGCTTTCTCTAATCGCATCACGCATCACAGTAGTCAAGTTAAAAAAATTATCGCGAGTTTCCAACAACTGTAGTCAGCCGAGTAGGTAGAGTCGCTACTCCTGACTCTAAGGGTTTCGGTTCGAGTCCCACCGGGGACACGACCAAAAAGTCTCCTTTTTTTTTCGCGTAGAGAAAAAAATGGGCGATAACGATCGGTCAACGCTCCCAGAAGCGGGCAATGACCAGCAAGAACCGGTGGTGCAATCAGGCCACGTATCAACGGTCCCCGTAGAAGGGGCAGCAAAGAGAAGAAGGAAAAAAAATTCACCTGATAATACAAAGCGCCGTAACACCAATTCCTCACCCGTTGGTGGGCAAGGGGAGAAGCAGAGCGAGGAGGCGAGCACATCAGCAGCCGAGTCAGGGGAAGAAGGCGAGGACACGGTGCAGTACGTGTCAGACGGAGGGGAGGGCATGTTTGCAGTCAGCAGCAACAGCTACGACTCTCTGCCCTCTGACTCAGAAGAGGAACTGGAACGCATAGTTCGTTTCAAGCAAAGCGAATATGATGACATGAGGGAGAGAAGTAAACTACTCCTTCGTGAAATCAGAGAGCTGAGAGCGCGGACTCTAGCTAGAAGAAAGCGAGAGCAGGAGAGACAGCATCTAGAGCTGATGCAAAAAGAAGCACAACTCAATCCTACTGCGCAACAAAAACAACTGCCAGCACAGAAGAATCAGCAAGTGCAGCAACCGCCAGCAACACGGCAAAAACAGCGAGAAGTGCAGCGACAAATGCAGCCAACAGCGCAACAACATGTTGAGGCGGTAATTCAGAAAGAGCAGCCACCAGTAACTCAACAACAACATGAGTCAGCAACAGCAAGGAAGAAGCAGTCGAAGAAGACATCATCGCAAAAACTACAGCAGCCAGCTACACTTCAGCAACAGCAACAGAATCAACAAAGGAAGGAGAAAGTTCCTCCTATTAAAATCTACAAGCCGGACGTAGAGCAGACAGCCATTGTTTGTAAAAGGGCCATAGGTACAGGTAATTTCATTATAAGTAAAAATAAAGGGTCCGAAAAGTATTCAATCCACTGCAATACAGTAGAGCAGTATAATATAGTTAAAGGGGTATTAAAAATGTCAAGGATGGAGTTCTTCTCCTTCGCCCCAAAAGGCGAAAAATGCCAGTCCCGGCTGTTAAAGCTTACCTGGCCGCTAGAACCGGAGAAGGTCCTCCAAATGCTCAAAGAGCAAGTGTGTGAGGGAATTGAGTTCGTCGGGGTCAAGCCCTTCACGACAGTTAAGGCAAAGAGAGAGGGGCGGAAATTACCGTTTTATATCGTGCAGATCACACCCACAAGTAAAGTGGATAATCTAAAGAGAATCAAGTTCTTAGATTACCACAAATGCGAGTGGGAGAGTATAAGAAGGCGCGACGGCATTCTCCAATGCTTCCGTTGCCAAAGGTTCGGGCACGCCTCGTCGAACTGCCAAATGCAGCCTCGATGTGTGAAGTGCAGCGAGAACCACAGTTCGGAGAATTGTCCTCTGGGACAAGAGGGGGGTGCTGATAAAAGTCAGCTCAAGTGTATACTCTGCGGGAATGCGGGGCACACCGCTAGCTATCGTGGTTGCCCTAAATTCCAGGAGCGAAAAACAAATACAGTTCTGCAGAAGCAGCCCCCAGTGAAACATCCACTCGGGGCAGCCACACCCGTCACTCCCGAAGTGACGTTCGCCCAAATGGCGTCCGCCATGGGGAGGACGGTAAAGCAGCAAGTACCTAAGGTACCGCAACCCTCAGTGCCAAAAGCACACGAGCCAACGCCCGACTGGAAAGCTTCCATTGAAAGGCGTATGGATCGGTTAGAGGAGCAGGTTGCCAAAATTCTGGCGCTCCTGCAGAACCCAGCACGTCACCAGTCCTAATGGCTGCGCAGACGGAAAGTACTTATAAGATCCTTGCAGTGAATGCAAATTCATTGACAGGGATCCCTCGAAAAAATGAGCTCTATAGACTGTTGGATGACCAAAGCCCAGAGCTATGTCTGATTAGCGAAACTAAGCTAACTCAGAGAGGCATATTGGAGCACAGCAAATATAATGTTATTAGAAGAGACCGGCCCAACTCCAATGGTGGAGGCGGTGTTGCGATCTTCATAAAAAATAACATTAAACATAAAGTAGTGTACAGTAGTGAAGTGCGACGGTTTCAGGTGTTGGAGGCCTGCATCGTTTGCATTTCTCTCCGTAGCGGGAGGAAGCTTTTTGCGGTGTCAGTCTACTCCTCCGGCTCCTTCAGTTCCAGAACTACAATATCAGAGCTCGATACACTCTTTCGGTGTCTAAGTCTGGATTCGGAAGAGAACTATTTTATTTTGGCCGGGGACTTAAATGCCCGTCATGGATATTGGGGGAACACAGATTCCAACAACAGAGGAGACCTGCTTTACAGCTGGTTTTGCTTGCACAGTGTCGAGTATAGACTCGATCTGAAAGCAACAGAGATCTCGTCCTTCCCCAGAAGCGGGTCGTTCTTGGATCTCCTGCTGTTTGACGCAAGACTGCAGCTGACAGACACAAACGCACATACGGTAAACTGTTTGAACACTTTCGTGTATCTCAGTGACCATTGCGGACTCAGTGCCGAATTCAAGATCCCCAACGACATTGCGGAATTAGGAGAGTTTGTCCAAACGCATACCTACAATTACAGTAGGGCGCGTTGGCCACGCTTCTCCCGACAAATGACTCGAGCACTCTCTTCGAATGCGCTCCACATTCCGTCCAATAGAAACTTGTCAAACGAAGAGATTGACATGTATCTAATTCAATTGGACGAGACAATAAAACGAACTATGGACAGTACGATACCACGGTATACACGTACCAACAACGAAAACTTGTACCGCAATGCGACAATTGACGCACTCCACCAACAAAAAAGTAGACTCCTGTCAAGACTAAAAACCTTGTACAGGCGGTTTACTGACAGACGCAGCGAGGAAGTTAGGACACTGAAATCGCTCATTAAGAATGTACAGACTTTAATTGTACAAAATTATAGAGTCTCTGTGAACACGTACTGGAACAACAAGATTCGGGCTGTTAGATCTAACAACCCGAGTATGTTTCCACAAATTAACAAATTCTTCCGAAAGAAAAATAGCGATCTTCCGTGTCTTAAGCTTCCCAGGACGACGGACAATGAACAGATACTGACTACAGTGGGTATTGATCCCAATAACGCCGTACTCGACGATGACTTCTTTGTGGTCGAAGATCCGCAAGAAAAAGTTGAAGTACTAGGCGCAGTTTTCCAAGAAGTGTACAAGGTGAACGTGAGTGTTCGCCCGAACCACGACCTGGAAAATAGCGTGCAAGCTAGCAACTCTCAACTTCGAGAAGAGCTGCAGCAATGGCGATCTGAGAACATCGGCTTTGTCCAGTTCAATGACGAAAACATGGCAGACAATGTCATCGCCGACGAAGGGGTTCATCCCCCGTTCATTTCGAAGGCAGATCTTCAAGCGGTCTTCGCATCAATAAAGAAGAAAAAGTCAGTTGGAATCGACGGGATCTCCAACATTGTGCTAAGACATCTTCCTCTGGAAGTGGTCACTATGTACACAATCCTTTTTAACAATGCTCTGAATAATGCACATTATCCGGAGCATTGGAAAACTGCGATTGTACAACCCATATCCAAGCGAGGAAAAGATTCTTCGAATCCGTGCAACCTCCGGTCAATTAGTCTTCTTCCGAACATCAGCAAGGTATTCGAGAAGGTGGTAAATAGAGCTCTGATCAACTGGACAGAGGACAAACATATAATTCCGGATAACCAATTCGGTTTCAGAGCGGGGCATGACACCATTCATGCCGCGTCGAAACTGGTGTCGGATATCCAATGGAATAAGAGCCAGAAACAATGTACGGGCGCCTGCTTGATTGACCTGGAGAAGGCCTTCGACACCGTATGGTTAGAAGGTCTTTACTATAAGCTCAATCGGCTAGGCATTAGTAAACCACTGCTGTACCTACTGTATAACATGCTTACCGGTAGGCGGTTCGTCGTCAAGAATGGCAACGTGACCTCTACAGGTATTTTTGAAATTAAAAATGGTCTCCAACAGGGTGCCGTGAATTCGCCGATCCTGTTCAACATTTTCTTGAGCGATCTGATAAGTTCTCTTCCGCACGCAATTGCGTATGCCGACGACTTGATAGTGTACAGATCAGGCAAAAAGATCGAGGACATCACTACGCTCACGCAGGGTGACTTCGACTCATTCATGAGAGATTGCGATGACTGGAAGTTGAATATCAACTTTCAGAAGTCGGAAACCATACTGTTCAGAACGCCGTTGTATAAAGCTTCGGCGGATACGAAAAAGAATTGGCGAAAGTTCTCGATTGTAGGACGGCACGGGCAACCACTGACGCAAAGGAATGTAGTCAGATACCTGGGGATCTGGCTAGATCAGTATCTATATTTTAACAAACATGTAGATGCTGCTCTAGCCAGGGCCCGAGGCGCTTTCGCCCTTACAAAGAGACTGTTTTACAACAGCCAACTCGATGCAAGGGTAAAGGTAATCTGCTACATGGCCCTCATACGGCCAATGCTCACATATGGCTGTCCCGTGTGGTTCAACGTGAGTGCAAGCTTGATGGAAAAGATTCGGGTGTTTGAGAGGGCTTGTCTTAGGGCTTGCCTTCGCCTTTACAGAACACCAGAGTCCCAGTACAGAAAATTCTATTCCAATGGAATTTTATACAACAGGGCGAACCTGATACGAGTGGACAATTTCCTAGTGAAGTTGATTCGAGGCCACACTGCGAGGGCGATGAACTCGGTCAATAACTTGATCTCCGGGGCTTACTACCCCAATCCACAGTACCACGAAAGGGTACGTCACAGTGGCTTCGTCCCACCAGAAGCATTTCTCCACTTAGACATGTGCGGTCTGTTACAAGATATGAATGCGGTACCGCTCATTTTTCACATAGCCAGATCAACTGTGGATGGGCGACTCAACCACGACCGTTCCGTTGCACAACGAGCTGAGGAGGGTCTCCTCCGGTTCAGCACAGCGGTATCGAGTCGGGACGTGCGCGATGTTGCTATGCAACATAGAAAGTTCTGGTGGCTAGGGAGCGAGGGAACTTCGTCCTCGAATCCTTTAGACCCTGGGTAGTTCAGAGCCCATGTGGGTATTAGTCGGTCCCTGTCTTGCAGTGGATTGGATGAATTTTCATCATCCGAAATCAATACCTGCAACCTATGGCCGACGCAAAATGTGTAGGGTAGTTTGTAAGTTAGGATAAGATGTACAAAAATTAAAAATAAAAAAATAAAAAAAAAAAAAAAAAAAAAAAATAAAAAACAATAAAAAAAAAAAAAAAAAAGATAAAGCATTCACATGGGTACATTTGTGTGTATTGGTGTGTATGCTATTGTACATATTTTACCTACATAAGTATATACATAAGTATATTTTTATATATACATGTATATATGTATGTATGTTTAGTTTAAGGTAGTTTTTAAGGTATTTTAAGTTAGTATGTAAGTTAGAATATAGTTTTTACCTAAAAAAGTTCTGTCATTAAGTTTTTTTTTTCTTCCACATTTTTCTTAATTTTAATTTGTACTGTTTTATTGAATTATTTAATCAAAAATCATATGAATTTTAGGTTAAGTCGAAAGACATAGAATAAGATTAAGTTTAGCTTAGAGTGCCCGCAAAGGGCCAGTAAGTTAGAAGTAGAAATATTGTGCGTCCAACTAGTTTTTAAGCATTTTTGTCTAGTATGTAAGTTTATCATGAATAATGGAATAAAAATGAATCTAAAATGAAAAAAAAAAAAAATGAAAAAGTGGTGAACAAATTAAAAATGTGAGAAAAAGCATTTAGGGCAGATCTCGCCTCGGGGAACAGCACATCAAAGAAATTTTGCGCATCTAATATCAGGCCTTTTCTTGATGTGCTGTTGTTATATTGGATCCCTATTTTGTCACATATTCTGAATGCATTTTGAAAAATGGAATGGAATTTTCGCCCGAACTATATGGCAAGTTGTCAATTGGTCGGTTGAAAACTTTAACAACGCAACGTACTGTTTATGAAGTAATGTTTGTTAGGGATTTCGTTTGTTGATGTTACTTCAATTTTATTTGCCCACTAGACCACTGCGTACTCGTCAATTACTATTTTAAAGGTTTCATAACACTGAGTACGGAAGAATTGAACCGCTTACAAGGGTAATCAGAGTCTATAACGAATTTTAGAAAATTAATTATTAAGCCCAATCTCTGATTAACTTTGCTCTCTAAGTGAATATATATTATGTGCTTAACATTACACTCAATGTACCCATAATTGTTCATAATCTGCTAGTACGTGAGTAGCTTGTAGATAAATAAATTAATAAAGATTTGGTACCCAACATTTTTCGATTGACAGTAGGTGGTGTGAATGAATATTGAGTACGAGTGTTCCATCAGCATTTTGGAGGAAACATGTCATTTAGTTTGAATGAACGTAGATTTCGGTAAATTTAACGATAACCTCCCAATCGCAAATTTTGACAGTTGAGCGTTCCCTTTGGTGTGAAAAAAGACGGAGTGTTTTGAGTTGACAAATAACTTGAGTGTGCATTCCCTGAAAGAAACAATTTTAGATGGAGAAGCCTGCTTCCGAAGATCTTTTTTTAACACATTAAGTGGTGGCTCGTGGCGTTGTGGGTATGTGCGCCGACCCCAACCTCGACGTCGTAGGTTCGATTTCAGCTCTGAGCGGAAAAAATAATTTTCACGGCCATACCTCTTTCGAGTCACTGACAATGCTCAAAGAGTATTTCCTGTCTAGAAAATGCTTCTCAAACTTGGCCGTTCGGAGTCGGCATGAAACTGTAGGTCCCTTCCAGGTTGCTGTAGGTTGCTGAGAAGCTAGGCCCTGACCCCCTATGGGTTGTAGTGCCACCGATATTATTATTATTAAGTGAGAAATCCAACAGAAAATCCGAGAATCTTTAATGGAGGAAGACAAATTCATAAAATGTTTACAATTTTATCCGTGCTGACATAAGACTTAAAAAAAAAAAAACTTGCTTTGAAAGCTATGGAAGAACAAACTAAAAATTAAGTTCGTTAATTTGAGCACCTAACAAACTAGAATAAAATTGGTTTTCAATTGTTTGAAAGTAGCTCTAGTTTTAAAACTTCAACTTGAGGCATTTAAGTCGTGATTGTTTACTCGGAGTGTTGCTTTTGTTTTCATTTACATCGCCCGATGTCTTTATTCCATGCATCATAATACCCAAAGCAGGCAATCGTGTTTTAGAAGTAAAAATGGTGGGTTAGTGGATGTGTGCATCCACACCCAAGCACCTGAGCTGTGTCTTCGATTCGACCTCTTTCGAGTTACCCACAATGCTTAATAAGAAAAAATCGGTACAAAAAACCTCTCGAAACGAAATTAAGCGACAAAGTATAAGCTAGGAAACACCTTACTTCCTAACAAGCTTATCTCTTATGTACGAAACTAATTGATTAAATGTGTGCATTCATATGCATATATTGCTGCACACATGTAATTGGTAGACAGTAATTAGTTGTTAACACAGGTTAACACAGTTGTTAAGATTTTTACTCATATTTCATTTTTACGCGATTTCTGTGGATTTATCTCAATTTCCGTGTCCGTGTCCGTCCGTGAGACCGTGTCGTCTGAGATGTGGCAGCGTTTTATTGAAACCACATTTCCTTCGATTTGATGGCATTAATATAGAGTTAACATTTGGCTAGAGCGACGAGAAAGAAACGCCGTCTGGACGGTTGCAATTTTCAAGTTGTGATTCACTAGAACAATGGCACCATCAAAACCAAATTGCACATAGCAATTTTTTGTTAAAATGAAATGGTCTATCGTCGATTTTCTTTCCCTCCTTTGTTAAAGTATCCGTCCGGGGAGTCGGATAGAATATGGTCGGAGAACAAAATGTGGTGTCGAACCAAATCGGAGTATGTTTTCCGTGCTCTACTTCTTGAGTGAGAGTTGAATTTTATATTCCAGACACATAGTACCATATGGTTTATGATAAGACTAGATAAGACTAGGCTGTGACCGCCGTCAGGAGATTCTTTAACACCTTCTGCAACAGCAACTATATTCTCTATTGTATGGGTTCGCATTCAGACACTACTAATAGAACCAGTCTCTTCGAACCTTTTGCCTATTGGGTTTACTAGATGGACGATTACTTCAACAGCAATATGCATCAATGAAAATGTTAGCTAATTGAATACGCCCAACTACGAAGAATCCTAACGTTAAAATGCCAAACCGTAGACTAAACATGTAGAGTGACAGTTTTGGAGGTTTGATGTTTGTGATGGAAACAGTGATGCCAGATGCATGAGCTTCCTGCCCGCGAAGTCGAATTTTCTACATTATGACGAAGTCCTTTTTAGTTGCGAGTGCTTGTTTGATGCAAGTATGTGGCATCATTAGCGTTCATCTCATCATGAATGTTTTGGGAGCTTCTGGTTCGATGTTTGCTGTCGTTCAGCTCAGTGTTTTCCCTTTCGTCACCCAATGATGCCTTCGTTTTGCTAAAATCATGTCTCATTGTCTCCTTCAACCAACAGAAAACCTAAAAAGCGTTCACGGATAACGTGTAAATCCGATTGATGTACATTTGCAAGCGGCGTTTTAACAGCAACAAAATTACTCCACCCTTAGCATCAAATGCAAATGAAAACATTACCACCTTCAAGTGATGACAAACCCCATCCCATGTGCGAATGCTCTTCCTCACTGGCCCCCTCTTCAAACAAAAACCCCAGCTAACAGAAAAACTCCAACAAATGCAAGACTCCACCAAAACCGGCCATAAATCTCAACCGCAGTGCAACCATAACGAGGGTTCTGCCGTTCAGCTGCGAGTGTGTCCCGAAAACCGCGTAAGTGTCTGCAGAATGTATGGACTTCACATCCGCCCCGCAGCCGGGGCTTGTCTATTTAACATACATTCCGAGCATACTCGGACTTTGTCAGCGGGCGCCTCTGCTGAAAGTCGGTAAATTAAGTGCCTAATAGCTTTCCATACGGCGGCGAGAGAACAAGCACACACACCGAAGACCGCCCTCGTGAGGGGGTTGACAATTTGCTAACTTTGTCACAGACACTGACTCTGCCGTGGGGGAACCGTCGAACCCATCCCCCGTCGAGTGGCCCAAAGAGTCATTATGGGAATCAAGAGAAACGTTTTCCCAAACAACCGCAACAGTTTTGTGTGTGCTTGGTTTCTGCCTTTTTTTCCAGAGGTTAGCTCAGGCTTTAGGAATTAGGTGGGTGATCCTTGCTCGGGCGAGGATTGTGGTAATGTGTGTGTCATGATTTTATGGGTTTTTAAGAGCTTCTTGAATTTTTGATGACAATTTCAGTTTTTGAGTTCGAGCTTCAGGGTGGGAGGATGAATTTGGGATGAGAGAGAGGGGGAGCTTCAATGGGGTTGAGGAGCATTAAATGTGGTAAATGATGAGGGCTAGTAGTTGTAGGTGTTTTCTTTTCTTTTGGGCATAGTCTGTACGGACAATTTAAGTCAAAATAAGGACAACGCGGAAAACGTTTGCAGGACCGCCTCTCACAAGATGTTTTTTTCAGTTATTCTGGTATTGTTGAAGCTGGCTGACATATGCAACTGCAATTGCACTTTGTTTTAGTGTTTGAGTCGCGAATCTTAAGACCACACGGAGAAAAAGATTTTTTTATTTCGTCGAGCTGTGCTTGGATTATCCTTTATCATTCTTCTGGTTAATTGTGACTTGCGAACATTTGCTGTGTCACATTGGACGAACGCATGCACCGCGTTTACTTGCAAATGGTATATAAGTTAAAGGACCATTAAATATAGAATACCCCCCCTGCAACTACGTGGCAGTGCAGAAGGCAGTCATCTCAATACGGATTCGGAGGAGATCCTCGATGTACTGCGCCAGGCGCAGAGCACTGATGTCCAGATGGTGGACGTTAAGCCATTTGTCACTGCGATGGCACGCAGGGAGAACAGGCGTCTCCCTATGTTCTTGGTGCAGGCGACTCTCGAAAGCAATATAGAAAGCCTTAAGAGCATTAAACTCATGGGGACCATTGCTATTCAATGGGAGACATTAAGGAAATCGAAGCACACAATGCAGTGTGCTCGATGCCAGAGGTTTGGGCATGCCGCAGCGAACTGCCAAATGGTGTCGCGATGCGTGAAAGGCGCGGGTACCCACAATAGAGGGGAATGTCCTGTAGGTGCCTAAAGGACAAGTTCGAGGAAAGGAGCATCCTCAAATGCGCTATTTGCGGGGATAAAGGGCACCCTCCCAATTATTGGGGCTGCCGGTCCAGCTTTTAAAAAAAAAATTCGAAAAAAAGGAGCATAAAAACGGTGGAATCAAGGTCTATAACTCGCACTGCAACTACCGCTGTTACGCCAGGAGTCGTCTATGCCCAAGCGATATCAGGCACAACAGACAGTGCCAACGGCAACCCCGGTCCTAGTGGCCAGTGACTAGAACCAGGGCTGCAGGCCGCCTAGTGTGTTTATTTGTCTTGCCGAGGCTGTCAAACGTCAAAATGTCACAAGTGCATGATCAATTCCTATGGAGATGTTGAAATTAGCCTTTCCTGCATCCGACCCATAAAACGGACCAAACCGTGCTTTTTTGCATCAAACTGGCTGTAGATTGAGTTAATCGAACTGTACCATATTTGGGAACTATTGCTCAAGGCTAACCATTTAGCAAGAATACAATACCACGAAGCTCAACAAGGTACAAAGAGCAGCATGCACTGGCACCGCAGGCGCTCTTCCGTTGACACCAACTGACGCTTTGACGGTAATGCTACATCTTCTACCTCTGGACTCACACATCGAAAGGTCTTGCTCGCACAGCGCCATCAGACTCAGACAGTTTGGATGCTGGACCTCAAACACGTAAGGTCATTGCAACGTCTTAGATCTTCTAAGCAAGGATCTCGAAAAAGTTTTCATAAACTATACGGTCCCTAAACTAATGTAAATTATCAACGACTTCGAGAGTGTTATCCCGAATAGACCGGAATGGCAGTAATTTACACTGCTGGCCTCAAAATGGGCGGCGAGTGATCAGAATATTTCAAAAGCCTATACACTGCCGGACAATTCCAGTGTGTTCCAAGGGATACTTGTCGTCTAGTCAAAATACACTAACATACCATGCCAAGATAGAAGGTTGCCATATGTATTGACAGCCAAGTAATCACGGTTGCCACATTGGTCTTTTGTGACCAAATTTGGGCATTCTTTTTTTTTTTCTTGGTAACATGGTCATTGTTTTCCCTTTTGGTCATATTTTTACGAAATGAAAAATTAACACAACTTGTTGATTTGGTTATCCTCACATTCGGAGATCCAGCTCGGACTCGATAGGTTTGAAGTTGCTGGAATGGGTTAACGTAGACAATTCGGACGTTATGATAATTTCCAGAACGCCAAAGTACTCTACATCTAAGTGGACTTCCATTGAAACAAGTGGAGAAGTTCAAGTATCGCCGGATCTTTTTCACTTGTGTTGTAAGGAGTAATGTTGAGCTTTCCTGTAGGAATCGCCAAGCTCGTCATAAAATTTGGGTAATGACCGAAAAAATAAGATCGCTAATACTGCAGAGTTGTAATTTCTTCGTGTTTTTGTGTGAGTTACTCGCCGGGATAGGGTGAGAAACACGGCAGTACTCGGGTAACTAAATGTCGATCAACTATTTCTCCGAACGAAAAGAGCTATGCTTCGATGGTTTGGGCACCAGGCGCAATGTCCCAGAGGCGTGTCTTAAATGCGTCTCCATCAGGAAAGTGAAGCCTTGGCAGACCGAGAAAGAGGTGTTTGGACCAGGTGTAGGAACTTGCTTAGTTGCGCCTGGGCATAAATCCTGATAAGTTAGAGTGCATTGCTTAGGATCGAGTGGTCGAGAGGCCCCCGCGGCAGCCTAGAATTAATCAAGCCAAGTTTTGATATACTGCTCTAATGTGAACCGCATTTCAGTGCGGGCGTTCTGCATCGATCGGAACAAATGGTGGTCAGGAGAGGCAAGGTCTGGGCTATAAAGCGGGTGGGGTAAAACTTTCCATCCACTGCTTTCCAAAATAATTCATAACCCGGCTCGTGTCTGGTCGCATATTGCGGGCGTTTTTCGGCTACTGCTCACTTCAAACGGATAATTGTGTTCGGTAGCGTTGTCCATTGATGGTTTCACCCGGTTTTATCAGCTCATAGGACAGCCCACCCTTCGGATCCCACCACATACAGAGCATTACCTTCGCGCCATTGATATTAGGCTTTGCCGTTGATTTGGCTTGTTGGATAATTGAAACGATAAGTAGTATTTTAATGGATGGGATCAAAAGAGAGATACAAGAAACTACCCTTACAAATATTTTGGTCATTTTTAAGTGTCATTTTTATTTTAAAATTTGGACAAACATTTTTTCTTCAAGTGGCAACCGTGCAACTAATATTGACTTGTAAAGAAATGCGGGACAAGCTAGTGCCATTAGAAGGACAGTTCAAAATTTCCTTTCTCTGGGTATCATATCACTGAAGACCGACTAACTGGCTCGCAAGGATCTGCCCTTGATTGCTCGCTTGCAAGGTAGTGTACATCTTAATGCAAGCAGTCATGGCTAAGGCTGCGTTTTTAATGTCAGTAATGCAACGTCAAGTGTTCTTGATTGCAAACAGGGAGAAATGGTGGAAATGCATCGCGTTCTAAGACACCGAATGAAAGCTTTCGCTGCGCAAAAAAAGCAACAAGGGCATCATAGATTATCGGGATGCATCGCAAGATAAAAAAAAAACGTTGCATGTCATCGCAAAAGCAGTGATGCTTACGCCATACTCATTTTTTTTACGTTTACGAACTCTGTCTGATTTTTACATAGAATCCCTGATTGGTCTGAGTATAATCGTCCCAAAAACAAACGATCCTCTTGGGTGAACTCGCCATGGTATCGCTAGACTGGTGGCAGTTTGCACGGGACACTTGAAGTTAGGAGATTATGCGGCAAAACTAGGTATCCCACACAACTCACACTGCCGAGAGGCAGACCTTACCACGTTACATCTGCAACTGCCCTAATTTTTGCTGTGCTCTGTAGACCCTTGTTCAACGCACTTGATGAGAAACAAATGTCATTCCTAAACTGTTCAGAGTCAATTCCGCGGCTTCTCAACAGTACACCTCATTTTCCTGTGCCATTACAATTTCTATGCACTTAGTGCTATTTAAGTCAAAACAACCGATGACAACCGATTGTGGTGGCCCGTGGCGTTGTGGGTATGTGCGTCGACCCCAACCTCGATGTCGTAGTTTCGATTCCAACTCTGAGCAACAAAAATAATTTTCACGGCCCCACCTCCTTCGAGTCACTGACAATGCTCAAAGAATATTTCCTGTCTAGAAAAAGCTTCTCAAACTTGGCCGTTCGGAGTCGGCATTAAACTGTAGGTCCCTTCCACTCGTGAGAGAACAATAGCGCGCACAACACGAGTGGTTGCTGAGAAGCTAGGCCCTGGCCCTCTACGGGCTGTAGCGCCACCCATATTATATTATATTATATATTATAATATACGATTTTTCGAATTGCCATTAGTGGACAATTGGTAGCTCGTTTCTTGTTAATTGCTTTAAAAATTGATCCTACCCCGTACACCTTCTTTTCGAAGGATCCAGTGACTTTGCGGCCGCATTCTAGAACCCTGACTCAGCGATCGGGCAACCCAATGTCATCCCGACCATTTCTCCCGTTCTGGCGTCAGTTGGACGTTGCCTAGTCAAGCGACCGGAAGCGTGAAATTGTTTGTCTGCAGAAAATTCACATGGAAGAAGTATCACATTCATCTGGACATGCCACACAACGCACAGTCTCCGATGAGAGCATAATAAAGCCAGTCGCTTTTTTTTTCTTTTCTCACAAACTATGTCACCTCATTAATCCTGATTTATTCAGCTTCCAATTGAACAGCTTCGTTAAGAGATACTCCAAAAGCAGAAACTACAATTTCCCATGCTGGCGACGCCAATCAACCTTCAGCTTAGCAAAATACTTGACATTCCGTCGACGACGGCGAGGCGATGTCTTAACTCGACTTGGTATTTGGATCAGTCCGCAGCTGTCAAGTTTTCAAAAAGGCGCCAACAAAGAAGCCCCCTATCCGTCGACCAGTTTTTCCCCGTCGGCCGGGGAAAACTCTGCATAATCATGAGCCGCGCGCTCCTGCAGATTAATGCAACGAGTATCCGATAATTATCCGCCGTGGAATGTCCACAATTTAAACGGCTCACCGGTGCAATCAGTCAGTCCAAGAACCCGATCGCATCCCGCCCCGCGCATCACTTTCACTCAATTTTTCGGGTGCGTCCCTGAGCGGGGCGCATAGACCACAGGGACGTCAAATGAACGTCAGATCACTTATCGCAATCGAGTAGCGGCAAAGTGGCAAAAAATTAATTTCACCATCTGTACCGCAGCGGTAATCAGTGCTCATTTCGAGACATTCCACGGGTCCCAGCACTCAGCAGCAACCAGTCTGAGGTCTCAGGTGCGCTATCTGCGTCGCTCGCCAGCCAGTCAGCCAGCCAGCCACAGAACTGCAAGACTATCACTTTCCACGGCGGCGCGGAGCGACGGCAAATTGATTTGGTGGACCCAGAGGAGAAATCCACAGTTGCACTCGATCTTGCGCCAACAACTTGCTGACTACTAATGCTGTCCAACTTCATTTGGCTTCATTGGCCGTTCGGTACAACTGTTGTTAGACCATAAAGATCGCATAGTTTACTTCGCCGCGAGCGGTTAGTCGATAGCCGGCGACTACCGATGCTTTCCATAAGCAGCTCCGAAGTCTCTCACATGACATGCTCCGACATGGTCTTGCGGTGCCTCCTCATCGTCGTCATCTGTCGTCGTCGTTCTCTGCTGTGTCGTCGGTTGGTCTCCTCATTGCCGGTCTTAATCTGGCCGTGGAAATCATTCCTCGGTCGCGTTCGCTGGTCGTACGAAAGCTAACAACTCTATTGGCATCAATTACGGTCCCGAAATAGTGTTTGTTTTGCTCCCTATCCGTCCGCGTTTGGTCTGCACCGGTGACTGTGCTCTGTGTGATCTTCAGCTCGTGGGTATGTTCACAAGAGCAACAGCAACAGCAACAGCAACAGCAACAGCAACAGCACACCGAATGTGTGTTATCAGGGCGCACTTGCGATTGAAAGGATTTGCGAAAGGTGATCGCTTAATGCTTCCAAATAGCCGCTGCTTGTAATCAGTTTGTTTATAGCGTAATTATAACTGTGATCGGGGAAACTGCCGCTCGGTGGCGAGCTAACGAACTGAACGAGTGTCACAGTGAATGTCAGCGCGCAAGGAGAGTGCCTCGCATCGCTTTGGGTGAAATCAACATTTCTGTTTGTGGTAAACGGATTGCGCCGACCACGTCGTTGTTCACTTCCTTGTCAGTTGATTGGTGGAATTTGCGCGAATGGGGGAATAATAAAGAATGCTTTGTCATTAGTTTGAATTGTTGCCTTTTGTCCTGGTGACGCACGTGGGGAAAGTGATGTCCTTCATTTTCAGTCCGCAGCACGCAACGGTCTCTCGTGTCGGTAAGGTTGTGTGGATGAAACGGCTTGGGGCTTGTTGATGGGTTTAGGTTATGTTCGGGAATGATACATATTTTTAGCTTGATTTACGTGAATTTGTGATCAGTTCACGGACTGGCAAGAGAAATCGAAAAGTATCGGACACAGCTGGTAACCCTGAATGCGTCCATCTGGTGAGAACTGGCGGCAATTCGTTGAGTCTCGCCGCACTTGTCAAAATGTGTAGTTCGGCCAACAAATGTGCTGCTCAGCAGCTGACATTAACGCGTTGAGACAAACTCTCAATCAACTGGTCGGCATTTTCGTAAGCAAATGATAAGGTTGATCGGAGGAATGCAGCCGTCGTAATGGCTTGTCAAAATCTGTCGGATTTTTTTCTGTCTGTATTGAATTTTGTGTTCGTCGTAGATTTTCATCTAGCATGCTTCATTACTTTGGACGGAGTGATGTAGTCTTCACCTTTTTTGACCAAAAATTGCAAAACCGATGAAGACGTAATAGAGTCTTCGAATGTTTGAACTGAATCCTTAAAGAGTTTGAGCCCGATTTGTTCAGCTGTCGCGGTATTCCTTTCTTGGCATCTATACCGGCAGGGAAGTTATATTTTATTTGTGAACCAGAAAACTCCACGACGACTATTGTTTTTTAACAAGATATCTTTGCAGTCGATAAAATAGAGACCGTCTTCTTCTTTTAATGGCGCTACAAACAGGCGTGACCTTAGATTCCAGCCAACAAGGCCCTCCAATTCACAAGATCCCTAGGCAACTACCTCCAACTTCACACACCAAGTTGGTTGAGGCTCTTCTTCCATACACTCACTGATCATATTTGGAAAGTTCTCTGGTATCAAACCTACAAAATCACTACAGGGACTTTGACCCCTTCCCTACAGTCATCTTCTTCTGCTAATCTTCTTCTCTTCTTGCGGTACAGCCCGGGATGAACTTGGGCCTCAGCCTCTTAGCCTCTCAAGCTGGCCCTATCCTTAGCCAGCTACCTTAAATTTGCAAGTCAACTTAGTTGAAGTCCTTCTCCACTTGGGTGTGCCATCGGCTTCGTGGTCGTCCTCTATTGCGTTGTCCCACTGGTTCGGAGTGGAAGACTCTTCGGGCTGTCCATGCGGTCTACATGGCCTAGGCATTTTAGGCGTTGAATAGTGACGCTTGACATATTTCTTAGCCGACAATTAACCAGTGTCTTGGCTTACTCTATACTAGTTGTACAAGCTTTCGGTCTTTCAGTCTGCCCTACAATTTCTCGCTGTAAAAAGCCATCAACTGCTTTAGTCGTGAAATGACTCCAGTCTAGTCAGTGACCTAGGCGCTAAGTCAGCAATTATAAGAAAATGCATAAGGACGCTAGGCTGTCTCTAGTATGAGGGCAAATCAATCCTCCTCCAGATCTGATCTGGATCTCTAGGGCAGACACTCAACACACTCCGTCACCTATCTCTACAAGTGCTAATAGTGCAAGGCTGTTACCAATACCTATTCCGGATGGGTTGATTGATTCGATGCAATTGCAAGGCATTAGCTGTAGCTGAGAGAATATTCGTTCCGAAGTAGATAAGCCCTTAGTCAGGTCAATGTGGTTGCTGAAGAATGGTGACTTCGTTCTTGATGCTCTTCTTCACCACTGTCCGCAGGAGCAGTAATATATTATGGAGGAACAATGATTTGAATATGCCTTATGCATGGCCGGTCCAAATGAGCGCCCTAGGCAAACACTAAGCTTAGCGTCCCCTTTATTCAGTGTTGGAAGTTTCCTCAATTGAACTGAACGTTTTAGACCAAGACTAAAGATAACGTCCTTTCCTGTTGATATTAAAATTATACATTTTATTCACTAGAGCGCTTTCTGATGATTTATTATAAGCCTTACCACTACTTTAAGAACTGACAGTATTCCTTAAAACTGTCCTAATGGGTGACATTGCTTGGTGATCAGGTCTAGGCTGCAGTCTTGATGTCATCGAAGTGCTGCTACTAGCAAATGTCCAATCAGCACCTTCGCTGCATAAGGCATGATCCAACCAGACACCTCTGAACAACAGAAGCAAACTGTTCCCAGAAGTTCTTAAGCAACGGGGCTTATCTAGCTTCTCTGATAATAGCAGGAAGTTATTCACTCCATCATCATAATGAGGTAAATGCGACGCAACATAAGTTAAGACCAACTACATTTCGTCTATTCTAGCATGATTCACAAAAAGTCTTCTATGATGAAGTCAAAGAAACAAAACAGGCAAACAAATTGGAAAACGTGGGTATCTGGTTGTATTCAGTGAAATACATTGAATGGCTGAAGGTTCCCCAAAATGTGCACTCCCCACTCCTTAATTTTGACTTCACCCGCGATCACAAGCTGAATGTCGAAGGCTTGTCCGCTGGGTCTGGGAACTAGCGTGCGAGTGGTCAATAAGTTAGTGGAATGAAAGGACTCATATCGACTTGCGTACTTGCTCCTCAGGCCGACTACTCGTGATAGGTCTCAGGCTTAGCTATTAGAGCCTTGCACAACACAATGCATGAAGGCGCTTGATTTTATTTTGAAAATGCTACCCATTTCTAGTTCTTGAAGACTTATTCGCTACAGTGCTGATTACAGGACCTGAAGGTATATATTGTAAAGACACAAGCTGATACAGAACCTGCGTCTAGTGAGACAAACAAAAAAATATCGGATGAAAGCAGTACAAGAAAAAGCTTGATGTGACGACGGCCGTGATCTCTTCTTTCCAAGGCATTGCAACGCATCAGGAGCCTTTGCCTACCTTTTGCAGCAATCACTCGTTTTCCACTCTGAAGTTGTTGATTTCTCAAGGAAATGTGAGTCATTTTAGAGAGGTGGCTCAAAAATTATTGTTCTCCAGTCGACGAGCTCCGCCACTCATTCATGCCTTCTGAGAACAGTCAGTCTTGGAATTTTAGAATTTTGGAGGAATTGCGATCTCCCCCATTTAAAGTTCCCGATAGAAGCCAGACTTCATGATGAAACTTAGTATATTTTTGAGCTAAGTGTTGGCATATTTGTACGCTTCAAGATAGTATTCGCCTAGAACAAGATGACGTGGCCTGATTAGGTGACTCTGACTCCTTGTGAGCCTGAGCAGTTGTTTCGTTCTATAAAGAGAAATAGTTGGTAGGAACTTCCTCGCCTGTCTACTCCCTTGTGTGTGTGTCCAGTGATGGTATATTCTGGTATACTCCAGCCCCTATTCCTTCAACTGATGAATGATTGTATAAGCACCCTATAGCTCTTGCCCTTGCAGCTGTTTAACTTTGTCCTCAAATCGCTACCGACTAGCTAAAAATTCACCAGCGCTTGAGAACATCTCCTCTTCAGTGTTGATTGCAACTTTGTGACTAACACAGGCTGTGAACCAGTGACCACTCTTGGAACAAGATCGGCTGAAAGCAGTATAAGAAAAATCTTGATGAGACGCAGTCTTAAACCGAACACTATCCAGCCTTAGGCATTGCAGCTCTTCAGCAGCTTTTGCCTTACTTTTGCAGCAACCTCTTGCATTCTTGTATAAGTAGTGGTCTTCCTTCGACTTTGAATTGCAATTTTGAGGACAGTTGCTTGATTTCTCAAAGAAATTGGAGTCACTCTTGAGAGGTGGCTTAAAAGCTTCTGTTCTCCGAGTTGATGCGCCTAGTCACTCCCCCACGTAGATCACACCCTACCTCAAGTCCATTTCAATGTGTCTGCTCAGATCACACTTCATGCCTTTTGAAAGCAGTCTGTCATGATATCTGGGTCGCTGCCCTTGAGCAAGCGCGAAGGGCCTTTCATTCTTCATTCAAACATCCCTCATCCTCCCTCACCCACCATCTCCTCGGCTCCCATCATCAACTCTGCAGTTACTTTTCAGACTTCGTCCCCCTAATTAGCATAAATCATGCATCCCCAGTCGGCCGTGAGAGATTAAAGAAACCCAAACCACACCCTCAGTGACAGTCACTCACATCAGTTGTCCGGCTGCATCGGAAGTATGTACCCCAGCCGCAATTTGCATCCGTCAGCCAGGCTTATCTCACAGCCAGCCCCGCATTCCGGGCTCTGGCTCTGGCTCTCTCTCGTGTCGGAGGTCCACAATGTTAAACGCTATTGCCAGGGCAATTAAGAAAATCGTTACTCAAGCCTCCTATCTGGGCGGTTGGATCTGCAGCTCTCTCAACCGCCCGCCTCCCACCCCCTCAACGGCGCGGCGTCGTCGTCGCGCTGACTTACCGCCGCGATTAACAAAACTGAGGTCAGCCAACTATGTTTAACCGGCTTAAGTGGTCATTAGCGATAAATGTATCTAATGGATATTAGTTGGCAGTCAAACGTGATTGCGAGAGGCAGCCGGTCCCCACCCTCCCTGAGGTGTTTATCGCTCAAAATTAATGTCTATATCCGTTCCCGCATGCTGGCCCACTCCCCCCAGTCCGCTACGATTTCGCCGTGAACACACGTTCGCGCACAGATCTCAGATATCGCGTCCAGGAATCACACTGCACTTTATCCGATTCGTGCTAATTTTGTGAGGTGCTTTGCATATTCAATCACCGCAAGCCGTGCTCAGCTCAACTGGGCCTTTGTCAACATTTCGCTCGACGACGGCGCGGCGGACGCACGGACCACACCGTGCGGGCAACCGGTTCTGAGCGGTCACCGCGAGCGCTTATGAAAGCGCTCAAGCTCTGTCAGATCACCAAAATAACTTCATTCATCAATTCGGTGTCGGACGTGTGCAGTCGGAGGTGAGAAAACGTGCAAAGTGTTTTGATGGCTTCGCGAAAATTGGTGCGGCGGTGTGTACGCATACTCGTCCAGGCCGACGGCCTTTTTGGCATGAATGAATGGATCGCGCAGTCGATGCATTCGAGTGTGCTGTGTTGTGACAGCCAGAGCGAGATGAATTGCGTGCGGCAGTGATTTGCTGCGAAAATTGGGGCTAAATCGGAGAATGCCAGAGTATGGCGCACGGGCAGCAGCTTCTGGTTGGCTTCCGATGGATTTAAGTGCTTCGACGGGACTCCGGTTGGGTGAGTGGTTGAAAGCCGGTTCCACTGGAACTGTGTTGGCGGTCTCAAGCTGGGAACCGTAAGGCAGTTGGATCGGAGTGGAGAATGATATTCCTCGCGGAGGAGCTATAACTACGGAGCGCAGCCCGTTTCGTTGTTCTTTGAGCTCAGTCCGTTCCTAGTGCTCAGTCCGACCGTTTCTGGATCTCAGTCCGTTCCTGAAGCTCAGTCCGTTCTTGTACCTCGGTCCGTTCCAAGAGCTAAGCCCGTTCGTGCAGCTCAGTTCGTTCCTAGGGTCCGATCCCGGTTCCCATTCTGTGTCTGGAGCTCAGTCCGTTCCAGAACCTCAGTCTGTTCTGAAGCTCAGTGCATTCCTCGAGCTCAGTCCGTTCCTGCAGCTCGGTCCGTTTCTTGAGTTCAATCCGTTCGTCCAGCTCAGTCCATTCCTAGCTGCGTCTGCTTCTGGTGCCCAGTCCGTGAGTTCTATCCGTTCCTGAAGTTCGTTTCTAGAGCTCACTCCGATCCTGGATCTCATTTCGTTTCTGAAGCTCTGTCCTTTCTTGAAGCCCAGTCCACTCCTAGAGCTCAGTCGGTTCCTGGACCTCAGTTTCTTCCTCGACCTCTGTCCGATTCTGCAATTCAGTCCGTTTCTAGGGCTTAGTCCGATCCTGGTTCTCATTTCCTAAGTCCGTTGTTAAAGCTGAGTTTATTCCTGAAGCTCAGTCCGTACTCGAGCTCAATCCGATATCGGATCTTATTCCGTTTCTGGGCTCAGTCCGATCCTGAATCCCACTCCGCTTCTGGATCTCAGTCCGTTCCTACAGTTCACTCCATTCCCGGAGCTCGGTCCGTTCCTGAAACTCAGTCCGTTTCTAGAGTTCAATTCGTTCCTGCAGCTCAGTTCGTTTCTAAAATGAAAACCGCCCTCAAAGCTGTCCAGCCAAAGCTAGGTACTCCCTGTGTCCCCACCCGCCTGGACCAGTCTTCCTCCAAAAGCATCACGAAGCGACACACGCTCCATCTATGGCTCCCCAATCGGGGAGTGGTTTCCCAGTATCTCCTTCAACGCTCCCAACTCTCTTGTGAAACGCATCAAACGTTCCCCGAAGTCCGACGCCGTTCTCAGCTCTCAATGGCGCTTGCATAACACGTTCACCGTCCACCCGTCCACACACCGTACTCCCTTCCCCCGGCCATCCAGTATTATTTTGTTTCCCCATTTTGTTGACTCTTGCACTTGTGCGCAGCAAAGTCAAGTGTGCCCCTCGATCGTCGCGTCGGTCCCAACCAACCGGTGCCATATCCCGAGCCCGCCACATGATCGCCTCTCACTCACTCACTTACGCCCGCCCGCGTTCGTCCAGCCGTCCGCGTCCGAGATTCATCGGAATTACAACTACTTAAGTGTGTGCCCATGCCCCCCAAGTGCCATCGATTCTGATTCCCCACAGTCCGGCCGGGTGATTGTTGACTTGTTGCCTTGTCGTCTTGTTGTCCGCTCGATTTGGACTCGACGTTGGCGCGCTGATCCGCTCAAAGTGGATCATCCACAACGTGAAGAGAGTCAAGTCAGACGTTAGATGAAAAGAAGTGAAAACTTTGCCCAAGGTCTCCCTTAAGCACTTGTGCAAACAGAAAAACCCCTCCAAACGCCAGGCGAAAAGAGCCACAACAACAGAGATTCTAAGAAATTCCCACTCCAGGCTGAAGCCGAAGCGGCGCGACCGAGCACCCCTGCCCCGGTGCACGATGCATCCCGTCGCATCCCTCGCTCGGTGGGTTCTTGTGGTGAAAATTGAAATGTTGACATGGCAACAGGTTATGATCAATCAATTACAGATACATTCGATGTGTCCCGGACGCCCGAACACTACCCAGTCACCAGCCGCAGCAGCGCTGACGGTTCGCAACAATGTGGAAATGTGCTGAGGCTGCGCGTCTTCGGTTACACCTCAAGTGACTGACTGACTGCCCTGACAGAAGCTATGTGCGCAGACAACAGGACTGGATGGCTGTTGAGAGCCGCCGTTTCCACATTCAGTCATCAGCACCACCACCGCCAGCACCACCGCGAGCACCATCGATCGGATGGTCGGATGGAAGAAGCCGCAAGTCTTGAGCCGGGTTTGCGGCGGCCTCCCCGCACGTCAAGTATTCTGTTTCATTAAGTGATTAACAATACGATCAATCGCTATTTGTTTTTCGAGTGTTCCTCTTCGCCTTGTCTTCCCGGGCGTGTTGACTTTGTTGTTTTCCTTCTGCCGTTGTTGGTATTGTGCGCGGTCTGGCGTGCCCTGTAACCGCAGGAATAACAAATGGCATCGGAGATGTCAAGTTCTGTCGAGGAAAATTGTAAACAGGAAATGGAATGAATGTTCGCAACGGAATGGCTGTCGGTATGCGGCGCGGCGGTGGAAGTGGGTGGCGCTGGCTGCGGATGGGTGGCGGAATGGACCCGCGGCATCATCTTCGCTGACGATCTGGGCTGGGTTTTTGAAGTGTCCTTTTGTCTGTTGTCTGAGAAGAGCGGCTGTGAGTCACTGTGTCGAGTGGAATAAGTCAGCGGTATGGACGAGGATTTTATGGCGTGACAGGGTGGTGGGACTCAGTCTGCGGTTGAAATACAATTTTGACATCCTGCACATTTATTTTTTTTTCTTCTGTGGTGAGTTGCTCATGAAGGCTCATTGATTTTGTGGTGGCGAAAGTGAATTTAAATAAAACGGATTTATTTTATTTTTTCGTTTGGACATCGTTGGATTGTTGTGACATTGCTAATTTTGATATCATTCAAATGTCCTCTACAGGAATTCCTAGAGGACTAGAGTGGGACAATCAAGCTGATTGAAGAATTGCAACGACGTACGTTTATTTAAATAAAAATTGTCAAGCTCTTATTGGAAAACCCTTGACATTGATCGGACTCTGCAGTAAGCGGCTAGATCCTAACCTCTGCGTCTAATAATTCTTGTGCACATCTAGTGTATCACCCTTGGTTCCGATTTGGGTCAAGGAGCCTTTCTGCAAGTGTGATGTTCAACTATGTCCAGCTAACTCCGTTGAGGTGCCCACCACTAATCGGATTGTCTGACATACTCTGTGCTCGGAACTGTGTATAAATCGATGTAAGCTAACGATGGGTGCTAAAATCACCTAAGCAATTGAAAAAGTAAGCCGAGAAACGTGTGTCCAGACTTCAGAGTTCAGAGCTGGACAGGATCAGAGAAGATGTTGCACACTTTCCGTAGGTAGGTAAGTGAGAAGGTGTCCTGTCGGTCCTTCTCGTTATTTTTCTTTTCTACGCCTGGACAGTCGCAGAGCAGATGTTGGATAGCTTCTACTTCGTCTTCGTCTTTGCAGCTTCTACCTAAATCATTGTGCAGTAGTTTCAGACACATAGCACGTTTGTTTGTGAACTGTGCTCAGTAAGGACTCTTGTAAGCATGTGTATATAATGTCAACATTTTTTATCACCGCCACAGAGTCTTGTTGTTCTCACACTCACACTAAGCCATCAAGCTAGGCTTCGTCCTCTAGTTTCTTCCTCACGGCTATGCGCATTTGGGATAGCTACAGATACTTCCAACTTCGAATCTTCTGTGTTTTTGTTACCTTGAAAAATAGTGCGTCACATTTCCCGACAGGGTCATCGCCTCCATCAAACATATTTCACTGTAGCTCTGTCTGCACAGCCTAACTTGCTTCAACGTCAAAATGTGTGATGCTAGGAGAAGAAATTGCTGATAGATTTTCAGCGCGAGTGCTGCGTCATGTATTGGAGCCACTTTCGCTTGAAAAACGCTTCAGTCATGTCAAAGCGACTGCCCCTGTATCGGCGCTCCTCTTTCAGCCGTCAGTGCAGAATAAATGCGCATTGCTCGTCACTTCTTCATCAATGTCTATAGAAATCTTTTGCCAAGACTGCTAGTCTTCAAGATGGACTGTCCTGTGATAACATTGATTGACATGGTTTTTAGTTCGGGTGGTTTCACTTGTAATCAAAGCGACACGGAAACGAGTACTGCTCGGTGATGTGGGTGGGCAAAGTTATTGCGGGCCTGCTTGACTCTTATGCAGTGAACTGCGACCTGAGCAATATCTACCTCCTGGCTCCCAGCATAGCCTAGAATTATAAGCTGAGCTATCTCATCTTCAGACAATGGACAGTTTAAGTTCTTTGTTTGTTAGATTCTGCGAACTTTACAAGTTCGGTCTTGTGTGTGTTAATATGCAGCCAGATATCGTTAGTTAATTTTGCCCGTTCTGAGATGGTTTCGTGAATTCTACGATCGTTGAATAAGTTTGCAACCCACGACGTAGCTAATTGGTTGAGTCCATGATAAACTACTCAAGATAGATTAGCTTACAACAGTACAGAGGCTGGCCTAGTCCCATATTTTTTGCGTCAAACACTTAAGATGATTACGGTCAGCTAGTCGCATGAAAGAGCTTGTCGGCATCTGAGTGGTCTTACATCTAGACAGTTCCACGTCTGTTATGATCGTGTCTCCCACCACTCCCTTGACAACCGCAAGAGGTGGTTTGATCCTTAGGCTTGCCTGGAATGGATCGGTCTCGGCCGTCTGCGATTTTAGTTTCGGTTGCCTGTAACCTGGGACATAGTCTAGAGTAACAAAGAACCTTTAGCTCTTCACGGCAACTTGTGACCGCCTCGGGTTTAATTTTTGTTGCCGAAATAGGCACTTGACTGTGAATTAGAATAGTAGAATAGTAGGGCCGTCGCCTAAAAACACTAATACTAAAGTCAGAGCTGTACATGTCAGTACAGTTAGTCCACCACCAATTCAGTATAAAGTAGTGGGTTACATATAAATCATAAGAGCCTCCAAGTCCAATCCTGTTATAAGAATTGTCAAACAAACAACCTCAAACATCACATGATGTCCGCCAATTGACGAAAGACGTCAGATTTAGTCCCTGTCACCTTTTTGCTCGTGACTTCGGCGTCTTGTGCGGTAAATGATACCGCCTTGGCTGGATCACATGTTCTCTCCATCAATTGTGCGCAATTAGTGCTGAGAAATTATCTGTTAAACATGCCTGATTGCCCGGCATATTGACGAACTGTATTTGATTGACTGTCGCAAGTGTTGTCACTCGTTGCGGCGGTTGGTGGTTGGTGTCATGTGACCAGAAAGCCTCGAGTGTCCACGACTTTTTCGAATTAATTGGAGGTTTTTTTTATTAGTTTGCTTTTGTAAATGGAGGGAGGAATGGAACGGAACGGAAGTGACGTGACTTTAAGGACAAGTTTTGACAGTTAAATGACAGGCTGAGTTCTTCAAAAACATCGGAAGTCTGCGATTCCAGTTCCGGTTGCCTGGAACCTGAGACACTGTTTAGAGTAATCACTCAGCCTTGTGGTAACTGTTCTAGAACTTCTGCGAGTTCAAAGAAGCGACAAAAAGTGTCAAGTTTTCCAAAACCCACCACTTGCCTCAGACTCCCCTCGCTCCTAGAGCACCTCAGCTGATCACATAGTCATTTCGACGATAAACAAAGCCACAGACTCCAAACACGTCCACCTGTCTGCCAGGAGCCCCATTATAATGCGAAAATTCCCACGCTACCAGGCGATTCCGAGGAAGCTGCATAATAACCCAAATATTCGATTAATATCTCATAAATATGGGTACTCATCCAAGGGAAATCAACCGCAAATATTTGTACTTCAAGCCAAGGGGTTGCAACTCCACTCGATGTCACGGCATGTCTTTAGCAGGCAACAGCAGCAGAAGAAGCAGTCGCCGAGCGAAGGACAAGCAGGACGATCGACAACTGACAAAACGAAATGAAGCATCCTGACCACAGAACTCATTGAAACCGGTCATGAGGTCAATTTCAATCCAAGGAATGCAAACGAATGCCATGCAATAAATTATCATGTAGTTGTTCCATCATCATCGTCAGCAAGCTGGCCCGGACGCTCGAGAGAGATGGAAGCAGAGCCCCAGTCCAGTCCTCAGCCATCTGCGCAGCCATTCCATGTCCGTCCATCGCACACACGCAAACTCAATTAAACTCGGAGTCCTTCTCTCTGCCTCGACGGCCGCAAATCTCGATCCTGGCAAATAAATTTATCGCAATAAAATAATAATCCTCGAGATGCATAAATCTTGCGTCAAACGGGACGGTCGAACGTCTCGCAATTGGGATGCTCCCCCGTGCACTGGCCAGTGACACAACTGGAACTGGGTAACAACCGCACATTTGCTTATATTCAAATGTCCTGGAGAGCGCAGGGAGCGGCGGCGCCGCCCGGCGACCATGATTGATGGCGGACGGAGGAAGCTCTGTAGCTCAGGTAATCACATCAAAATATGATTACTCCGGCAGGGGAACAGATGTTCGCCGAGTCTCCCGGTGGACATGTTTGTTTTTGCCTCGTTTTCCGCTCAATGCTTTGTACCCCGAGCACACACGTTTAATTGAAGCATCAGTTGCCCCTCGCTGACGACACGGTTCGATTTACATTTCAGATTTGTCTCGGGCTCTTCCCTTGTTCCTGAGATCGAGTCGAGGTCGACGTGGCCGGCCAGGGTGTGCAGGCTTTTGACAGTTCGAGAAGTTCGCAAGAGTCAATGTGCCTGCGGTCGAACTTTGCGTCGAACAGATGCATGACCTCCTTTGACAGTCGAGGCGGAATGATGGGTCTCCCTCTCTGGCTGATGATGTCAGACACTTGCTCTGGGGCCGGGGTAATGATATCGATTTGCTTCATTGTTGCACCTTCGGGGACTTCAATGGATTCCGACGCAATCGAGGGGATCAGCACTTCTGCTGTGTGTGAGGATGGGGCGATGAGAGATTGAAGAGAAACGGCAGGAGCTTCAACTATGTTTAATGTCAAGCGTGCAGAAACACGGAGTCCATAGGCGATTGTACTATTTGAGAATTTCCACGGGAAGGAGATCTCGTGGAAGTGTATGTCTTGTGGTGCCATCGTAATATTATCTGGTGGTCATGATTTTTGTTGCAGAGTCCGTGAGAATAATATAACTCTGGTTGAGAAGGTATCGACTCAAGATCGATAACCGATCGCACTTTCTGATCAAGAACCAAATTTTAGGGTACATGGGGCTGGTATGGCATGGGAAATGATTGTGAAGTTTTTTTTCCCAATGCGCTCAGAAATTTTCTCAGGAACCATACTTTCCTGGCTATTTTCACTTACGTCTCAGGCCAACGACAGATGGAGTCTCTCTGGTCTGAGGCTGAGCAATAGCTGCCTTCCGTCGATGAGGGTCCAGAACACGCTGCTTCCAGTCATCAAGACCAAGCTCTTTTGCGTCCATACGACGAGGAAAGAATAGAGGTTCATTGCTAATCAAGCAATCCAATGGAACCCGTTTACTGAAGATGGGAGGATGCGCGGCGGTCCTAAGAATTCGTAGCGCAGAATAACCGCACTCGATGGTGCGTAGGCATTGTAGAGGCCCTAGCATTAACAAGAGAATACAGGAAACAAGTAAGTCTCTTGCGTCCTCGATGACTTGGTCTTCGATCATACCGTACTTCTCGAACCTGGAGGCTCGGATTCAAAGACGCTCGGAGCAGCTGGAATATTGATGTCCATGCACTCAATGTAGCCCAGCCACTGCAGTCGATGGAAGCTGCCCTTCGGACTACATCCGCAGCTCGGTTGAGGTCGGGGTTTGTCTTCCTTGTTGACCTCCCTCGAAGACAGGAGCGTACGCAGAATTTTTCTTTTAAAGGCACAAAGAATAGGCTCTGCTCTTTTGCCCATCGTCCCCTATAGCAAAAGTGGCAAAATTAGGCTGCTGTGGAGCATAATTTTAGTCCTGTGAGCCAACTTGTTTCGAATGACCGAAGCAGCATCTTTTCACATTTTTCACATTTGTCCCGAGGTAGACAAACACCGTCACTACCTCGAAATACTGGCCTTCAATCGGGATGTCTTGCCCCAGGTGGTGTGTGACAGAGCGTTTCTTGGTTGGCAACGTCTGCTCATGCGTACCAGCTCGTTTCGCCTCTGTATCTATCTCCGAAGCTTTCTTTTACGGGGCATTGGGAACGCACGTCGTCTAAAAGTTTAAATGAGTTGTAGAAGATAGGCGTGCTTATTGCAGCCAATTGCGCCGTACTATCTTCTCCAGCATCAGATTGGAGAACTGGAGCGACAGAGCATCTCCTTGACAAAATCCGTGTCTCTGTGCCGAAGCACAAGGATTATCAGAGTGTTATATAAAGTCAGCTTGGTATTTGGAGAGATGGCCCTGTTACTCAATTGCCTCTTGAGCCCATAGAAGCAGCGATTGGTAAAAGTAATCCTGCGATTGATCTCGGTAATGGTTTCATTGTCCCCGTTGACTCCAGAGCCGAGGTAGACGAAGTCCTTGACTACTTCAAAGTTTCTGCTGCCCATTATGACGTTCTGTCCGAGACGCCGATGTTGTGCGCCCTTCCGTGATGACAGCCTGTACTTTGTTTTTCCCTGCCTTACCGCTAGACCCATTCCGATTCAATGCCAGCAAACGCCTCATTGACAGCTCGCTGTTTTCGTCCAATCACGTCAATACCGTCCGCGTAAGCAAGTAGTTGAACGGACTTTTGGAAGATCGTGACTCTGGTTTTACGGATTGAGCTTCGCACAATCTTCTCAACAACGATATTAATGAAGTCACCCGACAGTGTGTCGCCCTGCTTAAAACCTTTTTTGACATTAAAGGCCTCGGTGAGTTCGTTCGGGCCTTAATGGAGCAGCGAGAGTTCTGCATCTTCATTCTACACAACCTGGCGAGTTTGGCAGGAATGTCAAAACTGGACATGGCGCTGTATAGCTCGTCTTTGTGCGCGCTGTCTTATGCGGCCTTGAACTTAACAAATAGGCGGTGGGTGTCGATCTGCATCTCTTGAGTGATACGTGATGTTAATGACTTGCTTAAGATTCTAAAAAGCACCAAGTTATAAGTATAAGTTATAAGTACCACCACATACACCACGAAGAGATGGAGAAGCCAACGTGAGTGACAGCACAAAAGACCTTAAGGACTAAGCGAGCCAATTTCCCCTAGGATCTTGCCAGTCACATCTACCTACCTACCGTCTAATGTGACGTTGGACTTCGTAGTGGTCCTGAGCCCAAACCAGCATTTTGTAACCAGCTAGCTGCCACCAGATTGGTAGTAGTAATTCATCACTTGTGAACCTCCCTTCAAACTCAATCGCGTCTTGAAGCGTGTGCTTAAAATCTATAAACCTTGAATAAATCAAAAATTCATCACATTGAAGCCATAACTAAATCCCTCTTTATTTTTTTTCCATTCCAGGTGAGTGACAGGAAGAACAGTCATACACTATTTCCCTTGATGCTTACTAGAGATGACTACGATTGAAGTAAGTGCCTGCTTCACACCTCTTGTTCCAATTCCTCTTCAAAATCTAACAAGTGACAGATTGATCGTGTATGTCTCCAATAAAAGCGATTCGTTCTCGTCAAGACTTAAACGCCTTTAAAAATCATCAGAATACAGCAGTAATTAGCGTCATGGCTATTTTTGCTTTTCTGTAAAAATGTAATGAACGCGAATTAAAATCCTTCAACACTCACATGCATCAACGTCCGCCGTGAATCCCAAATTTGAGAAGCGTCTGTTTAAATTCAAAATGTTCATAATTGTTTCTGAAATTTTGAGCCGTATTCCAATGCCAACTGCCACCACGTACATAGAGAGCGATCTGTTTCGATACGACTTAAGTAAGTAAAGGGGATTGAAACTAACTGCGATTTTATGAAACTTAACGAAACTAAACGAGACTTAACGAAACTTTTGCAAACTTCACGTAGCCTAATGAGGCTTAGTAAGACTTTAAGTCTTTAAGACTCTTTAAGGCAGTGATTATTCGATGTGCATTCATTCGATTGCTTCTGTTGTCTTAGGGCTTTTTACTTTCACTATGGTTAACCCTCTGTAACTTACTTACTTACTTATCAGGCAGACGAACCATGAAGGGTCTGAGCCTGGGCAATTGCTGCCTTCCATCGGTTATGGTCCTGGGCACGCTGCTTCCAGTCATCAAGCCCAAGTTGTCTTGCATCCGCGAGGACTTGGTCTTTGTACCGGAGGTTCGGTCTTCCTGTCCTTCTCGACAGGAATTCGAAGACCCTCTTCGGATTCGAAGACCCTCTTTGCTGGAGCGTTGTTGTCCATTCGCTCGATGTGGCCGAGCCAGTGTAGTCCACGGATTTTTGCCTTCCGGACTACATCCACATCCTTGTACAGCTCGTAGAGTTCGCGGTTGTGTCTTCTCGCCATCCTCGCTGACAGGACCATATATCCGACGTAGAATTTTTCTTTCGAAGGCACCAAGAATCAGCTCTGCAGCCTTACTTAATGTCCAGCTTTCGGCTTCATAAAGTAGAACTGGCAGGATAAGGGTTTTGTAGAGCATGACTTTGGTCCTTCGAGTCAGGAGTTTCGAGCCCAGTTGTTTTGACAGACCGAAGTAGCATCGGTTGCCAAGGGCGATTTTACGTCGGATCTCCACTACGATATCATTCGTGGAGTTTACATTTGCCCCGAGAGAACTTCTTTACTATCTCGAAATTGTAGCTGTCGATTGTGACGTTTTGGCCTAGGTGGTGTGCGGCGGATCGTTTTTTGCTCGACAGCATATATTTTGTTTTGTCCTCGTTGACCTTAAGACAGGCTCGTTTCGCCTGTTCCTCAATTGCCGTGAAAGCTTCCACTATGGCACGTTGGGACCGCGCGACAATGTCGATGTCATCAGCGTATCCCAACAACTGGACCCTCTGTAAATTAGGTGAAAATCTGTGCACTGCATGATCTTCAGTCCTTGATCGGGCCGCCATTGGAATACGCATTTATTTGTAGGAAGTTTTTGAATACGCATGGGAACGCATGAGTTTTGTGACGAAAATGTCTTAGAATAGGGCTGTCCTTTTTTTTGTCTTTTTGAGGTACCTGTCTTACCTCTCACTTCCATCACAAGAAGCAAGTCCTGCCAAAGTCAAGCACTTTTCGATAACTTTGAACATCACTTAGATCCTCAAACCATCGACAACAACAGTCTCTACTCAAAAACTGGAAACAAAAATCAATCAATCAAGTGACATTTCCACCGAACCTCCCAAAAGCCTTCGTTCACACTCTCCGACCGCAAGCATTTGCCTTCAGCCAACCCCCCACCACCTCCGCGAAGCCCTTTCATTCATCATTGGAATCAAAAGTCATCCCGGCTGTCGGTTTGTTGTTGTTACTGCCATCAATACAATCTGTCAACGGTTTTGATGTTCAAACATTTCAGAAAACTCATCGCGCGTAGTTTGCCGGGCAGCCAGCCATCCAGCCATCCAGCCATCCGACCATCAAGACGAATGGCCAATGTGAACCAATTAACTTTTCACAAACATTTCATCAACTAATGGAAATTCTCTTTGAAGCACGCTCAGCGCAAAGCGAAACGATCCGACTTCTGTGTTTACGTAATCATTTTGACTAATGAATCAGAAGCAGGGAATCGGCCGAGCACCGCCGAGGCAGTGACTGTGGTTGATGCTGAGGCGATGTTTGGCGCATTGGGGATGTGTGCGGTGAATGACGCTGTTGAGGTGGGCATCAAAACGGCGGATACCGAGGAGAATATACAGAATTTTGAAGGAATTTTTTGTGTGTTTTTCAATAAAACCACTGACATTAGCGCATCTGTGCGTGTGTTGGATTTGTGTCACCGAACGGGTTCATTATGTCACGCGATGGGTAGCATCTATTGGGGGGTCTGTGATTTGTGCCACGAGATCGGGTGTTTCATCGTTAAATTCTCCCGATTTTCATTATCTGTTGATAAGAAGGACGCGACTCAGGGCCAGGAGGCTTGGCACCGATTTTCTACCGTCATCAGCTGTCAAACCCGGTCTCACAGCGCTTCATTCAGCAGACTTCGATCAACTAGCCTTCTAAAGGGGGCCAAGGAGCCCTGTTGCAAACGGACATCATCTAACGCCCCGATGAGTCTTCCTCCCTCGCTGCAGGCGTCCCCTTCCTCGGGCAACCTTGAAGACGACCCTTTCAGCATCCTCCGTGGACGCCACAACATTGTTGTTGCGCGCAAAATAATGTTCTCCTTCATTACACCGAACATACTGTTGACACAGAGGCCACAACAAACAACTCTATCGCTCACACCAACATCCACCAGCACGGTCACCCGTTGCGGTATCATCAGCATCCACATCCAGCCGACTGCCGAGATGGAGTAGTCCGCCGCGCTTCTGTCAAGTGATCTTTTGTACTCTGGCACCAGTTGGATCCGCGGAGCGTTGCGCCACCGCAACAAGTCTCCCATCCGCAATGGGAACACAATATCTCTTAAAAAAACATCAATCGAATGTGACAGATAACATTCGCACTCAATCAGCGCAGCTCGGACTGAACTAGAGATGCCAGCGATGGTGGTGGTGGTGGCGGCGGCGGCGTTGAACGGACATGGAAATGTGCAACTAACCAAGCAGCAAACCACCAACCAACAAGGGTTTAATAACACTTCAACGGGCCCGAAGAGTGCAAGCAATTTGCAACATTGTAAACCCTGTAAGTCACACGTCCTATGTAATATGACGTAAACCGACCACAAGAGCAAATAACTATACGCACGATCCAGAGACAAATGAGACGCCTTAGATGACGACGACGATGACGACGTTCGCGAAGCAGTATCGGATAACCGCAGCAGCACCGGCGGGTAGTAGGTAATAAACCCGCGGAGCAGAGCGTTCGCTGATAGACCGATGGTTCCAGATACCCGTACATGCGCGTGTATAAGCGGCGAAACCAACATTTTGTCAATCAATCTCACCTCGGAGCATTCACAAATGCGACAGACCTCGGAATGGGTTCGTCGGTGCCCCGGTCGTCGAATGGACGCGATCAGAAGCCACCAGCGGTATCACATCACACCGGGAGAGGAGCGCGTTCCCTGCTGATGCTGCTGTTGTTGGTGCTGTTGGTGCTGTTGGTGCTCCTCCTTTCGGCCGACACGACGACGATCTGGGATTGTGAGATGTTTTGCGGTTAAGTCATTGCAACCGCAGTTTCAGTTCAGTCTAAGGGCGAGACCAGGGATAGAGCAAGAGAGATAGAGCGCACCATAGCGAAGAGACGAGGCGAGGCAAGGTTGCGAACCAGTCCAAAAAGCACAGCACAGCACAGACTTACTGGCATTAGTGAGGTTGCTGCATTCCAAAGGATTGAATGCCTTCTATGAAGATATCACTTACCCCCGAGACTGCTCCAGCTACGGCCCGGGGAATATGACACACTCTTGACAAATCGATTTGACAGCTGAATGGTGATGATTTGACGTTTTGTTGTGTGCGCAAGTTTTGACGTTTCGCTGCGGAACAGATTGAAATCGATCGGCCTGGGGTTGGGGCCATCGGTTTTTTTTTTCTCCCTCTCTCTCATTTTTTTGACCTCAAGAGAAAGAGAGAGATATTTGTTTGACGTTTAAGTGACAGTTGTGGCAGTTGAATGATTTTTAAGGAGATTTCCATTACTGTCACTGGAAGACTGTGAAGGGTTGAGATAGTCGCTGATTAAAATGTCGATTCAACGGGAGAAAGTCGACGATCCGGAATCAATTTTTGGTCTATTTGACATTTGTTCTTGCTTGAGTGGTGAACAGTCGCTGGCTGGTGAAATGGAAGTCATCCTTCGCGAGGGCATGGTTCCAGATCTGAGACAAAAATGACGTATTTACTAAATCTTGGACTTCTTGGATTGACATGATCGCATCAAGGAATTCAATGTCTTCTTCATATTCTTCATGTACGGCGCAAGAGTCCGAGTTGGGCCTTGACCTCCACCAACAGGAAGGCTCCAGCTAGCTCTATCTCTGGATCTCTCTCGTCACTGAGTTCACTTCTACATTCTGAGTAGAGATAAATGATCTCGCCAAGATCAGGCTAAGATCTCGTCAAATCAATCTAGGTTATGTTGAGGAAGGGGAGTGCGATGGTTGACTGATGGGCACTGGCAAAGCAGGTGTTGGATAGCGTCAGTTTCATCCTCGTCGGTGTGATACCGAATTCCATTTCTTAAGCATTTTTGCGATTCGACAGTGTCCTGTGATCACTTCGACGAGCATACGGATCGAATTGCTTCCATCCAACTCTGGCCACGCTGATCTTGTCGTGTGACAGTCATTCCTTTTAAGCCTTGACGAGTTTGCGTCTCTTATTAGTGTGCCATTTACGATCCGGTATAATGCACTGATCGGTGGTAACAGTGATGTGCCTACTTCGCTGATTTCCATATCAGACACTTGTAACCCTCGTTTGGTCAATTTGCTTGCTTTCTTGTTCCCTGCCATTGAGCTGTGGCCCGGGGATCCGAGCAGAGTTTGAGCTCTTGGTGTGTTTAGCTCGTTGTGCAAGATCCTATTGACTTCAGGGCAGCCTAGCTGTCTACTCTGCTCGGAAGACGCTACACACAGCAGAGAGTGTGACTGATGACTGTTTGTGTAGGGTGTCTGAATAGAATCCGGCTCATACTAAATTAAGCTAAGATCTCGTCAAGATCACTGATCATTTAACGTCTAGGAACATATTTCGTGTAAACATGGTTCCAAGGAGGTGCAACGTTATTGCATACATTCCTCACATCCTCGTCGCAGGAAAAAGTAAAATTCGATTCAAAGGATTCTAAGTGCTAGGTGATCTAAGAAATCTCCCAAACATTCCCATAATGCAGGTGGTACAACCGACAGTTCTTGGACATTGGCTTCCTTTCTGCAGCACCCACTCAAATTGTGTGTGATCTTGTTATTTCACAAGTGGATGGAACTTGTGTTGTTCCGACTCCGAACGGCAGACTTTGGGAAACTTTTTCTCGAAGCAACGCTTCTCTCTTCTCCTGTCAGTGGCTCCAAAAAGTTAAAATCGTGAATTATGAGACTAGCTGAACTCCAGGATTGAATGTAGAACCCCTATCGTTGAAAACGACGCGCCGCTACTTAGGCCCAACTAATCAACGGCAGGCACGCTCCCTTGTCTTCCCATTTCTCCTTTCTCTGCAACATTGTAAAATTGTGTAGGGACTACCATACAAGCCCCATGGGAGTCTAGTTCAACACCTCTGCTTCGTCATCTAGGAAGGTTCAGGTTCGAACAATAAGCCTGTCCCGCGGATCCAACTGCTTGCTCATTCTCTTCCTCATTTTGTTTGAAAGTTTTTCCCTGAACTTGTCATCCTTCACTCGAACAACTGTGATTGCTTTTTGCTATCGTTCGGCAAAGAGGCCTGATTCCTTTGTTATTGCAGGTTTTTGCCCTTTCCCTCGACTTTGGAATAACACGAGCAGTGGACAGCGTACTCTCTCGTAACGGAAACCTCTCATAAGCGGACAAAATGTTGGGCACTGTCAGTGTTCACAGAACTTCCATGTTTCCTAAGACAACACCCCGCTTATAGTTCATTTGTTCTTGTTTGAGTGTTGATCAGTCGCTGGCTGGTGAAATGGGAGTCATCCTTCGCGAAGGCATGTTTTGATTTGACATGAATTTCGCCTCGAATAATCAACCAATAGACATTTTTAAGTCTCCTTCTGAATTTCTGTTAGCTACTCTGTGACATGTGGTGGCCCGTGGCGTTGTGGGTATGTGCGTCGACCCCAACCTCGACGTCGCAGGTTCGATTCCTGCTCTGTGCGACGAAAACAATTTTCACGACCCCACCTCTTTCGAGTCACTGACAATGCTCAAGGAGTATTTTCTGTCTAGAGAAAGCTTCTCTAACAAAGCCGTTCGGATTCGGCATAAAACTGTAGGTCCCTTCCACTCGTGAGAGAACAATAGCACGCACAACACGAGTGGTTGCTGAGAAGCTAAGCCCTGGCCCCCTACGGGCTGTAGCGCCACCCATATTATTATTATTATATATATTATTATATTATTTATTATTACTCTGTGACATGATGGCACTGCACTAAACTTGGTCACCACATGTCCAGAGATATGTGCTTGCATAAGTCTCAGCTGTTGTCATTTAATCCGGCTTGAAGGACCAATTCGCCGGCACAATGATTTCATGGCCCATTTAACTGAAAAGCGGAATAGTTTTGACTACATTCGGGTCAAGGGGTTTTACGTCTTCTCCTGAGTGACCATTCCTTACACTCGATGCTAGCATGTCTCTCATCGACGGATCACACCGTTGAACCAATCGCCCGCATTTGCCAAGATCGGAACAGACTTCTGGAAGATCGTCGAATGTTGCCTCATAGAAGCGCCTCGCATCGGCTACCACCTTGAATACGTCCTTCTGTTTGACCATGAGTACATGTTCGCATTCGGATGACTTACTGCTCCCCAATCGATCGCAGGACCACTTATCTTCACATCACTCCTTACCATCTGGTCCCAGGGCACATCCTTGAGTCAATCATAAACTCTTTCCCTCGTCACAACCTCAGCCGACTCGTGTATGAGCCAAACTCCCAAGGGAGACACCATTCGCCACCCACATCGTTCGGCTCGTAAAGCAAACTTCAGCACAACTCCAGCGCATCCGACACGATGTTCTGCCGATGCCATGGCCACCCTCTCGCGCATGTTCTCCGAGCGACCATGCCGGCACTTCCAAAAACCCATAAATCATCCGCGAGAGCGTTGTGGACCGCCGCACATTGTCATCTGAGAGGAAGTACGCCAAAGTGATTTCTCGCGGCGGCACCGGCAGTGGCGGTGGCTCGCAACGATCTTCGACATATTTGAAACCTCAACCGCGATCGGCCTGAATCTGCGGACACAGTGCACGGTCATGGATATGCTCGTATTTCCGTGACAAGCAAACAAAAAAAAAGAGGAGAGGAACGGCAGCGTCCACGGATACCTTCCCGGCATTCCCATACGTATAGAGGCGCCACGACGGCTTAATTAAGTCATCAACTAGGACAGGGCTAATTGGTGATTCTGTGTGCCCCGATCATCAAGTTCCACATCACCGCCGACCATCGTCGTCGTCGTCGTCGTGGTCGTCATCATCATCATCATCAGCGGTGGCGGCAGTGCAGTGGTAGGGGTGGTGGAGCAGCGAGGAGACAGATGCCGCAGCAGAAGCAGACCAGCCCAGCCACTCCGACCATAAGTCAGACGGCAGTTGCGGTGGATCGACGTCGGCTGTCGTTCAGTCGGTCCCCGCTCACAAGGGTCCGGCCACTTTTACACGATCACCGAGATCGATTAATTAAACGGTCATTATGATAATGTCATGTTAGGCAAATGTCACCCATTCCCTGGTCGCAGCAGGGCTGGCCAGCAGCAACGGCAGCGGCACACACTGACACCGAACCGAACCAAACCGAACCGAACAGCGAGCATGAGCATGAGCATGAGTTCGAGTATCTGCGGCGAAAATCTGTATCTTAGCGGGCGCTCACTCGCACTCGCCGAGAAGTTTCACGTTGGGTGGTCCTCGCGTTCAGAATGTGTGGTCTTTATTAATAAAAGAGAAAACAAAACCGACACGCACACGCGGGCCGTCTCTCTCAAGCGGGGGGCGACACTGCCCGATGAAAGATGAAAGAAGAGAAGACTCTTCGTGTCCATCCAGTCGGCCATCCATCGGCGGACTGTGGGCCGCCGCAGCACTCACACGGAATCAATCAAAGTATCCGTGTCCGTGGCTCTCGCTCTCTCATTGCGACGAGCACATACATTAGCGCAGCAGCGTCCCATCCTAAGCATCGCAACGATGCGGGCACCCGTGATAGCCCCTCATAAAGACATTAGCCGTCTGGTCTTGAGCCCGGTGCTCGATGCGAAACACATCCGTCGTCCATTCGGCCCGTCGACCGCCTGTCCCGGCGCACCGGCGCGGCGGCGCAAGGCCAAAGCTGCTTCGGATTCTGGTTCTCTCCCTTAATTTTTTCGATTCTGTTTGTTTAATTTTAACCTTAATTAGTTCACTAATGAACTCATCAACAACGTTTTGCCTTTCGGGGGGATTGGGGCACTGGGTCCCCGCCCGTGGAACTTGTTTTCGTGCCGTTTTTTGTCGGTTTGTTTTCGTCAGCAAAAGACGCCGATATCGCAGTGAGTCATGTCGCATGCCAGTGCTTAGTTGCGTTCTCTGTCATCGCGCAAGATGTTTCAAGTTCGGGCTTAAACTGTGTGTTTTTTGTGTGTTTCCTCCTCTCGCGCGGCTGCTCTCTGGCCGGCGGTGGGGCTGGAATGGTGATGGTGTCCGCCTTATGATTGAGTCCTCAGTGTGTGTCAAGTTTGCGTAAGTTTGATTGAAGGCCGCTGATGACGTTGATGATGACCACGATGACGACGACCGACGACGACGACGACGCCGATGATGATGATGATGAGGAGGAGGAGGAGTACATGCACGCGAGGCACTTTCTTAAGTGAGTGGGTACACCTTCATTTTATTTTTTCTGTGCATTTGGGTGTGTGTGTGCATGCAGGCGTGTGTGTTTCGGGAGAGAGCTTGTCAGATTTAGGCGGCCCACTTGATTGCTGCAGGAGGGCGGCGGAATGCCGTCAAAGGATGTCACTGTCGGCTGACAAGTGCCTTGACAGATCAAAAAATTGATTTGATTTTGGGTGGATGGCGTTATGCAATGGATGCGACGGAGGTGGCCTTTGATGGCCTTTGATGGCATGGCACCCCTCCTTGGGTGTTCATTCGTCATCTGGTCGACGAGAGGCAGAAGTCGGTGGAATAAGTTGACATTTTGGCGCAATTGTTAGGCGGCAGGACGGTGGAAGTCTGGAGAGACACGGAGCGACTCCGAATAGTTTTCTGCTTGGCTGTTTCGATGCACTAAACCTCATAGAGAGTGGGTAACGTCATATATTCCAAAGGAATTCAGTTCACCTGTCTGTCAAGATGCATAGTTGAGACAGCTTCGCATTATGCGGTGGTCAGCAACATTTAAGCCTCGTCCCCCCAGACGATATGCAATTCTAGAGGTGAATGTTCTTGTCTGGAGCTCCCTAAGACTCGTCGATGAGCAGATACCGCTGGCTTATACTTTGATGGAACTAGGGTCCTTCCTTATTGGCTGCAACTTGTGTTTGGTAGGGCGTATGCAGCATCTCATATCTAAGATGGTCAGAGCAAAGCATGCTCGACGAGTGGAAGGTTAGGGAGTGGGCTACCACAGAAATTCCCAGCACACCTAGACCATTGTTGGTCCATTATGATACCCAATGCCGTTCCAACGATTGATCCCAACGGCAAATGGCAGGCAATCAAACAACTACGCCATCAAGGGGAATCTCAGTAACATTTGCCCAATCCAAAAGAAAGGAGACTCTTTGATTGCGCCAACTACAGAGGTCTCCTTTTGTGCCATCTTCTGGACTCGCACGAAGCCGTGAATTAGCAATCTGGTCCACATCAGTGTGGCTTCAGGTCGGGAAGAATCTTGGCAACCGAAGTATTTTTGAGCTCAAAAGTCAATTGGGTAGCCTTATTTTGGATGACTAAGTGGACACTTCAGAAGATCTTGTTCGAGCCGTAGAGAGCCCGAATAGAAAGCGTATTAATAGGTTCTTGGTATTGTTGGCCGAAAATTTCTGCTCGCAATCCTTGATCCTGATTGCGATTATGGCATTTAAGGAGTAAAGTTCAACCACGCACCACAGCTCAACCTCAGTGACATTGCTTACTTATCAGGCAGACGAACCATGAAGGGTCTCAGCCTGAGCAATTGTTGCCTTCCATCGGTGACGGTCCTGGGCACGCTGCTTCCAGTCATCAAGGCCAAGCTGTCTTGCATCCGCGATGACTTGGTCTATGTACCGGAGGTTCGGTTTTCATCTCCTTCTCGAACCAGGAGGCTCTGATTCGAAGACCCCCTTTGCTGGAGCGTTGTTGTCCATTCGCTCGATGTGGCCGAGCCAGTGTAGTCGACGGATTTTTGCCTTCCGGACTACATCCACATCCTTGTACAGCTCGTAGAGTTCGCGGTTGTGTCTTCTCCTCCATTCGCCTTCCTCGCAGACGGGACCATATATCCGATGTAGAATTTTTCTTTCGAAGGCACAAAGAATCAGCTCTGCAGCCTTACTAATGTCCAGCCTTCGGCTCCATAAAGTAGGACTGGCAGGATACGGGTTTTGTAGAGCATGACTTTGGACTCAGTGACATTGGTCCAGCAAATTACCAAGAGCCTCTTGAACAGCACAACAGAGGATGTCCCCGCGTAATGGGAACTTCAGTCGGCTTTGTATTGCGGCAGGTGAGAGAGAAGTCGAGAAGTCGAGAAGTCGTGTTGGCAATAGGGGAATATTGGGTGAGTTCCAAGTCCACCTCTGACTGTAGCGCCTTAGGAGTGCCTTGTGATGATCGAAACCCACTCAACCTTTTCCATGGCTTCAGTGCTGTTCTGGTTAATCAGAGCAAAAGAGAACTACATTTTACGTCCCTTTTCTATTCAATTTTTGGAAGTCAGCTAACTCTAGCTGTCAAATACCAACTTGATGGGTCAAAAACTATGGTTGATTAAAATATGTCCGGGAAAAATGTCTTGTTCTCGTCCCTCAACAGGGAGAGGCTTATACAACAGTGGGCCGGCGTCTCATTTTATGCGCAGTGACATCTTGTTGCATTTAGAAAACCTCGTCAATGTCATTTGCGAATTATTTCATGAAATTTTACAAGAGATCGTGGCTCTAGTCTTGGCCAGGAAGTTCTCCAGGATCTGCTCAGGAACAATGCTGAAGCATTCTCGCGGCAGAATGACGTCTAAGTCAAATTTTGATGATTTGCCACTGATGGAGCTCCACTTGGTCTTTACAGTCGCATCAATTTGGGAGGAAAGTCAGAAATACCTCGATGTTGTGCTGGAGCGTCAATCGAAGCACACAGTCATCGCATGTGATCTTGAAATCGATGAATTGTCGAAACTTTTTCATCTAGATCAGGAGTTCTTTGATATTTTGCCGAAAGCCGTATAAAGACTGTTGACTGTGCCAAAGGGGGGTAAAAACCTATCAAAATTAGCCGGGTGTCAACTTCTGTAACTTGTTATATGGTTAGATCTTTTAATAAAGTGTAAGTGAGTCTCTGGTTGAAGTTATGAAATCGTTAATCGTCAATCGTTATCAAATTGATGTCGAATTTGTCAAGAAACAATATCGTTTGATTGAGGTGGCCAGAGCAAACTTACGTCGTTGTGGGTATGTGCGTCGACCTCAAGACCAAACGCACTTGAGACTCTACGTCGTAGATTCGATCAATGGTCTGTAAGACAAAACATAATTGTCACGGCCCTACCTCTTTGGAGTCACTGATAATGCTCAAAAAGTATTTCTGTGCAGAAAAGACTTCTCAAACTTGGCCGTTCGGAGTCGCTATGGAACTGTAGGTCCCCTGCATTCGTGGGAGAAAAAAAGCGCATACAATAGGAATTGTTGCACGAAGATGCTGACATTTATTGAATGGTTGAACGAATGTTGTTGACCTTCACGTAAATACACTGTCGCCTTGTGCATGCCCAACTTTAAAAATCAAGTCGATTCTTAGAACATCACCAATGATGCTCTTCGGCTAGTTGAGTCACAAAGGACTCATTGTCTGAGTCAGAAGCAGGAAAACCCCAAGACCCATTACAGAGTTCCATTACAACACACGCGGAATTGTTCCCAGAAACACCCATAAAACAAAGTGCCCCTTTCAGACTCTCCATTCGCCTGCTCTATCGCGTCTAAATCAATGTAAAACATTCACTTGATCAGTGTCCGCGCCTAACCTCACTTCCCGATGCACCGATCACCGCAACCAGCACCGCATTCCAATCGGCCGTAAATCTTGCCCCAAATCACTCTCATTCGTGTTCATTGTCCGGCTTGTCGCTCGATCTATTCGGGTACCCTCACAAATCGATATCCAATTCAGCCGGTTGCACGCAAACAATTGTAATCCAACCGCACAATAGAAGCACACGAACACACCGGCAACCCGCTCGGCATACCCCCAGTCATCTCACTAATTATCCGAGCACCCATCTCGTAAATAGATAAAACTCCGTATTATGACTCAATTGGGGACCGCCGGCACGATCGCCGCACCACTGCACCATCCCTGCATCCCCGTACACGTATCTACGTATCTACGTATCTCTACCTGCCCATATCACGCTTATCCAAATTAAATGATCGTAAAATCCATTCCGTTGACTCTAATGAACACATCAAACCGTTTTATTCTCCTCCTGCTCTCGAATCAATTCGACAAAAAAAAAACACAGAAATACAAAACAGAGGAGAAAAAAAGAACCACCGGACTGCCGCACTGCGCGCCGTAGCCCCGAGCCCAAGACCACCCAGCCGCCGGTACGGTATGTCTCGTGAAGAATGGAGCTCGAGGATGATTTGTGTGAACTGGCCGGACTGAACCTAGGGGCCAGCCGCCAATATTTCCGAATCCCTACGCCACCGCCGCGCCGCCGAGGCCGGTCCAGTTCGAGACAATATGCAAAAAAAAAAAAAAAGAATAAGAAATCAAAAAAGACACGAAACAAGAGACAAGCGAAAAACCAATCCATCTGGGGATTGGATCTTCTCTCAAGGCGACTTGGGCAACCTTTTACCTTTGGCGGGAGGCGCGCCGGCTGCACGGTGCCGCGACGTGTGTGGCTCCGCTTTTGTTGAATAAATGAACGTTCACACTATGCCTCCAAATATTTGAAATCAATTCTTTATGGCACTGCGGACGAGCGGCAGGCGCGCGGAGCGCGTGGAACACAACAATCAGCAAGCGGATGTATTGGCCAAAGTTAATTAATTTATGACTTGAGGTTAATTAACCTGTAAGACGATCGCAGATAGAGAGGGGGCCGCACAGGCAATCTGCATGCGGGACCACCACCTGTGATCTGGGGGCCGTATTAGGGGATTATGGTTATGATGGGACGAGACAGGCCAACAAACAAACAAGCAAACAAACAGACGAACAGACGAACGGACGCGCAACACGCCGTGAGTGACGTTGAGGGACAGCGCTGTCAAGTGTGCGCCGCTGACTGATGGACCTGTTTGGATCGATGGGCCGGGTGCTTGTGCTGCTGCTGGTGGTGGATTTGTTTATGATCCACTGACGGATTGTTTTCATTCTCTGTCGCTTGTGTCCACAAGTGGGAAGGAGGAGGAGGGCACATTCGGTAGCCAGTTGCTGAGGATGAGTGCGTTTGTGACGTCTTTTGTTCGACTGTGGTCAGTATGCAGGGATATCGCATGGAAATTAGATCTTCAAATAGAAGTTTTAAAGGACCCGAGGTGAGTTCTGAGGGAGACGACTGAATTGTTTAACCACATAAATGTTCTAGTCAACTAATTAGCGACAGAAGGGGAACAGAGATTGATGGGTTGGAAGCGAGAGACATTTCGGAAGCATAGCACGGTTTCGTTAAGTTTCAATATTCATCAACTGCTGCTGATCTTCACCTTAGAGATGCTCTAGTCAACAAATTGAAGACAGCCGGAGATCAGAGATCAAGCCAGAAGCGAGAAACATTTCGGAAGGGTACCACATTTCTTTCACGCCCGAATCAAACTTGAATATGGCGACTCTGAAGCTCATTCCGAATCGTGTTATGTTTGACCTTGCGAGCAGTGGTTGAGCCACAAGGACGTCCAAATTTTTGATCGGGTTTCCTCAATTTTGCGAATGACGCTACTTGAGGCGCATCCTTTTTTGACGCATCACAAATCCACTCCAATCGGTTTCGTTGAGCTTCGTTAAGTTTCGTTGAGTTTCGTTAAGTTTCCTTCACTTATCGGTAGGCTCGAAATCTATCCCACTTTCCGTATGGAAACAAAGGAAAATAAAATGGAAGACCGTTGTGGCTACTTTTTGTTTTATTCCTACTTAAACCTATCCGAATTTTCTGTTACCCTTTAGTGGACACTTAAACTTCTGCAACATTGTGTTAGAATTAAACTTCCCCTGAAAGATGGCCACCTCAATTGTGTCGAGTCAGTCTCTCGAATTCTCTCTTCATTCAGGAGTCAATGTCTCAAGTCCATCGCCCTCCCCATATCCTTCCCCAAATTCCAGAGCACACATCAATCACTTACCTCTTCATCTACCAACCCACGGCTGTAACTTAATTCTCAATCTCAGCATCCACACCCCCGATACATTTCCAATTAACCGCCGACTAGCTGACCCCTTAATCGCAACCGAGCCGAGTGCACCGAAGTGCATGCCGCAACCCACGAGCGTAATTGAAACGTCTTCAAGGATCAGTCACAGTGCCTCGCCTGCCTTAGCCGGCCACCCTCTCAATGACAAGATGATAGGGCCATTCCACGATCCCCACCGGCTGGGTCACAATTATAACATCAGCCGGGGGGGATCCCGCACTCCGAGGCGAATAGAGTCATCGAGGACAAGCGCGACGACCGCTCGGCAACCCAAAGCCCTTCTCACACATGCTTGCAGGCACATTCGCATGCCAAGTCAATCCCGGGACCGCACACATTTAAATGCAACGCGGGGGGCCCAATTAAGCGCATTTCCCCGCACACTCAGTCGCCGGGATCTCGTATACATAATAAACCCGAAGCCGCCAACACACATGTACTCCCAGCCTCGGCCATCCGTCCATTCGTTCATCCGTGGCATCCAACGCGGCGTCTCCGTCGTCGTCGTCCAACCGAAACACACTCAGATACATCAGCATCAGCATCACCAGCAGCCGCAGTGAGCCCATCTATCTGTCACTTGCGAGCTCTTTCAGTTCGGATGCACGCTAGACGCACGCAGATGCACGCAACAGAAATCATCTCATTACCAATCAATCACCCACATTTCATCGGCGCGCAAATGACTACGTGAGGTGGGGCCTTGTGCGCGCGCCCACTCCAGTCATCGAACCGGGACCGCGAACGCCGATCGGAGTCACTCACAAATATGATGCCTCGCTTGTCGTGTACAATCAGCGACTCATTTGCGTATGTCACGGCGAGCAAAACGAAACGCTTAGCGCGCAGACAGGCGCGCGCCCATTTGAATCGCTGATGACGACGACCGCGACGATCGGCTGTGCGGGGCGGCGGTAGCCCCACCTGATCACCGATCACAGATCACAGATCGTTTGATCGGCGTAACAACAACGCTGCATGCGATCCGATCGATAGACGAATGTCTGCTGCGAGCGTGTGTGTGGATCGTGGATCGATTGAATTGTTTACAGCCTTCCACGGAGGACAACGCGTGTGTGGACTTGTGCGTTGTTTTGCTGGTCTTCCTGATGTGCGTTGTCACTACCAGCCTGTCAGCTGGTGATAGATCTTGGCGTGGCACATTGATCACCGAGCGCAATCCGTTCAAGAATGTCTCGCGTGGAACTAGGAAATGGCAACGAAAGTGAGTGTAGATGACGGTTAACTTCTTGACGAATGACTGCGATCCGCGCGATCATCTCCCGATCTATGCACCGATCGCCGGGTGACGTTTGCGCCACACACACCCGACCAGCAGATCACCCAAAGCATCGACTTTCGAGGAGCACCCCGCCTGCGACCGAACAGAGGACGGTTGCGCCAACATCGTGTTTCCGCGGCCTGAAGTAGCTGTAATGAGGCGCAGTTTGAAAAAAAAAATGGCAAACTCCGACCACTGCCATTGGGGGTACCACAGAGAGAACAACGACTTGCCGATCCCAAAAAGAAAACCACCAACAACAACATCAACTTCGACCGACAAGATACGTCTGCGACAAACAACTTCTTTAGACGCGGGAACCAAATGTTAATGAGTTAATTAGTGGCCAAGGGAGAGACGCGCTGAGGTTGGTCCCAAAGCCGAGTGGCATAATGCGCGCGTAAATCCATCGGCAGTGGATAGTCGGCAAGCGGTGACATTGCTACTGGTCCCGGACCCCGGCATCGGCATCGGCCGCGGTTTCATGTGCTCTTCGAGTGTGTTTTTGGCGTTCGTTGCTTGTTGCTCTCGGAGGACGATCAGTGACGTCGGTTGTCAGTTGACGGATGTTTGGTTGCCTTGTTGCAATGCGCGATGTCGTCCGGGCGAGGGGTGGCGTGGGTGACATTATTGAAGAGAGAGGCAGTGAACGACTACACTGAAGAGGGACGTGTTGCTTAAGTAGTGACATAAGGTGTCAAAAGTGACACAAAACTGTCAAAAGTGGTCCATGGCGCCCACATAAGTCATTAAAGGAGTACAAAAGATAAGGCGTAAGAAACTACGCTGAGGAGTTGACTTGTTGCTGAAAAGTGGCGCGGAGTGTCAAAAGTGACATAAGGTGTCAAAAGTGACGTAAACTGTCAAGAATGACATAAGGTGTCAAAGAAGGAGTAAGAATCTACTTCGAAGGAAGGCTTGTTGTTGAAAAAGTGGAATGGAATGTCAAACGCTACAAAAGGTGTCAAAAGTGACAGTTAATGTGCCCACGTCTCTGGAATGTATAACTTTAAAAGGGCCGTTTAGGACCGAATTTCCTTTTGGGACTGAATGAATGCCATTGAGAAGGCTTTCTTAGGTCTTTCTAACGACCGAGAATGTTACGATCCCTTGGACGATTCGGACTGTCACCCGAACAGTGATGAATTGATGACCTCTAGCCCCAGGTGACAGGGATTTATGTGCACTCAACGCGCCTGCATTACAATCACCTTCATTCATGGATTCATTCACCTCATTCACACCTCTTTTTTCCCACAAAATCAAGTCAATTTGGTGGCCATCAAGTGCAACCCCTGCCCCGATCAGAATCGATCTTGCCACTGGTTAGAATCGATCGGGGCAAATTACTGTTAATCCCCGGCCACGGAAAGGGTGACCCATCGTCTCTAGCGGTCCTTATCGGCTATCTGCACGCAGACCACGTACGAATCGTTCCAGCGGAACTCGATAGCGCTGATCACCGATCGCTGCGCAACGTGAAAGACCGTAAATAACTCAATCAAGCCGATCGCAAGCTCGGGCATCCCTTTCCAGTCGCTCCTGGAAATTGCACAGATTCCAAGCCGCAGCCACCGAAACCGATCGCTGGCGCCTTTCTCCGCTCAGGATTGGTTCCCAAAAAGTAGGTCGCATGCCTGGCATCGCTGACCGGCCGGTCCCGCCGCTCCGAATAGTAGGCAAGAATTCCAGAAATGCACGTCCCCGCAGTGTCCGCCGTAAAGTCCGTTGATAAGTTAATTAAATCGACATGATGACGGTGTGGAGTGGTCGATGACGGGTCGATCGGGGCATCTGCTCCTCATCCGGGGCGGGACGGGAAGACGATCGAGCAGACGACGACGACGACGACGACGACGACGACGACGATGGAGAGAATATAAACCAAAACGTGTCGTTCGTAATCTCTCCTCGAGCGAGGGAGTGAGACGAGACATTAGGGACGACGCGACAGACGCGACGGCCCGGCGAGGAGAAAATCCGAACCGAAATGGATGGCTGACATGTCGATTTGCATTTATAATGATTTGTTGAACTCGCATTTACATCAAAACGCCTCTATTAGCCGCTCGGAAGCATATCAATTTTCCCAGACTGCGGTAGGTCGTCGCATCGTCGCATCGTCGCATCGGATGGCCTTAATGCGTCTTATACGAGCAGGAACATGGTTTGCATTTGTCATTCGGATGTGGGTGGCCCCGGAGGGAATTGTTTTATTTGGACATGATGAGTTTGTTAGATGGTGATATACGGATGAGACGGATGATACGACCGGGAGGTGGTGGTGCGGCTCGAGTGGGGACATAAATCACATGTGGAAATGGAGACTCGTGAGAATTTTACGACGCTTGTCGTAGGTTTGTCGCTGTAAAATGGTCTAAGTGCTTCTGGGAATGCTGATGTTGAACGTTGGCCGTAATGGCCCGGCCGATAGATCGAAGTGGTGTTCCATAAATCAGTGGATTGCCTGAATTCTGGTTCGGAGAGGCGACATTTGTCTTGTGCCTCGGGGGTGACTCATTTTCGACGGGAGACTCCTCGAGGGCTGGAGAAAGTGAGAGGTCTGCACGCGGAGCAGTTCGAACTTGAGACTCGTGGGAACCAAGCGAGTTTCGGGCGGGTTTTGGAGCCCAACGTCAACACATGCCGAGTGTGTTTAAGCCGCAGTCTCTTCGAGCCCGGTGGGGCGCAATAAATCGCCCTAAGGCCTCTGAGTTCATAAAAGCTCCGCAGTCAACTCAATTTAGAGCACTCGGGAATCACAATCACACACGTGCTCGTTAACACGTACGGGGCTCTCAATAAAATGACGCAGTCACTGGAACCCGTCGAGAGTCTTCTCGGAACCTGCAACCGCTGCGGCTCAGCTACGTGCCCCGTTGTCGATTTCAATTGATGCCCAATGAACCACCGACCGCCTTGACTGTGCCGGACTCTCAACTAGATCCGCCGCCTGGACTCGACTGAGCGGCGCGCGCCTCCTCGATAATTACGTGAATCCGGCCGAGCGTTTGCACAGAGTGCACAGCTCCCAGTCATCGACTCTCTCTCGCTCTGACTCTGTGCATAACTAATTATTCCGTGGCGTGGTGACTGCCGGTGACGGTGACGGTGCCGGTTGCCTGACTGGGCGCGCTTCAACTATCAAACTATCACCCAGAGCGATTTAATCTCTTGCGATAGTTAACTCGCACTCTGGCCGGACTCGGTGTGCACTTGGTGCACTCGGTGCACTGCTGTGTCCTCGTTGTCGCTGGCACCGCGGGGGAAGCGGGTTGGATCGGGGGTGACACAGACGGACACACGGGCGCACACATAATCGTCAGGCATTACCCCCGCCCCAGTTGTCCTGATGATGGCGGTGTGCGGCTGCAAACGTTTGATTGAGTTATTTTGCCCGAGGGGCGAACCATAAATGAGTTATTATGGACTTCTTGTGTTTTTCTGCTGCTGTTGGTGTGGCTGGCTGGCTGGCTGGCTGGTTTGGAGAGGAATGAGTTTATTTTGTTGTCAAACGCTGGGGAAGACATTAATTTCTGACACGAAGATGTAACGTCGAGTCCAGCCGAGTGTGGTGTGAAAATTGCGGTGAATTGCTGTTCCGATCGATTGGCAAATTGCTGACATATGTTTTGTGCAGTCCGCATGGCGAGAGGCGTCCTGTCGAAATGTGTGACAGTTGGGAAAGCTGTGCTGTTGCAGTGCAGTGCAGCTGTCTTGTGTAAACACACACGGTCTTAATGGACGCGCCCCGAGGTGGGTATGGCATTGATTGGCCAAGAAGCTGTGGTTGGTGGTCGTTAGCTGGAGGATAGCGTGTACGCTGGTTTTCTGTTGAAGGCCACCAAAGGTTCTTGGATTCAAGTCTGCCGGGGAGATTTTCGGGAGGCATTGGGTGGATTGAACGCTTAGGGCTTGCATCTCTGTGCAGACATTGAACGAAGTGAACACTGCTGGTGAGACCAAGCTCCCAGGAGGACAGGAACCGTATTTGATCCTGGTCCCGGACTTATAAGCCACTCATTTCGTAGAGCAAGGCGTTCAAAAAGGTATTTCATATAGAGGGCCTTAGTGCGTACCCTTGTGAGAGCACAGTCAAAAGATATGCTACACTACGGAGGCAGATACTGAGACTGAGACTGATACGCTAGGAATGAGACTCTAAGACTGAGTCGCTAAGACTGAGACGCTAAGACTGAGACGCTTAGACTGAGATGCTAAGACTAATACGCTAAGACTGAAACCCTAAGACTGAGACGCTAAGACTGAAACCCTAAGACTTATACGCTAAGACTGAGATGATAAGACTGAGACGCTAAGACTGAGACTCTAAGACTGAGACGCTAAGACTGAGACGCTAAGACTGAAACCCTAAGACTGAATCGCTAAGACTGAGACGCTAAGATTGAGACGCTATGACTGAGAGGCTAATACTGAGACTCTAAGACTGAGTGGCTAAGACTGAGACGTTAAGGCGAATACGCTAAGACTGAGACGCTAAGACTGAGACGCTAAGACTGAGACGCTAAGACTGAGACTCTAAGACTGAGTCGCTAAGACTGAGTCGCTAAGACTGAGACGCTAAGATTGAGACGCTATGACTGAGAGGCTAATACTGAGACTCTAAGACTGTGTGGCTAAGACTGAGACGTTAAGGCTAATACGCTAAGACTGAGACGCTAAGACTGAGACGCTAAGACTGAGACGCTAAGATTGAGACGCTAAGACTGAGACGCTAAGACCGAGGCTGACGATCAGCGCCCTCTACAAAGAGACAGTGACTAACTACTCCTTAAAATGACAATTCACACGGAGAACCTCAATAATACAGGCCTTAACGTGTACCCTTGTAGTATTTCACTCAACAGACAAGCAACGTTCCAGCACTGCCAAAATAAAAGCTTTCTTTCAGGAAGACTGTTGTTAAAAGCCGAGGCTCCCAGGAACTTCACAAAAGAAACCTGAATTACATAGGCCTTAACGCGAAGCCCTGTGGTGTGCCACTCTAATACACTGCTGTGCATCTTTTCTCATGGTCCAAGTGCAGGTTCCCACACAAGTTGTGAACAGTACAGGTCTTAGCCCCTACCCGTTCGAAATTCCACTCTTGTCCTCTCAACTCCACTAAACAACGTGACTAACACAGTCCAAAACGCCCACTCTTGCGGCATTCCATTCAGCCGTCTAGAATGTCTGACTCATCGACCGCCAGTCACTTTTTGCGGATTCCCCAGCGCCATGGCCCATGCACCCACCATCAACGTCGGTCCTCCACGGCATGCCGGCATGCGAGCCCCCACGAAAATTAGGACAATTTCGGAAACCGATAATGGCCCGCTATTAGGACGACCACCCTAATAGCCGGTCATCAAGCCATCGTCCACTCCCAGTCGCCCCGGTGCGGCGCGGCGCGGCTCGGCACCGGCTCAGGGTCCCTTGAGTAATTCACCGGCAAATTTGCCAACACACAAGCAGCAGCCGGTGCCCGGGCTCTCTCGCGACTCACCATAAATCCGTATCTGGCGCATCTAAACACACTGGCGCCCATGGGCCACACCGTCCTCCTCGCTTAATCCATGCCACCGCCGGCTACTGCCGCATAAGCAAATTAATATCTCATATTCGGAGCGCCCGCCGCGGTGCACCGTCCATTCGGGAGCACACGAAAATCAGAAGACTCTCCCAGAGCTCGGCGACAGAGTCCGACTCGGCGAGCCTACCTGTGCGCCGCACATAAATAACACCAAGCGGCAGTCCGTTGCCCGCACGTCGCCAGCCACCAGCCGCCCGAGTCACTCTCGGGACCAAATGAAGACATCTTCTCACAGAGCGTGTCCGTCGCTCTATTATGGGTCTCAACATTGTACTCCGATTATCCGCGAGAGTGAACCTGTTCGGACGGGTTATGCCATCAATCATACCAATGGAAGCCGGCTAGGCTCGGCGGCATGCGGTGCGACAGGGATACCGCGCGATGCGACGAGTATGTAAAGTTTGGTGCGCAGCTCGACTGGGATTTCCTTTCAGAACATCGCTCTCTTCCCACCGCACGAGGCGGTGGCTGGACAGTGTGCGAGGCAGTGATCCATTTTTGGGAGGTCTCCGGATTTGGCTGTGCCCGTCTCATGACGACTCTCCAGAGCGGTCTGTCGCTGGCTTTCGAGTGCATTCATGCGTTTGTGCGTGCCTGTGTGTGTGTGTGCGCCGTATGCCGTGGTATGTCACGGACGCTCGAGGGATATCCGATGGTGGTGGACCACAGCGCAACGGACGAGGCTGCCCGTAAGAGGATTTATGACAGGCGTTCATTTGTATTTCGATGGCATTTTAATTATATTGCTCTGCCCCCGGGGGGAAATCCGGCCGCTATGGGTATCGGCTTGCTGGCCAAAAAGGACGAGAGACGTCCGAATGGTTGCTGGTCTGCTGGCTGGCTCGGGAAGAAGACGTCTTGTCTTGGGCGCATGGAATGTGGTGCTGATGTTGACAAGTTTTTGTCCGACGCTCGGTGAGATACTGCGAAACGGATCCGCACTGGGCACGGCCGGCCGCCTCATTAAGATGCAACGGTAATCACGGGGAAAATTACAAGTGCAATAGATTTGCTGAATTGCTGAGGCATGTTCGGGTAATTTCGAGCACTTTGGGGATACGTTTCCATGGCAAAATGAACGAGTTCACATGAGTGCATGCATAATTTTTCGCCGATGGTCGTGTGGGGTGTAGGCAGTGGTGGCTGGACTCAGGTTGGCTCAGCACCTGGTGTCTGAACTGGATTGTCGCACTTCCTGTTCGAAATTGTTGGTCGGTTTGGAAGAGGATGGTGAACTTCTGCGGTAGACTCTGTCTAGGTTAGGATAGGTTAGTGGGTGGCGGCTCAGTCTCACATAGAGCTCCTGGTTCTACCACGAAACAAAATAAACCTAGTTGAAGCCCACTGTAGCCTTATTTAGGGAAAATGTGTTTCCAGTTGTTTTGGCAACGTTTATGGGTTGTGGTGTGGTTTCACTTCGCGACGGCTTCATTACTTGAAGTTTGGTTAAGGGCAGAAGCAGAGAAAGTGCTCCAAAGTCCACTTATGTTTCTTTGCTGTTTCTGTATCTCCGGGAATCAGACCTAGCCTGTGTGTATGGTGGCCCACAGCGCAGTGAGCTGTAATGATCCTTACTAGCAAGCGTCTTGGTAGCGAGATCATTAGCTTGGTTTTAGCGGTGTTGTATTCGGGCCAGAAGTTTTTGGTTTTGAGGAAATACTGATTGGAAGATCTGTCATCAGAAAGGCCGAGCTTCGTGTCAAAGCCCAGCTAGCTGTTTTCAACTCAGTATAGACCGAAAGAATGAGATCGCGAATACAAGCCGCCTAGATAAGATTTCTTCGTATTGTTGTGGGAGTTAATCGCCAGCATAGGGTGAGAAACATGGCAGCTCGGGAGGAACTTAATATGGAGCAGCTACATCTCAGAAAGAAAAGAGCTATGCTTCTATGGTTTGTACATGGACACAAATGTCACCAGCATCACAACTTCCGAGGCGTACCTTAAATGTGACTCCCTCTTGAAGGCTTCCCCTTGGCAGACCCCGGACGAGGTGGTTGGGCAAAATCTGCTTGGTTGCGTCTGGGCATAGATTGTGATGAGTTAGAAGCGATGGCGGAGGATCGAGTGGTCTGAAGATCTCTTGTGTGTGCTCTACCAAGCGACCACTTTAGTAGACCATGCGCGTCAAAAACGATGATGATGATGGCGATGGAATTACTGTAGTTGCGGTAGTTCATTGAAGAAACAATTTATCAGACTTGCGATGCCTAATTTGTTAGGCATGTGGTGTCCCGTAGCGTCGACCCAAACCTCGACGTCGTAGGTTCGATTCCTGCTCTGTGCGACAAACATAATTTTCACGGCTCCACCTCTTTCAAGTATGCTCAGAGTACCATATTTCCTGTCTAGAAAAAGCTTCTCAAACTTCGCTGTTCGGAGTCGGCATAAAACTGTAGGTTCCTTCCACTCGTGAGAGAACAATAGCACGCACAACACGAGTGGTTGCTGAGAAGCTGGGCCCTGACCTGGGCTGTACTGCCACCCTGACGGGCTGTACCGCCACCCTGACTGGCTGTACCGCCACCCATATTTCATTTTCCTGGATTCCCGCATGCCTACGAACCCACGAGAGAGTGACTGCGTTGTTACTACAGGAGGTCCCGCATCGAAGCAATTGGGTACTGTTTTGGTCTTTATTGGAGTAGTTCTAAGTGCCTAAGTGATATTGATGTGCGCGCTGCTTGGGCAGCCTATAAGGCATTCCGAAGCTTTCTGGATGGTCACCAGCTCCGCCGCTCTTTGGTTCAGCTTACAGCAGGTCTTAACGCCTTGCGATTCTTTATGAGGGGTGATTCATCTTGAGGTTTGTAAAAAAGAGCACATAAATTTGGAAGTTAACTTAAAATGTTTGTTATCGGTTAAATGAGCAACTTATGGTAATCACTTTTGGAAAATGATATAACGACTGTGTCTGATGCGGTCCATTGGGAAGGTCCAGTTTTGGGCAACGCGTTCGAGCATAGCTACTGATATCTAGCGGAAAACACGAGTAATGTTGCCTTCCAAAGCGTCAATCGTAGCTGGCTTATTCCTGAAGACCTGATACTTTACAGATCCCCAGACCAGAGAAAATAGGACAATTAACGGTAGCAAAACGTGGAATTTACTGCTCAGCAAAATGATTTCTCCATTAGTCCAGTATTTCGATCGTTGTATGCCTCGTATTGCAATCTTGGTGAAACCAGGGCTAACCGAGACCACGTGCTTGAATGTCAGGAAGCACATAGTCGAATGCGCCGAGCCAAGCTGCTGAGAATGACGACTAATAGATTCGTCAAGGTCTTCGTTCGTGTGAGTCATTTCATGATGATTTGCCAAGCGACACTGAACAAAATGACAAAGCAGTTTGCTAGGAGTCACGCGTGATCTGTCAAAAAGTTGATCTAAAATTATACCTCACGATGATTAAACCCTTTATGCTTTGAATCATGTTTAGTGCCGCTTTGGATGATGTTTTAGAGCTCTCCTTGTTCCAATGCAGACGAGGCGTTGTATTCTTTCAAGCCTTGCCTAAGTGGGTCGTTTTTCAAGGACTTTTTACCATACCGCATATCAAATTGGTCACTTACACTTTTGGTAGTCCCCACAACGATCCAAATATACGTTTATAAGCTTCTTCTTATATGATTGTCGCTACAGTCCGGGGTTGACCTCCCAGCCAGTGCGATCTTTCCCCAGCTGCGGCTGTGGTAACACTGCGGTACTGTGCAAGTACGTTTACAAGCGAAGAAGGCAATATGTGAATATTTTTGGTTCGTTCTTCGATGTTGTGCTTCGAGCTTAGTTCCCAGACGAAGACTGCCAAATGTTCACCAAGTAACTTAGCCTGATTAGAGATCGGCAGAGCAGTGTTGATTTCGATGTCTCTAAAGTAGACACTGCAGCTCCTTGTGACCTACTTTACAAGAGTTGAGGCCTCTGTCTCGTCCAAGAAGAACCAAAGAGGAGGAGTTGCCCAACGCCGCTTTAGCCTCCGACGGCCTCCGATTCATCGAAGGTGCAAGCGTCTCCGGAATCGATCGGTGAAGACTTAAAGCGGCCCAATCTGACAATATGTGACAATCCTCATGTCTGACGCTACAAGGCGTGTGTTCCAGATTTTAGCGGCTACGATCACCAATGTCACCAAACCCCGTCCTCCACTTCAGATTCAAGAGCAAGACTTGATTCTGCCGCTCAATCACCACACTCGCAACGAGTTCAGGAACACCAGCCCCAGCCATTTGACACCTCCGCTCGGTGTCGTCTTTCCAGGCGCCTCACCTCACAGGTGTAAATCTCCGCTAGCTTAACCGCGCTTCACAGTTCACACCTCAAGCCTGGCCCGATACCTTGTACGGCATCGCCGGCAGCGGCCTAGAGGTGTCATCCCCGTTTAATAGAAACGTCACTTTGTTGCGGACAACACCTCACGGCGGCGTGATATCGTTTTACCGTGTTCACACTTGGCTTGCCGACTCATTGCATCATCCAACAAATTAATTGCGCTGATCTGAGCACAACTCCCGTCGTCGCAAGCAAAAAAATAAAAAAATTCCGAGAAAAGAAATGAGATGCCACAAGGTTCCCCTTCGCGCGGGGCGTGTGATAAATTTTATGAAGACGTGCAGCATATGCCACCCTCGTGTAATCTCCCTGCAGCAGCAACAATTTACTTCGTTTTGGGGTGTGGCGAGCATTAACATCGAGATGGCACACCGAGGGTGGATTCATCGCCAACCCTCGAACGAGGACGACGGTTATGGAGCTTATCGTCCCGGGAACACTCTCGAGCCGGCGAGGGGTTGGATGGGCTGCGCCAAGTGGGGCGGTGATAACAAAGTGGTAAAAATAATTTTATGACTGCCCACAACATTGTCACCGTCGCCACCAGCCGGGCGTGGGTGTGATTTTGGGGATGAAAATATTTACACCACAGATTAAGATTCATTTCGATAAGTCGCACACGCTGGCTTCAGGCGGGGGACGGCAGTCGGCAGGCGACGGGATGTGGCATCGATTTGCGTTCTGTCATGACAATGTGGCGATTATGGGGTACTTGACGGTAATGTGAGAACAGTTATGGTTTATTAATTTGTAATGAAGGGGATTCTGCTGTGGTCGGTGGGGTGGGGTGGGGTGTTGTGTGGGTGGTGTTAAATTGTTTTGGGAATTATTTAGGATTAAATGGTCTTCAAGGGATTTATGGATTGATGAAAGGCAGTGCGGTGGGAAGGGAGTTGTTGAGCAGTTCACTGGAGGGTTAGCAGATTTGTCACTGATCTCATCTGACAACTTGATTCAATGAGCTGTTAAAGTCGGTTATTGATGAGCTCAAGGGACTGGGCTATGGGAGGACAGGAACAACTCGATTTAATTGAATGATTGACTTGGGACCAACCGCAGTTTAGGTTAGGTTTGGTGAGAGGGTTGGCCAGCCATTGGGGTGCCCGTTGATGGGATTGTATCCTCTTAGACCCACCACTCGTGCCTGCTTCTATGCCGGTTCCAGTTTTTTGAAGTTGAGCCAGCCCGAGAGATGCGAAGCGATTTAAGTGACATATCCCTAAGATCGTGAACGCAGAGGCTTGGAAAATGACATTGATAGTGAAGAGTATCCTCTTTTTTTCTCCACGGCCGCTACAGGTGACACTTCAGATGACTATCTCGTGAGCGCTTCGACTACTATTCTGAGCAGCTTCTTGTCACATTTGAGGAGTTCGTCGGACTTAGCACTGTTGTATCTGGGCCATAGCATCCAAATGGTCTCGCAGGTGGGTAGACGCTCTCACCGTTCTTTCTCCTGCTGTTCCTGTTATCCTAACACGGACTTTTTTAATGACTCTTGCCAAGGGAGCGCGACTGCTAAGGATTACCTGGGATCTTAAGCCTCTTTTCGGTCAAGGTCACCTAATGCTTCGTTGCCGGCTATGTCCTTGTGACCTGGTACACAGCAGGTACAAGGCTATGAGCCTTAAGTTCTGCATGACAGCCAGCAAAATAAAAAAGAGAAAATACTGCTTTAATGGCCATTTGGCTGACAATGCTAATATCAGTCAATTATTTTCAACATTGAATTCATTCTGGCCGCTTCCTCAAATACCAGGAATTCTCCTTTAAAAACACTGATATAGCAGGCCATGTTAACGATTCGGAGGAAATGCCGTGACTGTTTGCATCTTCGAACACACACGTGGTTCGTCGAATTGTTGATGTGTTCACTTGTCCTCCAATCGTCCCTTGACAGGATATGACATTTGAAAGTAGTTTCATGGTCGCGATGTAGCAGTGGGCAGCCTGTTCATTATGAAAGCAGGTCAAGTAAGAATTTGACGGACTCTTGGCAGCAGTAGCTTGCATATAAAGGTCGAGTAATAAAAGATTGACCAGAACATCATGGCTTGCGGTCGGCGTGATGGCAATTGCACTCGTAATGCCTTGGCATGCTAGTCGTTGTATTCTAGTTAGTGGATTGCATTTTGGCTTGCCGCTATACAACACTGCCATACGTCAAGATAGGCCTTACGTCTGTGTACACCCGCAGCATTGTCGTGGGCGTTGGGCGCCATGCCAAATACGCGCAGGCTCCCTTCTTGAATCTATCCAAAATGGAGAGTTTTCTGTCTAGGACAGCCTCTTAGGCATTTCGTACTGTTTGTTAGTTTCAGGTAAGTACCTTCTTCCTCTTTGCATGGCGCTACAGTCCGGTTTGGACCTTGGATTCCGTCAGGATTTCTCTTCATCTAGGCTGCTTATTTTTCCTACACCCAGTTGAATAAGATCTCTTTCCAGCTGCTTACGTCCTCGCAGGCGAGGTCTTCCCCTACAGAGTTGTCCCTCAGAGTTGGCTTCGAAGGCTTTCCGGGTAGTACCTGCAGTTGTTTGCAAATCAAATCAAGGAATGACCCTTTTGTTGGTGAAGAGTGCCGACTCAGTTTTTTGAGGGTTTACACCTAGAGCGTAGACCGTTTGCGCACATTTAAGGAGGACTTCTACGGCGTTTTCAACTATTTAGTTCACTGAGAGGTGAGAGAGCGATTGCCTTGGTTGCCGCCAGTTTGAGCTCATATAGGTGTTTATTAATTACCGAACCGGAGCTTAGTTCTGTGAGGTTCCTCGATATGTAGTAGGTAGGTAAGCAAGTACTTATAATAATAATAATTTAATATGGGTGGTGCTACAGCCCGTAGAGCGCCAGGGCCTAGCTTCTCAGCAACCACTCGTGGTGTGCGTGCTATTGTTCTCTCACGAGTGGAAGTGACTTACATACCAGAACAACTAAGTTTGAGAAGCTCTTTCTAGACAAATGTATTCTTTGATCTTCAGGGACGTGGAAGAGGTGGGACCGTGAAAGTTATTGTTCTTCTGGCTCAGACCAGGAATTGAACGACGTCGACGTTCAAGTGCGCTGGGATCGACGCTCATATCCACAACGCCTCGGGCCACCAGCCCCAGTGTGTTGACCGGTTTCTTGGTGAGATCATTAGGCTGCCAGAACTATGAGCGTATTGAGTGGCTTTCCTACTTAAAACGAGAACAGGACAGTCACAGAGAGGATGCTGCGTGCCTGCCACCTCATCCTTGTCCAGGCAGCTTCTACAGAAGTCTTTGATACCATTGTAAGCGCTGTATGAATTTCGACGTGGATTGGCATTCGCCACATTTGCTACGTTTCTTCTTCGTCGCAGTCCTCCGCAAGTCGCCTAAAGCTCCGCTTTCTCTGCTACAGTTCGTAAAGCAATACAGCAAAAAAGAACAGGGTATACGTGTTATTTGTGCGTGAATCGTGATTATTCCGACTACAGTGCTTTTTGATCTTTTTAGAAAGATGAGGCTACTTGATATTTTTGGATCAGCATGAGACCAGAAGTGTAGCGAGTTCGTCAGCTCTCGAGTTTCCTGGAAGATCTCTATTGTCTGGCACCCAGCACAAGGTTAAGCTGCTCGGATATCACGTTAAGAGAAGCACAGTAGTCGATTTCTATTGTTGAGTTTATTGAGAGTAGTTTTCCTCTTGGTATGATTGAAGATTCAGTTGCTAAATTAAACGAGGATATGTGCTCGATTACGAGGTGGGCTGAAGAAAATGCTCTCAAGCTCAATCCTTACAAAACCAAAGTCATACCATTCTCAAAACATCATCCCCCTCTTTCAAACTTCCCCCCCATTGAATTAAACTCGTATATCGTCGAATATGTAACCTGTGTTAAAAACCTTGGTATAATGTGTAATAGTGAACTAACTTGGACTGACCATATAGACAGTATAGTGTCGAAGGTGTATGCGTCCCTTAGAGGTTTGTCAATTAGCAAATTTATACTACCTATCAGTGTCAAACTAAAACTTGCCAAAGCACTCATAGTGCCTTTATTAACGTATGGGTGTGAGTTGTTCGCCGACTGTGATAGCTGCTCAATGCAAAAATTGGTAAAAGCAATCAACGCGACTGCACGGTATGTTTTTAACCTTCAAAGATTTGATCATGTCTCGGAACAACGTCGCATTCTCCTAGGATGTGAATTAGACGCATTTTTAAAATACAGATCATGCATACAACTCTTTAAAATAATTCATTGGAAACAGCCTGACTACCTTTATGAGAAACTAACCTTCTGTCGATCGAGTCGTAATATTACGTTGAAACCTTCTGTGCATACATGTTTAACATCCCGTAGACATTTCTTCATTCATGCTGTACATCTGTGGAATCATCTACCCCCACAGGTACGGTCTAAGACCGAATACAGACAATTTAGCTCAGCTTGTTTTTCTCACCTCTCAAATATGAACTGAAATAATCTCTAAAATGAAATTTTTAACTAATTTGGTCGCAATTAAAGTAAATTCTAATATAGTAAGCTTGAATAAATTAATCTTGAATTACTTAATTTTAATCTTAAAATATGAAAATGTATTATGTCACTTCACTGTAAGTCTTATACAATGTTATATCTTAAGTCCTGTACTCAAAAAGAATTGTTTGTTCTTAATGTACAGAGATAAATCTAAAATCAATAAATGAAAATGAAATGAAATGAAAATGCCGGGGATTTCATTGATGCCTGCCTAGCCGTTAACATACAAATATCTCGAGTGGATGTCACGTTCCACCTTAGCTAGGAGAGAGAATCGCTAATTGCCATTACAAAATTCCCGCTTGGAAGACGATTCAGCAATCAGAAAGACGAGCAGATTAAGAGACGCTGACAAAACGCCATTTCCGTCTTGGATTCATCTGTCTAAAAGGGTATGGCTTTACCAAAAGGCTATACCACAGGTCACTGTCCGGAATCAGGGTTTCTGGGATGTTTCTTCTATTTGGAAGTGTAGTCTAACAATATTGTGGTTAGGTATCGTTCGTCTAGGACTTTGGCGTGTCCATAGGTGTAACCACACCATTAAAAATCGATCTGAAGTCAGTCGAGGTGAGATGACGACGAAGAGGGTACAGACTCCAGTAGAAACGCAGCGCTCAAATAACCTCCAAAAGTCACCTCCCCACCCACTCTGCCTCCCCGCAAATTTTGCCCATTCACGCATCATCATCATCGCTTATTTACTCGCGCTCCAGCAAACTGCTCGTCATTGTTTGCTTAATTCATTTGCAAGTCGCCCACCCAACCGTCCACCCATCACATGACAAGGCAACAAATGTGTTCAATCGTCAAGCACTCGAGAGAGAGAGCACATCCCTTAGATCGTTCAGTTAATTTGCTAATTGCAAGCAATTTGTTCGCCAAACGAAGAAGATATCTGCTGGTAAATTAAATTTCCACCCCCACCCCCGCACTTCACTCGCGCTTCAATTAATTAAATTTTGAATCATGCCCGCTTCGGGCGTTCGATTCGTTGCGCCTAGCATCTGACAACTGCCGGGTAGCATCACCGTGGCACAGACGGGAAATGTTCAATTCAACCCCGATGACAAAGTATTTTTCAATCAATCTCGAAACTTATTGCGCAATCATCCCTTTGGGGGGTGGGGTGTGGAGGAACTCCGAACTTTGAGCTTGTCATTGAATCTAACATTTTCGTTTTTGTCGAAATTAGTTGCCGTTTGGGGGCGAATGGGAGGACAAGGAGAAACAAACGACAAGAAAAAAAAAGCTCACAATTCGAATTGGAAAATGCATACACTCACACACACATCCGGCGGACGGTGTGCGGGGCGGGGGTTGGTGATGCGAGAGAAATGTACGTGATCTCGATTGTCAGCCAAAGTTGAATTTAATTAAATCCTTCATGTCGGCATGTCTGTTACTGAGAGAGACGCTCGCAATGAAAAACCCCGCAGAGATGGATACCGTGTTCATTCGTTCATCCGCCATACCCCCAGCCAGTGGGGGTGTGTTCAACGGAATGATGTGTGCAGCGGCAGCATCGCTGAGTGGGTGTTTTCATTCCGAATTGTGCGTTGTGTTGGTTTTTTGTTTTTAATTTCGCCTGCAGTTCGGTAGACGTTGAGGGAAACATGTTGTCGGAGCCATCCCCAGCGAGTGAATGTCACGTCAGAGCGGGGGGGGTGCATTTGATTGCGACGAGTGAAATGCAATTCACGCATGCAGCGTGTGACGTGCGATGGAGATAAGGCAGCTTCTTGTCACGTCGCAGACAGTTGGGAAGTAATTTTTGTCTTTATTCAAAAGTGGACATTTGTTGCGACTGGATGGGGGTGGCTGTCGATGGCTGCCTTGATGATGGCAGGAAAGCAGGACGATGAAGAGACCAACATCAGTCTGGAACACAGCATTTCATGGAAGAATTCTTAAAAATCCAAGATTTGAAGTACTGAGCGAAAGGAATCCTTTGAGGAGTCGCAAATGCAGACCGTCCTTAGGGAGATCCACAGAATTTTGGAAGACAAATTTTGGATGAAAAACAAGACGCGGTTTCGTCATTTTTGAAATCCTCAATCCTTTTATGTGAATGTAGTTAAGAGCCGAAGGGGACACAATATTGGCCTCTGGATTACTAGGTGGCGCGGTACCGCAGCGTAACTGCGGCGTTTCCAATTGATGTTTTGTCAAATGCTGCACCACAGGACTGCCTCCGAATTTGGTGCAAGAAAAGGTGGAGCGATACAGATGCAGCATCCATTTGTCGTAAATGTACTATGAACCGAGGGTACTCTCGACACAAATAGAATGCTTAACAGCACTGGTCAAGCCTGCATGTCGTTAGTTCATACCCTAGACTAAAAGAGAGACCGTCGTTGTAAGGACTTGTGACCCAAATACAATCCGTGACACCACTTATAAACCAATACGCTTGCAATCGTCAACTTGTACAGAATGTACTCAAATGTGCGGCAGCACAGCATATAAGTGTGGCCCTGTGGGAGAACTACGAGGAGCGGTACCGCTGCGTAACCGCGACGTCAATTCTCCATTTGCCGTATAGACTCTCGGGACTATCGGCAAAAAAATAAATCGCGCAAGACCCCTTCACAACAGCGCTGCATGCTAGACTGCAAGAATGAGCGCCACTGCAAGAACTTGCGACAGAAATATAAAAGCCGCGGCTCTGTTGTTGAACAGCGTCCCGTGCGCTCTTAAATTGGTACTCAATGTACAAGGCCACAAATAAAAAAACAAATAAAATGTGGCGACAGGGCATTGCCATTGAGACTTGCGGCGGAAATGCGAGGAGCGGTACCCCTGCGTAACCATAGCGTCAAGTCTTGAACGAGTGTTACTGTAAGGACTTGTGATAATGCGCTACACAGCAAATTTTATTGAACGTGCTCGCGTGGCAATTGTGCAGAGAGAAGTTGAGTTGAAATTACGAAAGCGCGAAATCACGGTACCGCCTTGAGTGACGCAAAGAGATGGGTGGCACTGCTATAGAAACGGAAGCACGCAGAGCGGCCGCGTGCTTAAAAAACGCTCGAGTTCTAGATCACAAGCGACCCTCGTAAATCGCTGCGAACCATATCATAAGTCAAGTCGCAGCCTTTTGCCAAATGTCCACTGAGTGACCATCTGTCATAACTACGAGGTGCTTGAGGTGAGTTGCTTCGAGGTTGTGCCAATGAGTTGCGTCCCAATAGCGACTTCTTAATCCTTCGCCTAGCCAAGCCCTCAGATAGTGGCTCCCTAGCAATGCCTTTGTAATAAGTACAGGATCGCCCATATGGAACCAAAAACTTCTCCCCAACCACATGCCTCCAAGACCGATTATTCTTCCTCTTTCAACGGCGTTCAAATTGTCAAAAATCCTTGCACACAAAAGATCGACACAGACTCAGTAAATCCCTAGCGACTCTCCTGATTGACCCTAAAAATGAAAACATAACCTCAACGAGCGGCGCCAAATGAGCGCAGACACAATCAAAAGCCCACAAAAGCCCATCATCAATCGCTTGATGAACCTCGTTACTCTTATCGTTCTCCGTTCGCCACTTGCAGCTGAGGCCCTTTCACCCCTTTCTCCGTACTCATCTCGTTCCTGCCAAATCGCCCACCCCCCGCCGGTTCCGGATGTGGCAAGGCGATATAATAAAACACGTGTTCAACGCCGATATAGAAATTCAACACCAACTCCCCGCCGCGTCAGCCATCAACAATGACGACGACCACCACCCCAGCAGCACCAACTCACGCCACCCCCCAAACACACACAGAACTTGACTGACTGACTGACTGACTATCCTCCGCCGCCCGGCCTCAAGGACTAATGCCGGTTTTATCGTTGCAAAATTGATTCGTTCAATTTTTCCAACGATTAAACTCTGTTCTCGCGGAAAATTCGTTGCACACCATTTGCCACGGAAACTTGGCGTGTTGTTCGCCCTTCAGGCCCGTCTCGGGGCCAACCCCCTGGTTGTTGTTGTCGACGGCTTTTTTTTTTTTTGTGTGTCTTTTGGAAGACTTTAAAACTGAATGTTTGTGTTGACGCCTCCCCCGCCCCGTCCTTTGGTACTTCAGCGGGGTGGGCTGAATGGAAAAGCGAAAAAGGCGAAAACAAAAAAGAATTCCTTCACGTAGCGAAGGACTAAATTCATGATTGGAGGAAATAAAATCTCTCCCGTTCGTCCTCGATCTCGTCCTTTGGAGTTTTATTGCAGAAACGCAAAAGAATTTCATCAATTAATTTTGTTTGCGTGTTATTCTTTTTTTTGCCATCCTCTGTGCCCCCCTCCCCTTACGTGCCGCACTTTTCTTCACACTGTTGTCCTGTTTTGTTTTGTTTCCTTTTTTTTGTATTGATTTTCTATTCACGTACTAATTGCAGTTTTTATTTTCTCTCTTTGCAGGAAGAAGTAAGTTTATCTTGGTTTCGTTACTTGTATCAAAACGAGGAGTGGTGGTGAGTTGTTTTTTCTTCTTGCCGACTTTTTGTGGAATTCAGCAGTGAAGTGGAAGCGGTGGCCTGTGGATGGCCTTCACGAAGGGGCAGACCGTGCCCGACGACTGGAAGAAGGGTGGTTCTTGTCGGTTCACAATTGTGTCGCTGAGATGGTGCAAATTGCAATTTAAAATAAAAATTAATTAGATTTGAGTGAGGAAGCTACTGGGTGTTGGATTTTTGTTGAAATATAGCTGACATGATGACACATTGAAGGAAGTAGAAGACTTGCTTCTTAAGTAACCACTCGAGTTCTGCTTGCTCGTATTCTCTCATAAGTGAATTGAAGAACTTTATACCCACAGTTTCTCGAACCCTTTTTTAGATAGTTATACTGTCGGAGCTTGTCAGAGAATCAATAGAGCCGTGAATAAAGAAAGATGTTCCTGTCGGAAATTGAACTTAAACACCCACGTAGGCTCTGAAGCACCTGTGTACACACTAAAATTCAGCGGCCAAAAAACAAGGTATTACGTTTCAGTATAAGTACTCAATAGTGGCACAGGGGTGCTCTACTCTTAGAGAGATGTTGCCACAAGATAGCGGCAAGGGCCATAGAACTTAATTTTCTACACAGTGTCCTTAAATCCAGATAGATGCGCCGTCGCCTAAACGCCTTTTCTATCACGTCAAATTTACTAGATCCTACTTGGCGCACAGAAAATGCACTGTTCAGGGTCACCGTTCTGTCGTTCCAACAATAAATATAAATAAAACAGCGATTGCTAAATGTAAACCGATTTTTGAAGCTTATGAAGTGCAGTCTCGGATGAAAGTTCAGTTGGACGCGTGTGGTTAAAAGAGGCGTGTCAAATACGAATTACGAACTGGATGAGCTTATATAAAATGCAAAAACTTCGATCTCCTGACCTCGTCAACACTTAGATGGCAGTTTCTAGGCATCCGTAAATGTAAGGAACATGGAACGTAATGAAACGAGTCAAACTTGTGGCGCACTTTTTCATAGAAATACATTCATGTGTGTGGGAGGCTCACTCACTCAGCTAACCCTTGTTTTCTTTTTTTGTGTTTGATTGATTTCTAATCAAGCTGGTTCATCGATCGAAGATTGTTGAAGGCGTTATGAATCGGGCTGCCGCGAATATCTTGTAAATAAACACTACGTTGCTCACAACCTCTGCAGACGAACTTGACGAATAGTCCATCATCACTCCTCTTCCGCAAGAGACCTCTGAGAGTTCCCACGCAAATTAGATACCGAATATCATCGACCATATCAAAGCGATGTCTTCACATCTCTCACACTTCACCAGATGCTCAGCATGACATGCATTGCAGCTCCACAACTGGGCTTACCCTTGGCACTTTATTCCGACCTAGGTCGAATCAACTTCAAATCAACAATCTTTCAGAGATGTGCCTGCTATTGGGCGTAAGAAAGACAAAGACAACGCACCTTCATTCACAGTCAGACGGAATGTTAGAACGTTTTAATAGAACTTTCAAAGAGCATCTTTCGAAGATCGTAAGCGATCATCAGTTACATTGGTACCGACATATTCTGTTGCTCTCGTTGACTTACCGCAGAGCGGTGCATACCACTACTGAGCACACGAGATACTGTTCAGTCGGACTGCTCGGCTACCCAGTGAGATGATATTTTGGTCTCCTAAATATGTGCCTAAAATCGAAAGCTAATCAACGAGCATTGATGAAAGATTAGGGATATACACCAAAGATTAAGATAGCAAGTAATCGAATGAAGACCATATGGCGTTATGGCCACAGCATCTAGATTCGAGGAAGGAGGCCATGTTTAGTTATACTTCCCCAATCGGGCAAAAGGGAAGTCGCAGCTGAAATGCAGCGAAGCAAAGGTACTCAAATGAAATCTGCCCAAGTGCAACCAATCGTAATTTTTTCACTTGATCTAGCCAAATTACTACTGCGGCGATCAACCCCATGAAGTCGCTCTAAAGGCACGGCTCGGAAGTCGTGAGTATTTGGAAATAGTGTCACGTGACCAAACCATCCGTTTGAAGTAGTTGTTGTTCAGCTTCGGCAGACGGGCTCTTCTCCCATGACTTCGTCTGGAGCAAAGCGGAGTGCATGCATAAAGCATAGCTAGAAATTCTCTCTGCTCAGATTAATTGTTCGCAAAAATGTCCGCTCGTCACCTCGCAGAGATAAACCATGTTTGCCAAGGATATCTCAGGAAGGCACCCTTTGTCTGCATAACTTATCCATGTTTCGATTTCAAGATGACCTATGCTATGTCTTTTATTGTAGCTCATCCGTCGGAAGATATGGAGTCGCAAGTGCTGCCTCTTGTATCGCAACCACTTTAACTTCAGCCAGCTGTCGTCACTTAGTTCCAGGATTTTGAATTAGTCATCAAAGACACTTGCGTGCAGAAGAAAACCAGAGTTGGGTGCACTTCATTTCAAGTCCATTGTATCCGCATCCGTCTCAATGCCAACATCTGGGTATGCTGAATGAAACTGAACGGACTCGAATTCGTGGTGATTGTGGCCCCAGTGTTTGAGCAGGGGAGTACTTATTCGACAATTCATGGGACTTAAGCGAGTTATCCATCTGCAGTTCACTACCAGCGCTGGGACTTTACCACAATTGTGGACTTCATTTGGTCTAAGTGGATTTATAAAGCCACCTCAACCTACCTCCGTTCTGTGCGTTAACAGCGAATGCCGCTGAATCTTAGTCGAACAATAGAAGACAGACTCTGAATCTTAATCGGAACTTTGAAAAAACATCCGACGATTGGAATGAAAAGTCTTGGACGCTTCTTAATGCTTCACACATTCTGCTGGCCTAGCATTTTCCGATGACAGCCTTTTAAAGACATTTGTAGTAAACTTATCAGTTACAGGCTTTAACCAAGTGGGCCTAGATGTCGAATTATGTTTAATGTCGAGTAAGCAGTTCAGCATCGAAAATCTTAGTTTGGAACACTGACCCAAAACAGGTTCACACATTCACTGCATTTCTATCCAAGGCCACTTTGGATGACTCTTAGTTGTCTTCAACTTCACAGAAATATTTACTTCCTTTTTCTACTGATCTGCAATGTCTGGTAGCCTTGTCTGTGTCGTAAGCGTCATTTTGGAGCCATCGAAAGCCTGCATTCGTATCTCACCTTACAAGGATCTCGTCCAAAAATGTGGAGATCTGAATAAATTGTTGTTGGGTTGCCCTTGGAATCTATCTCAGCCTACCTAACGTGGTCTGTCAACCAGTCGTTGGTCAATCTACTACTAATCGAATCCATATCAGATTCTCTTTCCTTTCTTTTCTGCGATCAGCTCACGTTCAAATGAGTAGTTCAAATAGAATCCTGATCAAACCTCCTCCGTCGTACTCATTGCTACAAAGAAAGGACACTCCTCTTGGTAACAACGCCACCATCCTTCATTTCTTAATTTTTTTCACTTAAAAACCATCCATTTAGTCGTTCCCACAAACGACCTCTGCGCATATCAGTAAATCACCTCTCGTCCAAAGGTGGGCCTTCATCACAGGACCACAGCAGAGTCCTTCGCAGCGATGGACCAGCATCACCGTTGTCAAAACCATAACAAATCGCATTCCATAACCCTTCTGTGTCATAAAACTGCATGGCTGGCATGGCGTCGGCCTCTTGGACATTCCAAGACACTAACCCCCGACCGCAACGAGGAAGAAACTTCTTCGAATAGTTGCGTCAAAACCGAGAGCACTGCTCATTAGAGAAACCAAAAACTGCTTAATCCTTGACGGCGCACAGGGATGTTGGCAGCATTCGAGCCGGTGTCCACCATTCTTCGGGACTTCTGTGGTCCCTTGGACGTGAAATGTTGCGCGAACGAAATGAAGTAATATTTTAAAACGGGACAGTTATTGCAAATTTTATTGCTTACTTTGGGCTACATTCCGTTCCGGGGGTGAAATGCTGGCCCACTGGCGGTGGTGGTGGCGAAGACGTTAGGCCGACGAGAACGGCTCTCGAGAGCGTTAACGATTCGCAACACTTTCGATGTTAATTACTTCGAAACATCTTTTTCCGCAGGCGATTCCTGGGATGTACACTCTCCAGTGATTTGGAAACTCCATCCTGACACTCCTGCCCTTCCCTTCTGGCAGCCGGGGGAGGGAGGGATTGGCTACACTTAGTCATGATGAAATGGTGATGATAAGCGAAATTTTGAGGGAGGTTTGGTTTTTGTTTAATTGTTTTTGTACACAAAGTCGGTCGTCCCTCGAAGAGGGTGGGTGATGTGGAGTGAGTTGGATAAATCTTGAATTAAGTGTTCGTTGACTCGGGAATGTGCCGGGCGAATGGGATCGTTGACTCGTAAATAAATTGAAGAAAAAGAAGAAAGAAACTTGGCGAAGGGAGGCAGTGGATACAGTATTTTCTGGGTTCATGGTGAAGTTGCCAAAGTCAAATTTAACCAACACTGGTTTGGAAGGCAGTTTGAGGGATTTCGACTACAAAACTGCCATGGTTTCGAAGTGCACTCAAATCCTCCTTCGGGAGCATAAGTTAAGTTTGGGCCAGTTGTAGACCATTGTGGAACAAGGACTTTATAGTCGGTGATTGCAAGTATCTGGCGGGATTTTGTGTTCAACAAGGCGAGGACTTGGCAGTCGTTCTCTATCTCCCGCAGATCTTTACAGCCTAGTCACATGGGGCGTCTGAACCCATCCCAGTAAAGCTGCTTCCAGGGCACAAGAAATATAACGTTGGCACAAAAAGTTGATTACTGTTTTTGGAAGAAGGATCCAAATAAGCATGTTGTACCCATTCTAGGAGCTGGGGACGATTTAAGAAAAAAATGACTTAATATGAACAAAATTATAAAATAACAACGCCAACACTTAGAATGTTGTAGTATGCCTTTTTGTAAAGAATCAGAAACCCTCCCTTCCATCATGCATTTAAATTGGAAATTGTGGACACCTCTTCCAGAAACAGTCATCAATTTTGGCGCTAAAGTTATCGTACTCTCCCCGCTTACAATCAACAAGAGTAAGACTGTCTTTGGTCGGCGGTGAGTTCGTCTTTCATTCTAGATTCGGTTTCCGAAGGCCGGCTTCGAAGACTCTCTTAGGCGACTCCATGGGACGACGGAATACAACCTGATTACCTCATTACCAGGCAGAAGAAAACTCTTCTCTCGACTGCGCAATTGTGCATATCACCCAGTGCCATACAGCCGTGCTGGGTAGAAAACGAGTACCGTCCTTCGAGTCAGTTGATTCGACACGTCATTCAGTTCCAGTGGCGAAACAGCTGAGGGTCTCCACTAGGATGTCATTCATTCACGTTTCCCTGCAGAAGGGCAAACTATTAAGGTTCCTGCAAAAGCTCGCACATATTCTATAAACGCCATGCATGACTTTTCGGATTCATGGAAATAGTTGCTTTTCTAGTGATCTGGGAAGGGTCTGATTATCAATTTACAGTGATCGACGCAGACCGCAATCCCTCTTGAAGATATTTATCTCTGACGTGACTAAACCTCTCTGTCTGTCCCTTCCCTAAATCTGAAGCATCAACTTCAACCATTTGGGTAAAGCACGAACTTTGCCCTAAAAGTCGACTATTTGGTTCAGTCGCTCACTGGACTACGTCTTCATTTGTGGTTCTTTGTGGTCTGTTGCAACAAATGTTGGATCACTTTGGGAGTTACTGTTGCACTTTGCCCTAAAGGATTGCATGCCCCATAGTACTCGTGACGTAATTATTGGTTCTTAGATGAGCAAGTGACTGGGTGTGAATGATGGTTAGTCATTTGATGCTTCTGTGCCAGGGCACATGGTCGTGAGTGGAGACATGCCTCGAATTGTGTCAACAAAGTTGTTAGTTCCTCAAATTATGGTACTTGATCTTCAGCTACATTTTTCAACTCGAAGTTGACTGATTCCACGCATGATTTCCGCCAACGGTGGGCTGTAGTTGATTGTCTATCCCGTCGTTCAACAGTACGTTCAGCGGTTTGGGACCAACTAGCTAGCTGACTGCGAGAAATTCCTTGTATCACTCATCAACAATGATTGCATACTTGGCGTGTTTTTGGGTATCGTCGTTTCAAAGTCATGGGCTCCAAAGGATGTGCGTAGCCACCCTCAGCGACTATGATTGGTCGCCGACCTTTCTATTTGCGTCCACAGTGGACTTGGGCATTCCCGATAACGTTATCCTTCCAGGCATTTAAGACGGCGTTTTAGTTAGTTTTACTTGAAAATCAGAGGACATCTCGTTGAGTCCTATTCTGTTTCACTTCTTCTTGAGACAGAAGCAAATATCAGAACCCATAATCACTTCCTACAACGTGCATATCCAGCTTTGGATTCTATTGCACGCACTAACGCCTACACGGCGCAGTTGACTGGGGTGACTGCCCTTGGTTGTACGGGTCCCCGGTTCGAATCCCAGTGAAAGCAAAAGTTTATATGCTTTTATCTGGTTTTCAAATCTGGTTCAGTCACCACTTGGCGTTGGGTATTAGAATGAAGCAACTCTATTGCACGACTTTTCGGATAAGTGTTATGCCGAGAATTGTTCAGAGATTGCACCACTCTAGTAACGACTTGTGAAGATGACGTCTATGAGCTCCTTAAATATCACCGAAAAATTGATTTCGATCGTAATGCCTTCCAAGAGGTGATGTGGCCCGGACAAAGTACGATATGCCAGCTAAATATAGGCCCGCTTGGACCCCTATTTGTTTTCCTATGGTCTTGGACTACATAGAGGGTTCCCGAGAAAAAACGTCCAATTTAAATTTTTTCAAGTGTACTTCAGTTGACTGGAACCACCATGTTCACGAACCTCTGTGATCCACTAGTTAGCACTAAACAGGATGAACGAGGATCAAAACTAACGTTGTGATGAACTCCTTGATCGTCCAGTCCAGGATTCTCTTAAACAACTGGAGCCGTCCAGTCGACTCTGTGACGAAAAGTGTAATCGTTTAGTAAAACCCTTTGTTTAAGCAACGAAACTCGTCAATTTAGCCTTTTCATAATCCACGAATACCTCACTCGTCGATAAACTGCGCCAAAAATCGAGCGCCATTTCTAGGAATTTTCCCATTTGTCCCCCTCTTCCCGCCTCATGATCTAACAGAGTCAATTTTTATTTCTATTCACCAGGTCCACGCACCCGCAAACCGAAGAAGCCGCCCGGCGAAAAGGGCCCGGCGCCACCCACCGAGGACAAGCGACCGCGAACGGCCTTCAGTGGATCTCAGCTGGCCAGACTAAAAGTAAGTTGCCCCATTCATCAGCCAACTTCATGACCCTCTCCATTGCACTTCTCACTCACACTCTGCATCTCTCTCTCTCTCATTTCAGCATGAATTCACAGAAAACCGATATCTCACCGAGAAACGCCGGCAACAGCTCAGCGCCGAGCTTGGTCTCAACGAAGCCCAAATCAAAATTTGGTTTCAAAACAAACGTGCCAAGATCAAAAAGGCCAGCGGCACAAAGAACCCGCTGGCACTGCAACTCATGGCTCAGGGTCTATACAATCACTCAACGATTCCGCTCACAAAGGAAGAGGAAGAGCTGCAAGAGCTCCAGGCCAAGGCGGCCACAACTGCCTAGGCTGCCCTCCCCCCCGAATGGACGCCACCATTCGACTCTTCTTCATCTTTACAACGAAAGTATTACCGCTAACCACACAGACCTAAACAATTGTATATTCTAGCCACCTACTCTTGTACAAACAAACAAACAACCTACTCGTAGAATGCATGTAAGCTCCCCGGCATGATGCCCCCCCTTAAAAGAAAGCAATATCTAGACGTAAGCGTACCCACACGGGACGGCATTTGGTCCCGAACTATTTTTTTGTTTTGTTTTTCGTCTCTTGTACATAATTCACTTGTTTTGGCCAAACGTTTCTTTTTGAAAAAAAGACTAAAATAAGTTTCTAGTCGTTGAAAGCAAAATAACAAAAAAATGCAAACATATTTATAAATAGGGCCCTAGATCTAATTTTAAGGGCTGCCCCCGCTAGCTGATAAGTAACCGACCTTAGTTCTTAGTTTTAGGCAGAACAGTTGTGTATTTATTTGAAACGCGACGCGGCCGCCTGTGACGCGACTCAACTTAATGTTTCCTTTTGTAAAATAAAATGTAAAACAAAACCCATGCCCCGAGGGGGACAGAGAGATATTATTGAGCTGTTAGCCATATATAACGGTACGAAAAGAATTAAATAAAAATTATTTAAATTAATGAAACTTGATTTTTGGTCTTCTTTTTTCTGGTTTTTGTGTGGCATCAGGCGTGGGCTTGGCCGCGTTTTGGTGTCGAACTGATTTATGGATTTATTCAATTTTCAGGTCGTCACGACGAGGGGCCAGTTTGCAGTAGTTTACGCATTCGTTTCGATGCCGTTGACATTGGAAAGGTGATGGATGCTAGATTTCTAATGAGTGGGTAAGTGATTTTGTTGTTGGGTAGAGAACGAGAGCAAATTTGGGACGGAATTTGAATGCTCCAGGTGAAAACAAGGGAATGCGGAAGCAGTCCAAAGAAGGCAATCTAAATGATTGTTAGCACTGCTACCGCCGCTGGGAAATGGTAGCGTGCCCGGAACCGTGAACAGTGGATAGCTGCTATCAGCCTCAGCGTATTTAATTTAAATTCGCCAATGGATGCGGGAAACGCCCCGAAGCCTAGAGGCACCCCGTAACCCATACACATGGACATCACAATGGGTTCAGTGAGGTTTTGCTTGGGCGTCTAGAGCTTTCATGGGCTACAGCATCAGACTGTTCATCCGTCAGGTAAATTTGCGTTAGTTTTTGAAGTTAAGTTAACTTGTGCATCTATCTGCATCCAGACCCCTTCATTCACTCTCACCTTGGTGATGTGTTATAGTCGCTAGTCAGAAGTTGCTTCTTGTGTTCTTTCTTGGTCAGAGGTTTTTAGCACTACACTGGAGCACGCAGACTCAAAAACTGGTCAGGCAACAGCCTTCACTTTCTGAAATTTCCTGATCTTCCAGAGGAAAGCCAACAGGTGCATCTGTGATGAAGAGCTTACATCGTCAGCTTACACCACATCAACACTGAACAACAGCCACCTGATCCGAGCAAAGTATGGACAGTGGAAGACGAAGTGCTCTGCAGAGTCGTTGTCATCTCCAGAGGCGATGCGGAGGCTTTCATCGTTTGGCGAAGATGTGTTAAGTCGTCTGCCGTCTTTTCTGTCAAGAGATAACAAAATGGTGCGGATTTCGTACAGGCTCTTGACAAGCTCCTGGTTTGTCTCTCATCGTGGAGAGATATGCCACCTCCGGTTGTGCTCCCACCATCGATGGAAACCGTAACCAAGGACGCAGGTAGTCCCAGCGCAGGATCGAGTCTTAATAGTTCCCCCTCTGATCCTTGTCCAGCAAGTTCATCGGAGATCTCATTTCCCATGATGCCGTGTTGGCCTGCCGATCAAATTCTGAGATGCCTGAACTAACCTTAAAGTGTTGAGCAAGAACTAAATTACAGTTGTCACTGTAGTCCACAAGTTCCATCTGTTCTTCTGTACAAAGTAGTTCACCGTATTTAGCATCGTATAGGTTTCCTCTTGGTTGCAATTGTACCTAACGTGGTGAGCAGACTGATTTGGTCGCCCATAAAAGCCCCATACGCCGTACTTAAGGCTCTCTGTGAAAATTCGAGTCCTTTCCTAGCTTAGATTCTGACCAGCGTCAGTCCTGAGCGCCTTTGTGCTCTTAATCTTTCTGCCCTTTGGACTGTGGATCACACTATATATGAGCCCATCACATTTCAATCTTCTATGATAGGCGCATGTGCTCCATATTCATATTCCAGGCAGGAGTGTTAGCCGTTTGCCGTTTGCTGAATTTGTTCATTAAGCCGTTGACCCGGACAGAATGGGCCTCATCCACAGCCAACTTTATTTATTGTTGGCGGTGATTGAGGCAAATTCTCTCCGAAAATGTGAAAGTCGCTCTAAAAGTCAGCATCCCAGATACCTCCTGCTAACTGGTGCCCTGAATGCTGGCCGTTGGCCAGGTTCTGCCGCTCCAAACTTGATATGCCTCTGATACAGGGAAAGCTGTCAACGAGGTTACAAGGCCTTCCATATAAAATGTTAAAGATACTTGGTCTCCGAAGTCACCACATAGAGGGAAGAAACAGTGTTCGTTGACAAGACATATAGCTTGTGTTACCTATCGACACCACTTCTGAGTAGCTGGAGTCGCAGTTGGAATAGATTTCCCTAAAATCTCCTCAGAAATGGCAAACAGTTTAATTTAGTGCTTTGCCAAGTGGGGATGGTCTTAGCACTCTTACCGATGGCCTTCTTCTCATATATTCTCTCTTTTGATTGACAATCGTCGTCGAAAGGCGAGTCGAGCTTTGCAGACTTCTAAGTGCGCAACTTTCCATAGGGAGGACCTTCTCATGAGCACTCTTGAGACAAAGACAGTTCAACGGTCAGTGGCAAAGTTAAGGTCGGCTCTTTGACCTCAAGCAGGCTCATTTACTATACCATATTATGCGCTTGTTCATATATTTTTGTTCGCGTTGAAATACAATTCTGCGTGGACTAAACAAGTGTTACAATTAATTGCGATCTCTTGCTGGCTGTGTTCGGCCTCGATGTAAAATGCTGGATGGCATAATGGCCAATTTGAAATTCTGCCGATGTCACAGCAAAACTGCTGCTCATCCAGAGCAAACTGAGCTCAGCGCCAGTCAGTGTCTGTTGACGATAAATGGGAATTTTAAAACAAGCGTCTTTCATATGCTTCTCGAGGATAACCTCAACTTCAGTATGTACACAGGCAGCTTCAATGACTGACCATCTAGTTCATTGCTTCTAGTCATTTCGTTGAGATGATGCAACAAGCGGAGCACTACTCAACATCCCCATATATTAAGTCTCTGAGAAGACAATTATATCCTTGGAAGATTCATTAATCTTGGCAATTCGGAGTAAGGTTTAAAGCCTTTGTAGAACATGTAGATAGAGAGGTAGTCGCTGAAGTTTCAGGCATTCGGGGTGTAGGCCTGCGTTCATCGGGCACTCCTGTCGCCACTGACTTAAGTCAAGCTCAACGGTTGAGAACAATGACAGTAACGTCTATGCACTTATGAGCCTGGACAGAGTGGTATAGATTCCAATCAGCATCCATGTCGTGTCTGACATCAGAACGAGTGTGAATCGGGGCTTCTGAGGCTTGCACACACTGTTTAATAGATGATAATTTCTGTGTTGGTTGATTATATCAGATGGACCATCGTTTTGTCAGCACCGTTAGTCCATTAAGTTCACTGAACAGCGATGACGATCGCACTTCCCTCCCAGACATTTTGTGCATCCAACCACCGATCGACAGGGTAAGCAAATTCTACGAATTTCTGGATTCTTGAACATTTTTTTTACCTTGGAAGCCGTGATCACCGATCGTGATGCTGACAGCAGAAAGGGAGAATGGACAAGGCTGCTGACGGTCTCAACAACAACGTCTCAACATCTTGAGCAAATATTTTGCCTGCGTCTCATATTTAAGATGACACCCTTGTCAGATCGCAGGCCTAGCGATCGAGCTAGCTGTCGATCATGACTCAGTTCGGTCAGAATACCGAATGGATGCATCGTAGATTTCACATTATGGCATGAAGTAAGTGCACTACTATAGAATCCTTGAAGTGGCCAGTTGAGGATTCTTGGCAAGCATTTCTGACATCCAAATCCCCTCCAGGGGCGGATGCAATCCGGATATTTATCGATGGTAGTCACAGCACCTGCCGGTCACAGGTTCAGAAGCATGACTGACGAAATGGCCAGTTATGTCTAGTCCACTTAACCCTCGATTGCTTACCAAATAATACATTTTTCCAAAAAAGGACTAGTGAAACCAGTTCTTATCGCATCTGCCACCAACCACGAACGGCGTCCCTCGAGAAATTCAAATCAAAACCATTACGCTCAACCTTGACGATCCCAGACACCGGGACCACCACTCGCCAATCTCCACCCGCGTTCAATTGTCGCATAGAAGTATCTTAAGTGCATCTACTCAACTGGACAGCAGTTAAATTTGTTCCTGAATCAATGCCACATTACGAGCTGGCTTCGGTTCGGGTGGAGGGGGCGGGCGCTCGAATGTGTCCCCGCGGAGCAGCTCATTACTTGTGCGACAACTTCATACGCTCTCCGCGGGCCATGGTCATAAATATTTATTTTTTTTTAGTAAAACACAGCCAAACGTTTAGCTTTATCTTTGGCGGTTCAAATAAAAACTGGAAACAACTCCCTCATCGGGCCGAGAGACACGACGATTAAGTGGGGTCGACACCTACGCCCACGGCGCGCCGCCGCTTACAACAGCCCGTCGAGCCCCGTATCGCCCGTCGCGCCATGCCCCACTCCCCGTCGCATCTGGCAGTTAATTCGCAAGACTCATTCTATGTCGTTGAGTGTCGGAATCGGAAATACTCGCAATAATCAAAATCATTCCTCTCCCTCGGCCATCTGGCGGTGTCGTTGCCGTTGTTTGACGTTGCAGATTAAGTTGCAACGGGCGTCCAGACGCATACTGGGCATCTGCCCTCAGAATGCAATTAACCGCAAGCTGGATTTATGAGTCGGAAAGTTTTGACATTTTAATTCGAAAATCGTCATCCACCCGACGACGCTCCATAAACTTGCAAATTTTTGCGGCTGACTGACGTGGGCGATCGAAAAATTTGGTTATCAATGCCGTCGGACGGAGAACGATGGTTATGGCTTAATTTTCGGGTGGCCGGTGGACAAAATGTCGAGCCAACACCTAGCGATAAATTCCGAGCGTTTTATTCGACAGCTCGTCGGTAAGTAATTGTGTCGCCGATAACTCTTCCGAGCGATTATCTGCGACCGGATTTGGGAGTTTGTCTGCTGCGAGGAGCGAACGACCTTTGTGGGCAATAAACTCGATTGGGGACATAAATCTGAATGGGACATGGGCTGTTAGGCGATGCAGACAAATTTGTTGCCTTGATGGACGCGGACGGTGGGAGTGTCATGATGACTCCTCTGAAGGCGGTTCGGTGACAACGAGGCTGGGAAGGAGAAAGTGGTTGGTCAACGAAAGTGCTGCTGATACTTGGCGCAGCACTTAAAATTCTGACTTTTATGAGGTCTCTCGTTGGGGAGCCTGGTGTGACTCAGGAGACGGCTTTATGGCCCGATTTGCAGAAAAGGTGATGCAGGAGATGTCACCGATGCGAATTGACTCATCTCTGCCATCGGCCTCTACTCTTACTTACAACTGAGTGGATGTGAGGACAAGGACTGCACCGAATTAGATCCCAATTGCATGCGATGCATCTCCTTCAACTCCACTTAAGCATTTCAGTCACAATTTCTGCAGAACTTCGCAGAGTAATGGAACAAATCACGCTCCGGATGGCTGTGTGTGCGTAGATCATGTTTCCGCCTCCTGGAGCAAGGCCAGGTAGCTCTTCAAAACATCCTCCTCAGATCTTGGTGACACGCTGATCTGCAAAGTTGTTGACAAATGAACTACTCAAGGTGGAATACTCTCTCTTTCGCTTGTAAACATTGCTTTCTATGAACCGCTGTTGATATTAGAAAGGATTGGTTGCAAAATGTATCTGGAGGCGAATGAGGACCATGCGCATGGGCTTAAGCCAAATAAGTTTATGTCGATGTCGGAGGACAGAGTAGGTGGATATCTCTAGATGATGCGGGTAAGAAAAGCTGCGTTTAAGAAAGGGCCCGCACCTGCGACGACTTGGCCACAATGTCACCATAGAAAGATGTATTTTTGAGGTAGCCAAGGACTTCAGTCGTATAGAGGCGAAATGAGCTGGAACAATGATGAAAAAATTAAATACATGCGGTCGAACAAGCAACGTTCTGTCACACACCACCTGGAGCAAGACACCATGATTGCCAGCTGCACTTGAAGGAGGATGATTCCACGTAGTGAAGGAATTTCCTTACCTTGGGGCAAACGTGAGATCCACACGGTATATTCTAATGGGTGTCAGACGTATTGGCTGCGCCATAAACTTGCAACATTTTTCCGGCTGACGAACGTGGGCGACCAATTGGCAACCACTGTTGCTTTCATTTGCCGAAAAAAACTCAGCTCAAAGCTCCTGACTGAACATTCTTAAATACTCTTACTTTTTCAGTCCTCCTGCCAGGAGCCGGAAGTTGAACGGAGGGCGATTGGTATCTTCGAACGAAAAATTCTGCGTCGGAGATATGGTCACTGACAGAGAATGGTGAATGTGGGAGAATTCGCAAACTCTACTCGCTACACTTCCAGACGACTGGAGGAAGCTACTTCGAATTTAAGCCCTCTGGTTAGAGAAGCAGAGGATGACCGGTATAAAGACCAAGTAAACGAGGACACAAGATAGCTTACTTAGACAGCTATTGCTTAATCTCAGACCATCCTAGAGTCGTTGGCTCGGTCGTGACTGCTGGCTTATAAGTAAGCTAAGCTTTATTAAGGCCACTGTAGGTTTTTGTGCCTTTACTATCTGCTTTTGTAACCTGATTGATGTTCTTTCCTCGATTGATTGGTTATTTCATATGTCTGTTCCGGTCACTTTATAGCCATTTGGTGACTTTTAAATAGCTGCAAGGACAGGGCATGTTCCGAGGTTGTGCAATACTTATTCCTCTTCCTTCTCATCCCTGCAGCTTCCACATAAGTCACTGAAAGGCACTCCAAGCCTTCTCTCCACGTTGGCTATGAGGGGAATAGCATGTAAGCGAAGATAAGTATTAGAGTCCTGTCTCGAAAGATCAAGTTGACTTTATACCATCTTCCCTCGGCTTTATGAAATGCAAATAAGGCCAATATCAAGAAGCCCTTGATCGCATATAGAGAAAAGTTGTACGTTCAGTCTTTGGTCCTGTTTACATTGAACGCTATGGGATGACAATTTATAGGGACTGCAAAGTCGAAGCTGGCTCAGATGGTCACTGCACTGCCAGAGGTCCAACAAAATAGCAGACCTCCCGGTATAGATGAGGCACCAACCTCAACCTAACCGTGCGTAATTGGACGCAGCTGGCTAAAATCGTGTCAGTTGAAAACGATTGTTGGTTAAACTCCAGCTTCATCGCGGTCTGTAGCATCTTCAGAAGAAGAAGAAGTTTATATCGCCAATGCGAACTCGTGGACAAAAAGAACCCACGGCTTAGGAGTCATATAAAACCGATGATCGCACGCAGATCTCCCACAGCTACCAACAACTTACTCATATGTTCTTGAGATGATGTCTCAACGCAGTTCAGGAGGACATTCTTTGAGTGAGGGCTCAAGGCAATCACCTCTTGAGTTCATACAAATAGGGGTTGGCAAGAGCTTTTATGAGTTTTATCTCGTTGCTGATGCTAATCGTTTACTGATGCGTCGAGGTAAATTAAGTGCCCATTGTGACACTCTGTCAAAGAGGTACATGCTATATGCCTATTCTTGACGTAATCATATACTCATTTGCTGCGAGACTCATTTTAGGCAATTTCATTTCAACAGAGAGGTCATGGCAATAAAATGGGCTCTTCTAAGTAAACAAAACAATTCATCAGGTGCCTGCACAAGCACATCGTTTATTTCGAAAGTAGAGTAAGTGCCGTGGCACTGCGAAATATCAGGAAATCGGGAAAGCGATGAGCCACCATCCCCTCCACTCCTTCCTTCAGGCATCCTTACAGATATGCCATTCCCTACATTAATATAACTAAGCCAAATGAAAATTGGCTAATAGAAAACCAGGTGAATTTCGATAAAATTTTGGGACAATTACGTGTAATAATAAGACTTCGACTAACAAATGCCCGTCCCTAGATGTGCTTTACAAACCGAAGAGCCATTTACACCCAATCACTCGCCATCATAAGCAAAACTCATTCACAAGGAAGAAATATACCCTTTTTTATGCCCAGTCCCCACCCAAGCCCACGTCTATCCACCACCCAAGTCCGTCATTAGATTTGAACAAAAACCACCTCATTTCCATAATAGCTCCCATGTTAACAGGATAATTGAAAATGATGACAAAACACCCACTTATAGGGCCGCTCGACGAGGACGACAACCGGGCTGGACTGCCACGAAAATGAAATAAACATTCCTAGGCCGAGTTAAACACAAGTTAACGACTGTCCACGGAAGTGAATACTGCCCGCCTCCAGGACGCACAAAATGAGCACTCCGCCAGGACTCGCGTTCCCGTTTCTCTCTCTCACTCACTCGCTCGCTGGCGCGTCCGCACTCAAAAGCGACGACGACTAACGCAATTTATTACATAATTAACTCCAAGGAAGCACTGTGTGCTCCTGGTGCTCCTGCGGAATGAATTTATGATGACCCAAGGATCCCTACCTCACCTGCTGAGCCGTATTCAATTAGCGCCTGACCGAAGAGTCTCACACACACACGCAGGACATTAAGGGCAGTTTCTAATAGCCGCCTCCCCTGCCCCGGCGGCCGAGGGGCCCAGCGCCTGTTTTTTGTGTCGAAATATAATTACCTGAATCCACGAACACAGCCGACTGCCGAACATGTCGCCCGTTCGAATTCAACGACATAATCAGAGAGAATGATGTCCTTTTGTCACACAAGGCTGGCGCGCAGGGCGCTGGCAACGGCGGGCCGCTGTCCGTCCGGCCAATATGGCGTCGTTGTCATTAAAATAACTCTTTTTTGATAGGAATGCTGTTGTTGTTCGTTTCGATTTTTATGGTGTCGCACCCATTCATTCATTCGCGAGGACTAAAATGGTGGCCGGACTATAAACTGTCCGCTGTCAGTGGTTGGAGTCGGCCGGTGGAGGCAATAAAGTCAATGAATCGAGATCGAAGGCCAGGATACAGGAGCCGAGCCTTAATTAAATTTCGTTCTAGTGGTCATTGCGGGTGCGTGTTGCGTGAAGGACCGCGAAAGGGTTTGACGAGGTGGCGATGCGAGCGAACATGTGGTGGAGGGAGTAGAGTGGTTCGTCGTCAGTCGTCAGTCGTCAGTCGTCAGTCGTCAGTCGTCAGTCGTCAGTCGTCAGTCGTCAGTCGTCAGTCGTCAGTCGTCAGTCGTCAGTCGTCAGTCGTCAGTCGTCAGTCGTCAGTCATCAGTCGTCAGTCGTCAGTCGTCAGTCGTCAGTCGTCAGTCGTCAGTCGTCAGTCGTCAGTCGTCAGTCGTCAGTCGTCAGTCGTCAGTCGTCAGTCGTCAGTCGTCAGTCGTCAGTCGTCAGTCGTCAGTCGTCAGTCGTCAGTCGTCAGTCGTCAGTCGTCAGTCGTCAGTCGTCAGTCGTCAGTCGTCAGTCGTCAGTCGTCAGTCGTCAGTCGTCAGTCGTCAGTCGTCAGTCGTCAGTCGTCAGTCGTCAGTCGTCAGTCGTCAGTCGTCAGTCGTCAGTCGTCAGTCGTCAGTCGTCAGTCGTCAGTCGTCAGTCGTCAGTCGTCAGTCGTCAGTCGTCAGTCGTCAGTCGTCAGTCGTCAGTCGTCAGTCGTCAGTCGTCAGTCGTCAGTCGTCAGTCGTCAGTCGTCAGTCGTCAGTCGTCAGTCGTCAGTCGTCAGTCGTCAGTCGCAAGTCGTCAGTCGTCAGTCGTCAGTCCGCTCACCTCAATCAAGCATTTTTGTGTCCCCATCAACGCCTCCTCACACCTCTCGCTCCACGTCGACCGGTCAACACGGAATTACCCAATAATTCAACCCTTTACCAGATGACACAATACTCGACTCGCCACCCCCTGAAACGGGCTCATCGCTTCCGTTTCCTTTCTCCAAATAAATGAAATATTTGTCAAATAAACTCTAATGAGATTTGTCACGCATGTCCAGTTAGTGCGCGCAGGGGTTGATGTAACCCAACCCTTATCCGCCCGTTTGAGGGGGTTGTGGAAAATGAAAAAATCAACAAAAGGACCTGCCCGCACCCTCGTTCACGGTCATCATCGGGCGAGACTGCGTCTCTATTTGAGAAGGGGTTGCCGCTGCATGCACTGCCATGGGGACCTCTCTCAATCTGCGATTCGATTCGCATATCCGAGTGTCGTCGTTCACTCGCATGACACTGAACACTTGCGCGAGCGATCAAAAAGTTTAATTGCTTCAATCGCTTGTGGACGTGTTGGTTTTTTCTTCGTGTCTTCAGCACATCCTGGTACTCGTCGTCCGCTGTAGCCCTTTGGATTGTTGCTTTTAATTCGCCAAACGGAGCCGGTGGTACGTGGGCCAGCACTACACCTGGGCGAGGGTCGACGACGCGACGGTCGGAAGTGAGCGGTTACCGAGGATAAAAAGATACCCGGCGTCTGCTGTGAGGTGCTTTCTTTTTTGGATTCGTCCGCCGGGATGACGTGCGAAGTTTAATTAAAAATGTGTCCAGTGTTGATACTTAATTGATTCCTGGACGTGCACGTGGGGTGGGATGCGACGTCAGTGCCTGGATGCACTGGCTGAACGACTGAAACGGGCGAAGAGTCCATCAATCGATGGTAAATTTGGAGCGAGGGTGGAGAAGGGTGACCATCGACCGGAGAATTAGTCTCGCTCCTGTCTTGGCTTTCGCCTCGTCGTCCCGTGGAGTCCCACGAACATCCAGGCGCACAGACAACAAGATAAAATTGATACCAAGCTTGGCTGCCTCACCTCAAGTCACCTCACACGGGTCACCAGCGACAGTTGGCCTCTCAACCGGCAGCCACCCCTCCTCGCTGTCTCCCACAGCCCGCTACCCCATCGCAACATTGAACGGAAAACTAATTAAAAAGAAGATGTTTCACGCTCCTCACGGGTCTCACGAGGAGGAGGCACGCCACCATGCCACCATGGCACCACTCGAGCACGCCACAGCGAGCCTCATTTGAATCGTAGACCAGCAGCGAGCGCGGTGCAGAAAGGCCAGCCACATCCACCTCGTCGTTCGGCCGCCATCCACTTTGCCAAAGTGAATCAAAGGCGACCACATAGACATTACAATTAACCAGCAGCCCAGCCCGTCCGTCTGCTCGTCCGGCCGTCCGACATCCGAAGGAATTCGCTGCCGAGCCGCGCCGCCACCCGCTGCCACCGCGCCGGATTTGGCGCACCGCTCGAGGAGGATGTTGTGAAGTAAAAATCGGGTAAGTGGATGTGTACTCGTTTAAGTATCTCTCGGAGAGAAAGAGAGATGTTTTCGTAATAAAGTGATGCCCGCGGACCACCCAAGACGCTGGGATGGATGGAGGAAACTTCTCGATGACTTGTTCCATGATTTGTACCGTCGTCGGCCGTCTCGATCGTCTTCGCCGCCGCCGCCGTCCTCATCGACTTCATCGTCTTCTTCGTCATCGTAGTCGTTGTCGTTGTTGTCGTCGTCATCGTCTGAGATTCGATGCACGGCGGCGGAGGAGGAGGAGTGACCGCACTCTTCTGTGGCTTAGACGCGTTCGCTTTGCATACGAGAGCATACTCACAAGTCACCATCGGGCTGGCGCAAGAGAGACACACGGACGAGATGTGACTTCGTTGTCATTTGGAATTCGTTGTTGCCGTGTGCTGTGCCATTGGCCGGGTGCTGGTGTTTTTGTTGGTTTGCATCACGCCTCTGGATTGGCATGAAGTTGATGTTAAGAGAGGATTCAAGAGAATCACCGATGAAGATGTTGCCAAGAAATACACGAACATTCACATGTGGCTGGAATCTATTTTGTGCATGTGTGCCCGGGTGTGTGTGCTTGTCAGTTAGACAATGTGGCTCTTGGACGGATTAGATTGATGTCCCAGACGGAGATGAGAGTGACGAGATGAGAGGGCTTAGTTGCGAGGTTGCAAGGGCTGTGGGGTTGGTTCTGTAGATGGATCTCTGAGATTGTTGGAGTAGACGCCCAAAGAACTACTCAAACACTGAGCAGGATTGAGTGTGAATTGCTCATGTGGGGGGAATGCTTTCACCCGCACACTTTGTTTTTTCATCGGAACGGAGGAGAACGCCTTGAAGAACTCTCTAAAAAGAGGATCCTCAAAGTTCTATTTGAAAGGAGAGAACTAAGGATTTCTTGAATAGTCCGTGGTGGGCATGGGCCTATTTTAAGAAGGCAGATCTAGAGAGTCTTCGAAACCGAGCCATTGGGACAGCGCAACAGAGGACGTCCTCGCACTAGATGGCGCACACAAGTGGAAAAGGTGCTCAACCAACTCGGTGTGCGCAACTGGAGGCAGCTGGCGAAAGATCGTGCTGGCTGGAGAAGCATGTTGGTTGAGGCCCAGGTCCACCCCGGACTGTAGCGCCAATCAAAGAAGAAGAAGAAGATCTAGAGAGGTATAGTCGTCTCTATTGTCAGCGACTCGAAGGGTCAGAATTAAACCTAGACATCAAGCGTAGAGTGCACACATTTACTGCGTGGCGAACATGATCTTTTGCAAGTTGATCAATGTCCTTATCCATTTACATGCGCCTGCTGCAGCTCAGAACTGCTGCTCTTAACTGTCTGGTTATGCTCATGGGGCTGATCTGCCGCGAGGAACGCAAATCTTCTTAGAGATTCATGTGTCTGCACAGCCTTCGAGAAGTGTTTTATACTGTTCAATTACATCGGAAAAAAAGACACTGCGATTGTTCGTAGTTTCTCTAACAAATAAGAAGTCACGAATGTCCATAAGGACGGTCCATGGAAGTTGTCTATGCGGAGCGTACTTCCTCGAAGGCCCAAAGTGCATACATTGTGTGTTGTCTCGTTTACCGTCAAGGTCATTGTAGCCACTTCAGTCAACCGCCTCATAAACGACTTACAGCATTCGACTGATCAATCAGTATCATGAACGTATGCTAACCGTTGCATAGACAGACCTCTAAAAGGTGGTGCGAGTTGCAGAATGTCCACCGAGTTGTCCACCATTTACTCAAGAATTAAATGAAATAAATCCCCTTGAGGTGGCCCGTGGCGTTGTGGATATGTGCGTCGACCCCCAACCTCGATGTCGTAGGTTCGATTTCTGCTCTGTGCGACAAAAATTATTTTCACGGCACCACCTTTTTCGAGTCACTGACAATGCTCATGAGTATTTCTTGTCTAGAAAAAGCTTCTCAAACTTGTCTGTTCGGAGTCGGCATAAGACTTTAGGTCCCTTCCACTCGTAAAAGACCAATAGCACGCATAACACGAGTGGTTGCTGGGAAGCTAGGCTTTGGCCCTCAATGGGCTGTAGTGCCACCCATATTTTTCTATATAAATCCCCTAGATTCTTGAGAAAGCGTACAGCATGATATACCTGTCCCCGCATTTTCTAAGTGGACTAGCTACTAGGTGTTCACCATCAAAATTAAGACCAGGGAATTTTCATGTGCGATCCCTGACAGAACCCTTTGATTGCGCCAACTATAAAGGAATAAGTTTCCTTAATTTCACGTAACAAAATATTTTCTGCCATTCTCTGTACTTGCCTGTAGCAGTTCATTAGCATTCTGACGTACAATCCATATCAGTGTGTATTATAGTCATTAAAGGCTACAGTAGACCAGATCTTTAAACTACAGCAGATCAGAGAAAAGAGTTAATAAGTGCAAATCGACACCCACCCAGGCCGTATACGACCGCGTGCATAAAGACGAGGTATACACCGTCATGTCTAGTTTTGACATTCCTGCCAAGCTCGATAGGTTGTGCAGGATGACGATCTGATAAGGAACTTACCGAATGACGCGCTACCATGTGCTCCCTTCAGCAACATCCTGGAGAAGATCGTACAAAACTCACGCGCCAATACAAGATGCACAATCATCCAAAAGGCTGTACGACTGTTAGCATACGCCGATGATATTGACGTGATTGGCAGAACTCAGCGAGGCGCCAATGAGGCGTTCACGAAGTGTATGCTATCCTCATGAAAAGACATACCACATCTACGACTTCGACAAAGCGTCACGATGGGCAGCTATAACTTGGAGGTAGTTAAGCACTTAGTCTACCTCGGCTTCGTACCGTTATCAAACGTAAACAAAAACTCTTGCCAAGAGTTGTTTATATGTGCTCAAGAGGCCAGACACTGGTCATCCCAGTCCTGATGTACGGTGCAAAGACATCGATCCGAAGAGACATCTTCTCAAGAACAGATGGGGAAGTTGAGACACACTCTGATGAAATTGAGTCCTCCTATCTGCGTTGATAGCATCTGGAGGAGATGATTCAACAACGAACCTTATGACATGAGCATTTGGGGGCTGAGGTTTGTAGCCAGAACCCTGGAGGAGCTACCCGGCAATACCACTATAAGTGGCCCTTTGTCACACCCTGCACGAAATGCCCTTGCTTCTACTGAATATAGCGGATCTAGATCGGAACAACTCCCGCAATTTCAGATGTGAACTACAGTGCCTAGGAACGAATGAAATTGCTTTGGTATGTCTTCTGACTGTGATTTCTGGACACCTGAGGCAAGCCAGTTCAGAATGCAATTTTAGCTCTCTTCTCTTTGTTGCGAAATAAAGATAACACCGGCTGTCAATCAAGTGTTTAATTTTTTTTTGCATTTTCATTTGCGCTCACCCCACCCGCTTTTTACAAAATTACCCAAAGGCCTCAGGGAACTCTGGTGCATTTGAGTCGGGCATCAGAGAAACCCATAAAACCGACTCGAAAAACATAGAAATTTCCTTGATGGAAGAATCCCCAGCCAGGCAGTCAGATGTGGCCAAACAGTAGACGTCAGTTTTGCTGATCTCGTCATTGATGACGACTCCTGGCCTGTTGCCAGCTCATCCAGATACTCGGTATCCTCAATTCGCAGCACGATAAAAAGCTGCAAGCAGATCGTACGAAGGCTACAGGAAAATAAGCAGATCAGTGAGGGAGACAAGCAGAGGCTTCAAAAAGGCTTGGCTTCCTTAAGGAAAGACCCCAGGGTAAGGAAAAACTGACTGCTACTCACACATATGTAAATCGGAAGGAAATGTCAAAGAGAGAGAACAGGTCGTGCCCCGTGCACCCCAAGACAGATCCGCTGGAGTGCAAGACTCACTTAGGCGACGTGCCAATACCATAAGAACCATTAGAAGTTGCAAAGGTCGCGATCCTGATTCTTTAACGGAGAGAGAGAAGGGCATACTCAACAGAGTAAAAACGACCATGGTACCACTCTGGTGCCACGGCGCGCAAGTGGATTCTGTTGTGTCACGAGATGCGAAATTATATTATTACACTCCAAATGGCTATGGTGTAGTGCGTCTGTTCAATTTGAGACCAACTTCGGACTGTGATTCATTTAGACGACACAGCGCAGCGTTAAACAAGGGAGATCGAACAATGTCACATCAGACATCAGTCATCAGTCATCGGATATGAGACAATCAGTAGCAGTCGTTCTGTTGCTCCCAAATTCAGTCACTTTTTGCTCCAATTTGCAACTATAGCGCCCTCAGACGTATTGACAAAGAAGAGGACCTCCAAATTAATTCACATCCCTCCTCAATTCATTCTTACTTCCTGCGATTCGCCCACCGAAGGATCACCGCGACGCTCCTAATCTTATCTGATTAAAACCCCATCGCAAATCCCCGTCTTCCCACAAGTCCCTACCCCATCCATGCATTGCAGTCAATTCACCTGATGAACGCCTGTCCGCGTGAAAAATGTTCCAGATCCACCAGCCGCGCCACTTCTAGTCCCGGTACCGAGAAACCCCTTGACAAGATCAATTTCTCATCCGCAGACGGACGCCCGGGATTGAGTCGTTCACTTCGGAAAATCATTATTAGACCGAATTTTCTACTTCCAATCTCGTTCCCGTATCCATTCCACACGGCGGAGCGCACAGCGGCGCAGCAGATCCTTTGGAGGGTGCTTCACAAGCGGCTCGGAATTGTTTGCCCGTCACTTCAGTTGAAAGGCCACCACTTAACCTTCGTAGCCCACAGCTCCATGCCATCAACACAGGGCCTCCTTCACTTCCATTCGTGGTTGCCAGCCGACACACACCGAGACACCGAGCACGGCTCTCTTTCACGGCGCATCCACATCTGGAGACGGTGCCTGTGTGTGCGCGCTCTGCTCCGTCTGTGCCTCGCATGATCTCCATTCGGGCGAACTAAGAGAAGCACCACCACCACCATCGGCTGACCAGCGCGACGTGTGTGGTCCCCGCTCATTCGGAGCATTTTGCAGTGTTCGTGCCCATCGTTTGGGGGTCCCAATAGGGTTCAATCTGTGCTTGCAACGAAGCGCATAAGGATTCGCCGGCCGCACGGCTGGGTGCAGTGGGGACGCCTGCTCCGGGCCTGGAATCGAATTATGATGGGAATTTGAATGTCAGCGTCGCCAGGTCGTTTAAATTTCGAGGCACGACCTCCGAAAAATCCACCGCCCTTGTTGCCCCTCGTGGTCCGGTGCGAGCGGATGAATGAGGCTCTCGGGTGATTTCGCATGCGCGGCGACCCGACGACGACTTCCGAGAAGCGTCCAGAATTAAATTCGCCTAATTACCCACGGTCGTCGGGGCGAGGACTGCGACCAGCGATATCACGGACGATTAAGGACTGTTTTGACAATTTCTGACAGCTCTCTTAACAGATCACGATTCGCGGTGGTCGCCGCGCTGTTCGATCGCTGACGGAGGCGCACGCAGTGTTGACACTGATCCGCTTGTGGGCGGACGGTGGACGTGGCTCTGATGGCGAGGATAAGCGAGTGAGCGTGGCTTGGCCGCGAAGGTGTGAGAAGTCGTCGCATTGAGCGTGGGATAGAGTTGCGACGGCTCGAGAGCTTGGGCAGGGAGTTGGACACGCGATCTGGAAGAGGCGCAGCGCCTAGGCGAGAAAGTGGATCATGCGGCGTCTTGAATGGTGACTGGGAAGACTTCTCGGCGTCGCCAGTTCGCTGCGCGTGTGATCGGAGGTCACGATGATCACTGATCATGTCCAATATCACAGCCGAGCTTCGGACTGCCGCGGCGACTGGTCGCTCTCCAGGCAGATCCCTCAGTCGCGTCTCTCAGTCTGCTCTCGCTCCCAAGGGAAACCCCACAAGTCTGCGCCCACAGCCCACAGCACCAGCCGACGGCGAGAGTCGTCGGTGACACACAACAATGCCCGATCGAACACATTTCAATTAATCCGACTGCCATCGATCATAATTAAAATTCCGCCATTCAGTGGGCCCACCACCAGCGGACGTGATTTATGGCCGCGCGGCTGCGGAATGCGCGCGCACACCAGCAGCCCCGATCGAACGCAAAAATTGGTTCGTCGGATCAGTGCGATGATTTATCGGGGCGCGAGACGCTCTCGTACGCGCACTCGCACTCGTGCACTCATGGTGTGCCGGCTATCTGTGTATCTGGAGGTAATTACGATTTATCTCAATAGACGCGCAGTCAAAGCAAATCTCAATAAATCAGCGCGCGCTCATGGCTGGGAGCTGGCGACCCACATGCGAGGCGTCAGCTCGGAGTGTGGCGGCCGCGGCGCAGGGGGCTGCGAACGACAACCCCTTGGACGGTAATGAGCTCTTGTTTGTGAGCGCTTAGCAGGAAATATGATAGCGAGCGATTGTTCGACGTGGACGATCAGCTCGGCAATCAACGAGAAGGACGGCTCATGGCCGGGGAGATTCTTCACGAAGTGGAGACCGCATCGAGTGGCTAATTGGACCTCGTTGTTGGCCTGCAATGGCAAGCTGCTGCGAGAGGAAGATCTTTGGTTCTTTGGATGGCTAGGGGCTGGAGACTGGTGGGTGTTGGTTGCTAGTAGCTATAAGTGGCTAGTGGCTGGCAGTGGCTAGAGGCTGGTGATGACTAGTGGCTGGCGAGGGCAGTAGCTGGTGATGGGTAGTGACTGGTGGGGGCTAGTGACTGGTGGCGGCTAGTGGCTGGTGATGGCTAGTGGCTGGCGGTGGCTAAGGGCTGGAGGTGGATAAACGCAGATGGTGGCTAGAGTCTGGAGATGACTAGTGGCTGGCGAGGGCAGTAGCTGATGGTGGCAATGGCTGGTGGTGGCTAGACGCGGATGGTGGCTAGAGGCTGATGGTGGCTAGAGGCTGGTGATGCCTAGGGTTGGTTGTGGCTACTGGCTGGTATTAGCTACCGGCTGGGGGTGGCTAGTGGCTCGTGATGGCTAGAGGCTGGTGGTTGGTGCTGGCTAGTGGCTTGTGTTGGCTACCGGCTGGTGGTGGCTAGTGGCTAGTTTTGGCTCTCGGCTGGGGGTGACTTAAAGCAGGTTGCTCTTGGTAACTGGTGAAGTTTATTGACTTGGTGGTACTTGCACATGACTTGTTTCTGGCTCTGAGCCGCTGCTTTATACTCGTTAACGTTGGCTTGAGGCTGTTGGGCCAACTTCGGATACAGATTGGCGACTCTTATAGACTAAACTATTTTCGACATTGTTGATTAGTCGCTGATAGTCAGTAGCTAATAAATTATAAGTGTACTCCATGCCGTCGGCACGGGCTGAGAATTTGATTTCAAAATTTGAACTGATGCGAAAACCCCACTAGTTGTAGCCCCAAATTCTCTTTTTTTAGACAAGGTGTTCAGCTGGTGGCTCTGGCAGATTCTTTCCTAACACGACTTGATACTGATGACATTCCTTCACCCAACATTTCACTTTTGGCGTTTCCCCCTCACCACACTCTACCGCTCCCACAGCTTGTCCATCCATAAGACGTCTGCACACCTGTTCGATCGCCGATCCATTCGCAGCATCCAATCCACAATCGGTCATGTGAACACTTTCCCGCAGTGACGTCCGAGCGAACCTATTTTTACTTTCCGCATAAGTTCTCAACGAGCCACAAGCGGTTAATGAACGAGCGATGCTTGTTTGCCCAAGAGATCATATCACTTCAGCGATCGTCAGATGACGAAACCGACGACACATGGAGAGCCCTTCAATCTGCCACAAGAACACCTTTTTCTGTGGAAAAAAGGCGCCCGAAAATCATCTCATACGCGACCAGAGTGGGGACGGCTTCGGGAGAAATTCTCTCTCGATCGGCCATTGTTGGGTCTAGCGCCACACAGTTCCACAGTTCCGCACGATACCTGGAAAAGGCTGTCGACAGCCGATGGTGATGATGAGGAAAATGAAGAGAGCGCGCAGACGCAGAGTGTGCCGCCACACTTCGGCCGTTTCTTCAAATCGATGAGCAGCGCAGGCAGAGGGTTCAGTCCTAAGTCAACATCAATTAAGGGTGGACGGAGTCGAGCATTTTGCGTGGACATGCAAATCGATGAGGCAAATGTCGTTTATGACGTCTTCAGCTGTGTGTGCCCGGGTCCTCGGGCGCTGGCGTTAGGACCCGGGTAAATATTTGACACCGAAAATGGCTTATTTAATCGGACGAACGTGTTAACTGCGCGATCGGTGCTAATAGCGTCGATGATGTGCTAATTGAATGTCAAACGATAGACGGGACCGGGCACTGATAAACGGTTGACCGGAAGGAGACGCTGGTGATGCAGGCGATGTGATAGGCGTCACAAGTGGATCTTCGTTTTCGGAATCCATGTGGATTTAGATGGAATCGCGGGTCGGGAACCAAATCACACGACAACAACTCATTTCCTCCAGCCAGCAGTAGAACGAACAGGTTACCAGTCGACACTTAGTCACAGCACCCGCCAGTCAGCAGCTAACTGCGACGGCAGCCACCAGTTATCAGCCAGTGATTAGCAGTTACCAGCGATGGGTGCCAATTAGCGTCTAGATTTAACTAATTTCGTCAGTTATTAGACGAGAAATTGTGCCACTTGACGGCGACGAAGTACCAATCAGACCCTGAACGAGCATGCTAATAACTACTCCCCTTGCGACAGTCTGTAAGTGAGTAGCCACTGTCACCGCAGTTATCAGGCAAACGTCGCATGTCAGCGTCTAGAGCTCAGCAATTAGCAGTCAATCTCCACGAGGTAATGGCTAGTCAACACCGGTGAGTGGTCCTTGGTAGATGTTAGCTTCGTAGCCTCGTGTTAGCAGTCAACAGCAAGCTGATGACTAAACGCCCACTTCCACCAGTTGGCAACCCGCGCAAAGTAGTGAGTAACCTTCTTCATTGGATTAGCAGCCAGTCGGCTCCAGTTAGTAGGCTCATGTCGCTATCAGAAGCCTGCCGACGATTAAGTGGCGTACAGATCAGGTCCGAAGGTCGAAGTAATAAATACCTTCTTGTAAAGTGACTTCGAATTTGCGATTTTGCGACTGAAGTGTAAATCTATTCTTTTCATGACCCCGCTATACAAGGCACTGCACATCATGAGAAACGTGTAAGTTTGGTATTGCTGACCCACAGGGACGACTGTTAGATGGTATACTGACAACATGTAGATATAGCCTTTGCTGTGACAAGGAGGCTGTTTTACAGCAGGCACCATGATACCAAGGTGCAAGTAATCTGTTACATGGCCATGCGCACGGTTGTCGTGTAGTTTAACGTAAGTCCTTCCCAGATGTTTAACGTAAGTCCTTCCCAGGTGCCTTCGGACTTGTCTCCGGTTTTATCGTACAGCCGAGTATTAGTACAAGAAGTCGTACAGCCGAGGCAAACTTGAGCAGGATAGATAATTTTATTATTAAGATGACTAGAATGCATATTGCACGAGCTTCTTCCAAAAGTCTGACCCTTGGGCCTTACTACCCCAACGATATGTCCCAAGAGAGAGTGCGCCTTACCGGCCTTATTCCTTTCGAGACCTTCCTCTACCTCGACACAAATGGCCTAATATATGATCCACACGGATGTCTTTTAATCATTTAATGTCGTACGCCGAACAGTGGATAGGTGAACGGGATGTCGCTCACAGTCATGAAGATCTCCTCGGGTTGTTAAGTTTCAATGTAAAGCCTTCAAAAAGTCCTAAGATTTCAATAAGTCCGGTTCAATGTAAAAAAATAAGCGTGGTGGCCTGTGACGTTGTGGGTATGTACATCGACCCCAACCTCGACGTCGTAGGTTCGATTCCTGCTCTGTGCGATAAAAATAATGTTCAAGGCCCAACTCTTTCGAGTCACTGACAATGCTCAAAGAATATTTCCTGTCTAGAAAAAGCTTCTCAAACTTGGCCGTTCGGAATCGGTGTAAAACTGTAGGTCCCTTCCACTCGTGAGAGAACAACAGTACGCATAGCAGCAGTGGTTGCTGGGAAGCTAAGCCCTGGCCCTCAATGGGCTGTAGTGCCACCCATATTATTATTATAATTTAATAAGAACTTAGCCAAGTTTTTTATACCAGTTTTCTTGACCAAGCAAAAGAAAAACAAATCGTCCATTAAGTTAAGAAAAACAGGCTAAGCCGAAAGGCATAATAAATATGAAAGGTAAAATAAATACCATATAAGATCAGAATAGCTTAGAGAACTCGTATATGGACAGTAGGTTGAATGGAAGAATATTTGTTAAGTTGGATAAGCTAGTTCTAAGCATTTTTGTCCAGCATGTAAGTTTATGAAGCCTAGATGCATGAGGTGGCATCCAGAGCCCTCGATTTGGCTACTCCGAGGAACGACTGTTCCAACCCAGAGACATGAGTTAACAGACGGGTTTTCACATCCTCAGGAAGATAACTGCCAAATGCATCATCGTTGGAGTGTAAATTTAAGCTAGGCGATCTAAGAGGTTACTTCAGTTTACTCAGCTTAAACTCCGAAAAGAGAAATATTTCGTACAATACTGGGTACTATAGTCGTGAAAACTGGACCTCGATGGGGTCGAGCCAGTGTAGTTGACGGACATCCTGGACCAGGTCGTAGAGTTCACGATTGAGTCTTGTCCTCGATTCGCCTTCCTCGCCGTCGGGACCGTATAGCCAACGTAGACATTTTCTTTCGAATTCACCAAGATTCAGCTCTACAGTTCTGCATAGTGTCCAGCTTTCGGCTCCATAAAGCAGGACTGACAGAATGAGAAGTTTGTAGATCATGGTTTTGTTCATTCGAGTCAAGAGTTTCAAGCCCAGTTGTTTTGACAAACCGAAGTAGCATCGGTTGACAAGGACGATTCTACTAAGTTCTCATTCGTGGAGTTCACTTTTGCCCCGAAGTAGACAAACTCCTTCACTACCTCAAAATTGTATCTATCGATCGTGATGTTTTGTGCCAGGTGGTGTGTGACTTCGTATTTTCCTCATTTATCACAATACCAATTCGTAGCTTCTACGGCGCGTTGGGACCGATATCGATGTCAACTGCATATCAGCTGAGCTGATTTTTAGAAGACACTGCCTTCCGTGTTTACAGCAGCTCGCCGCACTATCTTCTCCAATACCAAATCGAAGGAATCACACAACAGCACATCTCAATTACTGGTGCACGGCTTCAAACGGCTCGGAAGTCGAACTGAACGGCGTTAGCGTTTGCGACACAACTGGGTCAGTTTGCCCAGCAGCCCTAATTCCGACAGTTCCCCAAGACGAACGCTGTCGTATGCGGCTTTAAAATCTATAAGAAGATGGTGAGTATCGACTTGAAACTCGCTGGTCTTCTGCAGGATTTGGCTTAGGGTAAAGGTTTGGTCTACAGTCGATTTGCTGGATCGGAAGCCGCACTGGTTCGTTAGTGCGGTGCAAAACGGCTTCAGACCACAGTACGTTGGATGGAATCTCGTAGGCTAGCAGGCCACAGGAATCGCTTAAGAGTGCGCCCCAGCATGTTACCAGACTCTAACAACCAATTAGCCACACTTCCCACCACCAAGCACTCTTACATCACCAACATGAGGACCTCGTAGTCCATGGCCCATTTTACTGCATCTCGCCAGACACTTTCCACAGCTCACCCCACCCCACGACCAGTCAAAACTATTCCCAAAGGCATCTAACAACGATCCCTCCAAGAGCCACCATCGAATGTGAGTTATCTGACTGCCCACAAGCAATTACCCCCCGATAGCCAGAGCCACCGGCCGTCAAATCTTATTTATTATGTGTCAAAGCAGTTTGATTAGAGCCAATCGTGTCGGACTGAGACGAACCTCCACTCCCGCCGCCGCTGCACGAAACAGAAACCACAAGACTTCCTCTCAATTCATCACCACGGCATCCGATAAGGCGCTCGGATCTGGGATCTCTCGCTTAAATGGACGCGCCGCGCACACGGCACACACTGTGGTGCACACAATCCCCCAAGAGTGTGCAGCAGCCAAGCGGGCAACATACACGCCCAGCTGCAGCCGCACAGCCATTGTCATCCGCCCGATGACGTCCATAATACGTAATAATCCGACAGTGCCCTCTAATGATTACATGACTTTGCACTTGGGTGGCTGGACGGATCATCATCAGCGGGACCGTGGGCCGGCCATCGGTGGTGTCCAGTGTGTGAGACTTTTGTACCTCGGACGGGACGCAATTAGTCTTCATCATCCATTATCCGAAAAAGAGAAGCGAATAACTCCTCGGCAATTATTCGTTTCGGTCTCGGTTTCGGGCTGGGGCTGGGGCTTGGGTCTGGCTGGCGGAGACTCTGGCCGCGGCCACGAATTGATCGGTATCGATGGCTTGGAATAATTGATTCCGCTTCTGGCGCATGTTGATGGCTTTCTCCGTCCTGCGTGGCTGGGGCCGCGGTGTCTATGATTAATTTGCCTCTCGGAAGGCGAACAGTTTTTTGGACGCGATATGTGCCCATTGCCCACACGTAATGATGACAAATTTATCTGGACTCTGGTCGGATGGATGGAAATTGAATGCGAGATCGCCGATAGGCGGACAATGCGGAGAGAGACTGTTGCAGAGTATGAGGGACTGAGAGATGCCTGAGCGTTGGCTTATGTGGTGACAGATGGTGGGAGAGGTCATATTTTGGGATGACTTCCTGATCGTTTGCTTTTGATACGCTCTCAAACGGTGGCGTAGAGCTGACTGAAGGATGTCGTCTAGGGTGGATTCAGAAGGGAGGGAGGTTGTTAAGGAGCTCGAAAGCTGCTTTGACTTTCGTTGGAAATGGTGCTAAGTTTTGTTAATTGAGGGGTAAACGTCTTACTCTGATTCCTGCGCCTAGTCTGAACGAGATTAAGAAAGGAAAGTTGTTCGCAGTTAAACTCTCTTAAGTTTGTTAGCGACTCTTGAGAAGTGGAACCAAGAAAGCCAACTTCGTACTTGACGCAGACACCGGCTCAGACGGTATTAATAATTGGGGTTCTTGGTTGGCTTGGTGGGCATGTCTTTTTTGGTGGTTTGAGGGTGAATTCAAAAATCTCCAAGTGTTCGTATCGAAGAAGACTTTCGGTCCACATCATCAGGCGGTCGCCGAAGATGTACGTACTATGGGAAACTGGCGGCTCAATCAGTCCTGTGACATGGACGACAAATAATGACAAAATAGAATAAAAGACCACTAACCGCAGGTCCAACACCAATTGGACTCATATTCGATCTCACGAAGTCATAGAAACAAGCGAGCGTACAATACGTCCAGACAAACAAGACTACGAATCCAATGACGTTCAGAAATTTTACGGACGGATCCAAGAGAGTGATCGACGCCTGGGAGGCTCTCGAGGAGGAGGCAAGTGTCCGACTGATCTGACTCAACTGAAATTAAAATGACACATCATTCGTTTTTCCGATGAAGCCTAGTATCTGGTTCTATTCAGGCAGACAACTTCTCTCTAAAGGAATTGTCGGCAAGTCTTGGGATCTACCACCGCCAGAACTACGTGGATCTACGAGGCCACGACAAGGCCTCTTTTCACCTGTGAATCCCTCGGTTGGTGAAACGAACCAAGCTTAAAAAATATGATCGGCTAGTCTCGGTTGTATACGAGGTCCTCCCGCTTTCTCTTTTCTTGAAGCACTCCTCAAGGCCTCAAGGTACTCTCAAGGCCATCTTTCGCCTAAAAAGACCGCCCTTGGTGACCACATTATGGAATGTACTCTCACGGCCATCTTTCGCCAAAAAATAAGTGGTCTCTGGTGCTACTCACACTAGACTTTCTATGAATTTCCTTAAATCCTAGCCTGACGAATATGCCGTAAAACGCAAGAACACCAGTACTCCAGCTGCGACGAACATACGAAAATTACTTTCCCTGTTCAGGACTGGCTCTGGCCAGAATCTGAGCCAAGGAAAGACTGCTGTTGAATAAGAATCGCAGGCTGGCGCTTGCGCCTTCGTGAAGGACGACAAAATCGGACCAAAAATGCAAATCTTTAGGAAAATTTGAGTGTGTTCCTTAAGCGAAGGCCTAGGTCTCCGATTCTCTAGACCACGAACAATATTCTTAAGAACTGATGGAAGAAGAGGAGTATTTGTGTGAACCACATTTCAGAAATGCACGTTTTCTCTTAAATGAATCGGCAGGCGACGACGAGATCACAGGAAATGAAATCGCCGATGAACCCTAACAGACAAGGATCAGAGGGGGTACTATCAGCTCCTGAACACTGAAACTACCTTGCATCCTTCGTGAGGGCTTCCATCGATTGTTGGGCTTGTTGAGCACACGACTGGACCTGGCATGACTCTCCAGGACTTCATACAAATGCTTGGTTCATAATGAAAGGAAAACCACTGAATTCTTGTCTCTTGGCAGAGAAGACTGCAGACGAGCCACCAAATTCAATGAGTTTGTCCCAAACGATGAGACCTCAAACGTCACTGCAGTGCACGTCCGCTGCCACTGGGCCGCCTTTGGTCGGGTTGGATGGCAGTTTTACGCTGCTGATGAGGTGAGACATGATCCTTATCGCAGAAGCGCCTTCTGTTATTCCTCCGAAAGGTCACGAAACTTCACCAAATATAAGTTGCTTCTTGGTATAACAACGGACCTGGATCTAGTCGAGTTGGATGTGACTCATAAGTACCATATGTTTTTTTGAAAATAAAACACTAATTGGTATTGGCCATTGTTTTCTACACATTTTGACCACCTTTCTGGCAATTTGTGAATACCACGCCAAAAAAATTGTTCGTCTTTTAAAGCAAACCAATCAGACACTCAATTTTCGACGTCTTCGTAGGAATAGAAGTGCTGCTTAGCCAATGCGTGTCCCGTCGATTACAACAAATGGTAGTCGGAAGGAGCCAAGTCTGGTGAATACGGCGGGTGGGGTAGCTGCTCCCAGTCAAGTGTTTTAATTGTATCCTGAACCGGTCTTGCTTTGTGTGCAGGTGCTTTGTCATAGAGCAAAATTACCTTGCCGTGTCTTCTGGCCAATTCTGATCGTTTCTCGATCAATGCATGGTTCAAGTTGATCATTTGTTGTCGGTAGCGATCAGTATTAACGGTTTCACCAGGTTTTAGGAGCTCGTGGTAAGTAGGAGTTAAACGATCATCATTGATCCCGTGCTGAAAATACTGAATCGCAATTGAGGAGGAGACTCTCTTAGTATTGCTCACATCAGGAAAAGGGCAATAGTCCAAAAGACACACCCCAAACTATGTCAAAACAAAGCCATTTGGTTGTAAAACACCAATGACACCCAAAAAACTGCAATAGGAGCTCTTAGTTATATCTGAACACAAGTCATCCAACATGGATGTCCTAAAGACTGGCAATGACCTTCCCGTTCCCCAAACCACGCTGCAATAGTTGAAGCAGTACCCTGACACCTAGCCATTTTGTTTAGACAGCTTTGACGACACCGTTTGCCTAGGGCCATCAACTGCCATGGGGACGGCAGCAATTGGTGCAGTGTAGGACACCTCGAGTTGTAGCCTACTTAGAGACAGTGATTCACTGTCACGCTAGTGAATCACTCTTGTAGCTTCGATGTCGAAGCCTTTGTGTTGTCAACATCAGGTCCTTCCTTAAGCAACGTCTTAGCTATTGATCAGTTTTTCAGTTACCAACTGAGCTGAGATTTCATCTTCGACTTGACGCCAGTCGAACAATAGCCACTGGGGGCCCTCTGGTTTATAGCGACGCGAGTAGGAAAAGACTACCAACTTGGTTGGAAGATCTCAAGAGGCTGTGACACAGCTTCCCTCTGGCTGCCACGAAGAAGACCCCAAATTGTCGCCTCTATGAGTTGGAAATAGCACCGTTTTAGTCCTCTCCTCAACTCTGTATACCGAGAGAAGTCAGAGACGCAGTCACCACCTCTTCACCTGGTCCAATTTTAAAACACAAGAGGTGCGCTTTGTAAACATTTCAACCACGTTACCCTTAGGGAGAGCAGTCTCAACAACAAACTATGCGGATCGAGAGGATCGAACCTAAGATGAAGAAGGCTCTATAATGCAGCTAAATCCACAGAACTTGTAGTGTATCGCTCTTCGAAGATAGCGTAGAGCTAGCATCTGGGCTTCAAGGACGGGCGGAGTTCTCCGAATTCCAAATTAGAGTCAAATTGAAGAGCGTTCAAAAAGCACAGATTGACATAAGCTTAGGGGGCTGAATGCAAGATTCGTCTAGAAGGATCCACTCGGCATCTTAACACACCTTTTGAGATTATCTTTCAAAAACCGGTCCTCCTCATTACCACAAGTTTCAATCCGGACTTCGACACCGAAACCTCACTCAAAAGAGAGAACAGAAGCAGTGGTTGCTTTAGAAGCTAGCTCAAGCCCACGCCTTGAAAGGCCTTCACTTGACTCCTTGCGTCTGCAACTCAAGCCAAGCCCCATTCGCGAAGGACACTTGTATTCAACTGAACTGAAACTGAAAAGGGTTCGCCACCGTCCACTCCATCGCCGCGGCCATGGACAAACAAAGAGCGCACCGCCCTCCCACACCCCACCACGGTCGGCGATTGGGATAAAAAGGCGCCATAAAATACACATCGCGAAGCTAAATTCTAAATTAAAAACGTGCCTTTCCCCCGGGCAAGGACACCGTGTCCACTGGGATATCGGAATTTGTCTCCGACACGTTGCGTGGGTATGGCGCTGAAATTCTCCATTTTTCCCCTCGTCTCTCTGTGTCTCTTTTTCCATTGTTTGCTTTCGCCCGTCCGCCATTTGCTCCATTATCCGTGTTTCCCTGCGAAGGACTCCATCGCCCTGTCTCGCTCACGCCCGCTCTCGTGTGCAGTGCGGTTGGCGAATTAGTCCGGCCGGTGACCCACCCCGTAGTGCACATAAATAAATTCCGCTTTAATTGCTTCCAGTGTCAAATAAAGAAATGTGGAGTTCGGCCGACACCCTCGGCTGCAACCCTTCGCTGGGGTGACCCCGTCAGCGGCTCGTAATGAGGCACAATCCATTGCCATTGCCCGGGATGTTCGAGTGACCTCGCTCGCTGGCTCTACCTCCGTGGGCGAGATAATTATTTACTTACGACGCGCCGGCAAGGACGACCGACGACGCGGGAGAGGACAGCAAATGGACAAAAAAACGAGAAAAACAAACGTGATTGACGTTTTGAGTCATGACAGGCATTATTCTTGTTCTTCTTTATTCTGGTCCTTCTGTCAGATTTGAGGGCAGCAGTCAATTTGACGCAATCCGTCAGGACGGCGGAGGGGTCCATGGGCCGAGGGCCGTGGACATATTGATGGTGTCGTGTAGTTTTGATTAATTCGTGGCAATTAACTAGTCTGGGCTGGTCGACGGGGTCACTTGAAGTGCACACGATTGACCTGGCAGCCGAGAGGATCATCTTCAACTCGTTGGAGGGAAAGTGTTTAATCAACGCAATTATAGTGTGCTGCGTGCACTTATCCCCGGGCGGTTGGATTCGTCTTGCGGACAGAGACGTTGTCTGGCCGACGGCGGTGACACTGATTTAAGGAATGCGACCGTGCAGCTTCCGGTTGAGCATTGACGGGGTAAGTGAGTGGAGATGGGCCGGCTGATTTGAGTGGTCTCATTGTCCATGACTCTATCCATCAAATGCAGTGATGAGTGGAAGGAGAGGGTTTGCTTGGAGCCACAATGTCGGCGGGGCATTGTGTGGATTGACCCGTGGAACCTGACGCTGAATGATTGGGGTTCAATTCCGGGTGCATTAAATTTCGTAATCATCTCACTCACTTTCCCTATTTCCATGTCTAGGGATGTTGTGCAGTGAGTTGAAAAATGGCACTACATTTTAAGTATGCCCGCTAACTCTGACACCAAAGTTCGGGGTTCGATTCCGAACACATACCTAGCCATACCTCCTTCGACCGTGCTTGTCTTCTATTTAAAAAGGTTTTAATGCCAACGGTCTGTCGAATTTAATGCTACTATCGTGATAGAATGGTACAACTTTAGTGGCTTCGTACTTTATACCGTCCAATCGAAGCGGCGTCGATGTACCTCCAGGCATTGATAATAACCATATAGCACGTGTGGTCGAAAAGGCGGATGGATGAGGTTGCAAAATCGACTGAAACACGCGTCCATCAGAAAGAAGCCGCCCATGTACATTTATCGAGTAAGTGCGGCAAATGTGGCCTGCGTATGTAGGATATGTGGCCCACCACAGTGTGTTAAATGTGGCCTATCCCATGTGCCCATGTGTTGCCCAGTAAGCCAGATTTGACACGTTGTCTTGATTCAAACTTAATTGTTTTTTTATTTTTATTTCAAGGCCTAAACTATGAAGGACTTGGTGGGGGAGGGATAATGGATGCCATATTGGAAATTAACGACCACTTTCTCCTAAAAACTATGGTGGGCCATATTTAACAACAAGTGGGCCATATTTGCGGCACTTACCCCATTGGATGCACTTAGAACTGGTACTATTAATGCTACTGTATCCCACTACTGAATATACGGTCTCTCACAAACTAGGACGGTTAGTTTATGATGACTGGGACGTCTCGGACAGAGCGGCATAATGGGCAGCAGAGACTTTGAGGTAGTCGAGGACTTCTTCTAACTCGGCTCTGGAGTAAACAGGAACAAGCAATCGCTGCTTCTTTGGGCTCAAGAGGCAATTGAATAACAGATCCATCTCTCGAAACACCAAGTTGACTTTATGTGAAACTCTGATCATCCCTGTCCTGCTCTATGGCGCAGAGACATGGACGCTGTTGAAAGCGGATGAAGAAGCTCTTTGTCGTTTTGAGAGAAAAGTTCTGCGTGTGATTTTTGGTCCTGTTTGCGTTGATTGCGTCTGGAGGAGACGATTCCACCACGAATTGTACGGGCTGTACAGCGGCATGCTCCTAGTTAAGCGTCTTTGGATCTAACGCTTAAGATGGCTAGATCATGCACATGGACACCACAGCACTGACCCGAAGAGTCTTAGATATCGAGCCATTAAGACAGCGCAACAGAGGACGTCCTCGCACGAGATGGTGCACACAAGTGGAAAAGGACCTCAACCAACTTGGTGTGCGCAGGTGGCGAAAGATCGTGCTGGCTGGTGAGGCATGTTGGTTGAGGCTCAGGTCCACCCCGGACTGTAGTGCCAATCAAAGAAGAAGAAGAAGAAGCAGCTAGGCGGGGTAAATGAAAGTTAACGTCGCACCTCGTCATCACATTCTGTCACAGTCCAACTGAAATAACCGCATTCCAGCGCGAACAGCAGCCATTTTCAGCAAACCGACTCGATGCACCTGCGCAGCACGTCGTCGGCAGTAGCTTTGTGTTGGCACTTAAGTATTATTTAGGATGTAGCTTTTTTTGTTTAAACAACTTGTCTTATGTTTTTTCTTATCATCTTCGCTAACCAGGTAAGGTCCTTATGGCTGAGATCACTCAGCAGCCGAATTTCTCCTATCGTTGCCTTGCTTGTACGGCGTTATACATCCCCATGGTAACCAAATTTAGTCAGAACTGTGATGTGACTCCGCAGATGACAGCGGTGTTCCCAGAGCTCGGGCCCGCACATTCACTCTTCATGGATGAGTACCACTTCCTGCACTATGTCCTCAACTGGTCATCGCTCCCTCTTCACTCCATAAAAAGAATGGATTCCTGTACCTCACCTAAAATGAAGATACCACTCTGGCCCCGATCCCATGTTTCCACAAATTGAGCGACATTCAGAATTCCACATTTTTCAATCTCAAGCTGAACACACACAGACGGGGAAACACACTCGCACATGTCACGACCATAATCCGACCAATTAACCCCCACAAGTCCTCATAATCGGTTCCGATAACGTCGACACCCATGCACCGACCCGGGCTCGGAGCGCAGTATCGCCACCCATTGTCCCGTCCGCGCCGGAACACCTGATTACCGGCCAGTTCAACAATTAAATTATGTCACTACCTCTCTCTCTCGGGCGCGCTGGCAACACCTGCGTCCGAGCTGCACCTTGCCGAGGCACTGCCCGGAGACACTTGGTCTACTCGATGGAATGCAGGCGAAGCCATTAGCATACCTCCGAGGCAAGCGGATGAACAATCCCAAGCAGTTTCCCAGCCGCCTAGAGAGTCAGCCGCGCCGGAATCCATCGATGGGACATCGTCCGTCTGACCGAACGACACGAAGGACAACCGAGGAGGAAGCAGACGCGCCGAGGAATAAAAAATCGAACAACATTACACACAGAGGCACCCATGGGGTACACCACCAACACAGTCCCCTGACATTCAGATCACTCCGCGATCAAGATCAAGATCAAGACGACCAATCCTCCGAGGCGGGGGCACTGGGCGCACACCGTACGCCGTACACCAGCAAACGAGAACGACAACGGCAACGGGAACGCGAACAGTAGCTACCTCTAGCTAGGTGGTCCAATTAGACATAATCTTGTTAATTAGGCTAACTTCCATCTTCCTCTATCCCGGTGCCCGGTGGGGTTCTCGGTTCTATTTGAATGTTGTTTTGTTTTTTCGTTCTGTCCTCGCTCTCTGCGCTCGCGCGTTTTTGGACGGTTCCGTAGAATTCCACGGGTGAGTGTGTGTGCGGCGGACCCTTAATGCTAATGCGGTGCCAGCAGCTAGCTGCCACCAGCCACCAGCCAACGGCCATCAGCTAGCAGCCCGGGGCTCAGCGGCCCAGCTAATGAGTAATACGCAAAACATTTGGACATAGCCGGACTGGATTTGTGTGGAATGTCTTCACATTTTTTGTTTTCTGTCGCCGCCCGGGGGACGTGGTATGGAAATTCATGTGCAGTCAGGCACAGCGCATGCGCACGGTGATTAGTCAGAGAGTTCAGATGTTCGACGGTGTGTTTTGGTTCTCCGGAGTGGATTTGACGGAGGCCTCCCTCGATGGGGGCTTGTTCTACTAATCGACGGAAGGACTTGTTCACCGATGGGCCCCCGGACGATGTTGGGGTTAAGTGGACAAGGGATGGCTGTTGTGCGTGTGTTCAGTGGTGTACACGTGTTCGGTGAAAGTACAGATGAGTTCCATTTGACATGCTTGGCTTGTGGATCGCTGTCTGATGGGAGCAAAGCGGGATGTGACTCAGTATAGAGACAAGTCGCCATAAGAAACACCAAATGATCCTCTTTTGCTAAGCTTGCTTTGGCTGTAGTCCCGTCGACCATAAGCCCTTAACAGCAGCTTTAGACAAGGTTATGGCTGGCGTCACTTCCTTCGCAGTAATCGCTCGGTCTTGGCGTTAATTGGAAAGAGTGCCCTTAACATTCACATAAGCTTCTGAGCACATTATTCTTCGCGACCGGACTGGTGGGCTTGTGTCTGCAGTTACCACTCGCTCTGTACGTCCCCCAAATGCAGTAGGCACACCTACTTCGGCACAAGACGACTAAGTTTTAGAGGCCCTTTACACAAAAAGTTTGTCCAGCAAAAATATTCCAAATTGCTTGCGAAAAGTTGAATTACGTTCTGCCATACAAGTTAAACAATACCGGTTGCCGCTTGAATACGCCTGCATTTGAAAGATTGGAATGCAATATGACTCCAATCAGATTATTTCCGTATTCATTAAAAAGACGTTCGAAAGAAAAAGATTTTAGCATTTTTTGGGACTTTTCATTCGTGCCCACAATGGCAGGTTGGGAATTTACGCTATAAAATGTGTTATCCGGCGCATATGTAAACAATTCTGTCGGGCTTTTTTTTCAGCTTGTAATTTAAAATGTAGGCCAAAATATTTATTGAATCGAATTGAATTCTTGGGCACACCATATTACTATATAACGTCCATTCCAAGACCTGAGCCTCAACCAACATGCCCTACCAGCCAGCACGATCTTTCGTCAGCTGCCTCCAGCTGCGCACACCAAGTTGGTTGAGGTCATTTTCCACTTGAGTGCGCCATCTAGTGCGAGGATGTCTTCTGTTGCGCTGTCCCAGTGGCTCGGTATAGAGGACTTCGGAGCTGTAGTGAACATCAGCTCTACATGACCTAGCGATCCTAAGCGTTGGATCTGAAGACGCTTAGCTAGGTGCAATCCGCTGTACAGCCCGTACAGTTCGTGGTTGAATCTTCTCCTCCGGACGCCATCAACGCAAGCATTACCAAAGATCACACGCAGAACTTGTCTCTCAAAACAACCAAGAGCTTCTTCATCGGCTTTCAACAGCGTCCATGTCTCTGCGCCATAGAGCAGGACAGGGATGATCAGAGTTTAACATAAAGTCAGCTTGGTGTTTTGAGAGATGACTTCGTTTCTCAATTGCCCCGTGAGCCCAAAGAAGCAGCGATTGCAAGAGTAATTATGCGCTTGATCTCGGTACTGGTGTTGTTGTCCCTGATTACTCCAGAGCCTAGGTAGACGAAGTCCTTGACTACCTCAAAGTTTCTGCTGCCCATTATAACGCTCTGTCCGAGACGTCGATGTTGTGCGTCCTTTCTTGATTACAGCATGTACTTTGTTTTGCCCTGGTTTGTCGCTAGACCCATTTTAGCCGCTTCCGCTTCAATGCCAGCAAACGCCTCATTGACGGCTCGCTGTGTTCGTCCAATCACGTCAATGTCGTCCGCGTAAGCAAACAGTTTAACGGACTTTTGGAAGATCATGCCTCGGGTGTTTACGTTGGAGTTTCGCACGATCTTCTCAAGTACGATGTTGAAAAAGTCACATGACAGCGTGTCGCCTTGCCTTAAACCTTTTTCGACGTTGAAGGTGTCGGTGAGTTCTTTACCGACCTTGATGGAGCAGCGAGAGTTCTCCATCGTCATCCTGCACAACCTGACGAGTTTGGCAGGAATGTCAAAACTTGACATGGCGCTGTATAGCTCGTCTCTATGCACGCTGTCATATGCGGCCTTGAAATCGACAAATAAGTGGTGGGGCGATCTCTTGAGCCTTTTCCAGGATCTGCCAAAGTGAGAATATTTGGTCGATGGTGGACTTCCAGGCCTGAAACCGCATGTTGACAAATGGTTTCAGGCGTTCACACAAAACGGCAGAGAGTATCTTCGATAGTTGGTGCAATCAAAGCGATCTCCTTTCTTGTGGACCGGAAAAAACGGACCGCGCCTAGCTGCATACGGAAAATATTTGAAGACGAAACGCTGGGCTGATCAGAGAACACACGACACAACGAGCTGCATAGATGCGATAAAAATAGCAACTATCCAACATCTGTTCTGCAAAGTTCCTGAGAAAGTATTTTTTGGCGGAGACTTGAGCGGCGACAAAATGAAAAACTGCCCAAGAGATATAAATAAAGCCAGAAGATGGAAAGACTTCAAAGTGAGCCACCGCCGGAATGTTGTAAGGTGTCCATACAGAACCTTAACGTACCTACCTAGTCACCCTCCATTAATTTTGTTCTCACTTCTCTCACTTTATAATAAATGTAGACCCATGCGGTATTTTCGGCCTCTCATCAGTAATCGCTCTTCGATGCTCATGTTCTTTCACGAGCATTGACCACCAAATGTCGTTTAAATTGACGTTCTCAAATTCCGCGGTTGATGTTGGAAAGTTCTTTCATACATCCTCCATCCATCCCTAGCCTGTTTCAATATCGAGCAAGGGACTCGGCTCATGATTGGAATCCCCAGCAACATCCGATGAAAATTGCAGAGTGTTCCATATCGTCGCTGCCAACGACATTCAACAACTTGCTACCTCACTTATATCTGAACAGTGAAAGCAATAGTCGTTGAAAATGAATAAACCACCAGGCTGTCAGAAAAAGACCACCGTTGACATACGGTTCTGAACAACCGAATGCGCTTGGAAATATGACGCAAGAGTTCGTAGCATAGAGTCTCTCCATGTATGCTCTTTACTAAGATCACAGCCGCTTTCAGTTCAATCGGGGAAAGACGATTGAGACTAAAGAATCACTAAAGCGTGGCAATGGCTCCCAGTAAGTTTGCGGAGAACAATTGATCATACGACGGACATTAAGACTAGCTCCAGAATTTGTTGACGATCCGTCTTGGTCGAAGTAATCCGAATCAAAGCCACCTAGTTATTGCAAACTGACATTATCGGCCTTCTGGCCTCTCCTTAATAAGCTGAGCTATGCCGCGAGAGTTGCATTCCCTTTAGGGCCACATCTTAGAAGAAAGGAGCAACAGAATGCTCGTTCAAGCTCGTCCAGCACCTGATGTCCCTCCCCACGAACAGGAGCTCCTATCCTCCATCCAAGACAACAGAGACAAGATGACTCTTCATTGCTCCCCGAAAATGAAGCGAAGACGGTTAAGAACAAATACGTCTCGCTATCCCTCTTTTTCTGCGATTCCTTCCCGAGCTCAAATCTCACCTTAGAAAGTCCTTTCCCATCCGAGAGTCTGCGCACAAGAATCCCCTCCCCACCACACCACGAGCAACGCAACCAATTTCTGACCGAAATCAAAAACCTCAATTCACATGAGTCGCGAAGAAATTAAGGCGATCCCTTGCGGCAAGGGACCCGGTGCACAGACCTCAGAGAGGAAGCTGAAAACCACGAACAGTCACCAAAGCAGCACCAATAACGACGACGACGACAACATATCAAAGTTAAACAAGCGATTACGACCACAATCAGTGCTACCCATCACACAGGCCCTTCCAGGTGGTCCAATTAATCCTTGCGATTCCCTCGATCGCACACATGCTCATGCAAAGTGGCCCCGAGGACGGGCGAGGGCTTCGTTTAAGGGTGGACCCCTTTCGATCTGACGATGAGATCACTCGGCAGAAGGAGGAAAGAGGATCAAAGGAGAGGAGACAACGAAAAAGTCACGATCCTTGACACTTGCCATTGTCGCCGATCACGAACGGCATCCTGGCTGGCTGTGGTCCCTCGGAGGCTCGCATACACGACCCGCAGTGAACTCCTCAGCCGGAGGCACACGGAGACAACCTGCGGCACGCATGACATTCCCTGCGATGTCTCAATTACTGACGCGACGCACCCTGGCCTGTGTTCGTCTCTCGAGTGCATGCACTCAGCTGCTGCACGGTCCGGTCGTCATCGATTGCGAATGCGACTGCGAGTGAGTGGTCCCTCGGCCGCATCTAGTGCAGTCGTGGCTCGGTGCCCGCTTAATCCGCTCTGGACGCGGAAACGAGCCGAAAACGCAGACGAAAACCTATCCGGCGATGTGGGTGTTCCACTGGCGCGATTTGCGGCCGACACCGCGGACAGGCCGCGGAGAGGGAAGCATTTGTCAAACGGTCTGCCCACCATGTTGTGCAATCTGGGCGGCACCTCCACTCTCCCATCTGGACGCCGAGCCGTGTCTCCGTCTCCGTCACCGTCTCCGTGTCTCCGCTCCGATTGATCACACCCAAGGGTAATCCGATGCGGATAAGAACGATCGCGCAGGCTTTTAAGATTTCGGATATCGGCTCGTCGTCCCGCTCCTGCTGGCCGCGCTGGCCGATCGAACGGGTCTCCGCTCATCGGGAGCCGCCGCCGGTAGCGCTGCCAGTGTCTCATTGTGTTCGGCATCAGTGTTCATTAGTGTGTTGAGTATTTGTGCGGCGGTGGGCTCTGCGGAGTTCTGGCGTTGGGATCCTTTGTGTGTCCCCTGCGATGTCAATCGATCATTCGCCCGAAAAATGAATGAAACCCCAATAGACTTGGGTTTGTTGTGTGCGACGAAGGGTTGAATGCCGAATGCCGAGCTCCGAGGGAATATGATGTGAGGGCTTTGTGTGTTTCGTGTCAAATTGATTTGTGTTTGGTAAACACGAACGCTGCTCACAATGAGGAGCGGTTCGAGGAACCTGTCTCCTGTCGGGCACTGCTGTGACTGCGGTGAGGGTGGGTGATCTTTTTTCGGAATGCAGATGAATGGATGTCGCATTCGATGCGGTCGGCATTTGAGGGTGAGGAGTGAATATGGTGCAGACTGCTGAGAGGAGTTGTCTTGCTGATGAGGTTAGGGACTGCTGCTCGATGGATCTGTTATCCTCAACGCACCGAGCTACTTAGCAGGAGTCCCAGAATTAAACTCGCTGTCTTATTAAAGCCTTTTTGGCTGTTTTACGAGCATCTTTCTGGAGTTTGACGTCTAAGATGAGGCTTAGCCTGCCCGGCAATAGCTTTGGCTATCCAGTGGCTATCCACTGGGCGCCAGTTCGGAGATCGAAACTCCAAGACTCAGCGTGTAGACACATTTTTTGAAGCAGCGGTTAATGTATTTATGGAGAACGTGATGTTGAGGAAATGGTGATGGTGTTGGAGATTTGGGCTCTGCACGATGGTGTCCACTAGAATGTTGTGATTCATATCCCTTCTAAGTTCATGTGGTGATGTGACATAACGTCAAGCAAAGCAAGTTGTACTAAAGTTCGGCTCGTATAAAGGGCCTTAAGTTTGCTTTCGATTGCGAAAGACGATTTTGTGTGGCGACTTTTGGCGAAAGCATGGCTGTCTGAAAAACTCTTAAGCCAAAGCAGAGCCCAAACAGTTTTTAAACTGTAAGACCTTACAATGATTACGAATGCGTTTGGGTACATGCTCTACGCCATCCATCAGGCAAGAGGGTCTTGACAGTCAGACGATCACTCGCCTTACTGTCAGATTTTCAGCTGCATTTGGATTGCAAGTTAGTTAGATCCATTCAGTGGAATAGATGGTGTGGTTCCTAATGAAAAGTGACTTGGCTCGTTAAGGCGGATGGCGGATTTAATGGAATAGTCATTCACATCCAACGGCTCTCTTCAATCATATAAGGACGAGTACCGCTTCTAAGCAGCGAATTGTAATGATCGATGATTGGAAAGAGATAACACCTCACTCTGCATACATGTATGGCTTCACAAGTTTTAGAGCGCCACAGTCCGAAGTAGTCCCCGACATCAACCAACCGACTGCGCCCAATAGCGTTGATCAAGTTGATTGATCCTTCTAACCTCGTGAGCTTCCCTTTACGCGTTGGCGTTCTCTGCTGAATTGTACACACACTCCAAGTTGAAAACCGAGGAATCAAGTTGTCCAAGGGCTGAAGATGGTACAGTCTTCTTAGCCATCGCCAGGTTGCAGTGCATCTGGATTCCTCTTCTCCAAATGCCATCACCACAAACACGACTAACCGGATTGACCGCAAAGATTTTTTCTAGACGAGACCATGGATGATCAAAGACCGCCTAACGTAAACCAATTTTCTTCAGTTGTCCTCCGCTGGATGTCTGATTGAAAAACACAGTGTGTTACTCATTTCACGTCCGATGCTGGAGACCTTTGATACTGAAGGCCGTTGCATTGTCCGAAATGTTTCCTGTCGTCGCTCAAACGCGCTTCGTCAATTTCATTAAGATGCCTTACCAAAGTGCCATTAAATATATTAAAAATCATGCGGACTTCAAATTCCTATCGAATCAATTTTCGCAAATATCACCAACTGCAGACTCATTGCTCCATCCAAGTCCTACATCCCCACCTCTCTTTGATTCTGCATTAGCAATCCCTTACGAATCGACACAGCACCACCTACAGCATCACCAGGACCGCCGTGAATCAATTTGTCGCTCTAATCGCGTCGCGGCTATAGACACATTAGCACTCTCAAGCTCTCCAGCATCAACAGGTGATTCACCCACACTCGCTGTCACCTGCCCGGCGTCTCCCGCCTCCGACGACAGCAGCATCAACATCTGCCAAATTGTCATGATGTATGACAGTTGTCAGCGCAGAAGTCATTAGGTGAGATAATCCCTCATAACACTCACCTCCCCGGATGGCTGGCCGGACAGGACCGAACCACGGAGCCCCCGTCGACGCGGTGCCCGATGATAAATGAATTGCGTCCGGTGGAAGTTTGCCTCAAGGCCAACACACGAAAGTTCATTGATGAACCGTCCCATGAACTGGGACCGGGATGTGATGGCGGCGGTGGCCAGGGTCCTGAATCGGCGACTCGGCTGGTGCAGCTGCAGCGGCGGTGACGGCAGCGACTGGTTCCCGCATTTGCCAATATTGTTCGCACAAAATGTCAAGTCCGTGGTCGGTGCATAATTTATCATTGCACGCTCATTAGTGCGAAGTTTCTCTCTCTGTCACTCTCTCTCTCTCTCTCACGCGGCAAGGAATGTTGGGGCGGTTCTAGATTATAAATCAATTTCGCGTTACATTAGATGGCGATAAGGCGGCAGGACACGGACACGGGCACATCGGGCTACATTGTGTGACGATGTCTGGGGCGACGACGACAAGCAGCGTGACTGAGTTTTCGTCGAATAGCCTGGGAGGTCGTGCGCATCATGAGACATCAGTCTAATTTTACACTCGGAATGCGCTCTAAGTGATCTCATCTGAACGATGTCTTGATTCACAGGCATGAGGGGCCTACTGCGACGACGACTCGTGTGTGCCGTGCAAGTCACATTCCATACGCTGGACGATGTCTGAAGCTTGCGGTGGTCTGTGATCGACAACTTGAGCTCGAAGAGGATGTTGCCTAGGCCTTGACCAGACGAAAAGGGACACTTTGGAGGATAATGCCCAATTGTAAGAATTACTTGCGACGCAGGTCTTCGGAGATGAAAACGACCTGACAAGTGACCGCATGCTCATCCTCAGGTGAAAGGGAGCCAGCCTACCAAGATGATGAGCTAGGACCATCTTAAAATATAGTGTGCAACTGTAGGAACCACGTACACAGTTGGGACCAAACTCTGTTGTGAAATATTTGGAAGCGTCCGACCAAAAAAAAAAACGTTGGACATTGGTGAGGTCTTGCAGGTTGTCAAAGGAAAACTCTGTCATTGTCCCTGTACTAGTTGACAAAGACTGGGGATAAAGCAAGTGTAGTCAGGAGTCTTTCTCCTTCGTCATCACAGCCTCTGCATATACAACGTAGAATGAAATTGAAGGTTCAAGGCGGCCAATTGATATTTCCAGGACGGCTGGCTAACACGATTCGGGAATCTTGTGTCCAAAAGATGGTTTGTGGCGTGGCGCTCCATCCCACATGAACTGGAGGTCGTCGAAATCCGTGTGTTCAATTTCAGTAAAACAAATGAAATGTAGCCTTCTTAATGCTTGCGTGTGGAACTTTGGGAGCTACCCATACTCATACGAAATCCTACTAAGCCTTAATCCCATAGACATATTTGGTAAGCAGTTAGCAGCTAACTGCGCAATACGACTAAGGACATGCTCTCAATGGCATGACAGGCTAAAATTCTAAGAGCAAACAGATTTTACCCACACTCATCTTGATTACACCTCAAGAATGATGTGTAAAATATTACGCTTTATGAAAATCTGCCATGTTTTGGTGACGTGTAGCGAGATTAGCGACATAATAATATAATAATATGGGTGGCGCTACAGCCCTTGAAGGGCCAGGGCCTAGCTTCTCAGCAACCACTCGTGTTGTGCGTGTTATTGTTCTCACGAGTGGAAGTGACCTACAGTTTTATGTTGACTCCGAACGGCCAAGTTTGAGAAGCTTTTTCTAGACAGGAAATACTGACCATTGTCAGTGACTCGAAAGAGTTGGGGCCGTGAAAATTATTTTTGCCGCACAAGCAGAAATCGAACCTACGACGTCGCGGTTGGGATCGACGCACATTCCCACAACGCCACGGGCCACCAGCGGCATACAATTTCAAAAAATTAAGGGCTATTTGCAATAAAACTTTGCTAGCTTTACAAAAAAGTACAAGACATCTTTAGACTAATATGAATGAATTTTCACAATTAGTATGTAAACAAAGAACAATTCCACCGCTCTCATCCCCCTCTACGTTTGATTACACCTCAGAGACCTATGGCGGAAATATTGCCTTCATCAACGCCATACAGACGGATTGGAGTAGGAAGCGGCATAATGTCTGAACAGCTTAAATTAAACCAATGTCTTCGTCTACCTAACCACTGCAGTGCCTTTCAAACGGAAAGAATAGAGATTAGCGAAGGAATGTCCTAGTTGAGGTGGAACGTGATACCCGCCCGCGATATCTACATTTTTACGGATAACCAGGCAGCAATAAAATCTCTAACTTCGCTCTAACGTGCACAGTCAGTCACCACCATAAACTGACGGGCTCCTCTTAAGATTTATCCGAACAGTTTCAAATCGCCTGTGCTCGGTGTAAGGCCATAGAGACATCATGGCTCTCGCTAAATTAGCCACAAAACTGTCAATCAACGAAATCTCTTGTGACATTCAAGCTCTTAACAAACAAAAAATTGATGCCAAACGGGAAACAGGTACCACGTGCCAAATCTCCAAGCAAGTCTGGCCTAACCTAAAAGATCTGACAGCGAGGTCTCCCTCGGAAGATCCAAAATTAGCAGTGCAGTGAGTATGAATAATTTTAAGGTCTCCACGCAAAGAGACTAGAGAGACGACTATTCTCTATTGACTTCTGCAGAAACGGCCTAAATGATGAAATGGAGGAAATGTACAATCCTCCTCTGTAGCTGCCTCGCATTCCACATCAGGTTCATACTTTTTGACAATTTAAGCGACCTCACCAAGACAGCAGTAAAACTAATACTGGCATTCACTGCCAATACTGGCTGGCTGTCATAGAAAACACGGCGACAAAGGGACTCAACCAACTGTGGCAAACAGCTGATTGTTCCATCAGTATACACGTGGATTGTCGAAATTTTGATTAGTGCATATGTGAACCACCACCCTTGTCGGGAATAACTTATTTACTTATTAATCAGGTTTACGACACATGCAGGGAATGGGCACGATGCTTTCAGTCATTAAGGACTTGGTCTCTATACCGGAGGTTCGGTATTCCTCTGCTTCTAGAACGAGGAGGCAGTGCATGATTTTGGTCCAAACCGAAGTAGCATCGGTTGCCAAAGGCGATTCTACATCCGATCTACACTAAAATGTCATTCGTGGAGTTCACGTTGGACCCAAAGGTAGACAAACTCCTTTCTTCTTCTTCTTGTGGCGCTACAGTCCGGGGTGAAGCTGGTCCTCGGTCAACAATCCTCTCCAGCTGGCACGTCCTTTAGCCAGCTGCCTCCAATTTCGCACTCCAAGTTGGTTGAAGTCCTTCTCCACTTGAGTGCGCCATCGGGTTTGTGGTCGTCCTCTATTGCGTTGTCCCACTGGTTCGGAGTCGAAGACTCTTCGGGCTGGAGTAGTGTTGTCCATGCGCTCTACATGGGCTAGCCATCTTAGGCGTTGAATCCGTAGACGCCTGACTAGACTCACGTCGCTGTACAGCCCGTACAGTTCGTGGTTGAATCTCCTTCTCCAAGAACCTTCAACGCAAACAGGACCAAAGATTGAACGCAGAACTTTTCTCTCGAAGAGACCAAGCGCGTCTTCATCCGCTCTTGAGATAGTCCAAGCTTCCGCGCCATACAGCAGGACAGGGATGATCAAGGTCTTATATAACGTGAGATTGGTCTTTCGAGAGAGGGCTCTACTACTCAATTGCCTCTTGAGCCCAAAGAAACAGCGCTTGGCAAGAGTTATTCTGCGTTTAATCTAGGTACTGATGTTGTTCGCACTATTTACTTGGGAGCCAAGGTAGACGAAGTCCTTTACTACCTCGAAGTTGTAGCTGTCGATTGTTATGTTATGACCTTGATGGTGTGCGACGGATCTTTTCGGGAATAACATATGCTTTTGATAGCGGTCCTTACAGCAGTCGTCGCACGTTGATGTCAAGTGGAAGGAGGTCAAGTAGAAACTCTAAGCACACAGTTGGGGTAGTAGGAATTGCTGCAGGAATACCTACACATCCTAGTCTCTGAATTCCAATTAATAGCTTCAAGCTGGTGGGTATCTGGAAAGCCTTCGCGGTCATATGTCAAAAATGGTGGAAAAGTCGCTGTGTACACCCATTTTTCTGTTCCTGTTGCTCAGACTTTCTAGACCCCCTCCATTGCGTCGAATTTTTAATTTAGTTATCTGTCCAGGACTGCTCCAAGGCATTTGGCAATCTTACTCAAATTTAGGGTTGTACCTTCGAAGCCACTATGAATCAGTTCCGGTGGTTTGCTTATCGTCCAGTTGCCTCATTGTTCACAGATTCTCAAGACAATGCATGATTATTTATTAAATACGTCACTGCGATCCTCATCATCAACCAACGATCCACTCCCTCGCGTATCACGGAAGCACACCACCAGCACAACCACCACCATTCTCATCCAGCGCCGGTATCACTGTGTCCCTTCATCCCCCGAACTAGTTCCGATTGAGTCACTCGCCACATCCTTGATAGCCAGTCCGCCAGTGGCCACGGGTCAAGGTACACGGCACACTAGGACAAGGGACACGACAAGTCATTGATCCGTGAGTCATAGAAATCTCTGTACCGATCTCTTGCGGCGGCGCCACACAACCATAAACGTCACCCTCCGAATGCCCATGTAACTCCAGAGCTGAGACCCTACCCCAGCCAGCACCACCGCCATCACCACAACGACAGCACCGGAGACAGATTAAGCAATAAAATTTAATATTTTTCCAAAACCACTCATAAACGGAGATGAGTGGCCAGGGGCCCCCAGCACTCCTCCTCGGCTTTCTATTGTTCGAGTATCTCGATGTCAGTCGCAAGGCTGACTTGACTTTGATTGCCCATCAAGGCGAGCGCGGGCGAACGCGGGGACCCGCCCGGCCGCAGTGCGAGCGAGCGAGAGGCAGCGAGATGCCACCAGCTACGATCGTTGATTGATATTCCTGACGTGGATTTCAGTTTCGATCATCGAGCGATCAAATGGAACCGAAATCACGGCCCACACACAGTCAGCGCAGGCCGCGCGCATGCGTAGTGGATTCACGTCATGTTCGGGCGATCAATTGAATTGTTTCGGGGGCTCTGTGCCTCAGTGGTGGTGGTGGTGGTGGTTTGGCTGGTTTCTCGTTTTCGGATGCGAGCTGTCGATGGGGAAATCAATTGCTCGGCCGGCTGGGGGTTTGTCCTTCCTGTTCCGTCGGAAGTGTCCTTGATTAGCATTTGTTCGATTTCGGGGGACTTTTATGGATTTCCATCGAATGTGAGTGCTGCCACTTCATCAGCAGCGGATGCGATGTGTGGGCTCTGCTTAGCATTCTCTGGCTGACGGCGCAGCCGGCGGGTGGCTACGTGCGGAGCGGATGAGTGGAGGACTGTGGGAGAGCTTCGAGGGTCCATATCCCACGTCGGGGATGGAGTTGTGCTGAGGATTCTGAAAGGAAGAGTTCGTCCTTAGGCGACGACGATCAGGACGCGAGGTAAGCCAAAAAATATCGTGAAGCCCTGCGCTCTCAGGTGGGAAACTCAAAGAAGCCAGCGATTACTCCTTCGTCCACCTTGACTCCTGGGTCCCATCCACCTTCCCACAGTTGCTCCTCAATCACTGCATGCCCTCAACGGACTCCACACAGCAGTACGCACATGACGGCATTCCCGTCGAGTCACCTACGATTCCATCATTGTAATGCGCAGCCAATTAGCGCTTCTCTAGCGGAACTACCTTCAACTCATCGAACCGTCCGCAGCCAATTAACACTAATTGCAGGCAGCTCTCTGATGGCTGATGCTCTCGCTGCCGCGGCAGGACAGGAATGCTTTCAATTTGCTCAATTGGTGGGTGATCTCTCGTGTGTGGCCAACGCCGCCAATTCCAATTAATCACCCTCATTTGGCACTCTAGACTGATTCGGTGATAATTTCCTTCCCGCGATGATGCCGCGCTGCGTTGCGCTCCTCTGCGCTGAACGATCGGCGAACGCGCCCAGATGTTGGTGTGCTGTTGAAATTCCAGAGATGCCACCGCCATCAGTCGGCGGCGCACATTAAACGCCGCCGCAAGAGATTTATTTCATTTGCATCCGAAGATGATTGCCTGCCGCGCATTTCGGAATCATATCGCCGCGCCGAGGGTAGTGGAACAAGTTCGGCTATTGACGCCGTCGAGCTGGGTGCTGGCTGGCGGCAGTGCTTGCACAAGGCGGGAGGGAGGACGCATCGCAGGCGAATAAATCACTCAATGCGCGCACATGAGCGCTGCGGTCGAGCGCTTCAAATGATCCAATTAGCAATTACTTCGGTCCTGGGCGCAAATTGAGGAGACGCACGAGCGGTGCCGCCCGGTCTTGGCGTGATTGAGGCGCTAATTGCATGGCATGGTGTCAACTAGACGCACACATGCATTCGCTGAGAGTCTGGCGGGTCTATTGGTTTAGGGTTTTTATTCTAATTAATTGGAAGTGATTCGGCAGCGAGGTGGGGACATATAGGCAACCATGGTGCGGCGCATGAGATTGTCTGCAATGCCCTAGGATGGGTGCATTAGAGTTAGCTGATGGGCGATGTTGGCGATCTGCCACTAAGGGGGCGATCAGTCGGAGGATCAGCTTGGCGCAGAGAGGACAAGCCACTGAAGTGTCTTCACAGGAAGACTTGGTGATCATCTTAGAAGGCAAACGGTCGACTAAGAATCGCGGGTTAAAGAAACGGGAGCAGCAGAAGTGGAGAGTTGAGAGGAAGGCGAGCGGCTAGATGTCAAATGGAGAGGCTCGGGCCCAAGATCATTAAAGTGTGGACTTATGTTCAAAAGACGATCAGAAACGAGCTATGCTCATGATGAGCATGATCTCTTGGGTTTGGTCATGCCATGATCAGTGTGATTTCATGCCGAGAAGTTCACCATCCACCAAATCTTCAGACGAAGGCAAATTCCACAAGAAATGCAAATCGACATCCATCACCTATTCGTCGATCTTAAGGCCGCACATGAGAGCGTTCATAGAGACGAGCTGTACAACGAAACAGATTCTTTGGAAATCTGTGCCAAACTTGTCTGACTGTGCAGGATTGATGATGGAGAATTCTCGCAGTTGCATCAATGTTGGAAACGAACTCATGGAGACCTTCACCGTGATGTCGTGCCTGTGATTTCTTCTACGTCATCCAGAAGGAGATCTTGCAGAGGTACAGCAGGTGATTGTCAAAACACAGCGAGTTCTCACTTAAATGGAAGTGACTAGATTGGGTCTGGCGAGGTTTGAGGGCAAAGCAAAGTACATACTGTCCTCAAGGAAGACCATACATCCTTTAATGCGGAACAGTTTGTCAGTCTGGCCGGTACATTGCACTGGGCTGGCCACGAGAAGGAAAACAAGGCCGAACCATTGATATAAAGACCAAGTCATTGCTGTCGTAAGACGGTTTAGCCGTAATAAATGAGAGCAGCGTAACCATTGGTCTGGTTCTACTCATTTGAAAGACCTCGAATGATGGACCTCGAAATGAGACTCAGGCGGTTAAGTTCAGTGGCCTTTCATTATTTTGTTTACTACCGCTGTAAATGCGCGGGTAACGACCGTAAGACTGACCCCGGGCCATCAGTGACAAGGGTTTTTATGCCCGGCTGCGTCTAACGTTACACATTGATAGGCTGAGACTCCAACATGAAGACTCCGAACTCATGCATCAAGCTCTTCTTGGAGAAGAACTTCCGAACCATCATGTTTTCAAAATCATACTGAAAGTGGAATCAACAGAGGCGTCTGAGGATCTTAAGGCTCAATCATTTCTTGATTGTCGAAACGTTGCAGCGTCTTTCAAGGTCAAATTGCACCAATCGAGGATGCTTTGTATGATCGTCATCATCATTTTCACAGACCAGAGTGATCTCCAAGCCAACCGATCTATGCCTAAGAGGGGGACTGATCGGAGTTACATTCAAAAGCAGATAGCGGCAAGCCAGTTACATTTAACGCGTAGATGTCGTGGAACTCACAAGTATTTTTTTCAGTCCACCTTTGCCGGCGCCATGCCTCTGACACACCCTAGATACTGCGAAACAGAAAAACTCGATAGAAGGGCCATTTGATCAGTGCTCTTTCCGCGCCGATTTGGGCTTAATGCCTGGTGCTCCTGCGAAAAATGATCTGATGCTTGATCAAACTAGAATAAAGAAACCAAGAAGAATCAAGAAACAAAGCTCACGACATGAAGCCAGACGTCAGCCATGACCAAAGATAGTTTATTATAGACTTTCTCGTATCTTTGACAGCGTTTTTTATAAAATTTCATAGACATTAACCCAGGCCTAATTACATATAAAAAAGAAAGGCGAGGCGACCAAACCTTGTAACAATGTGCGTAAATGTAAAGTAGAATGCGTGAGTTCAGATCCCTTGCGACAGTTTTTGTGGTGAGATAGGGGTTTTCCAGCATGGAAAGACGCAGGTCTCTATGCTCTCATATATCTGGCCAAGACACTCTTAGGTCAGTCTGGAAGAGATTTGTGGCTTGTATGAAGAACAAGCTACGTCTCCTATGGTCCGTTCATATGAGGTCGCCACAAATTGGGAACTTCGCAAACTCTGACAATTCATTCATATGGAGTTTTATGAGATGCAGAGGTGGCACGTGGCGTTGTGGGTATGTGCGTCGACCCCAGCCTCGGCGTCGTAGGTCCGATTAATGCTATGTGCGACGAAAACAGTTTTCACGGCCCCACCTCTTTCGAGTCACTGACAATGCTTAAAGAGTATTTCCAGTCTGGAGAAAGCTTCTCAAACTCGGCCGTTCGGATTCGGCATAAAACTGTAGGTCCCTTCCACTCGTGAGAGAACAGTAGCACGCACAACACGAGTGGTTGCTGAGAAGCTAGGCCCTGGCCCTCTACGGGCGGATATGGAGCAGAGGACTTGGCTGCGAACTGACACTTCACTGCGAATTTTTTGGTCGTTGAAGTTGTGGATTGCTTTTGAATCCTTGTGTATTACGAATTCAGCTTGACAGTTCGCAGAGAGAATGCTTGATTCGCAGTGGAAGACTTTTAAATCATTAGTTACGATACCTAAACTAACATTTATTGGGATTTTTTCGATGAAAAAACTTTGCATACCAAGAAATATAACTGTTTGCTTATAAAGGGTGGTTACATTTTAAGGGCCGAAGTTGAATGTGACCCACACCTAAACGTCAAGTTTGTTTCTGCATTTCATTTGACATTTCTCAGTTTCAGACTCATTTGAACCATGGAAAGATACGCAATCGAGCAACTCGTTAAAGTTATTAAGGCTTATTGCACTTCGTGATTTTTGGAAAAAATACGGCCCGTTGGTGCCGCCAGCCCTTAAACCGCACCAAACAGTCACTCTTTGTGAGTGCATTGGTTTTTCGACAGTCACTCTTGGATTATCATTCGTCCAAGTGCGGCAATTGTGCTTATTGACGAATCCACCATCTCAGCCATCCATCATTACTGAAGATGATTTTCTTCCACGAGGTGGACGATATGCTTTTTGATTTGAACGCCCATTTTCATAATTAACCATCCTCTATTTGATGGAAAAGGGTTGTTTCCGAAAGTTCGCCTTCGCAGTTCGCCGCTCATATGAGCGGGTATTAACAGACTCAGTTAGCACTTAAGGCAGCATGGATCATTAGAAAGTCGCCTCTACAGATTCTGAAGAGAACATATTCTGGGACTATGTGAGGCGTTAGTCGACATCTGAGAAAACAACTCTATCAGAGGAAAGCATGAAGTCATTAGAACCATCTCTCACAAATTATTTTGTGCGCAGTACATTGCAACCACCATCTTATCCGCTTCCTTTTCAATGTTCTCAAAGTTCTGACGGACAACTGAGTCCTTACACTGTGTCTTCTGGTTGTGCAAGATCGTGCTTCTGGCGTTGATGTTTGAGTTACGCACGATCTTCTTGCGACGACAGTGCTTCACTTTACCTAAATCCGTTTTTGTGATCAAAGGAGTCGGTAGAATCTTCATCGACAGAACGATGAGCTCCAAACACGGACGATCCAAGCTTAGGTAACACGCTCTGTATGATGATCAGCATCGACTTTAGTCGATGACCTGTACCGACAATACGTCCAACTAAGCGGTTGGCATGGGGTTACTGGCGCTTATACAAGACGGCAGAAGATTTTCTCTATAGTCTGCACAGGGTAGCCTTTTCTTTAGGAGGACATTCCATTCGTCGCACATACTTCCATCCGAAGCCACAGTTAATTTGATCCGCTGCCTAGCTTAAAGAAGAATTACCTTCGTGGACACACATCTCCGGCAAGATCATTCTTAGGGAACAAGTCCCCATACCGTAACCAAAATACCGTGCTATTGGGGTTAGTGGTGGTGGTGAAATTAGGAGATAGAAGAGAAAGGCCACAGTGTTCTCATAAAGGTTTTCGAAAATCGTTTGAAAGACAAAAAAAATGTTCTGCAACCAAAAAGTCAGAAATGTTCAAAATTCTCAGCAAAAAAAATGATCGGTTAAGCGGAGCTTCCACACAGATTGACCAAGAACCAGAAAATCAAAAATGGCACGACAAACAGATTTGTACAAGAATTTAAATAAAATCTAGAAAGTTGTCGATCAGATGGCCATTCCTACGATTGGTTTAGCAAAAGTTCTCTCAATTCATAATTCTTTGATTCAAGGACAAAGCCAATGTCCACAAATGTTAAAAAATTCAAAAAGTTTCAAAATTTACTCAAAAACTTTCACTAAATCAGGGTCCAAAATGTCGAAAATGGTCAGCTAGCGATGTGGCCAATCCCTGTGTCTGACTTTCTAAGTATGACACACATCAAAGACTTAAGCAACACCCTCAGTAATTTTGGAGCAACACCCGATGTCAGACGCAAGACAATGCGCCGCAGTTAGCTTCTAAGCAGCAGTTGAACCCAAAGTTCCGAGAAATTCCTTCATCTATGGCTCTTAGACCGTGGCACCGACTCTGAAAATCAAAACAATAGTGAGTACCAGCAGGGGATTCCTTTAAGCCACACATCGCTCACATGGTCCGTCACGGGAGAAGGACTCCGCACAAAACGCCCAACCGGTGTGCAGCGTTGCACGTCACATTTCAGAAGCTCACTGCAGCCAGAAACAGAAGCTCTCTCTCGTTTCAATTAAAATTTAAAAAAAAATTAATTACGCCACAGCAGGCGGATTCTATGCGCCGAAGAGCGCTGCGAACAGGACGCACCACCCCACGGCACATCATTCAATTGCAGCGTGCGCATCAAAATAAATTAATTGCTGCGCCCGGTTGCGGCACCGCGTCCGCGAGAGGGCTGCCTTGAGCTATGCGTATTTCAATTGATTTATGAGATCGCTGGATGCTCGATTTAAATCGAATAGATCCGACGCCATTAACTGTGGGCATCTGGGACCTGTGCCCTTCCCGGGTACGGCCACCCCTGCGATGGCCCGACGGCTCCAAATGATTCAGCTGACAGATGGTGGCTGTTTATGGACGCATATACATCTTGAATGTTAAATGCTTATTTGCTGATCGTTGACATGGTATCGAGATACAAAGTGGAATCGTTGCATCGCGGCGTTGTGGACGGGACGAGGTTGAGAGCTGATCGAGGCGATAACGGTGTGTGGAGAGGCGGTCGTACGCAGAGATGATGAGAGGTCACACGGAACAGACGACGCGGGGACGTTGAGAGGGGGAGTCCGGCGAGGGGCTTTGATTTGACGATTGTTAGACATTCTGTCGGTCGAGCTTGTCTCAGTGACGTTGGAGTTGCATTCAAGAGTGAACTGCGGTCAAGACAGGAACTGACGGACAATCGAAAACGAGCTGGTGAGTCAAGAAGCCGAGACACCTAGAACGAAGAAGACCGACAGCCACACCAAAGAAAGCGACGGGAAAAGAAATCTAAAAGCTCCGGCACTGAGGAGCTAAAGTCCAACAGTCGAGGGACCAGAAAGACGACGTGTGACCATGCCTAGACCACGAGAAGAACAGAGCCAACAGACCGGAAAATCTGACAAGTCCAGAGCAGTTCGAAGAAGGCACTCAATTTACAGTCGAGAAGACCCCTTCATTGCCGCATCTAGAAGCCGCTTCCTCCTTCTCCATCGATCTCAACGAAGCGCCTCACCAGCCCCATGCCAGAGTGACCACACCTCCGCAACACCTTCATCCGCCCCAGGGGCTGTCGCCGGGACTTTCACCAGTCATTAGACAATCCCCGAGTCGACGTCATCTCTGCAAAGCGAATAATAATGAAATTAACGCGTGCACCATGGCAACTACGGCCGCGCTTGACACCTCCTGACAGGGCTGCCCGGTCGGCCGGCCTGCGCGGCGTGTGTGAGTGGATGGATGGATGCGTGCATGTCCACGGACGGTTGATGATTTCCACGCACCGCTTAATGCAATTCATTAGGTTTTCCATCCACCATCCACCATCCACCATCCGCCATCCGCCATCGAGAGCCAGCAAGTTTTGCCCTCGCATCAAAGACATCCAGCCGCAGCAGGAGCCACCGCCAATGGAGCTCGAGGACGTCGCAGACGAGGCGGCGGTGTGGGCGGCGAAAGTGATGAAGGAGTCCATAGTGCGCGCCTCGTAATTAATTTGCATAATAGACCCTCTTGGGGTGGCGGCGAGCAACGGAGCGAGCAGGCGGCACAACGCCAATGATGGTGGAGTTCACATTATGCAACCGCTTAACATGCCTTCCTACGGCAGCCGACACAGCTCCGGCCCAACGATAGCCGTAATAACGGCCACGACGTCGGCGATTACGACGCACAGCCAGGACGATGGCGATGACGATGACGACGACTCTCGGCTCGGTAACGCATTTCATTTGAGCCGACAATTAATTTATAAGCACTGCGTGAATTATGCGAAGATGTCCGGATGGCCTAAGCATCAGATACCGCAGCGATCCGTGGCCGGGGCTGAATGACGACAGCTCCACTCAGCGGCAGCGTCAGTTTCGCTGACGTATGCGACGACTCTGAGGGGTTTTTCGGTGCCACAACTGGAAAACTGCAGCAGAACTGTGTGCTGCGAGCGGTGAGCTCTTTGGTGGAGTGAGTCTCCGCTCACTCTGGGGTCCGGTGATGAGCGATTTATTGGTGTGGTGCCCCCTTGGAGCGGTGGAAACTCATTTCGATTCAAATGAATGGAACTGCGACACGATAAGTACTTTGGCCGCGTCGTTTGTTATGCCGGCGATATGGTTTATTGTCACATTTGGGGTTTCGTTGCGTCCTGTGATGGACTGCGAGAGCTGGTGGCGGTGGGCCGGCTTGAGATCGATGAGATTCGTGTGAACGAACGCAGCCTTCGAGGATAAATTGTCGCTGAGACCATTTAAGGACAGACTGGTGTTAAGTCTATGAGAGGTAAGCTATGAGGAAAGTTAAGGATCAAACTGACCAGAAGGGAAGGAATTTTTCACGTACCCATGCCTTACAGTACGCAGCGACTACTTTTCGGAAAAAAATAAGGGTGAGGTTTTCAAAACAACGAATAAACGTCGAAGGAGTGCAATCCATGATGGTTTCCAATGAGATCCGCAGATGGTGCGGGCACCTGTAGTCTCTACTGAGGGCGAAGTCATTTCGGCGATGGAATCGCTAATGTTTATTAAGTCCCCCGACGAGAAGCAAATTGGGCAAAGTTAAGGAAATTGATAAAGAGCAAGTCTTAATGCCGTCTCTTGTGAATGCTATTATAGCCTAGGAAAGTTGCCAGACACCTGGTGATTCTTTTATCGAAAGACATCACTACCGCTACAGGTGAAGATCTCTTTTTTTTAAGTCTGTGCATGAAGGTCTACGTCACTTCTTATTCCAGAGCAGCTTCAGAGTATTCTTAGCCGATCTGAGCTGTTTTGTAAATTTGAAAAAGGCATACGATAGAGTTTCCCCAGGTAACCTCTGCAGTGTTCTGCAGGAGCATATGGTGGATGATCCTCTTTCCCAAACTGTAGTCTTTATTTTCGATTTATTGGCGCGTGACGAACTACTCTAATGTGGAGTCTTGTCATATGTTTCATAATATGTATGATGCAGCGTAGCCAAGAGGAGGAGTGTTGCACATTGGCTGATTTGAGGAGAAATCAATACATGATTGTTCGCGTATCCTCCCAGACGGGGCTACAAAGTGCGCCCGATAGGTTCGTGGCCGTATGTGCTCATACATGAAGAAGACTAAAGTGGACAAATCAGAGTTTATCGTATTTTCAAGAACGCCTCTTCGTGCATCTTACAAGTTTGTGAAGTCCCATTGAAGGCATTCAAATATCAAAAGTGATGCGAGGACCAATACCGTAAAGGTGTTCAAATTTTAAACAGCTTACAACATCTGTTGAAGCAATAACCGAAAGCAAAATGTTGCGAAACATTTTTCTTAAATAAATTTGAACACCGGCCTGAATCTATTTATGACGAATTGTGAAGCCAAGCTAACCTCAAAACTGCTGACAACTGTCAAATCAATTGCCAGAGAAAGCTATGGTAACTATTTAAAGATTTCCGTCGCTACACACAAAATGCCGATGTAACAGGTAATCAGTCCACAGTCAGAGGAGACTCTCGTCTTGGTTGACTCTTTACCGTGACGTGGTGAGGACGATCAGTAAGGGAACCAAAGTTAAAAACCGTAATTATGTGGTGAAGCATTTCTTCTTTCTTCTTTGTATTGCGCTGCAGTCCGGGGTGGACCTCGGCCTCAAACAACAAGCCTCTTCAGCGAGAACGATTTCCGGATAAGTGGCTCCAGTTTCGCACTTAACATTGGTTGAGATCCTTCTGCACTTGTGTGCGTCCGCTAAGGGAACTTAGTTTCCTGCTGCGTTGACCCGACACGTTCACAGCGAAGACTCTTTAGATGGAAGCCAGATCAACGTAGTCCACCTATACCTGACTCATATCCACTGTACAGTCCACTTGTTGAATCTTCTCCTACAAATCCCATCAAAGCAAACAGGACTAACACAGAGGTCAAGGGATTCTTGATCACCTTTTGATATAACCGTGTACAGCAGGACTGGCACGATCAGCGTCTTTTTCGTCCATCGAAAAACAGCTGCCTTCCTAGCGCAAAGAAATAACATCTGACATGATCATTCTGCGTTTGTGCACGGAACTAGTTGAGATAGACGGAGTCTTAAACCACCTCGAACGTATAGCTGTCTATTGGGACGCCCAAACAAAGGCTTCGAATTTCCTTGTCCACCCTGGCTAACAGCATGTATTTTGTTGTGCCCTCGATCACAGCTAGTCCCATTTTAGCCGTTTCCATTTCAATGCAAGCAAAGTATGGACGACTCGCTGGGTAGTGCCAATCGCACCAATGACATCGGCCTGTAGTAACAGTAGTATGGAATTCTGCAAGACTTGGGTCCAGTGTTGGCCGTAAGTCTTGTAACAGATTCTCTAGGAAGATGGTTAAAGTAATTACATCACAGTACGTGAAATTGACAGTCTTGGTAAGCGAATTTCGGATTGCCTGGACCAACACTGTATGAAAAAAGACTAAAATTATGACCAGCTCTAGGCGCAATGGTATATACATGCTAATAGGAGACTTTACTGGGAACACTGCCTCATAGCGACATTTGCAGAAAATTCATAATTGAGGAAGAAACAGAATTCATCCAACATCTGGTTTACGATTGTCCAGCCCTAGCTAAGAAACCGATGAGTACCTCGAAAAACACTTCTTCGCCGAGCTGGAGAACTTGTGGACATGAAAAGCCTCCCAAAATTCATGATATGTGATTACGGGTGGTCTTGAGACTAGAAATGGGTATCGATGGTAAATCATGTAAACATACCTACTTCGATTTTTACAAAATTCTGTTCTTCTTGGTAACGCATCAATGTGCTCTTCAGCCTTGATAGGCACAGCTTCGTGTGGAGCACTACAGACCGGTCACAAGCTGAAGCTGAGCCTCAAACAACAAGCCTCTTCTGGTAGAACGATTTCTGGGTGACTGACGAACTAACTAGACGAAGTCCTAAGTCACTTCGAACGTGTAGCTGCTTAGCCAAGGACGTAGAATTTGTATGCCTTTCCTTGATAGACAACTGTTCGGCATTTTGCCATCATTCACCGCCGATTTTAGTCACTTTTGTCTCACTGGCAGCTGAAAGTGTTCTGCTAAACACCTCAATGTCATCGGTGTGTGGTAAAAGCGTAAGGACTTCTGGAAGATCGCGCCTCTGGTGATGGATTGTAGGTCCTGAACGATTTTTTTCATGTTGTTTGGAAGAGTTGTTCATGTTGAAAAAGAAGAAGAACTCCACGAATGACATCTTAGTGGAGATCCGACGAAGGATTGCTCTTGACAGAAAACAACTGGTCTCGATACGCACCGAAACCATGCTCTACAAAACTCTCATCCTTCCAGTCCTGCTTTATGAAGCCGAAAGCTGGAAACTAAAGAAAGCTGCTGCGCCCATTCTTGGAGCCATCGAAAGAAAATGTCAACGTCGGATACAGGGTCAAGTCTGTGAGGAAGGTGAATGGAATCGCGAACTCTACGAGCTGTACCAGGACGTGGATGTAGTAAGAAAGTAGATGTTGAAGAAATCGTAACACAGCCCGTCACATTCAAGGTATCGGTCACTTCGTTACAAACCTAGGTGGAACTGCTGGAATTCCCCATCGCCATCCATAGTAGACAACACTATCTCACATGAATTTGATGAACAACCAGACATCATTCATGAACAGACTGATTAGAGGAAGCTTCGAAATATGACCATTTCCTGCTGTCTCCCGCCTCCCCAATGTCACAATGACTGCGCGAATCATGAGACAATTAAGAGGACAACCCCAACAACATCATCACCGAGCACAAAATCAAAAGACTCAACATTTAATTTTTGTAAATTGAATATAATTTATTTTCTCTTTCATTTTCTATATATTTTCTGCACAAAAACATTGTTCACTTTACATGAGAGGGGGGCCATCTGCGGGGCAAGCACGTCTAACGGGCGATGTCAAACAGACACCACCACCCTCGCGCCAAGGGTTTACACTAAAACTAAATAATACTTAAGCGATCTTAGTCTACGGTAAATCGATTCCATGGTATTCACTAAAAATCGAGGCGGCGCCACGGTGTGGACGCCACAGTCCTCGTCCTACGGCTAACTTGTGTCTAATCAAAATGAAACTAATTACAATCTGGTGGGGGGACGTGGATGGGACGGGAAAACAATGAAATAGCGAATGTTTGGGGTTTCTTTTTGTCCAGCTTGAGTTATCGTTATATCACAAAGTATCTAACTCTAGTCATAGATGTGTGTGCATGAGGGGATGGGGGAGGGGGAAGGGGATGTTTTACTTTTAAAAAATAAATAAAATGAAATAGTCTCTCGCGAATGTATCTCATCTCGTATTTACAGCATCCACGATGAGAGGGAGGAAAACGTGTGTTTGTTTGAGTAGATTCCTAAAAATATTGCACTAGGGTCAGGATTCGAAGTCGAAAGCAAGCGAGGGTGGCTGTGTCCACATTCACCCCCTTACAACTGGCCATTCATACGCATCTCCAGTTCCTCCTCCTCCTTGGTGAGCGGAACGGTCGTGTGATTGTACAGTCCCTGCGCCATCAGCTGCAGGGCGAGGGGGTTCTTGGAGCCAGTTGACTTCTTGATTTTCGCTCGCTTGTTTTGAAACCAAATCTTTATTTGTGCCTCGTTCAGGCCCAGCTCGGAGCTCAATTGTTGTCGTCGCCGTTCGGTTAGGTAGCGATTCTCGTTGAATTCACGCTGAAAGGAGAAGAGAGAGAGAGAGAGGGAGAGAATGAATAACAATCCATTAGATACGTGCAAAGGATGCAATCAATTCGAATCGGTAGGACGATAGAAGAAAAAACACAATCACATTGTGGTCGAGGGAGGACATCCCTTCGAACCGCAGGTGGGATTGGTTTCCCTCAAGATTCGTCACGATTGTCAAAACAGATACTTACTTTGAGTCTGGCTAGCTGTTCCCCAGAGAAGGCAGTGCGGGGTCGCTTCTCGTCGGCCTGGGCCTTGTCTTTTGGCTTCTTCGGGCGACGGTACCGTGGACCTGCAAACAACAGAGAGAGATTTGATTAGAAACGAACGTTCGAATTGTGTGTATCTAAATGTGTAAATGGATGCAAATGTGAGTGTCACTCAGACGCTCGCAACGGCCACTTAATCAGTGGCGAAAGCTGTCAGCAATTCATCAGCGATTCTGATAAGCTGTCAATCAATGTTGCGCTGCGCTAGAGATTAAGTATCTAACACACCAGCAGCAGTGTCGCTGGCAAGGTCAAAAGCGAATTATAAATGTCACCACATGTCACGCATTCGCTCAACGCTCAAGAGCTCGAGTGTGTCCTTGTGTTGTTCTCTCATCAGAGAGCGTACGTATCTTTTTACATGGTAATGTATCTAATTCCTGACAGGCAGCGACAGAAAGAAAACAAAACAAGCGCGCACACCAGCAATCAGCCAGAGCCGCAGCGCACACAACAAGTTGAGAATCATTAAATCGCATTCCGATCGAGAGACGCGAGGAGGCACAGCGCGCGCGATTGTCATTGCATATCCGATTGAGATACTCCATTGTATGCTAATCAGATGCGAGTTGTACTACGACGGACAGTGAGTGCTGGGGAGGCCCGCGGGGTGACCGAGTGAAGGTTCGCTTTGACTTTCGCCAGCGTTTTCAGGCGCTATTCTGTAATTATTTTATTTCACTAGTACATATTCATTCGGCCCGCTGACGAGTCTCCCTCTCTCACTCTCGAACTGGAAAGACATGCTAATAGATACATTATGAGTGACTGCTGCGCTGCGGCTGGCTTGCATTGCATGCAGACCCCGAGCCCGAGAGAGAGAAGGTAAAAATAACAAATAACACATGAATTAATTAACGTCCATCATGGGGTTACAGGCGGCAAAGCGCACAGCTAACAGATACAAAAATTCTGATAAAAAAACCCGATTGTATGTATCTATCTAATCGCATTTGTCAACTGTCAACAACACAAAATGGAGACGCTAACGAATCCTTTCGTCGTGAATTTTAATTCTGAATCCTGTCATATTTTTGTGTTTTTCTGTTTGTATCTAGATACATACACATCTGAGAGGTACACAAATTAATTAATGTTTGTTTTTTTTCTCTTTACACACTTCATATTCGCTGCGCGATAATCTCGTGTGCCGACCGCGATGGTGGTGTGCTTGTGTCAGAGAGAGACCATAAGATACTCTAATTAAAGCAGAATGTGTGAAAAAATATTATGTGTCGATGGTGGGTCGCTGGTGGATTTCTGGCGTCCCCCCATCGAATTTGTATTTAATGAGAACCGACAGGTGGTGTTAGATGCGAGAGTGTGTGAGAGAGAGAGATGCAAGCCAGTCGGATGGTGCGCGGATTTAAATTTCTTTGACGTTTAACATAAGTAGATACTTCATGATGATTTATATCTCATCTCTACATGATTGCAGGGTTGTTAATGAGTGTCTCATTCGGCGGCTATAATTGGACTGGTTTTTCTGGATTTCTGTGACGTGATGTGAAATTATTCATTTGATGTCTTGTTGCGATTTCCTATCTATTGAATAGCTGGAAAATAGCTGATTTATGAGGTGGCCTCGCCTATTTTAGAGGAAGTGTGCTGTGGGATCGTTTGAAGTGATTTTTATTCTGTCTTTAGAATCAATTTTCTGACGGTCTTCGGTTGGTTTTCAGTCGGTTTTTAGTCGGTCATCAGACAGTCGTCAGTTGGTTTTCAGTCGGTTTTCACTCGGTCTTCAGTCGGTCTTCAGTCGGTCTTCAGTCGGTCTTCAGGCGGTCTTCAGGCGGTCTTCACTCGGTCTTCAGTCGGTCTTCACTCGGTCTTCAGTCGGTCTTCAGTCGGTCTCCAGGCGGTCTCCAGGCGGTCTTCAGTCGGTCTCCAGGCGATCTTCAGGCGGTCTTCAGTCGGTCTTCACTCGGTCTTCACTCGGTCTTCACTCGGTCTTCAGTCGGTCTTCAGTCGGTCTTCAGTCGGTCTTCAGTCGGTCTTCAGTCGGTCTTCAGGCGGTCTTCAGGCGTTCTTCAGGCTGTCTTCAGTCGGTCTCCAGGCGGTCTTTAGTTGGTCTTCAGGCGGTCTTCAGTCGGTCTTCAGTCGGTCCTCAGTCAGTCGTCAGTCAATCGTCAGTCGGTCTTCAGTCGGTCTTCAGTCGGTCTTCTCTCGGTCTTCAGTCGGTCTTCAGGCGATCTTCAGGCGGTCTTCAGTCAGTCTTCAGTCGATCTTCAATCAGTCAGTCGTCAGTCGGTCAGTCCCTCACTAAGTCTGTGACTCACCCACAGGAGGCCTAAAGTGCACCACTTTCCCTCTCACAAAAGGCCGCCGACGCACACACTCGACGCACTGGTAAAAATATCTCAATATCCCGTCTGTCCACCCACCCACCACCAGGATCTCATCTCGCCTGTCAAAATATACAAACTGCCGCCTCAGGACACAGGACACAGACCCATTTAAAAAGCAATAAAAATTGCCTTCCCCGAGGATCGAATAGATATCGCCTAACACTTCCGACAACGCACACAAAAAAAGAAAAAAACGAAGCTACACAAAACCAAACACACAACATGCCATGGTAAAGGACAATTTCAGGCATCGGTATGGCCACTTAGAAGATTTCTCTTCACATGCAGCGTGCCACTCCGAAGCAGCAGACAAAAAAACCCACACACGCAGTGCATACAAAATTCATCGCCATGGTGACACACAGATACCGAGTCCACCACCGAGTGCATCAACGGCCAACTACATAAGAATAATGTATCCCCCGATCGTTGTCGATCGCATTTATCGAATCTGTTGAGAGATTTAGGTGAAAGATACACGCGTAATCATGGCGCACACACGCCCCCGCCAGACAAAACCCGTATCATATTTCGGGGTTTTTCCAGCATTTTTTTTTTTTGTTTTCAGATACAAATGGGCGCAAGGGTTACCCATTTTACGGTGGAAAAGTGCCCGCTAATTGATGTTTTAAGTGGATTTAGATGCGAGATAAAACGAATTCGAAAAATGATTAAGTATCTGTTAATTTGTGCTTCGGCAGACCACCACCACCACCAAACCCACCCACCCTCTGACAGACCACCCACCTTGGATTCAGTGCGCAACTTGGCACTTTGCAGACAAGCGGGCATCTGCCCACTGTTACCCACCAGCGCCCGGTGTCGGTAACGTACAGTTTTCTCACAATTTTCAAGTTTGCAAACACAATGAAATTCTTTCAATTAAGTGTAATTTTCTCTCCTATGAAGCGACTGACAATTTTCAGCCCCAACTCTGTGTGGTATCCCTTCCAGGTGTCTCGGTGCCTGGGGGTCGGTTCATCATTCAATTATAAAGCAGTTTACCTTTCTGTATTGTATTTGTGTATATAATTGACTTTTCCGCGTGCGCTAAGTGGGGAAAAATTTTTTATTGGAAAATAACACTTAATCACAGTACGGCACTTAGCGGTGCGGTGACTAGTGCGGCCACTGGCAGTTTAATGTGTCGCGCAGTATATCTGCGTATCTGATTCGTAATGAGTCTTATTAAGTTATTTACACACCGAATACGTTGTGCGAGGAGTGTGTGGGGGGGGGGGAGGATGAAAATTGTTTTCACGTGAGACACGCCGCCGAGCTGATACATATTATGGATTGCGGTCAGGAGTTAGAAATCGAATAGCTTCCATCCGACGGATGACAGATGACAGATGACTGATGTATTGAGTGATGATTGGTGACAGTTTTGGCGAGGAACTGAGCTGGAGACAGGCAGCCGATTGCGCATTCACATCGCTGAATGTATCTCTTTTAATTGTTTGCTTTCACAGCTATTGATTTCGCAGAGTGAGCAATTGTGCGCTTTTGACGCTTTGACGGAGACAGTCGGCGAGCAGCTGAGCAATTGTGGTGATCTGAGAGGTATTCGCTTGCGTCTTCCACTTGAGACGGAGATGGAATTGCTGTTTTTCTGTTCGGATTCCGGGAATCCCTAGAAGTATGCGGAAAGATGCCGAGAGAATGGCACGAACTTCCGTGCGTCGGTCTTTGATTGAGGGGGTTTTCAGGTGCGGTCATGACAGGAACTCTGTGTGATGGTGGTCAAGGGAAGACACTGCGTTGAGCTGAGGTGGATTCATGTCATTAGAGAGCAATTAGCATTCAAGACCAGTTCTAACACCATTTCCGAAGAAATTTGGTGCTCCTCCTTTGACTGATACACAAATTTGGGAACAACTTGGAATGCCGAGCGCTAGATCTGATCAAACAATCCAAAATTGAGAAATACTCCTGAACAAGTTCCAGTCCATTCATCAAGACACCGTTCACTGGAAAGTGAGCATTTTAGAGCAATTTGACAAAAAAATCCATTCCGACTAACAATTTTGAACAGGTCCTACTGGGATCCTTATCCATCAAGGCACCTTTCTCTGGAAAGCAAGCATTTTTAAGCATTTTTCAACTCTGGACTGTGGATCTGACCAAAAAGCACAAAATTGACTGACGATTCTGAACAAGTTCCACTGGGATCCACATCGATTAAGGCATTATTCGTCGTCGCAATGGGTCCGTCGGGACCTAAGTGGGCCATGGCGAACCTGTCTCTCCACGAAGCTAAGGGACATTCCGTCGAAACGTGAGAATTTTGATCAGTTTGGAGGTCCGGCGACTGATGCTCAAGTTGTGGACCACTTTGGAGTTCCCAAAAACGGCTGAAAATTCGTCAAAATTTGCAACACTCCTAAGAAAATCTGTGAATTTGACCAAGTCTTGGTTGAGATGGTGGAGTCTTGAAAGCTTAGAGGCGCTTAGGTGAAACCCATCAGCGTCCCAAAATTCGTCAAAATTTGGAACATCGCGAAGAAAATCTATGAATTTCACCAAGTCTTGGTTAAGATGGTGTACCCTTAGAAGTAAAGAGGCGCTTACCCATCAAATGGGGAAATTAACCCATCAGCGTCAAAAATGTGTGGTGATCAAAAAAATGAATTTTAACTCGTCTGAATTTGGACCATTTTTCGTCCAATTTTCGATCAAAAATGCCCTTCGAACAGTCACGACAATTTCTAAAAGATTTCTGAAACATTCCAACTTTTAAAAATTTTGAACATTGGGTCGAAAAATCGAAATTCCCCCAGATCGACTAAAAGTCAAAAAATCAAAAATCACCAAGATCGAGTAAAAAAAGCCAAACCGAAGTGGAAAATAGAAAACAAGAGAAATGAGACAAATTTCAAGCAGATGGTCAAAAATTGTCCAATTTTCGATCAAAAATTTTCGTCCCTTTATGAAGAACTCCTCATCATTCTCAAAAATTGTTGACACATGATCCCTCAACCATCGGAAAGATGATCACCAAAACACGAACAAAATTCCTCGACCACCCATTAACACACCAACTACCGGTCCTCGGCGGTCGCTTCAAACTCAAAACTCCGACACGTCGTAAAGGAAGACACAAAATTAATTCTGTAACTCACACCGAAATGAGATACATTTTCGAGATAAACTCCATCAAAAATATCTAAACCGCCTAAAATTCATTTGCATGCGAATTAAAAGCTTGTGTTAATCACATAAACGGCTCGGATTACACTTTCTAATCGGCCTGGCGCTTTGACGGTCGAGAGGCGCGCCTAGGACTGAAAATCGATTAATCGACGACCGATGGCTTCGAACGCGAAGAGAGATGGCTTATTAATCGACTACAGTGGCTGATTAAATAAATTAATTTTAATTGGCTGCATTCGGGGCTGGCCTCGGACCCGCCGAACCAACGATAAAAATCCAGTAAAATTAGGATTTATTGCGCTTTTCACATTAAATCGGTTGACACTTCAACTGCCTTTATGGGCCGTAGTCGAGCGTCGTGCGGGAGTGACAAGAAACGGGAGATGATAGAAAATTGCGTACTAACCTGAGCTAGGACGATCGCTGTATCGCGTGCAGTAGACCCAGGCGGGCCACATGGACTGGCCGTTCTCGTCCTTGGTGGAGCCGGACTCGGAGCGGGTGTCGTCGGAGGACTCCATGCCGGAGTCGCGGCTCACCGATGGCGGCGGAATGGGCTGCGGGCTGTTGCACTTCCGCGGCATGGATCCTGTGCCGGAGCTGGCCGACGATGAGGACGAGGACGACGAGGCGGACGAGGTGCATGAGGCGTTCGATGCTGGGGGCGGGCTGGACATGCAGGCTTGGGGCGCCGACGGCTGCGACTGGGGCATCTGCTGCGGCTGCTGGGGCTGGCCGATTTGCGAGACGGTCTTGCAGAGGCTGCCCAGCGGTGGCATCTTGTCGGGGACGGCTTGCTTCGCACTCCGCCGCATAATCTCCTCGTGGATGCGTGGATATGCCGCCGGGTTGAAGTAGTTGAGGAAATTCGCCCGCTCCAGCATCATCGCTGCGGCCGCTGCTGCGGCCTGCTGCTGCTGCTGGTGCTGATGTTGCTGCTGGCGGCTGAAGTCCAGGACATCGGCGGGCGGGGTTAGACGGGTGAAAGCGGAGCGTTCGGGGGCGCGGGCCACCTCGAACGGCCGGAAAATGCTGCTCGGACTGATGGCGGTCTGCTTCGGGGACGCCGCGGTTGGCGTCAGCTTCTGCTGTGCATTGCCGAAGCGATCGCTGAGGATGTTGCTGATGGAGAAGGCCAATGCCGGCGCTGGCGGCGGCAGCCGATGATGGTGCTGCGGCTGCTGCTGGTGCGTATGATGGTCATCGTCGTCGTCGGTCACGCTGATGTCCTGCTCGTTGTCGCCCATGATCGAGTCGCTCTCCTCCTCCTTGATGTGCGGATGCGACAGCGAGTGATGCAGATGATGATGCGACAACGGTGGCGGTGACTGATCGTTTGCGCTCGAGTCGTTCATACTCGAGCACGGACTGACCGGATACCGCAGCGGGATCAAGTTCGTGTGATGATGCATCGCCATCAGGCTGTTGTGCGGCATGCTCATGTCGAGGACGTGCAACGGCGACGAGGTACTGTGCGGCGAATGTGGGACACCGGGCGGACTTGGGGCACTCTGTGGACTGCAACGATCCTCAAGGGCCATTGCTTGGTTGAGCAGCACTTGCACTTCACTTAATTTATTTTTTTTTTGTTTCACAATGAGAGATGTTCTTTAGTAATTTTTATTTTAATTCACTTTGTATCTTGTATCTTTGTATCTATGTATCTTTGTATCTTAGTACCATTCACTAGTCACTAGACTCACTGGACACTTGTTCACTTGTTCAGGGTGTATGCACATGTGTCAACCACCAACTACTCGGTCTGATTCACCACCAGAGCGAACGATGAATTCGGACAGACGTCTGTTCACTGCGAGCTCGTAAGCTAAATTAACTAATCACAACTCCTTATCGGCAGCAGTAAGTGCTCCTCTCGGTCGCAACTAATAGAACTGTTACCCAGCGGTAATTGGCGCACGCATACATACGCTCACACGCACGCACACATCTGCTGCAGCGAAAAGACACAATGAATTACAAAAACCAACAACAAGTCGAAAAATCGAAGAAAACCAAAGCAGAGAGGCGAACCGAAACCCGAAAAATGTTTGCTGCTTGACGTGTGTGACACAGTCAGTTGTCACCTGTAATCTGACAGTCGATTGAGTGAGAACTCGACGAGGACGACTGGCTGCGGACAGAAAAAACAACACGACCAAACTGGCAACGAAACCAAAACGACGAGTCGCACACCAGCGCAGGCGTCCGCGCTGTGAATGTGTGCGGTCGTGACGGGGTATATCTCTATTAGAGCGCACCGAACTCACACATGCGTGGTGGCGGCCCGATTGCCGAATCCATGCACCGCCGTGCGCTGGTGTGAGTGCGGCGAGTGGGGCGTGGCCTCGCCACGGACCGCCTGCGACTCGCCGTCCATCTCGCTTGCTCGCGCAGCCAGGCAGCACCCGGCAGCCAAATGAACACAGTTCCTCTCACAACTCAATTAAGTTATGAGCACAGTGACTGCGTGGCGAGCTGGTGTGCGTGCATGCGGGTCGGTTGCTCTGTCTCGGCCCGGCGGCGGGCGAGTGAGCGTGACGCACAACGAGTGGAGGGGGACTCACTATGTATCGGGTACATACATGCAGGGGCGCGTCAAAAGGCAAACGCTTCATTTTCATCATTCAAAGTAAACAAACCGTAATTGAATAAGTGAATCTTTTAGATACACTTTCCTTGTTTTGTGCCATCCACAATCCACGGTGTGGTGTGCATGCTTGGAATGATTGTTTTAGATACAATGCCACGGATGCGCGAGAGTGTGTGCGTATCAATCAGAGCCGACAACTTTATTGTGAAAACATAAGTGCCCAGAGCGCGTCGTGGATGTGTGTATCTATGTGCTGCGTGGAGGATTGTTAATAACTTCACAATCGGCTCTCGGGCTCGGACGTGTGCATCGCCTCCATATGCATGTGGCTCTATGCGTGCCGTTTGGCCGGTGGGGTGGGGTGGGGTTGGCGGATGGAGGTCCTCGGACTGACGTGGTCCGGTCGTTAGTTATTCATTTGATAATTGAAAGCTAAAGGGAACATTTACCGACGCGGTCTTGAGAAGTAACGCCTTCGCTGACTGTTGTCGCGGGTTGTGCTGAGACAACTGAGAAACCGGGCAGATGGACTGAGGATGGCAATCGATAATGAATCGCGGTCGACAGCTGTCGGGGGTGTCACGTCGAGGAGGGGTTGTCTCAAAAATATGGGAAATCTGAACCAGGTTCAATCGGAATTGAGGTTACGTTTTTCTTCCGGCAGAGGGGGTTTGATGAGCTTTTAGCGCACAAACGTCGACTTGGCAGCACTGATTTATGCACTTTGGATAAGGGTCGGGGTTTCACGGTTGGTTGGTAAACAGAGAGCTCCTTCGGGCAAGGAGTCCAGAAAGGAGATGGAGCAACGGTCTCTGGTTGTGGTGGAGGGACTTCGACGGTCTATCGCTCGCGACTTTGAGGAGTTTCGTTGCAAGATGCTCTTTTGTTTGAAAGTACAGCTCAACAAGCTTGAAATACAAATGATGCATCCAGCGACAGAAGACAGGAGCATTACAGAGGAGGTATTAATGTCATAGAAGTGCCAGTTCTTTCGCACTGATGTTAGAAATTAATTGTAGAAGTTCACGAAAAATCAAAAGCGCAGGTCCACTTCTGAGTTCTGAGGTCCGGTTCCTAAGTTTCGACTTCTTCCTTTGACTCTAAGGAAATACTATCGTATGGCAGTCCACTTTGTCTCAAACAAGTTTGCACTCCACCTGCGGTATTCAGAATTATTAGAAAATTCATCTTGACATTGGTTTCATTCAAGCCGACCTTGACATTTGATCCAGGCATCCCAAACCTCGGTGTGGGAGTCTTGTGGCTTCTAGTGGGACTCCCAAGTTATCACGAAGTAGACAAACATCGCATTTCGCCGTCCCCGTCAAGATGCCACCGCTGGGCAGCCCCTGCAAGACCGTCTCGCAAATCGACCAGCCCCAGCAACTGCAGCAGATGTCCCAGTCGCAGCCGTCGGTGCCCAAGCCTGCATATCCAGCCCGCCCTCAGCATCAAAATAATTCGAATTTCGGGCATCAGTAGAATGCACCTACAGAAGAGACTGTAACAGCTTACTTATTTATCTGGCCTGCAACCCACGGATGGTGTGAGACTTTGCAGCCATCAAGACCAAGCTACCTTTCGAATCGCTCTTTCCTCCTCTACTCGAATCAGAAGACTCGTACTCGAAGACCCTTTTAGCTGAAACAGTGGTGACCAAGCGCTCCATGTGACAGACGGTAGTCGACGGAGGTTGTGCCTTCCGGCTACGTGTCAGATGTCAGAACAACTCGTAGAGCCCAGGGTTCTCCTCCATTCATTTTCATCGCATAGCGGACCTATCCGACAAAGCATGGAGAATCAGCCCATCGTCGAGCTAGACTGGTCTTCAGCTGGCAAAATAAGGCTTTTGTAGAGCGTGGATTTCTCCCTCGATTTGGAAATGTTAAGTCCAGTTGTTTAGACAAACCGAAGCATCAACGATTGACGGGGGGATTTCTGTGTCAGATGTCTCACTTCGCTCCACAGTTGATAAACTCCATTACCACCTCGATGTCGTAGCGACGGGGAGATATTTCCTCAAGTGATATGTGACCAACCAAAAGAATTGATTTCGGCGTTTCGGCTGTTCCTCAATCGCTGGTGTGAATGCGCTATCATGGCATTCATCATGGCTGAAGGTACTGCGCATGGTACCCGATCGGAAATTAACGGAGTCAACTTAATCTCGCTTGGCGGAATCTTGCGTCAATTTACATGCTCCCTGAAATAACATTTTTGCAATATTTCTGGATTTTTCAGACTTGAAGCACATTTTATTCCTCCACAAGTCATTTTTTTGGAAAAATGATTTGAATTCATCCAAGGTCAATTTAAAATTATTCTTTTTTATCCGAGACTTTCGGCACACGGAATGAGAGTGCCAACATGCCAACATCGACCATCACAGTGACTATTGGACGTGGAGCCATGATTGATTTCAAGAACAGATGAATCATTGGCCTCTGCGAAAGAAAAGTGCCGCGTGGTGCAGTTTTTGGTCCCGTTTGTCTCCTGATGGCATTGATGACGAGAAGTTTCGACCATCAACTGCACAGCGACATGAGCCTTGTTAGTCATCTACGGTACTCCTAAGGACGACTGATGAACTGATGGACTGATGCACTGATGGACTGATGGACTGATGGACTGATGGACTGATGGACTGATGGACTGATGGACTGATGGACTGATAGACTGATGGACTGATGGACTGATGGACTGCTGGATCCCAAAAGTCTTCGAGTCGAATCTGTTGGACAACGAAACAGAGGACACCGGTGTCTCGAAGTGCAAAATTGGAGGCCTAGGTGGAGAGTTGAAGCACAGGCTCACTCCGCAGTGTAGTGCTTCGCGAATAAGGAGAGGAAGACTGTTGCAGAACTTTTCATGTTCTGACGTCAAACAGGCATTGTCGTCAAGTTAGAAGATGACACATCAATTTTTGGGATATGGTGGTCAACGCTTGGCTCTGAACCATAGGGACAACAAGCTACAAGTGGACTTGCAAGAAACTGGGCTGAGACGGGTATATCGCAGGCAAATGTCAAGAAAAACGTACGAATGAAGGACTGACCATCCCTGAGACCAGTAGGAAGCTGGGGCCAGACTTCTCCAGTGCGACAAGAAGTTGCTTGCCATGGCCATAATCATCTGAAGCATTACGAAATAAACATTGGTGGCATGATCTACAAAAAATGCCACTAATTATGTTTGCAGATGAGTATGGCTGACTAGTAAATACAGGTCTGGTGGGTCCAGCACGACCTAAGTGAGATGTGTCCTACGTCCGTCTATCATCCTACCTAAAGTAACCTATAGGCAATGGTTTGTAAAAGGTTAGCTAAACAATTACATGAAGATCTTACAGACTGTCAACTGTTTGTGTTTGTTTGTGTTTAAAGCCACTTGAAGAGAATAGAAATTCGGAGGTGACTTACTGGCTTTGATTTGGTTTCCCAATTGGGTTTCATACTTGACACTAAAGGACGAATGTGGTCGAATCTCAGAGGTGAGCCACTACAAAGAAGACCTTGTTCCTTTTGTTACGTTCTTTTCGAAGTTAATTGGATGAAATTCAGAGCCCAGAGGCTAATCGAAACGGTAGCAGTTGGAACTCGAACCTGTGCCAACAAGAAGCGATCATCGAACTGCACGCAATTAAGGCCATTCGCCAGTAATTTTTAAACAAGAATCTCTACGGGTTATCAGTTCAGTGGAACTCATCCTCGTTCCAATCAATCGGACGTTCTACCGACTTCAAGTCAATTAAGCGACGGGTGCCTGTTTTCTTATCAAACCCCAGCCTCGGAGTCACTTGTCCCATTCGGTGTTATTTAAGTGCAATACAGAGCTCTGGTCATCTTTGGCTGGAGGAGATCAAGTTGACGGAGGCCTAAAAAAAGGCTCAACACCAGAAAAAGTTAAAGTGAGGGTTGAGATGGAACTCTAAAGGTGATGCCATCCAAGGTTGGTCCCACAAAGTGATCTTCCCACAAAATTCTGAAACTCTCGCCGCTTACTTACTTACTTAAGGTGGCGCTGCAGTCCGGGGTGGACCTGGGCACAACCAACAAGCGTCTCAATCCAGCTCGATTTTTAGCTAGCTGTCTCCAGTTTCGCACGCATAGTTGGTTGAGGTCCCTTTTCACCTGAGTCGCGGTCTTCCTCTACTGTGCCGTCCCTCGGGGGTGGATTCGAACACTTTTCGGGCCGAAGCATTGGTTTCCATCCGCTCTCCATGACCCAGCTATCTCAATCGTTGGATCTTCACTCTTCTGGCTAAGTCGATGTCGCTGAACAGCCCGAAACTGTCGCTGCGGTCTAGGCTAATTTTCGCACCATATTCTGAGCCATCTTGAATCTTCTGCGGCGTCCGTGACGATTTGGGGCATTTCCAAGTTGTTTGATGTCGCCATCCTCTGCTGCATTGTCCCATAGGCCCTCCACTGACTGTCTCCGCGTAGTCTTAACCACACATCTCCAACAGCGCTCATTAATCGAAAGAAGCATGACCTCCAGCCGACTGACATTCTCTCAGATTCCCGACAGAGCAACGTCGGCAAATAGGAAACACACACAGTGCCCCGGCTCCACGTGCACCGCAATGACACTCCCCAACAATCAAGGCTTCGCCATAAGTCACGGTGGATTGCTCAACGAAAGCCCCTCATCAGCAGTGGCTCTGAGCCAGTGAATCGAAATTGACCTGGATGAAGCGACCATCGCAGCAACACGCAATTAAGGCCATTCGACGGCAATTAAGAGCACAGCTCTTGTTCCCCCTGGAGCACCCATCATCGTCGGATCGTGGGAGAGCCCACAAATCAAGCACAGTCGAACCTAATGAATATTTAAACGAACGCCATTTCATCAGCAACACGTCACCGCCGCGCCGCATCTTATCGGCAGATCGGCAGATTGGCGGCCATCGATAGACACGGAAATCGACTTATAATGGCTCGGCACACCGAGAGCACACCGCACTAATTAGATGCTGCAAGCTCGCCTCCAGGCCTCACCCTCACGACTCCCCCTAGCGCGACACACACACACACATGCAGACACGCAATCCGATGGTGGGCTGTGAAACGCGCTACCAACTTCATCGATCGCTTCATTAATTTCGCCCCGAGAATCTCAAAACTCAATTGCGAACCGAGCCGGGGCTCTAATTGAAGCCCAATTAAGTGGAAGCTCGCCAAGAGCCCCGGCCGATCGGGCGGCCTACAAAATCACCTCAAATGGTAAATGTTTGCCTTGTTTGCGATATACCTCGACGTACAAGTACACGATCGCATCGCAACGGCTGGCACAAAGATACGCGCGCAGAGAGCGGCACCACTCCGAGTGGCGTGGCGGCGCGATGCGTGTCGTGACTTTTCGAAAACCCATTCCAGGCGATGTTTGGCTTTCTCATTCGAGGGAATTCGGCTTGGAAATGGAAATGAAAATGGAATTAAGCAATCCGTGAATTACCCGCGCGCACTGTCGACGGCGATTATGTCGAGTCGGCGCACAAGAGCAGACGCGATACCGGGCCACTCCAATTATCGTCGGGCCGAGTGTGTGTGTCTGTTTACCCATCGATTTTCGAATCATTTCGTTTTTTTTTTATTGGGTTTTTAGGAAGTAGGTGATAAGTATGCGAGTCTCGAGGGCTGACCGCAAGAGCTGACCGAAAGCATGTACCTCATGTTGCGGCCAGTGGCCATGTATCGGCAACGAGAACTCGTGTTCGTGGAATATGACGAAACTGAAGAGTCGATCAACACCCAATTGAGAGTTCATTGAGAGCCGAGGGGGAGGGGAGACAGTCTATGTCTCTCCCTCTGTGGCTGATGGATATCTGGGCTAAGTGGGATAATTGAAGAGGCCATGCCATTTCTGGGAAGTATCCATGCGGCTGAGGTCACTGAGAATCCATACGAACCGGGATAGCACTTGGGTTGATGCTTGGCAACTAGATCGCGCGTGTTTTTTGACACCTCCACGGCGGTGGCGGCACGGTAATGGTGATCTTCACATCACGCGTGGAACTGGTGCGCAATTGGCGGTGTGAAGGCGGCTGACGTCAGTGCTGCTGAGGTGCGACTGGGACACTCCTCTCGATTGCTCGGAGGGTTTCAGTCACAGATCGTGACTGCCCTTCGCCGATTTGACCGTTCTTGAGATGCGTAAGGTTTGAGGTGTGCGGGGCCATTTCGAGCGCCCACTGCTGTTGGCGGGCAGGTTTACAACCTTTGATTGCTAAAGGCTCGCTATAAGACGTAAGCTTGAAAAATGTATCCACCTTTGAGAATCGCGGAAGTGGTGATGTCAGGAGACTAGATTTCCCTACAGAATGTCTTTGATCAGCTAAAGTGCTGATCAGGAAGGTCCGTCTGCTGGTAATCCCATGTCGAATGTACGACAAGACAACGTGCATACGATGCGTTCGGAAGGAAAGAGAAGCTGACTAAGTTTTGAGACCTTGTGAAAAGTGCCCGCCACACATAGTAATACACATTTTGTCACATCTTATTAGAAGAGGATAAGCTTAGGCAAAGGCACTCCATGTCGTCGAGCATCGCTGCATAAAATAGTTTCAATGCCACATTGGACGCTTTATATAAGCTCCACGCCACGCTAGTTAATCTGAGCTAATACAAGGTAAGCCAATTTCACAAATTTTCTGTGAAATTTTGCGTGAAATGAACTCAACACATCGCCGCTTCCGAAACCTCACCACAGCATTAAGCATACCTTTTAGGTAGCGAAGCTTTCCTAGAAGGCATGCGATGGCTGTCATGCCAGTCCCCACAGAGGCGATTTCAAACAGCTGATGCGTCTCGTGATCCCGACGTTACTTGAGTGTTGTCACAGAGCTGTGAATGGTCACAAATTAGTAGACTCAGACTAAGGCTGAGGTTGAGTAGACTCAGCAGATCTTCACGTAGTGGTACAAAACATCAAGCACTTTCAATGCGGACCGCCTGTGCCTGGAGAGCTTTGACATAGGCTTTGAGCGCAAATTCATCAAATAGTAATTTTAGGAAATCTTCAACTTCCGTGGGATGCTTTGGAGAGACCAAATTGATGAGCTCTTGTAGAGCGGCTTTCTTATAAGTGGCAATTGTCATTAGGTTTACAATATCCAAAGATGGTAAACTCATGCTCTGACTATCGCCAAATGTACAAACAGTGGGGTACAAAGCCAGACTAGCAGATTGAGCAATTGGGTGAATAGAAAATAAATAGTGAACATCATCGGCATGGATATGAACAAGATAACGTCGTTATAGGCAAGAGACTGATTGATTAGCATTTAGGATTTCTTCGAGAATTCAATTGGATGTCCAAGACTTGAACATTTTACATCATTTTTTCGTATCGCATTTAGACAAAAACGATACTTACGACTGTTGGCGAGTGCCAGACACAGCCGAGCTTGTTTATTTAACAGACCAGAAATACGATTGTCCATTCCATCAGTGGCGAAAATGCTCTAAATCTACTTCCGTGAAACTCAAATACCATCCACACAGAATTCTGACAGTACATTCCAAAAATGTTGTTTGTTTTTGGAATTATATGTCAAATAGGTCAATATTCAAGCGGTTTCCCTTTCGACTGGACTGGACTCTTACCAAGTCTAGGAGTCGTTCAAAGGCATGCTGTTTGATTTACCAGTGGTAGAGTCCAGGCTTCGACTCTGAGACTATGGGACAACGCAACAGAGGACTCCGGCGACTATGCTGACGCGCCGAAGTGGCACTCCATCAAATGGCGGAACTGAAGGCAACTAGAAAAGGATCATGTTAGATGGAGACGGATGATGGGCTTGTTGGTTGAGATTTTTAGCTGGTTGCCGTTGGTGTCCATGCACTCGATGTGGCCGAGGCAGTGTAGTCGATGGATTTTTGCCTTCCGGACTACATCCACATCCTGGTACAGCTCGTACAGTTTGCGGTTGTGCCTTCTCCTACATTCGCCTTCCTCGCAGACGGGACCAAATATCCGATGCAGAATTTTTCTTTAGAAGGCAACAAGAATCAGCTCTGCAGTTTTGCTTATCGTCTAGCTTCAGCTTCATAAAGCAGCATTGGCAAAATAAGAGTCTTGTAGAGCATGATTTTGGTCCTTCGAGTCAGAAGGTTTGACCGCAGTTGTTTCTACAGACCGAAGTAACATCGGTTGCCATGAGTGGTTCCGAGGTAGACAAACTCCTTTACTACCTCAAAATTGTGACTGTCTTGTCTCAGGTGGTGTGTGACGGAACGTTTCTTTGTTGACTGCAGATATTGTGTTTTGTCCTCATTGACCTTAAAACCAGCTCGTTTCACCTCTTCTGCAATTGCCCCTACGGCCCGTTCGGATTCGGAACGCAACGATATCGATGTCATCGACATACTCCAACAGTTGGATTGATTTAATCATTTTCAATCATTGGACGTAAAGTCACCGACACCACTGAAAGGAGCCGTTGCATCTTGACAGTGTTCTGTTGACTACCTACTTCTTCTTCTTCTTTGTGTGGCGTTACAGTCCGGGGTGGACCTGGGCCTCAACCAACATGCCTCTCCAACTAGCGCGATCCCTGGCTAGCTGTCTCCAGTTTCGCACACCAAGTTGGTTGAGGTCCTTCTCCACTTGGGTGCGCCACCTTAAACGCGGGCGTCCTCTGTTGCGTTGCCCAACAGGTTCGGATTCGAAGACTTCCTGCTACTTCCTCTTGCAAATAGTTTCAGGCCGTCGAATAATCTACCCGGCCACCAAGTAAATTTGAACTATTTTTCTATGGAAATAATATACCTGCTTTTGGAGACACGCTAAAGTACTCGTCTATGTTGAAAAGACAACGTCAATCATGGGAAGACAACATTGCACGTGCTACCAGCCAGAATATAATAGGCATACCATCAAATTAGCCTGTTCCAGTCATAGTCAACATTTCCATGGGATATTTTTTGAAAAGTGGCTCTAATTCATCGCCTCAATTATAGACTGTATACACTTTTGAATTTTTTCTCGTCTTTTTACTTTCCAATCAAAAACCAATCGCTTTCATCACACACTACTTTACTGAGATCCTAGCATTGTCAATGGAATACGAAGCATCAACTCTTTCTAGTTGATTGGAGGATAAGGATAGATATTTTCTCAACCAAAAAAAATGCCTTCACTCTGCATCCGCTTGTGCGATCCCAAATAAATTGGTCACGACAGCAAGGAAAAGGGCTGCTGATGTAATCAAATCGAAGGATCTGTCTGATAACGCGTTCGATTTTATTGCCGACGCTACTGAAAATGACACTAAGGATGACACATGCATCCGGCATGTCATGTCCCTGTATCTATTCCCACGAGGGAGTAGACTGGACACCGAAGGACTATAATGTTGGAATTGGTAAATATTCGATGCTAGGTGATAGATGCGACAGGTATCTTCAGCAGGTGAATGTAAGGGCTCTTGGATGTAACTGATTTGACCATCAGTCGATGCCGTGGACGCCGAAATCTGAAGCATTTTTCAATTTATTCGAAACAACTGGGCTTTAGACATAAACATGTGTGCCGAAGGTCGAGTGGCAGTCTGAATAACAAAAGAAACGTCTGGAGAGGCTGTGTGTTGGCAGAATCCAGAAAGAATATAGGAGGAAGTGTTGGTTTCTCTGACGCATTTTCACACCTTGTCACGCCACTTCATCAGTCGGTGGTGGCGTGCAGTGCTCCACAACTGCGATACAATAAAACCCCTTCCGCAACAGAGTTCTTCCAGCTAAACAACAACAACCCAAGCCGTGCATAGATTCATAGTTCTCCTAGTTCAAAAAATAGTTCCTAAACATCGCGGCTTCCTCCATCCTTCATCAGCGGTATCCATCCAACTCCCCTCCGGCGGTTACCATTTCGCCGCAAACTGTTAACTCGATGAACCCCAATCCACTCCATCGGCACCCACGGCGAAATGGACGCCAAGCAAATGAACCACTCACCTCCGTCCATCTCGCTCTGACCCTCACCGACACGGCATGCGGTTCATCTCTGTCGGCCATTAATCTCATCAAACCGCAATTCATCGGCTTCCCCTCCGTTTGCTCAGTGAACCAGGCGCTCCACCGGCCAATCCGTGCGAGTGCGACAGGAGCCAACAGCTCAGCCGGCCGTCATCTCGCTCTCGCTCACCGCCCGAGGTATGCGCAGCAATGGCTGTTGTGTGCTCGAATCGTGTGCAGAGCTGCTCGATGACCGCAAAGGTGTGCGGTTGCCTCTGTGGCATCCGCCATCCCACTCTGGCCGACGTCGACCTCGTTTGCTTCTCTCTCGACTGCCAGTGTACAGCTGTGTGTGTGTGTGTGCTTTGGAGAGGGGAGAGAGATCGTTAATTTGTTTAAGCGTTGACGCGTCATTGAATTCATTCCAGCATTATCTTGTTTGCTCTGTTCGGCTCGTTCAGCACACTGCATCCGAGCGACGGAACGCCGGAACCGATTAGTGTGCGCTCCGCGGGGGGAGGGATGTGCGCGGGGGCTGCGCACTGTAAACATTTACCATCATAATCGCTGAGCTTCTTAACGTCTCTCCAATTTGCCATAATCGCTTGTTCGTGTTGCGTAGATTTGCCCAAAACATGATGTTCCCTCTGTTTGACTTTCAAATGATTTCGACTTCGTTTGAGCTGATTTTTTTTTCTCGAGAGTTACTTGGGAGACTCGGTGGGAAATAAGAGTCCGGAGGAAGTCTAATTCCCGTCGCTAAGCGATGGATTGGTTGGCTGGAGCACGGCTTGCAAGGGTAATGGAACTTTTGACGTTTTGGTCTTTATTCAACTCAGGCTTTGGCCGTAGGCGTTGATAACTGCGCGTTGAAATTCTTAAATCGTCGCGAAAATTAGTATCGACTGATATGACGCGACGGTAAAAGCAATGTCTGTTTTGCGTGACGTCAAAAGATTGACAATTCATAACACCTAGTGAAAGGGAGACAGATGACAAATTTGGCCAACAATTAGTATGAATCGGAGCGGATGAAGTCAATCAACTTCAACTATTTTTGTACTTTGACAGTTCCTTTTCCCACCAAAATCATTTAATTCTGATGTCGCCGTAGTGGGGTTGGCTAAGTTTCGGTTGAAACGTACTTATTCGTTTGGACTCACTTGAAATCCAGGAATTTTGCAAAATGTCTTATGTGGAGCCTTAGCGCAAAGCTCGAAACGAATTCCATGAGTTTGACCCTTACGAATGAGCTCTGTGTGCAGGTACATACCTACTCCAATAATTTACAAAGCGTCGTGAAAACGTCCTCTAATCAGAGGCAGACACTGAGGCCGGGAATCCGAGCGTAGAATCATGAATTTCCGCCGGAAACATGGCTTGCGGTTTAATTAATCCATATTTGATGTGTAACACGATTTGAGTCCTCTTTTAATAAAATAAATCCGAGTTTACTTCGGCCTTCCTATATGCCACTGAACGCCGTTCTAGCATTGCTACGAGTATCAACGGACCGACTTCTGCTGAGGGGCTTAGAACATGTTTCATGTTTTGGCGTCGCAACTACCTTCCGACGGATCATTGACCAGTGAATTGTGTTTGCTTCGTCCGCCGGTGATTCAGGGAAGATGGTTGTGTGTGCTTGCGCTTTGACTCCAAAGACTGGTCAACTTCTTGGCTCAGCTTAATTATTATTGCGCTCTTATTCTCTGACTAACGACTTCGAATGGATGGCTTGTCAATCCCACTAAGGGAGGCTTTAAAACCAACGGATTCATCGAAGCTTCTAAAAAGGCAGCGGCTACTACGCTTGCCACTCTGAAGACAAATTTTGATACGTTCTTTCTCAATCAGTATTCCCTCCAGATCGGACTGGATGACTGACATGCAAACAGTAAAAGATCCTCTGCGCATCTTCACAGATGGATCAAAGACAAAGAAAGGGGTGGGTGCGGGTGTCTATTCACAAGACCTCAACATTGCTATCTCCGTGAAGCTCTCTGATCACTGTAGCGTTTTCAGACAGAAACCATAGCGATTAAAGAGGCGCTGTATTGGCTTAAAAACAATGTGATATCAAAAAGGGATCTGTTCCGATAGTCAGGCCGCCATAAAATTCCTGGACAATGTCATGTTCTACTCTAAAACATCCCTTAATTGTAGGCTGTCTCTTAACGAGATGGCCGAGCATTTTAACATTCACCTCATGTGGGTGCCGGGACACTGTGACATACTAGGAAACTGGAAAGCCGACGAATTCGCTAGGTGTGGTACAACCTATCGATAGTAGGGGTACCACCTTCCATGCCGATCACTACAGCCACTCATATTTTAAAGATTCACACAATTAAAACCACCAATGACAAATGGCTAGAAGGCACCACTTGCCTTAAAACAAAAGAAATCTGGCCATCACTCAACCTAAAACGGTCACTCAGTCTCCTTGGACTCAGCAAGCCCTCATTAAGGACCCTCATAGGAGTCATAACCGGGCACTGTCTAATTGGCACTCATGCTCGCAGGATGGGTGCTCCATATAATGATTTTTGCAGAAGCTGCATGGATGAAGAGGAGGAAGAGAATACTCATCACCTTCTCTGCTCCTGCAGTGCTCTTGCCAGTCGTAGGTTCCTGCACCTAGGAGCCTACTACTTCAGCAGCCGTAACGAGCTAAAAAGTGCCAGCATTGGCCAACTAAATCGGTTCATTAGCAGCACCAACTGGTTCCAGCGTTAGGAGAAGTTAATCCGCGTGGTATCACAATGGGCCTACTCTGGCCTAAGTGCGACTGCTCTGCAGCAGTCAGCCACTACAACCTAACCTAACCTACATGGATATAAGAGGTCTGCTGACAAGCCGAACTTCATTTTAATTATTTGCAGGTTAAGTCTTCCAATGTAAACTTGTTTAATGGACTCAGGCTTAGTTCCAATAAAACAGCTTGTTTTGCGTGTACTACGAGTTGAGTGGAGCGGATCGCAATCAAATAGGAATTCTGTCCAATCTTCTCCTCTGCCTCTGCCAACAAAACTCACAAACTTAAACCAGACTTAATGCTGGAATAAAAGGACACGGAGACGCGGCGGTCGTTTTGTCTAGTATGTAAGCTCTTTATGAATTAAAAAAATAAAAATGAATTAAAATGAAATGAAAATGAGATGCGGCGGTTACTCATTCATCGACTCCACATGGCATGAATTGATCAGAGATTTTAATCCTTCTAGTGAGGAGCTTTGACACAAGTTATTTCCACCAACCGTTCCACTCCGAATCGTGGTAGAACGAAAAAGAGGGCACATAGTCAGAGATCGCACTCGCTGAATATGATGGTTTTTAGAGGGCCCGGCTGTAGCACCAAACAAAGAAGAAGAACACTTTCGCCGAGTGCTGTTCTGTGTCGAATGTCATTTATGGAGTGCATATCTACCCCAATGTGAGCAAACTCTTCTAATACCTAAATTCTTGAACTGATTCGTTCACTACCACAAAATGATTATTTTGTTTCCTCCTCGTTGACCTTAAGACCAGCACGTTTCGTCTGTTCTTCAATTGACCATAGCACGTTAGGAACACGGAAAAATGTCAATGGCGTTTGCGCAGTTCAGCATTTGGAGTGCGTTGTGGAAGACAGTGCTTCCGGTTCACATGTGCTCTCTCGCTTGAAACCTTGAGGAACTCATTCGATAGCGATAGCATCTTCTTCTTAATCCTGTGAAGAGTTTTAACGCGGCGGTCAGTGCACTGAATTGCGTGGTGTAGCCAATACAACCGAATAAATGCCCTGGGATGCATATGCGACAGCCATAGTCTGTGGTGAAATATTTTCTGCTCATATATTTTAACCTTGGTAATTTTATTTTTTCCTTTCGCCTTTCGTTGCATGCCACGAGAGGGTGATCTCCGATCAGATGTAGTTTGCTTGTAACGTCAAAAAACTGACGCAAACTGCATGCTGCTACAGATAATTCTGAGGGCATACAAAAAATCGTTCATGTTGAGAGTGTTCTGGATTAATATGAATTCGAAGTAAAATTTAATTTTACAATATGCATGTAGTAATTTAAGCTTTTTCCTTCCAAACATCATTCAGGGAATGAGCTATACTTCGATGATTTGGACACTTGGCACCAATGTCTTCATCATCACGTCTTCCGAGGCGTGCCTTAAATGCGACTCCATTAAGAAAGCGTCCCATTGGAAAACCCATGACGACGTGGCTTGACCAAGTCCAAAAACTCGCTTGGTTGCTCAGGGGCATAAATCCTGAGCAGTTACTGTCAAGGCAGAATATCGAGTGGCCTTTAAATCTCTAGTGTGTGCGACACTTTTAGTGAGCCATGGGGGTAAGATGATAATGATGAACACCATTCACTGTAAAAGAAATTGCAATAAACTAAATAAATGGGTTCTTTTTGGGTGTCAGTTTATTTGAGTTCACATGTTCATACCTTTTTCTTGTTTTCCCCTACTTCCGCTTTGAAGCAAACATATTCTCTTCGAGGCACATGGGGCAAAACTGTTCGTGAGTCCGGTGATAACATTTTATCTTGATTTACAGTCTTGTCCTTAAATGGTTCTTTCCACTTATCTCATCAGATCGCGGATGTACTGCAGATTGCAGGCCTCTTGAAAGCCGCATACGACACATGTACGAAGTGATGACCGAATTCGGGAGCCCGAAATAAATGATCCGGTTGTGTCGCACCACGCTACACCGATGCGATGCACACAACCACGAACTCTACGAGCTGCCCGGATATTAATGCAGTCCGGAAGGCAAATACCCTTAGACTTCACTGGCTCGGCCACATCTAGCGCATCTAGTGCCCGCCAACTAGCACGGTCATCGAATCTGCGCCTCCTGGTTCGAGACCAAGTAACCGCGCATGATAGCTTGGTCTTCAATCAGTGACCAAGGATAGTCAGCTGGGCCAGATCCTCCATGCGTCGTTGCAGTTTGCCTGATATGTAAGCAAATAACATCTGTGTTGTCAATATGCCCAGACAATCGTTTATTACTTTGTTTATTGCGGAAGTGAGCTAGTGGTCGTGTGTTCTTGAAAAGGACCGTGCTACGGTCGCATGTGCGTTACATTATTATCAGTTATTTTTTTTGCTTCAGCTACTTTTATGACAGGATACTGTAATAAGTGACCATGGCACTGCGCCATACAGCAGGACTGGGATAATCGGTGTCTTATGTGAAGCCAGCGAGCGAAAGACGGCGCCACTACTTGCTGATGGCGAAGAAACAGCGGTAAGCATGAGTTATTTTCGGTGCTAGCAGAGGTAGACGAAGTCCGAAACCATCTTCATGTTGCAATTGCCCAGTGTAATGCTCTGTCCATGACGTCGATGTTGCATGCCATTTCTTGAGGACAGTATGTAATTCGTTTTGCCCTCATTTACTGCCAAATCGATTTTAGCCATTTTCATCTCAGTGAATGCTCACTGTGTTTCTGCCAGTCACGTCAATGTCATCGACGTTTGCTAACTGTTATACGGTTTCCGGAAGATCGTGCCTCTAGTGTTGGCCTTCGATCCCTGCAGGATCTTCTCTAGGATTATGTTGACGAAATCACAAGACAGTGCATCACTGTGAAGGTCTCGATTAGTTCGTTACCGATATTGATGGAGTAGCGAAAATTCTCTGTTGGCATCCTGCACAAGCCGACGAGCTTGGCGGGAATGTAAAAAGAAAGGCATGGCTTTGCATAGCTCGGCTCTTTGCACCTTGCTTAACAAATAGATGGCTATCGCGCGATCTACACTTCTTGGCTCTCTTCCTCGATGGAATGAAGCTCTAGTCTATTCTGGACTCTCCCGGCTTGAAACTTGACTTAAGGTGCTCCCACAAAACGGCAGAGAAGTTCTTAGAAGCGCTATTTATGCAGCTAATCCCTCGGTGCGGTCGAAATGGTCTCCTCTTTTATGAATTGGGGAATAGATACTCAGGTTCCCTTCGTCCGGCATGCTGGAACATCTTCTCTACCAGATAATCTCTTCATCGTCCACGTCGGCAACCTTGTTATACTTCAGTCTTGATAATTTTTATCTTGACCTCGTCTTGGTCGGGGGACGGAAATGTCGTCCATCGTCGTCCCTATTGAGTGAAAATCATTGGTTAGTAGAGGCTTTTCTGGTTGATTTTATGCCTCATCTTCCAACTGCCACAGCGGCCCCCTTGGGCCTACCAACGACATGCGCACACCTTTTCACATGTTCTGGAATGTGTATTAATCGATCTTGAGATTCAGCAACATTGAGATTTTGACCGCAAAATCTTAGCAGTGGTTAATAAGGCACATCTGACAGATGTGCTTAAGTACCCATCGCTATTTAACGGTCAACAGGCGTAATTTTTTTATTCAGCGTCATTCACAATCATTTACCACATTCGTTCTCTCGTCCGGTCGACACATGCCACCTCCGAGCCTGCAGCTGGAGAAGTCCTTTCATCAACCGTCAAAGGAGGTCTACAGGTCCACTCGTCTCCTAGTCCATCAACGGTCAACAGACGTGTTTTTTTCAGATTTTCTAGCGGAATCGACTGTGAATGTGGCGGCCTTGGCGTTGACTCTGAGCGACGTCTTCTATGCACTTGACCCTTGGCGTCTAGGTTTGAATCCCAGTACCGATTATATGACTGAGGGTGTACCGCCAGTTGTCTAGTTACGTACGGCCAGACTTTTTTTTTTCGAAATTTACATCCATTTTGCCAAAAAAAGTTGGGCATCATTACTGACGATCGCAGCATATATTGTGTTCATACTGCGACAGCTTGTGATGCACTTAAAATTCATCCGCGACTAATGGCTGCCTTTGCGTCCCACTGCAGTGGAGGAACTGACTAGGTGTCACTCAGTCCCACGAAAGGAAGTCGGTCTAGTTCATACCCACCCGTAGCTTCGCCTCAAATGAGACTCCGCCTGCAACATGATTCTTGATCAAACCTATTATCATCATCGCTTCGTTCGCCGATGTCAAGAGGATCACATCTGCTCGCACTGCCATCAAATTAAGCAGAGCGACAAAAAAAATATCGATTTCGATCGTGAAACAAAAACAAAACGATACAAAACAAAATTGACTTGAAAGGGTGCGGCAATCGATACACACGCTCGACTCCCTCCATCAAAAGCTTGACGCGCCACTAGCGTATGCATGAAAAAAGATACTCACCATAATCTAGATAAACATCACGAAAACCAGCTAAAACCGGCAGTACAGTCAAACAGTCGAGGGGGCCAACGCGCAGACCATCTCTGGAGCATCGCGCATGAAACCAGAGACAGAAGTCTCAAGGCGCACACTTGCGCGCTCGCGACGAAAGCTCATTAAAACGTGTGCGACGTCGTCGCGTCGTCTCACAGGGCCGCTTCATCGTAATGAATCCATTAGGTGGACCAGCAAGAGCTGAGAGAAATAACGAAACTTAATTAGGGACCACCGCGGGGGATCCTTCTCTCGACGCGACTCGGCTCGGCTCCACTCTCTATTCAATTAACAATTATAACTGCCATCGGTTGGGGTGCACAAACACACACTCGCACACTAACCCGGGTGCTCCTGAGCAAAAGGTGCGGACACTGGAGCGAGTGTTTGGTTTGTTACGTGGAGACCACACACGAGGCGGATGGCGGATGGCGGATGTACGGGGCATTAAGTCTTCTGCCAGGAGATGGATACTTGTTCCGCCGTGGCCTTGATCAGGTCGATGGGAGGAGGGAGGCGGCGATCCATGGCTCCTGTGGTTCAAGTAAAGGGTCTACTTCAACTAACTCCGAACCGACTTTGCCATCACTTGGCCTGACTGCAGGCTGACGACGGCTGTAGGTTGTCAACTGAAGAGCCTTTTAGGTCACCTTTGACCAGATGGACCTTGCCAACACTCGAGCGTGCGCATCTTGGCCTGACAGCAGGATGTTTGGTAGCCTAATAGGCACCCCATGGTCTTCTATATCAGCCTTGACTGAATGCCAGCATTAGAGCGTGCGAACAATGTCCACTCGTTAGTCCTGCAACATCGGAGAAAGGTGATAGTCTTTCTGCCAACAAACTGGCTTCCAAAAGGCTCCCAACTCCCGACTTTTTTCACGGGGATTGAAAAATCGCAAGTCGCAGTCTGCGATTGAATGTGGTTATGTTGCAAACTACGATTGCGATGCAAATTGCCTTCCACTAACTGCGATTTTTTTCACAGGGATTGAGTCGGAGTCTGCGATCGAATGTGATTCTGTTCCAAACTGCGATTGACTGCGATTTTGTTCCAAACTACGATTGTAATCCCAACCACGTTCCAATCATTGTGAAAAATCGCAATCGCAATCGCAATCTGCGATCCACTGCGATTATCTTCCAATCTGCGACAACGTTCCAAATCGCCCCCTTTTCACAGCCACAATCGCAGTTCAAAATGCCAGCGATTAGAAAATCGCAGTCGCAGTTATACCTGCGATTATAAAATCGCAACTTATCCCATCTCTTGCCCCAACTACTGATGAATGTCGTGAGTTATTTTTCAGAGCTCGAACGTCATTCACAATCATTTGCCACATTTGTGCTCTCGTCCGTTGGCCACATGCCACCTCCGTGCCTGCCGCAGGAGAAGTCCTTTCATCAACCGTCAAAGGCGCTCTACAGGCCCACTCGTCTCCTAGTCCATCCACCTGCACATAAATTCCGTGTTGCCCACTAAAGCACTCAACAACTTCGTGTGTCTACACCGGAAGTCAGTGCTTTCCCCGCTCTCAGCCTCAAGTGGGTGGTCATTACCGCGACCGTGCCTTATCACACTTCACCGCACAACACAGCGCCCGCATGAGTAATTGCCACCCCGACAGACCGCGGTGGTCTGTCGAAAAGAAAACCAAAACATCAACACCCCCATCGTCCTCCCTTCACACGTTCGCGTTCGCACTCGCCTCAGTCTCGCTCGGAGATTAGTCGGATAAGCCGCCGAACACCTCCTCCGCCTCCACTAAGAGGATAAACGAAGAAAAGTTTGCAAACAAATCCCTGTTTACCTTCGCACAACAAATTACGAGCAGTCCTGCGAGTCCTGTGAGTCCTGTGAGTCCTCCGGTTCGAGGCAAATCGATTAAAGCGTGCACAGGTCGGTGAAAGGACGAAGGGACAATGGCGATCGCAAGTCGTTGCGCATAAAACTATTACCCAACCAAGGACAACGGAAGGAGAGACCATCGAATCTGTCTCGCAAAACGAGAGAAAACATCCCAAAAACATCATCCTTTTTCTTCTTTTTTGCCGGCAGGATAATGAGCCACACCACAGGGCATCGATACAATCCAAGGCGAGTGTGTGTTTGTGTGCATGACCACCACCCGGACGGCAAGAGGAGTTGCGCCGTCGGGGTCGTTTAATTCTTGCGGTCACAGCGAACAATCGAGGCGAGGAAAATCCGAAATTTACGATCTTCGGCTTCTAGTTGTCGTCGAGAGATAGTGACCTTGAACGCCGATTCGAAGTTCGGGGGAATTTTTCGTGTCCTCAAGGTTGGTGCTTCCTCCGCCAAAGATTTGTCCTTGAACGGAGCGGAGCTCGTTGTGATCGTGTTGGGTGGCTAATGGAGTGCGAGAGAAACGACAACGGTAGCCGGAGAGAAGGATCCTTAATGGTCGATGCTGCTGACGAGGACGTCAAGGACGTGGGAACAGTACCTGTTCCGGCAGAGGGTCCTTCGAGACGAAACAGATCATCTTAAAGTGAACCCCCGCGCCACTCACATTGTCGTCCGCTCGCCGAGGGGTCCGAGCCCCTCCGCACCGCCCTGCGCCACGACCAAGTATGTGTATCGGCTTATCGCGGCGAGCATTTAATTAAAACTAAACTCATGCGCAGTTGCAACAAACTGCGCCATTTATCGACTCCCCAACTCAGACGGAGTCCATTTCACATCTGCTGCACCATCGGGGGAACAACACAACATCTCGCCAAAAAGGAAACAGCAATCCTTGCCAACCGAGCGCTGGCCACCAGCCACCAGCCGCCAGCCACCGGCCAGGTCCAGTTCTCTGGCAGCCATATTCATTTCACAGCCGATTCGTGTTAATATTTCAATCCTTATCGCGCACCGAGCTGCCTGCACTGCTGCCTGTGCTGGTGCTGGTGTGGAAGTAACCTCTCCGCCGTGCTGCACATAAATTTCATTGGAATCCACAAAAGAGGAGGCAATGAGCACCAGCACCACCAGCAGCAGCCAGTCAGCGAGCCAACCAACCGTCGTCGAACTGATAAGGCGCGCACTCGGCGGATCGGTGGCTCAATGGCTCGGGTGCGAGCTGCTAACGAGCATCATTTCGTATGCCGCTGCTCCTGCTGCTATCTTATAACTGCCAGCCGCCACAACAGCCAGGAGCTGCCGGCAGCAACCTTCGATAAGTTCTCGGTCGCTGCTGCTTCGCCGGACTCGCGAATGGAATCCACTCTGCCGAAAGTCGTTTTTCACGCGCTTTATGCACCAGGGAAAATTGTGGCCCTTCCAGGCCGGCCACCGACACCCGGGCTCTCGTTATTATTCATATACCTAGAAGAGGAGCGCTTCTCCGGCCGCCGCATTTGGTGTCCTGTCCTCTGTCCTGTCGCGTCCCCTGCTCCCGCGGTGCCGTGCGATTTGCATTGCCTCCCCTTTGGCTGGTGTTAATCAACAACAGCAGCAGCCACTGCAGTGCAGGCAGCTCATGGCATCAGCCGACGAAGGAATGGGCCGCAGCGAGGGGAACCACATCGGAGAACAAAGCGAACGAGGAAACTTCTGGAATTGGCTTATCCTGGGCACTTTGCATTTTTCGTTGCTGTCGTTGACACCTTTGTTCGGCCTGCCGTGGGAACGGGCTGCCTTCACATCGTGCCCGGCCGGCCGAGATCGACGCGATGTGTTGTCGTTGTGGGTACAAGGCTATTAGCACCTCCGGGCCGTTTATCAATCGCGAATCGCGCAACATGAACACAGTGCTGTGCGCGCGTGTGTGTGCGGGATGCATTCGAAAGATTGATTGGCACCGTCTAGGAATCTCAATTACCGATGTCAACACGCACACGCGCGATTAATGGTCCAATTGCGGCCGCGCTGCAGTCACTTTTCGCGGCACCATTAGTCCGTAGCCGGTTGCGGTGCATCCTTGCCAAATCTAATTGAATGCCACATTTGTGCGCGCAGTCGTCACGCGCATCCATTCGCCCGGTGGACGGCCGTTGCAAATCGCTAAGTGTGTTAACATGCGCGACTTGGCTGTGACGCAGATGCGCATCTGGATCTGTGCAAGTGCTCACGATGTGATGATGCCCGCAGCAAGTGGTGGGGCTGGTGCTTGTGCTGGTAGTGATTGCTGCTGCTGCTGCTGATGAATCACTCTCGAGGAAGACGGACGTGTGTGCATGGAATGCTGCACTTTGTTGCGCAGAGTGGTTGCAGCGAAATTGGGAAACGCACTCGAAGTGTACTCTATGCCCGATGGTTTCGGTAAAAGGGGTCTTTGATTTGGAGAAAGAGTCGGTAATGGGGGACACGTTCGTTGAGATTTCATCATCTGATTGAAGGAAGCGTGGCGGAGCCTTGATTTAATGGGAAGACTTGCTTGAACTTGTGACGGTTCTGATTGCGTTTCTAGATTGTCACGAAGCAAAGTATTTTCATCGAACTTTCAAACTTGAGGAAGTCGCCATCAATTTTGATTCAGCCCCACTTTCACAACTCACACTTGAACTCTGGTAAGCAGAAACCTAGACTAAATCGAGCCCTTGTTAGAAGCGCTTTGTTAATTGGCCAGATGCCCACAGCTTTAGTCTCAGAGATCCTAGCCTAGTAAAAGTAGCTGATGATGTGAGGCCAAAGGTCCAAAGGGGTTCTTTGCTAATCAATTGGCTAAAAAATTACGAAACAGCTTAAGCTTATAGTTGGCGTTTCTGACGACATCAACAGGCTGCATGTTACACTAACACTTTGTCAGATTTTTTACATACGTTTGACGGTGTACCCCAGGGCGCCAGCCTAGGTCCACCACATATGCCGATGACGTAGAGAACTTGATGTTCAAAACTGTGTCTTAAGCCGCAATTATGATCTAGAGCAAATATACCACAAAACAGTAAGAAACACCGCTGTGTCCCATAAAAGTCGGATCAAGTCAAGCGCATCTGTGGACATCGCAACAATCCACCTTAGGAAGGGATCACAGGAAAATACCAAGCCGGATTATTGATCAAATTCATCGCTCTAGTCAATATAACACAGGGATGTGCCAGACCCCAACTTGTTTAAACTGAGTGAATTTTAATTAGAATTGAAAAATCTAACTGAAACTCGAGCCGGAGTCGACTAAGGTTACACACTTTAAATTCGTCGACGATTTTTCTTTCTTAACTTTATAACTTGTATATTGGTAAAGGTCGATAGTTTTACATCCCGAGTAATTGAAATAACTTCAGGTGTTCCCCAAGGTAGTTATCTCGGTCCATAAAAAATAGTACGTACCTTGGGTGTACGTTATGTTTTAACCTTTCCCCATTGGCATTGATTTTGTTGCACTGGGGACTCTGGTATTCCGTAAAGTCTAAGTTCCTTTAGCCCCAAGAGAAGAGCTCTCTAAGGCCCTATTTTTTACTATCAGGCTTGTCATGATGAATCACACGAGATAGTTATAACCATTGCCTAGTTGAGGGCTATTTAGCAGATTACCTCCACCCTCACATCGAGTCGACTGATGGAAAACAATTCAGAAGCACCTCGGTCTCTTGCCAGAGCAACATCGACAAGATCATGAGAAAATGCACGTTTCTATAAGGAATTATTGTTTGCCCTATGCAATTTGCAGCATTTGTGTTTACACTTTTCAACCGCATTCTACATGTAAAGCTTGAAGGAAGTTTGAAAACATTCTTGAGAACGCCTTAGTCAATTCTTCAAAAAATTGATTTGATGCTGAATACCATAACAGCTGACTATGACGTGTTGCTAAGAAATGAGACGATGACATTAATGAGGCGTCACTAACATCTGATGTTACACTATTGTTAATTGGACTTAAACCCTGACTCCTACCTACACGCTGGATATGAAGTAAGTCAAATAGTTTCCATAACAAGATCATCGATCATAAAATCAGAAGCAGATCTTTTGAGATATCGATTACTACCTAGTCACTATTTAGCGCAGACCACGAAGTCCCCCTCAGACGCAAAAAGAAGGGATGGCCACATATCATAAAAGCAGTAATACGTAGTGCTATACCGCTGTGATTGATCTCCAACCAGCCAGTTCTAAGCACATGGTTGCAACACTCTGTAGGGATGATTGGTAAAATTTGCATGGATATTGTTTGAATCGGTCGATTGTTAGCTAGACTAAGCAAATGCATGTCGCATCGAATGATGATCGTATGCCTTCATGTTTAGAACGCCCAGTGTTCCTTACACGTGATCATTAACGCAAGCCACCACGAACATCAGTAACATATGCGAACTCATCCAAGATCCACGACACTCAAAGCAGTCAGCAGATGGAGGAAAGGTCTGACTACTCGACGAGCACTGAGACTCTTCAAAAATAACTTTCAATCATGATTAGCAAAAGGTTATGCCAAATACGACACGGGCGTCACAAGTCGGAGGTGGCTGTGTATTTGGAGGCTTGTCATATTTGCCACATTGTCCAGACTGAACAATGTCAACGAGAAAGGACACCCAACACCGACGTCTCGGTCAGAACGTCACGGCAGACAGATATAACTTTGAGGTAGTTAAAAACTTTGTCTACCTAGGAACCGCTATCAATTCAGAAAACTACACCAGCGCTGAAATCAAACGAAGAATAACTCTTGCCAATCGGTGCTTCTTTGGGCTAAGAAACCAATTGGTGAACAATTCCCTCTCTCGAACAACCAACGTAACGCTTTACAAGACCTTAATCGTCCCAGTCCTGCTATATGGCGCGGAGGCATGGACTCTGTCAAAAGCAGATGAAGCAGCCCTTGGTTGCTTCGAGAGGAAAATTCTTCGGGTGATTTTCGGTCCCGTCTGCATAGATGGTGAGTGGAGGAGGATATACAACGACGAACTATACGGGCTGTTCAGGGACATCGATCTGAACATCGACTTAGCCAGAAGAGTGAAGATCCAACGATTGAGATGGCTAGGTCATGTAGAGCGGATGGAAACCAAGGCCCGAAAAGTCTTCGAATCCACCCCCGAGGGACGGCGCAGTAGAGGAAGACCGCGACTCAGGTGGCGCACGCAAGTGGAAAGGGACCAAGCACTATGTAAGAACCTCTCGAACCTCCAAGGAGTTCCAAGGAAAGCCTTATCAGAAATCCGACAACTGCCGGTTATAGTCTTCAAAGTCCTCCTCACTACCGGTAAACTTTTGACAAGAAAGCAATGCATGCTTCTATGCAACCGATCGGATCTTCAGCTAATAGAAATCATGATCGCAAGGGTAGCATGTGAAATTTCTATAGTTAGCATCTGGTTAACAAGCAGCACGCTATTGTCGAAATTAATGTCGTCGCTATAGTCAACGAGTACCTATTATTCTGATTACTACCTCAGCACAATTTATTACCATCCTATGCAAGTGGCTACTTAAGTCAGCCTTAAAGCACGATATCTAAGTACCTACTGATCACGATTCTGACCCTGTTGAGCTTGGTACCTCAGCTTGATCATTGGCATCGAAGACCAATTGTTAACATTGCGGAGTCGAATCTTTATTGGTGCCGTAAGATTCGCCTTTATTTAACGAAAGCGTATATTTTAGCAGTGTTTAAGGTCGGTTAACTATTTTTGTGATATGCTCTTGAGTACCAGTTTCTCGAGCTCGCATGATCACTGTGTCAAGGTTTGTGGTTGGTGATCAACTAGAAAAAACACTGATCTTAGAGAACTTTGATGAATGTGCAAGATCGCAGCTTTTTCAACACGAAGGCCCAAACCTATAAATCAGGACGTAAATGCGACTGATCGTGTCACAATATGTCATGACTGTTGCTTCTGATCCATAAGCACGATCGGGTACACTCTGATATGCGATACAAGCTCTGACTCTGACTCCATCTAACCCTACACATGACTCCGAAGAGTCTTAAAGTCAATTACTCACGTCGAGGCATTTAATCTGGAAGCTCTTTGATCACCGATCGAGTAGAAAGTCTCCCAAGTCCGAGTTCAATTCGAAACGCTTTGACGAATCAAGCCCTTGTCACCCACCAATTCTAGACCAACAGACCCAGTCCCGACCGCGTCCCCTCAAGATTGAGATCTAAAACCGATCTATCGCCCGTCCAGTGCCGACTCAATGATGTGACATCCACTCGAACTGCAGCACCCCATTCACTTCACAACCGGCAACGTGCCCCAAAGTGACACTCATTACCCATCCGCCGTCCATTCGCAGCCTTCGTGAAATTATACCCGATTTGGTGGCTCAATTGCTGGCCATTCGTCCTCCACCGCCTCGCCATGGCCGCGCCGCTGCGCCCCGTTGCCGTCTCAATCGATCATGCGGCATGCAACGTGGTATTAAGGATATCGCATCGCACAATTTAAATGTTCCTCGGCTAAATGGACGCGTACTCTAGATATGAAATTCAGCGCAGAAGCAGCCCTCAGTTCGATGACTGTTATGGCATCTCCACTCGACTCCACTTGGCTCTCGGTCCGCCGCGCAGACCACACACGACGCTCTGGCGCACCGTCCTTTCGGTTTCGGCTTCGGCCTCCCCGTGCAGGCGGATCTCACGGTTTCGCAGGAAAACACGCGGCCGACTCGAGTGCATTTTTGGCCACTTGTGTGCGTGGTGGCCGGTTGGCTGGGACGACGGGTTCTCGCGGAGGAATTTTCGAAAAATAAAGAAAAAAGCACGCGAAGCGAACACGAACAACGAAACAGTTCACCCGCAGCAGTTGCAGCGCAACAAAGGCCATCCGTCCGCGGCCACTTTGTCGATTGACAGTCATTACAAGGCACTTCCATCTGTGGTAGCCGCCGTGGAACCGACACCGACACCACGCACGCAGGTGACACCCGTGAGGTGTGAGAACAAACAGTTCACCAGTTCGCGCGGCGGCCAGTGACTGCGGGAATTATCGTAAATTCCAGAGTGGAATTGTGGAATCGTGGAATCGGTGGCCATTCGTTTGTCCACTTAAGTGCGCGCACTCGGGCCGACAAACGGCCGCAACGACTTCTCCCGGGAAGTGGCGGGCTGATTTAATGCATTCGCGCTGTTTGTCGAAATGGAACTGTGGTCCATAATGGGTGCGCGGGCAGGTAGTTAGGTGCGTCGCATCGCACTGTGACCAGTCTCACGGGTTCGGCTCTAGATTCGGTGCGTGTAATTACCCGGCGGTCGCCATTGCTCCATCAGCGGGACGACACACTGGCAATTTGTTCGCTCTGCCCCTGACCAACCAGAGAGATTTGGGTCTCGCCAGAGACGGCACTTATCATCTGGACCAGTGATTAGCTGCGGTTTTTCGGTGGCCATTCGTCATTTCACGGCGGTGGGACGTCACGCCCTTGTTCTGCTGGACACGTCAGTTCGTGGACTTGATCGTGTTTTGATTAGCGCCGTCACGTTGTACTGTTGCGTGTTCCTCTGCGGGAAATGACGTTATTAGCCGCCAGAGATGTTCGTGGATAAGGCCCAGATGGTGATGGTTTCCGGTAATGGGATCGTTGATGTGAATCTGGGCAGCTTGACAAGGGGTCGGCTCTGTGATGGAGTGCTGGGCTTGGTGGCGTGTCTTGGGCAAGAGATGGTCTGGTAGTGAGTCGGAATTTCGACTTGAGGCATGGCAGCGGCAATTGATGGTCATTCAAGCCGCCATCATGAACTTCGGACACACTCAAGGGGTCTTCTCGCTAAGCGAGTACCTTCTAAGCACAGGATCGCTCGAGATCGCTGATGGATTCAGGATTGGTGGCTTCATTGGGACCCCAAACCCAGTTGGACGACAGTTCCTTGGCACGCTGAGGACGAAATGCCTCTGCAGATCGACCGCCAGCACCACATGCCCTGTCAAACCCACCCCACACACAAGCGACCTTGTCACTCTCAGACCACATCCCGGTCGCGTCCCCCACACGACATGTGAGTATGTTGTCCCGCGATATGGCAATTTAATCGCTCGTAAGCGCTTTCCTCGCGATTTCAATTTACCAATCAATTACGCCCACAGCCCCGGTGGCCTCAAATCGATGCGGACCGCGCCCGTCGACGGACACGGATTATCTGCACGACAAGTCCAAATGCCAATTTAAATATCGAAAATGAAATTGAATTACACGGCAATTTTTAGATAATTCAAGCCGTCAGCCGTCGGCTGGCGGACCGGAGTCGGGGGAGCCCCACCGAGGCCCACCCAATCGATAACCGACCCCCGAACAACTCAATTACAGCGCGTGTTCACCCGACCAGAGCGCTGGCAGACACGTGGGACCGGGACATGCATCTAACTGAGAACTCGATACATAATGTGCCGTGCTCGCACCCGACGACTCACCTACATCGGTGCAGTTATCGATTTCAATCATGCACGCAGTCGATGCGACTCCCCCTCGTCCTGGCGAGTCTTGAACCCATAGAGGGAGACGTCAATCAGATGATGGAACTGACGACTGGAAGGATTGACTGGAGTTATTGCCCGCGCCCAACCAGCCAGCCGCGCGATTATATTGTCAAACGTCACCAGGCACTCGCGCCCGGAGAACGTCACGCTTATAGGCCGGCCTTGATGCGATGCTAATCCCATCTGCAGATGCGACCAGATTGCGCAGAGAGCTACACGTGATCCGTGTCAATGCAGTGCGCGCGGTGCAGCTGATGTGTTGATTGGCCGCTCCTAGATGGGGAGAACAATCGGCGATTTGTTTGAGGTGTGGCCGAGCGGAGCGAGTCTCCAAGGCTCTGGCTCTGGCGGAATCGCAAATCGCAAATCACAAATCCGCGATCGGGGTGTCAGTGGGGTGAGAGTGCGGAGTGGAGGCTGGCAATAAATTCAGCCGGTATCACGAGCACACATCGGGATGAGGACGTTTATCGTGCTTATGGACTCGCGGAAAAGGTCGCACAGTAAATCGAGACAAATGGCGGTTCACATGAGTGCAGCTGGAATTCGTGGCAGACCTCTAATTAGGTGACGTTGCATGGGTGCAAGCCGCGTGAGACTCTGTTTGACTGTGTGGACGTGAGAGGCACATCGTCAATTTGTTGGGAAACCGATTGAGGTTGGTCACTGTTCTTGGAGGAATTTGAAGAAGTGGGTGTCGTCACTTCAACCGATCGTGGAACAGGACGGAGAGCTAAAATTCACACTAGGGTCTGTTTTAGAGGTTTTAGAGACTTACTGAGGCCTACTTACGTCGCCACTTTGCTTTGAATGATTTCGGCAGGATCAGAGATCACGGCCAGAACGGATCTTGATGGGCGTAGAAACATGTGCACAGAATTTAGTGATCGAGGCAAAGGGATGTAGCTTTCCAGAATCTGGATTCCGAGACGCCCTGAATGTCATTAAAACTGGAGCTTTCGAACTGATCATGCTCGAGGATCAGAGATCATGTCAATAGACCCGATCGTATGTATTTTCTTACATAAGTCTTATTTTCATATTCCCTAGCAGTTATGCAACGCGAGTCGCTCATGGTTTTCGGATTGTATACGGATCTCGTTTGAGAAGATCGTTGATCTTGCTAAGATAATCAGACCGGAGATGACATGGTGTTAGTGTATATGGTCCAACGAATTAGGAATCCTCTTGTGACAAAACATGACGAAGCACTTACATGTCAAGTCAAAGTCATGACGTGAAGATCTTTGAAACTAGAGGTCAATAAAATACCATGGTTTGGTATGGTTTGGTTTTATCAGTCCACTTGATATTCGCAAGAGATCTTCAAAACTTAGGGCTAACTGGTAGATAACTTAGTGATTCTTTCGTAGTCTATCAAAGTCCATCGAACTGGAAGTTAAGCAATGAATAACAACCATCATCGTCTTAATCATATGTGGGTACACTGCCAAGTGAAATAACACCAACTCTCCACTCCTTATTTGACGGCACCACCCGCTCATTGTTATGTCAATGCGACTTTTGGGGCCACGACAAACCAAGATCATGATCTACACACCGCTTATTTTGCCCAAAACGATAAGCGAATCCCCACAACTGATTCTTAGCCCATTCGGAAAATATACAAACCCCTCTCCGAGGAAGACGAAATAGGCAAGGAGTCACAACTACGGACTGTACGAGCTGTACCAAGAGGTGGACGTAGTCCGGAAGGCACACAAATCTGTCGACTACCCTGCCTAGGCCACATCGAGTGCAGGGAATCCAATGAGTTGGCCTTGATCACTTGGAGCAGCGTTCAAAGGACCTACAGCTGTCTCCTCTAATGGTTGTTGGCCTGATTAATTATTTTTCAGGCAGTCGGTGGCTGGTGGCGTTATGGGTATGTGCGTCGACCCGAACCTCGACGTCTTATGTTCGATCCCTGATCTGTGCGAACAGAAATAATTTTCACTACCCGTCCTCCTTCGAGTGGGAGGGTGACAATGTTCTCCTGTCCAGAAAAAGCGTCTCAAAATTGCCCATCCAGAGTCGGCATAAAACTCTAGATCCCTTAAACTCGTGAGAGAATAATAGTACGCACAACACGAGGCTAGGCCTGCCCCTCAACGGGCTGTAGCGCAACAGATATTATTATTTTATCAGGCAGGAGTGATTAGAAAATAGCGCCTGAAAGCCTTTGCATCACATCGATCATTTCCTGAAAGTATGCCGTTCCGTCCGTTTGTAAATATTGGCTCTATCGCGACTATTGTGCCTTTCAACTTGATTGGAAGCAGTGGAGATTGGCTTATGCTGCCCACCAGACAGCACGGTTTCAGTTTTCTCAATTCATTGATAAGTGGAGAGCTGCTTTGCAATTCCTCTCTGACCCCAAGGCAAAATGAGAGCTAAGTGGCGTAAAAGGCGAATGCATAGGTTGAAGCCTAAACGCAGAAAGATGCGTGCAAGGTCCAAATAAAGCAGTCAAAGTGATCTATAGATTCCAACGATATCTGTACAAATAAAACGCTATTGCTTCAAACATTTTGATAAATAAAACTGCAAAGAATCCTGAACTGGATATATCTATATAAAAAATGCACCACATTTGGTTGAATTACCCACTTGAGGCCAAGGATCTTTCTGATCGAGATTGGCTGGCATTAGGATGTGACTAGCAGTTGGTAGGACTTCAAGTGTTCAGGTTTTGCAGCACTCCACCAACTCCACCAAACTCCACCAGACTCTAAAGCGAGAGACTGGTTGATGAATGTACGATCTGACTTAAATTGTAAGAGCTTTTGGAAATCACAGAAACAATGATCAACAACTGTATAGTGATGCAGTCGTGTACACGATTGGTTTTACGGGAAGATGACGGAAGGCATATGACATCAAAGGATCTCTTTATACAATTTGTCCAACATTTGCGGAGAAGTTCATATCATTATTCGGACTAGATTTGTGCCACAGACGTAGTGGGATGATCGTGTAACAAGATCACAGAGATTTAGCTTAGACAAAGTGTTTTAAGCCTCTATTGAACAAGATGAGAAATGTCTTTCAATAGTGTTACAACATGTATTGATTGAAATCAGCCAATGATCGTGGCGATGGGCAAATGCAGTATTCTTCCTAGATCACCAAATATCCAAGGTAAGTCACGTAAACCGCCAGAATATAGAACCCTGTGGTACATCAATAAGTTAAAAGTGAAATTGTTCAGACTAGTATTCTAACGTCTGTTGACATTCGTTGGAACCTTTCGATCACTAAATTGGACATCAGCTTGCTGACGTCTGAGCAAACCTTTCTGGCCTTAGGTTAGTTTAGGATAGGTAAGGTTGTAGTGGCTGACTGCTAAGGGCAGTCACACTTAGCTCATTGTGATACCACGCGGATTCACTTCTCCTAACATCGGTACCAGTTGGTGCTTGCAGTGAAGCGGTTTAGCTGACCTATGCTGGCGCTGTTTAGCTCATTGAGGTTGTTGAATCTACGATGTGTAGGAAGGAACCTACGACTAGCCAGAGCGCTACAAGAGCAGAGCAGGTGATGAGTCTTTCCTTCCTCCTCTTCATCCATGCAGCCTCTGCAGAAATCATTATATGGGGCGCACATCCTGCGAGCATGAGTGCCAATTGCACAGTGCCCGGTTATGACTCCTATGAGAGTCCTTAATGAATGCTTGCTGAGTCTAAGTAGACCGAATGACCGTTTTAGGTTAAGTGATGGCCAGATTTCTTGTATATTAAGGCAGGTGGTGCCTTATAGCCATTTGTCATTAGTGGTTTTAATTGTGTGAATCTTAAGAGGATGGTAGGCTGTAGCGATCGGCATGGAAGGTGGTACCCCTGCTATTGATAGGGAGGAGGTTGTATCACACCTGGCGAGTTCATCGGCCTTGCAGTTGCCTGGTATGTCACAGTGTCTCGGCACCCAGATGAGGTGAATGCTCAGCCATCTCGTTAAGAGACAGCCTGCAGTTAAGCGATGTTTTTGAGTAAAACATGACATTGTTAAGGGTTAAGGAATGTCCGAACAGATGGTTATATCCATTTTTGATATCACGTTGTTTTTGAGCCCTGACAACGCCTTTTTAATCGCTATGGTTTCTGCCTGGAAAACACTACAGTGATCAGGGAGCTTCAAAGAGATAGTCATGTGCGCACCCAGCCCTTCGTTAGCCTTCGATCCGTCTGGGGAAATACCCAGAGGATCGTCTGCCTATCAGACGTCCAGTCCGATTCGGAGTTAATGCTGATCGAGAATTTCATCTCGAAGATTTGGAAGGTTGGTCTTAGTCGCGGATAAATTGTAATTCTCAGAGAAATTGTTATCCCTATCATCCTTTGACAAGATTGGCAAGATTACTGAGCAAATCAAGCATTAGGGCCCAGTTTTGATGTGTATTTAAGTTAAGCTAAGGGATCTCTTCATTCATATAAGATTGTAAGTGCTGACATTCTGCCTTGATTGTTAAAAAGGCATGACTAATGAAGATTCAGACTATCACGATGGGTCCATCAGGACCTAGGTAAAACGTACCTTGCGCGTACCACCCACTAATAAAACTTTATACCTAAGTGTAAACTTGACCAAACTTTGCTGAGACAATCACACTTGAGTCTTGAGATTGTACCCCAATTCTGCTGAAGTTTGAATCAACTCAATGACAGTTGACGGACGATGCCAAAAGCGGTAAAAGACAAATTGTGGCCCTATTTCGCTTGAAATGCAACTCTCTTCTCCATCAATTCTCTGGACTTGTCCTCGACAAATTCGACTCTTCCTCGAATGGTGTCACGCCAATGGTGGTCATCCCACACCGACCACCGACACCAAACTGAATCCCCATCCATCACCATCCCCAAAGCCATGCTTGCCACGCACATCCGCTCTCCTGTTGCGTCCGCGTCCAAAAATTGCCCGCTGAATAATTTGTAATTCAATTACGTCACCATGGCCATCACGCGAACGATGCGCACGTCATAAATAACTCGTCTCGTATCTTGGCGTCTCGATCAGCGCAGAGGCGGAAGACATTACATATGGGTGCTTCCGATCGGTTGGCGTTCATCTTGATGATGCACGCTTGCTGGCTGCGCTCTCAGGGGGAAAATTGAATTTTCGCTACCGAACAACGCGCTGCAACTTGGCTTAGTTCAATTAACAAGGCGTGAACGGGACGCCAAGTGACTTTGCATGAAATCAAATTGGCTCCCATTGCCGCCGGTTTGCGTAACATCGTCACTGCCGCAGCCGCAGCCGCCACTGGAATGGGTTTTCATTAGGACGGCGCAAGACAAACAAGTTGATTACAGCAGCCTTGCCGGGGTGTCCATGCGATGATAGGCTCGCTGGTGAGTGGAAAACTTATGACGGCGAGGCGGTGGCTGCGACTTCTTCTGCAGACGGACTAGTTTGCCCGGTTCGCGATAAGTCGTGCGGCCTGAGATTGCCGCCATGGAGGGCGAGTGGTCTTAATGCATTTGAAAGTAGTTCGTGGTTAGATATAGAGGGGGGAGGAGGAGGAGGAGGAGTGGATGGATGCACGGATCGTCGATGAGGGAGCACCGTGTTTACAGGCGAGTTCAGAGCTTCTGGTCATGTCTGACACTCGAAACAGTAATTCAGGAGGAAGACTTTTTTATGAAGGACTACAGCGATCGTGTATTTGGAACCTCTAAGCAGGCAGCATTGGAAAGTTCAAGCATTCGATATGTTGGTACAAGCAAGCAGGGAAAAACTCTCAGTCCTGGAAGACGATAGCCTGACAGCCTGACAGTTATCACACGATGGGAGACGAACATTTGAAGAGTCTGAGGATGTAGACGATCGCATGGAGGGACAGATCGATAATGAGAAGACCGGGAGACTCTGAAAATTGGATAAGAAGAACGATTTGTTTTGGTTCAACTAAATTCAATTTTATACTTCTTCTTGGAGATAGGGTAGTCTTAGCAGAAGTGATCAGATGCGAGTCTCTGCAGGCTGGAATCTCTTACAAGATGAACATGAAATGCCATGAAACGTATCCTCGAGTAAACGCATTTAGACACATTTGGCTAACTGCATTTTGTTCCTCTGGCGACTCCACACATCTGCGGGTTCCTTTTAAATGGTAATTCAGCACAGAAAAACGTCTGCTCCATGCCACTAGAAATGGTTCGGTATGAAGGCTGGCCTGGGGAACCAATTTTTAATTTCTGAGAACCCCTGGTGCCCAACTTACTTACTTACTTACTTAAGGTAGCGCTAAAGTGGACATGGGCCTCAACCAAGAAGGGTCCCCAGCTAGCTCGATCTTTAGCTACCTGCCTTCAGTTTCTCACGCATAGTTTTGTGATTTCGTATCACCTGATTCCCGGTCGTCCTCAACTGCACCGTAGACTTTTGGGGCGGCATTAGCTTCAATCCGCTCTACATGACCTAGCCATCTCAATCGTTGGATCTTTACTTTTCTGGCTAAGTAGATGTCGCTGAACAGTGACATCACCTTTGCTGACGGGACTGATAATCACTCGGCATAATTCAGGTCTTATAGATGATTATCTTGGATCTTCAAGAGATTGCTTTATTTATCAATTGCTTTAGTAGCGATTAGCAATATTTATTCTTCGCTTGATTTCAGTTCTGGTATAGTTGTTTGAGTTGATTGCGATTCCTAGCTAGACATAGTCTTTGACTACATCTTTTTGAGACTTCGTTGGTGGGTGTCCTTTTGTATTGGCAGCATATCAGCGAAAAATTCTCTGTGAGTGTGCCCTTAAAAAACAAACCTTATTTCCTCGAAGTTCTTAAAAAAGGGCTCCACAATAATCTTCCTTGCTCTACTTGTGGGCTCACTTAATTTTAGTGAATTGCCTTACATGAACGGACACATTCCGTCGTTGCTTCAAAGGTGTTATATGAAGCGCTCCCACAGGTTGTCGGCGATGTGCTGCCTCGTGTGTGCTTGGTACAGTATGGTGATGGCTGGATGTACTGCCTTACGCACTGTATGAGGCACGGTCACTGGGAATATTTTGTCGCTTTTCGTTCGCTTGCATTAACACATATTTTGTATTGCTCTCACGCACCGCTAAACCCATCTTCGCGGCCTCCATTGCAATATTTACAAAAATGCCATTGAAATATATATGGGTTATATGGGCCAGGACCTAGCTTCTCAGCAACCACTTGTGTTGTGCGTGCTATTGTTCTCTCACGAGTGGAAGGGACCTACAGTTTTATGCCGACTCCGAACGGCCAAGTTTGATAAGCTTTCTCTAGACAGGAAATACTCTTTGAGCATTGTCAGAAACTCGAAAGAGGTGTGGTTGTGAACATTATTTTTGTTAGGGTCGACGCACATACCCAAAACGCCACGGGCCACCACGCCAAGTGCGATTGAAATCACTCTACGTTATTTCGATAATTTCAATATCGTCGGCATATGTGAGTGGTTGCAGACGAATTTGCTCCTTCTATTGGCGTGCGATTTTTGAAACAAAAAAAAAAAACAATGTTGAAGAAGTCGCAAAACAGCGCGCCACCTTGTCCTGCCTAAAATCTGGAACCATGGGTGTAGATGTATATTGCTGGTGTCCCACATGATTTCAGTTTCGGACCACGTTTTTATACATTTTTAAGAAATGTCAGGGAGTGATGGACTTTGTTATACAAACGCATTTGTTATACGACTTTATTCTCCTGGGGCTAGTATCCCTGCTGTCGTGAGCTCTGCAGCTCTGACTGGTGTTGAGTCGATGAACCTCCTTCTTCTCTATCAGGTGTAGTACGCAACTTCTGCTCTTGTACGAGTGCTTCACATCCTCCTTCTGAAAATATTTTTACTTTTTTATCTTAACACTTCAAGTAGAGATTAATACGGACAAACAAGACACAGTACTTCGATGTTTGAGCGAGTCGTTGTCTCTTATAAGTTCTATCATTCGCTTTTGGATTCTATCTAGTAGGTGCAGCGTTGTCTAGGGGGCACCAGACCAGATATGAGCGTTGTACTCAAGCTTAGCGCGAATTTACGCCTTGTATATTAAAGACAAATCAGAGAGGATGAACTAGTTCTTGAATCGATTAAGACTTAGCAGAATTTTTGGCGACCTAGAATGTGTATTGTGTGGATAAACATACCAAGGGTCGCAAGTTTTCCGCTTTCATTGATACAAGCTTCAGTGACAGGAGACAGCATTAAGTTCTTGACGTATTGAATTCCACTCTGTTGTCATTACCCCAGTTAATTATGCTGGCAATATCGGAATTCAATGTGCTTAATATAAGTTGCCGTTCCAATTGGACGCCCAAAGGATAGGATCGGATTTATTTTACTAATATTAACTCTACACATTAAAACGTGCTTAGATCTATATCTGGATTCACGAAAACATGAGCTCATTACGCGACAAATGCATATGCGCACGTCGTTGGTCACAGAGAAGTAGCTCGATAAGTGACACTTGTATGTGCACAATACTTTGTTCTCGGGAATGCGGTAAAATGATTTTATTTTTTCGTGTCATTTAAGTCTTGCCCACGGGACGTGGCAGAGGGTCACTAAAATTCAACGAAATACTAACGAGAGTTTCGTTTAAAATGTACTCTACAACGAGCTGGAGATGATCTCTGGAATAACCAACTTCAACAAACCATTCGCCTTTGGCCTCTATCTGTCGTCTCTTTCGGACTGCCACAAATCAGGCACTCTCAATTCCCTTAGATTTGATGACAGTATGCACATTGACAGCTGACGTCAACTTACGGCTGCCACTTAACAAGCCGCTGAACATGAGCATCATTTTATATCACTTTTTTGCAAAAACCCCATTCAAATGCGCTGCACTCACCATAACCGCTAATAACGGTGGTTAACTCAATCAACAATCAACCAGCATTCAGCATTCTCCCCCATTCAATTATCCGTCATCATCGGTGATTCGATAATTTCGATAACATCGCGGCAAATAGTGTGAAATTTCCGTGCAATTATCGAGTTATGTCAAAGTATCTCGTGTCAATCATCTGTTTTCACATCCAATTCAAGCGCGCGCAATTACCCGAGTCAACGAGGTGCCAACTCCAGTAGCTCCAGTGAATAGAGACGTGCATCCGCCGTCTTTACAACTCGGCCTTCCGTTTACGAGGCGACCTTAGGACACAACAAAGTGAAGACAGTCTGCCCTGCCACCTAGGGTCGTTTGCAGCAGCTCAAGGTTAATGTTGGATCCGAGTGAAGACAACACTTGTCCTTGACTCGAGAGCGGTCCCCGTTCGAGGTCATCGCGATTCACAGCGGCCCTGGCACACGCACATAACAAGGAAGTGCAGTCGTTGTTCCCTGCTTCGGCACACGAAACCCGGTGGGCAGTGCCGTCATATTTGTGACAATTCCATGCGACAGTTGAGACAATGCACAGCGCGCGGTGGTACTTGCCGGAGACAATTAGCAGGTTCCCAGAGGTTACCGGCGGGCGCGTGCCTGCATTTATGACAGCAGGCGGGCCGTGTACGCGTGGCACGTACTTCTCGAGAAGAGATTCCTTTCTTTGCCGCTGCCATTAGTGAGCACTCTGGTGTCGTCGACGTCCTCCGCCACGTTGTCCGCCGGTGTCTGGGTGATGGTTGTTAGAGGCGTCCTTAAAAGGAGTAACCTTGTGCCTGTTGCCCGGATGGCCGGCTATTGAATGAATTTCTGTGTGCTCCGTAATTTGATGTTCAATGTCAGAGATAATTGCGCACCGCTGTGTGCGCTCGCAGATATTAATGGTGCCATCCGAATGGATGTCCGAGAAGGGACTTTAATCGATCTTAATGTCGTCTGTTTGTGTTTCGCATTAAGGCGAGCCTCCCACATGGCATGTCGGAGTTCTTGCTTGTTTATCGGGACTACCCTTGACCTTGGCACGGAATGTGAAGCAACTTCTGGTGGAGATAATCGGCACACGAACGCTGATGGCAGGCACACGCATTCCAGGAAGAAGAATTCGTCTCGCTGCGCTTGTTAGTGGCAGCATAGGCGGCTGGTGATAGAAGCAAAAACGATTGAATCTATTGAAGGCTTTCTTAATAGGTGGGCGGAGAGCTGATCGAAAGGCATATCAGCCAAGTGGACCCCACATTTCTGACACGTTCAAAAGTGCCTCAGGGTCACTTAGGGAATTGTACTCACAGGATGGCATTTTTCAAAAAGGGGTCAAGGCATGGTCTTAGAGAGGAACAGTGTGGGACACCAGTTATGTACAACAAAGTTCTTTTCATGAAGTGCAGTTTGCATGCTCAGTGGACTAGGGAAAAATATGCAAATACTATCTAGGACAAACTCATTGACCTCCGCCGCTGCGTCAGATTTTTTGACTACCATAAAGTTTGGATACTAGCAACTCTATGAAGCCCAACCATAATTAACAACAAGAAGAGTGAAGTCAATCCAGAAGTGAATAGAAATGATACTCTGTGCCCTGTGGTACTACCAACCACCTCACTGAGTTTCGTTAAGTTTCGTTCACTTCTACTTACTCATCTGGGAGTTAAATGAAATTAATTGGCGTACACTACCATACGCATGTTTCTTATGTTCCCAATAGCAATTATGGAGACTGTACAGTGATTCAGTCTACTTTTCGATCGATTCTGACATGCACAAGGTTATGTTTACAGTCAACAGTCGGTGGAACGTTTTGTTGTGAAACTGACTACGAGCTCGAAATGCTTGCCTTGTAGATTTTTGTGAAAGTTAATACGTGCTGTACAAGAATATGGACGACCAATACATTGCTCAAAATTTGCTTGACGGGAAACATAATAATTTGAGATATAAAGGAAATTCCCACTGATACAATGAGATAAGGAAAACATGTGCATTTTCTTGTACATGCAACTGTGTCGAGTCTTTTTATTGCCGATGCTGCAAGGACAGAACCCTAAACAATAGGGGGCGTTCAAATTGCACTATATGTTGTTCAACGCGGTTGTACTACCGAATCGGATCGACCAATTTCTACTAGGTCATGCAAGTGTGAACGATCTGCATAACAGTCGTATGGAAGTTAAAACTTTTTCTGCATGTGCAGTGAAACAAGCTTAAGTGAAAGTTTTTTAAGCGAAAAGCCAACTTAAGTGAAAATGTTCACAAGCCCCTGTGTATCCTTAGGGTATATAAACTACCGCGTTTAACTGTGAAAAACTGTGCTTAAGTGAACAATTTTTCTTGATTTTTTGTCGTATCACTTAAGCGGGTCTTACTGTAGTACAGTGTGTATTAAAGTGGTAGGACCGTAGTACAAATTTCACTCTTTATTTTAAAAGAGCAAGCATCAGTGCGGATAAATGAAATGATATTTTTTCCTCAGAGATAAGAATTTTGGGTCCATGTTTAGGACATCACCATTACTAAAGGATGAACGTAGCTACACCTCGATGTTGTATGCCACTGAACTCCTGTCAAGTCTGTCAACCGAGTAGAATAATCTCAATTCAAAGCATTGTTTGGTAGTTGGACCGGTTTGGACTACATGCAGTACAATGTGAACGCCACTAACGAAATAAAATTAAACAGTGCACCGTATGGCGCTAAGAAAGCATTCACATCCTTATCGCATAAGTGGCGTAGAAGTCAAAGGGTTTTCATTATTGAAGTAAGCATAATTGAACGAAACTTAACGAAAACTAAAGAAATTTAACGGAATTTAACGACGTGTTATTGAATTCCACTGATTTCACTGTACGAACAAACAATTTCAACGCAACGCAATGTAGTGTGGTATAGTGTGGAATGTAGTATACATAGCTCCGTGGACGACGAGCTAGCTAGCCATTGCACTACACTTCGAACCGATCTTCGGATCATGGTAATTTAATGTTCCAAAGACAGTTTGGAGATCACTTTAAAGGTGCTGTCACTAAATATAGAATAATTATTGGTATGCCTCAGAGGCCTAGTGTGAGCCTATCTATATAGATCAAGGTAAAGGGGCTGTCACTGATCATTATTGGTATGCCTCAGTGGAGCATATTAATGTGAGCCTATACAGATTGAGATGCCCTTATGGTTACGACTCGACTCTGCTTTTAACTTTGGCATCACCAAAGAATGGTGATGGCCCGTGGCGTTGTGGGTATGTGCGTCAACCCCAACCACCATGTCGTAGGTTCGGTCCCTCGTCTGTGTGACCAAAATAATTTGTTACGGTCTCTTTCGAGTCACTGACAGTGTTCAAAGAGCATGTCCTGTTTAGAAAAAGCTTCTCAAACTTGGCCGTTCGGAGTCGGCGTAAAACTGTAGGCCCCTTCCACTCGTGAGAGAACAATAGCACGCACAACACGAGTGGTTGCTGAGAAGCTAGGCCCTGGCCCTCAATGGGCTGTAGCGCCACCCATATTATTATTATTATCACCAAAGAATGTCATTGGCCTTTGAGGTAGGATCCAATCTTCCACATGCTTTCATGGCTAAAGACTCATCAAATAGTCAGCCAACGTCTACGTGGACCTTTCGACTCTCACATCGAATGTCAGTCGATCAAATACCGGCACAGAGGGGCAGATAGCTTTACGAGTGCTCTTACGGTTCAAGACCGTGGCACGCCACCAATTTGGGTCCATCGTGTCCAATATTCCTGTGGGAGCCGTGCAGCTTGAAACGCTTCCCTTCGATCTTGTGTACATCACTCAGTTTGTCAAACAAGAGAATACACAAAGTCACTCCCAGAGCAGAAGTCATAGCTATCTCCAACGACCTTTGCTTGGTTCTCAAGAATCCTACCTTTCACTGTTCACTTTTTTTCCAGAAAATTCTCACTTTCATTCTCAAGCTAGTTTGTGTCCCCTGAAAAATAGCAGGAGCTCATTGTCTGGTCTCTAAAGACACTGCAAATACTCAGGGTGCACGACTGTACGAAAAAATATTCTCCACACCACGCCTCCTTTCGTGACAGACCAATATTTCGTTTAATAGGGGGGCGCCTGTAGACAGCCCTATTGTACATCAGTCTGTAAGCCCACTGTCCCCACTTTTTATTCACATTTTAAAAGGTCTCCTCTTTCTGGGAACAACGAAATGAGTCACCAAAGCCCACCCGCTGGCTATAGTACAACACTGCGTAGCGACCAACCAATTTGTACGAAAGCCATGAGTTTGGAATTAGCTTAAAGGCCTCTAGGCCACTTAGGATGACGCGAATTTACATTACAGTCCAAAGCATAGCATGGATCTATGCACCAAATTTGGCGTGTCGGTGGAAGCTCGCTGCAGACATGTTCCCTTGTATGAACGGACCACTTTAAGTATCCTCTGACAGAAGGCCGCTTAAAGACAAGTTTATGTTCACAATGAGTGGACTACTCCTACGTCAATTATTAAGATCATTTTTTGACCCGTGTTGGATGAAGTCCAAGACAAGTATGTCCCACGATTCACTCGCCCACAATAAGACACCATCAAGCTCGCTTGCAACCGCCTCACTGACTGTTACAGTCGAGAAGGAATTAAACCACTCTCCCAGGACATCTACAGATCGGCCATTCCCAGGTGAAAGTCAACGGAATGCATCGTCTTGCCTTCACCAAGCGTCTAAGGAAATCGTCTCCTTGCACAACTCAGACAAACCCGATCTCGTCGTCCGCACGCATTCCCTGCAGGCATGTCTAGCATTCTGGGAACTCAATTAAGACCACAAGCCAATGTGCCACTGATGCATGCGATGAATATTCATAATGGCCTTCAGGAATGGTAACACTATCCAAATCAGTCCCCGGCTCGGTTCGACTCTCTCTCTCGCATACGTGAACTCTCAGGCGAACAACCCCTCCGGATACCATCGACAACAGAATTTCCCACCTCCCGTGTATTTTAATTAACTCCAATTTCAGTAGAATCCCAGACATCCAATGAGACCTCCATCTGCAGCTTTTCCAGAACGACATCGATCGGCAAATACCGAGAATGCGCACAGATTCCCGCACGACGACCGAGGATGAGGACGACATCGACATCGAGAGTCGAGACATCGCCATCGAGAGCGGCCACAACCACGAGAACGGGTAACGAAAACGAGAACATCGCGGGCTGAGAGGGAGAGAGGAAGGCAGGCGGAAGGACGACCTTCTCCTCAAACAGCACACAACCTAATTAAAATAAATTCCAGAGTCGCAGAAATGCGCAATCCTGGTGCAGTGTACGCATCATAAATTCGGACATCATTCACCGTGAGTGAGTGCGCGGAGAATCCCTCAAGACACTCATTTCCATTTGTGCGAACGTTAAATGGACTGCGATGCCAGGAGTTCGCATTCGCACACAGGCACACACGCTCCGGCTTCCACCTCCTAATTGTGACTGTATTCCCATTTATTATGCCCGCCCCGCTGGCGGCTCCTGCGCCGCGCTGCCCCACAACCGGGTACATGGACATACGCGCGGAGCTCCGCACGGCCCAGCCATGCAGGCTGCTGGAGCTCAATCTTCTTGGGTGGTCCAGCACGTTCGGCAAATGTTCAAAAGAGCTCGGGCCATCACGAAATCAAATCAGCACAGCCAAAGGGATGTAGCGCGCAGGCGGTGGCGATGGCGATGGCGATGCCGTTGATGGAGCGGTGCGACGCGACGGCTGCCGCGGAGGGCGATCTCTGTTCGCTTTGCATCCCATGCACAGAGGCAGCACCACAAGGAGACGCGAGACGCGAACGCGAACGCGAGAGAAGGGCTTGTTGTGGAACGTCGCGGTCGTCCTCGTCGTTTTCGTCTTAGTCGCAGTCGTCGTCCACGTCGTCATCGTCATCGTCATCATCATCGTTTAGGGTTCCCGATCTGGGAGTAATCTCAGATGATGATTCCGCGATAGTGGCCGTGGTGGATTGGAGCGGCGCGGCGCGACGCGGCTCTTCGGTGCGTAATACAGTTCTGGCCAGTTCCTCTGGCTCACTGGCCGTGCATGTCATCCGCCCTCTCGCGCTGCTCATCGAGGAGCACTTCAAGGTGAATTGGTACACCGGGTAAACAATCGGTCCGTCGCATTGTCTGCCCGGCCAGCGAATAGATGCATTTCTTGTAGCGATTTATTGAAATTAATCACTAGTCCATTTGGCCAGTGTTCCAGTGTTCCAGTGTTTTGGGCTCGGATTTGTTCGGGCGGCGGCGGCAGCAACAGCGGTCTTTGCGCGCATGATTAATGACGCGCGGTGCGTGGAAATGCTTGGGATCTCTCCCCAGCCGCCCGGTCAATGTCTCCGGGGGGGGTAGTCGACGTGTGGGGAGTCGCCTTTGTTGTTGGCCAGTCATTTGGCGATATCGCTTTGCGAACAGCGCCGCAACTGCACAACCGCACAATCGCACAGCCGACTGGATGCATTCGGCGTTGTGTACAGTGTAACGCAATCCGTCTTCAAAGGGATTATCAGTGGTGCTGTGCGATGGGATTTTGATTGCACTGTGCGCTCAAATGCTTGGTCCTGGACAGCTGCGAGTGGCATCTATTGTCGGTGGGTAATTAGGAGGGGTGGCTGGGGGCGAGGCGGACTGAATGCCGGGGCACACGGAGATTAAGTGAGAAACTGGACGGTGGTGGTTCCTATCGACTGTCTAGCGAGGAATTGCCTATTTTTTGACTGGACGTAATTGCAGACGTGTGCTGGAGTGGAGGGTCTGAATTATCAGTCACAGTGGATGGGTAGAAGAGCGGGCTGGAGCGGAGCCATTGTCGGAGAGGTGGTTCACTTACGAGGCTACAGTTCGTACTTGAATCTGAGATCAATGATATTGAGGGAAATGATAAATTTGCTTGGCGGCTTAAGAATGTTCAAGTTGTGTGACGAAGTAGATGTGCTCAAGAGAAAGGAGAAGATGCACAAGGGTGTATAAAAAACAGTGTAACGATGTCATTTAGATGAAGGCTACAATTTTAACATCGCGTGGAGTTGTTGTAGACGATCTTATGTCAGTGTGACGTCAAGAATTTGATGCGAATGTTAGGTGAGCCACAAAGGCACAAGTACAGCGACCATAAAGGCCTATTAAATCCCCCTCTGTTGGTCTAGGATTCGAATGCTACCCTCAAGAATTTGACAACTTTCCTTGGTTCAGATTTACTATCCTCGGGAATAGTCTATCCTTGTTATAAGCCCGTCCGTTGATCCGAAGCTGCTTGCCTTCGAATAACAATTGGGTTTGTTATTCCCTGTGGGCGTGCAGTTAGCCCTCTTCGAGGAGGCGACATTTTCGAATTAATCTATGCGTCGACAAGGATCGTTGTTCGAATCTCGCTAAGTTGAGAGCGGTCATCAACATTGTCCTGTGAGCATCGAACCTGCCGACCCTATAATAGATGTTCTATTTATTGTTTTGAACCATTCTCCGGCCTTAGTCAAGCCACAGCGCTTACCGATTTCTGTGTTGGTGATACCCATTTTATGTTGTCACAAGCTCACCACGGCTCACCACGTGCACCACACAGCATTCTTGGGTCGTCTCTTTTAAGTGCTAGGTCTTTTTTAGCCCATTTGGGATTATAGTAATGTTCCATGAACTCCTCTGAGTGTTTTGTACCTTCTTCGCCTCTCGGCATATCTTTGCATCATACATCATTTTCACGTTTTGAACATTGGCATGCAGGTGAGTGTGTATAGTGAGCGCTAGTTCTACTATCAAATGCAACACCACATGATTGAGGAAACGGAATAAGACCACTCCAGATGTAGGAGGACCCCCTTTGATGAGCTCGCATCATCTTCTTCTTCTTCGATTGGCGCTACAGTCCGGGGTGGACCTGGGCCTCAACCAACATGCCTCTCCAGCCAGCACGATCTTTCGCCAGCTGCCTCCAGTTGCGCACACCAAGTTGGTTGAGGTCCTTTTCCACTTGTGTGCGCCATCTAGTGCGAGGACGTCCTCTGTTGCGCTGTCCCAATGGCTCGGTGTCGAAGACTCTTCGGGCCGGAGCTGTGGTGTCCATCCGCTCTACATGACCTAGCCATCTTAAGCGTTGGATCCGAAGACGCTTAACTAGGTGCATGCCGCTGTACAGCCCGTATAGTTCGTGGTTGAACCTTCTCCTCCAAACGCCATCAACGCAAACAGGACCAAAGATCGTACGCAGAACTTTTCTCTCAAAACAACCAAGAGCTTCTTCATCCGCTTTCAATAGCGTCCATGTCTCTGCGCCATAGAGCAGGACTGGGATGATCAGGGTTTTATACAAGCTCAATTTGGTGTTTCGAGAGATGGCTCTGTTACTCAATTGCCTCTTGAGCCCAAAGAAACAGCGATTGGCAAGAGTAATTCTGCGCTTGATCTCGGTACTGGTGTTGTTGTCCCTATTTACTCCGGAGCCTAGGTAGACGAAGTCCTTGACTACCTCAAAGTTTCTGCTGCCCAATATGACGCTCTGTGCGAGACGTCGGTGTTGTGCGTCCTTTCGTGATGACAGCATGTACTTTGTTTTGCCCTGGTTTACCGCTAGACCCATTTTAGCCGCTTCCGCTTCAATGCCAGCAAACGCCTCATTGACGGCTCGCTGTGTTCGTCCAATCACGTCAATGTCGTCCGCGTATGCAAGCAGTTGAACGGACTTTTGGAAGATCGTGCCTCGGGTGTTGACGTTAGAGTTTCGCACGATCTTCTCAAGTATGATGTTAAAGAAGTCACATGACAGCGTGTCGCCTTGCCTAAAACCTTTTTTGACATTGAAGGTCTCGGTGAGTTCGTTACCGACCTTGATGGAGCAGCGAGAGTTCTCCATCGTCATCCTGCACAGCCTGACGAGTTTGGCAGGAATGTCAAAACTAGACATGGCGCTGTATAGCTCGTCTCTATGCACGCTGTCATATGCGGCCTTGAAATCGACAAATAGGTGGTGGGTGTCGATCTGCATCTCTTGAGTCTTTTCCAGGATCTGCCGGAGTGTAAATATTTGGTCTATTGTGGACTTTCCTGGCCTGAAACCGCACTGATAAGGACCTATCAGGTTGTTGACAAAGGGTTTCAGGCGTTCACACAGAACGGCAGAGAGTATTTTATAAGCGATGCTCGTATCATAGGTACTGATAAATTTTGAGCTTGTAGGAGAACTATCAACTGATGTGCAGATTAAATAAAGCGAATGTCTTCCTCAACCAGGCGTGGGCTTGCAGTTGATTCGTGGAGCAATGGAAGTGATAGTCAGAAGGCACAAAGCTCCTGACTCCCTGTACGGTATTACCCTTCAGTCAATGGTAATTGATTCTTTTTAATTGAATTTATTTATTCAAAAAAAAGTTTTGTGTTAATGCGCTGCCAAGCACCGATCTTCAGAAAACATAACAGCCTGGCTTTATGTAACACTCTGACCATCCCTGTCCTTCTGTACGGCGCAGAGACATGGACGCTGTTAAAAGCGGATGAAGAAGCTCTTGGTTTTGAGAGAAAAGTTCTGAGTGCGATCTTTGGTCCCGTTTGCGTTGATGGCGTCTGGAGGAGAAGATTCAACCACCAGGCATGCACCTAGTTAAGTGTCTTCGGATTTAACGCTTAAGATGGCTAGGTCATGGTCGATAGCACAACAACAGAGCACATCCTCGCACGAGATGGCGCACACAAGTGGAAAAGGACTTCAATCAACTTTGTGTGTGAAGCTGGAGGCAGCTGGCGAAAGATCGTGCTGGCTGGAGAGGCATGTTGGTTGAGGCCCAGGTCCACCCCGGACTGTAGCACCAATCAAAGAAGAAGTCGAGGATCTGTGCATCGACCCTTATGTACTTCAATCCCGTCGTCTAGGTTCAAATGGCTGTACGACGAATATAATTTCAACGGCTCACGTCTCTTGCAATGCTCAAAGACTGCTGTAAGTGTCTATATGAAGCTTCTAAAGTTCTTAATCAAGAGAACAATAACACACACAAAACGATTGGTTGCTAAGAAGTTAGGCTCTAGCCCACTGCGGGCTGTAACGCCATTCATATTATATTATTATTGTTGAAGTTATATTGCAATGCAACACTTGGTACTTTTGTGTTTTCTTGATTCCCTTGATGTTTTATGAGTTCTCATCATATACAGTTCTTTACAGACTTGTATTGAGGGTAATAGCCTTCTGTTGTGCAAAAGAAGAAATCTAGAGTATTCTCTCTAGTCAGTCTGAGAATAAGATATGGGGCTCTTGTGCTAATGACTTCATTCCTTGCTCTAATAATAGGTGCTTGACCAGATATCTGGTACCTCATGGAGTCCCAGTACGTGTTCTGCAAGCCCCTTTTCCGACACTCAACATTTAACCTCAGCTCCGTTGAAATACGGTGTTGTTCTTGTCCATTTCGATACAAGCCCCAAACCTCTTTCGTCTGTGCTCACGTAAGGCCTGCTTCATGTAGGGAGCTTTGTTCCAGGTTTCGGTCCGGTTTCTGAATTCTTCTCTATGGGCTTCGATGCTCTTTTCCTTCCTACGATGTCCATGCGAGTGTCCCACATTATTCCTATGTATAGTTAAAATATGTAGTTTCTATCAATATTGAGTTCCACACAAATCTGTCTACGGCACAGATTTTTGCTCAATGACGAAGACGATGGAGGGTTTGCCCATTGCTTCGAAGTACTTCTTCCTGGCTCCAAATATTTCCGCTCCAGTTCATCATCCGTTCCTGATCCGCCTGTATATACTATTCCAAAGTATTCCACGCTTCTCAGTTTCTGGAGTATGTACTCATTGCACCAGGCCTTTTTGGTGCTGAGCAGAGTACGGTGAACGGTGGAAATTCAATTTCCTAATCACCTCATCCTTCAGAATTACGAAGACAGGTTATTTTTTGACCAGTACATCGAAATGTCTCGATGTAATGCACTTGTCCATTCCAATCCTCTCATTTGTCATTCACATAAGGAGACCTTAAGATCGTATATGATTAACAAAGACAAACATTCATCATAACTCGTCTATGATCAGAGATCCCATTCGGTTCTACTCACTTGGTTATTGCTTTCGTTGCTTCAAGCGAGTCCGTCCTGTAATGTCGAGCAGCTGCCAAAATTGTGTGGACCGAGTTCACATCGAAGTGAAGTATGTTAAAACGGCAACTCCGTTGATGTGCAGAAGAACTCACTAGACGCGATATGGTTTGATTCCTCTCACGAATAGGAAAGCCAGGCTATCTTGTGAGGCCCTACTTGTTGTTAAACACGCATTAATTGCTCAAACGACATGGACTGGCTTTTGCACATTTAGCAATTAAATGCCAATTTTCCAGCTAAGGCCTACCAGCTTGGTAAAGAGAGGATCATATAATGCAACGAGTACTGTAAAGGAAGTTATAAGGTCAAGATCAGGTATTCCAAATCAAATGTTTGAAGTTTGGAAGACCGAAATCAAATGACTTCACTCTCATAGGTGACAAGGGCACAATATCGTTGAACACTGGATATTCGGAGAGGTGTTTGGAAGTGCTGAGATTCTCTTAAAATCAGTAGAGGTTCACTATTTAAAAGAGATGAGCTTTGTCTAGATTTCAGTTTAACTCTGAGAGCAAATTGCACCTACCGGTCATTTTCGATCTAAATTAGTAAACAGGCAGCTGAAAAACTCTGTCCAACATCAAGGTGGACAAGGAAACAGTGCATTTTATAGGAATTTGTTTGACAAAAAACAACGTCATTCGAAACTGGTCCCGGATACAGAAGATCTCACTTGATGTTACTACTTCTTATCTCATCACGATTGATGAGAAGCTGTCTGCATTTTCTGCCGCCCATAGTGTCTTAAACCAACTTGAGCAATTAATGGGATACCGATAAATTACACTGTGGCCGTAATAACCATGTTTCGTTGAGTTTCGTTCAGTTTTGTTGTGCTGCTGCACCCAGTCCTTCGTCAACATTTTCTCATACATTTTTTTCCAATTCCAGAGCAAAGGCAAATGGCCGCAGCCCGAGCATCGTTGGCTCATAATTGCCAGCCCGCACGTTTCCACTACCGATCAAACGAACTCACACCTCCCGCCCGGATATGGCTCACAGTGTCCACACACACAGCCTATAAGGTCACATGCCCAGTTTTGGACCTTCTCGCCCAATCGAAGTGGGCGCACCGATGAACACGCACGCGTTCGTTAATTGATCCGAACACAGCTCGATGTCAACGGGGCTGAAGCCAAGCCCGCAGCGCTAAGCTCATAGAGAGCCCTAATTACCAACACTCCGCCCCTCCCCCTCCGCCCGCCATCATTTCGGCAAACATTAGCCAGAAACACTCAGTCGCATACGGCCCCGGCTGTCACCCAGCCGAGCCTGCCATGTTCATTTAATTAAGTGAGGACAGGCAGCGAGCGCACTGCAAGCGCAATCGGATTACCGGGAGTCTGCCAGCAGGAGCAGGCCCAGGCATCCTCCCGTCCACTGCCGTGCCGTGCGTCGCGGCATGCAAATGAAAATGTGCTGCGGTAATGGCGTACATGGCCCCCGGTTGCAACCTAACTAACCTGGTAGCATGTTCCACGGCGTGTACTTTGCCACCATCCGGGCAGCAGCGCACACATCGTGGGCACCCATCATCGCCGCGCACACACGGTAGGCGCGCACACGTGAACCGAAAATTGAATTTTAAAATTTACACGGAACCACTAAGGTTGTCGACAGCGGCGGCGGCTTCGGAGAGGTCGCCTCCCCGAAATGACACATCCGCGGACAAAAGGAGATTTGTCTCTTGGTGGGGAGCTGCTCGCATGCAAATGACACACGTGCAGACCGCGTCCACATCGGGAGCGTGCAAATGTCACGTTCAGTGCGAAGTGGCCGCTGTTCGAGCGAGCGTTTATTTGATTGCCCCGGAGTGAGTGGCCAGTGGTCATACGGAGGAATGTTCCCACGGACGGGAGGGGAGCCGTGTGTGTCTGTTAGATCCAATTTGCTGACCAAACAGCGAGTTAATAATTCAGGAAAAGGATAATTGCGGTGGCACGCGATGAGCGCTGGCTCCGTGGCACGGGCGGCAAGTGGGCCGCCGACCGTGTGGGGTCGAGGCTGTGGAAAAACGGCATTTCCATCCAATTTCCCGGTTTTCAATTTGCATAGATAAATCGATGATTGGTTGACCCTTGTGAGGCTTTCGTTGCAATCGTACCGCGCGGTGTTTGTTTTTGTGTGCGCTCGGGGTAAATCGACATTTCAAGGCAATTAGACGCGAATGGCCGGCTCGCAGTGCTGGGGGTTGGGGCCATGCTATCGTGCCGGTTTGGATTCGTTCAAATGAATTGCAATCGGTTTGTGGTGGTCGCTGGATTTGTGTCTGGAGAGGGGGAGCGGCTGGAGCGACTGAGAGGGCATTGGCTTCGAGCGAAGTCGAATGCGATTCGAATTGAAACTGATTTTCTGTGTCGCCGGAGGTGGGGAAATATCTTATGAATTTTGGAGTGGTTATTGAGCAAGAAGGGGGATTGGGTTTGAGGGCAGTACATGGAAGCATCACAAATGGTGAATCACAAATGGCGGACCTTAGGGGGTCAGTGGAAGGTACATAAAGCTTACTGCGAAGATTGGTTCCGATATAACTTTGAGCTCGGCTCAGTTCAGCAGATCAGCTCAATGTAGGCCCTTCCAGTTAACATTCTTGGATAAGTCCAGTGGCGTGCGGCAAGTCTGTTGTTACTTCTACTCCAACCTTTCACTCAACTTCGTTTGAAACTTGAAGTAGAGATCGACTAGGAGCAGTAGGTTGGTCGATTTGAAGGGCGTTTTGGCGTTGCATTCATGATACCACACATTTGTTGAGTGTATACATTTGTAAGGGTTCAGGTTCATCTTAATACTCTGGTCAAGAGAACCGAAAAAGGGTTTGCTTAGTGCTTGCTTTCGTCTTGCTCTATCGAATGATCCTCAATTACATTGGAAGTACTTTCTACCGCTTTAATATAGCTCCTCCAGTTGCTTCTATCGGGGATGATTAACCTGGTTGTGCAACTCGCCATCGGGCAGAGTCCTATTCTAGTCTCTGTCCTATATCTCTTTAAGACTTCAATGATTCTTGGTGTTACAATCTGTGCATGTGGTTTCTTTTAGCTAGGCTCGGATCGACTAGGATGTCGAAGCCCTGCTGGCAATTAGTTGGCATGGGCTCATGTGTTCATGTATCATTCCACATCGAGCTTGCCTTAGAGTTTAGGAGGCAGCTTGTTGGAGGCCGGGTTTCATCGTCAAGTTGTCTGTCTGGACACTAAATCAGTAGTGCTAAGTGATCTGTAGGATCTATACTCAGGTCAGACAGCCTCAGTGGCGTAGTGAGCTTGTGGGTCAATAACTAGGCTGTCTGTTCTATGTTCAATCTTCGAGTATTTAACTTATATAATTCTCTCTCGATAATGCTCGAAGAGTACCTATCCTTGATTAGAAAAAGCGTTCGAAACTTCGCCCTTGGGTTAGCTTAAAACTTGTGTTTCAGCCCCCTAGTCCCTTCCACTTGTGACAGAACAATGTTACGCATTACGCATGTTGCTGAGAAGCTAAGGTTGATTTTTTACGGGCTGTAGCCATAATTTATATTCCTGTAGTTATAATTCGAGGTATTGAGAGCAGCGGGTAGTGACGCAAGCCTATTTCGTTCAATTTTGATTTTATTACACAATTATGCTGCAACATGTATTTAATTTGTAGACTAACTTTCATCGTTACCAAGTCTTGTCGATAAACACAAAGGAATTTTACAGACACAGACTAGTAAGTTTTCAAAATGACTTTAGACCTAATATTTTGTGTAAATGATTTAATGGTTCTGTAACATTTAGTGAACAATCGAAATTATTGTTTATGAAAAGCGTAATACAGTCAAATTTCCATAACTAGAAGTCTTGATAACTCAAGAGATGGTGGAGCACGAGCATGGGCAAAGTTGTTGACTGCTCTCAACTTGGCGAGATGCCAGCACAAGTCAAGTTGACACACAGCCTCCTAGCCGCGCCATCTGGATAGCTTTTCTACGCAATCGCTTAAAGATGAACCAATGTCTGCAGCGGCTCCTTGCCCAGAGGCTTAGGCCATGTTATTCTTACCTCGTGGCGGTAACTTCCCCACCCACGTTTCCCGCGTCTCAATATCCATAAAGGTACGTGGCGATCTTCAGATAAATCTACACTCAATCATATTGCCATTGACGCAAGAGAGTTCTCTATATCCCGACGTGCTAAAGTGGGAACACAGATTCGGATCACTGTCTTGTGTTGGCCAAATTATGAACGGGAATTTTCCGGACGAAACGAAACCAACTCAGTGTTGTAAGGAAATTCAATGTCGCGGAACTATAATCGCTAATCGCTAAAGTCTCTCTTTACCTCACAGAAAATTCCATGCCGCCGACATCAAGCCCATGCTGTTCAGCCAAATCCAAAGGAGGACGACGAACGTCAAACACTGTAAGATAAGCGTGATTACTAGGAACATTGCTATCCATACTTGAAGCAAAAATGTTAAAAGAAATGCTGGCTTTCCAATGTAGTCTATCGGTATCACCTACTGTTAAGACGCCGTCAGAAATGCCGCAACTGCTGTGCTAGGTTTCACCTCACAGTCAGTGCTGAGAATATGGAAAGACCACTTCTGCAGACTGTTTAACGGCGATGACGAACAAAATACTGCTTTCAGGCCAAAATTCAGAATGATCCATCCAATATAGGCGATGATGGACTAGAATTCTGAATACTAAACATTTGACATAAGCCCAGTCAAATGAATTCGATTGTCTCGACTCAGATGGAGGGGTAGGTTATTATAACGCCCCGGCTCGCAAGACGCGGTAGAAAAAGATCTCGCCTCCGATAGCATAACCAGCTGGAAAGTTGCTGACTGCTGCCCAAGTCCACACCGGACTGTAGCGCCACGTAGAAGAAGAACAATTGATGGTTCGAGTTATCGCAGTTCGTCTGTATTTCATAGACATAGTGATATGTTCTCAGAGGAAACTGCAGGTACCCATTTTCCTCTATTTCTTTTTTTCTAATGGCAAGCCTTGCTGATCTTTGTAAATAAGACAACAGTGGTTTTACTTAGAATCCTTCAGTCGAACCTTAGAGTTAAAAAAAGTAAACCCAGAACAAGCGGTGGCCGGGGTTAGTCAATTCAGATCTACGTACGTTAAGTCCAAAGAATTCAGCTTGGTGTGCATGTACGTTACACGATTGCAAGCGCACCTATCTTAAGCGTAACTACTCCTCGTAGTCAGCTATTTGTAATTATTACTGACCTACCTTGAAGGATGGCTGCTTTCAACCCAGGATGGATTCAATGTGAATATCTGAGATGCAAACCCCATGGCAATGCCAAAACTGAGGAGAGTTCCTTTGGCATCGCGAATACCGCTTCAAAGTCAATTGTGGCCAATACCGAAGCTTATTGTAAATATGAGATCCATTGGCACATGACAGACCAGGAGAGAATTAGACTAAGTTTAGATCACCAGGAGACGATGACTGCCGAATGGAGACGAGGAGAAAACAATACCAACTTACATATCTTTCTTTTCAAGTTCGAGCTAAATGCCTCGAAACTCCGCGTCCGAGTGAATTTGTGGCAGCTGCAAATATTTGTAGCGTAATGCGAAATGTCTAGACCAGAAATGTAACGCACGCCTGCGGGCGAGTTGCAGATCTTAGCCAACACCTGCCAGTGTATCCAATCTGCTGTAAGATCAGAGAGAGGTACATTCTGCAGAAAGGCATGCGAAAGTCAGACAAGATGTGATTAGCCCAAAGCAGTCGTTTGTTTCTTCTTCCTTTCATGTGTCGAGTTTGCAGGACTCTCAGGGAATGTCTGCCATCAGACTAAACAACGTCGTGTACACTACTTGGGGTGTACACATGAAAGTGATACATGCGACATTTTTTTTTATGAAATTCACAAAAATTCACAAAAATTACTAGAACTGAACATCCGTATGATATCCTGCCTAGTAGTGAGAATACTCAACAGGGGTGGTGCTGCAGTCAGGATGGACCTGCGGCCAGCTTCAACCACAGCCACTTCTGCTTCAGGCGCGGTTGTTCTCAAGAGTGTAGCCAAGTTCGAATTCCCCGCCAAACTCCCTTAAAAATCAGTGCAAACCAATACTGACCTCCTCCCAGAGTCGACCCTTCCGACTGAGTTCATAGCTCGGTCTTAACGGTCGTCGCTAAGAATTCAACATTCCCCTCATCCCCCATGACCCGCAACAATCATTTCCCGCTTCGCGATGCGCCAGCAATCCAATTGAAACCCGTTTCATAAGCCACTAAGTGGCCGGCCAATTCACACCTCCGTCGGCGTCAATCGCTCAAAGGGAAGACAAACGTTTCAAATGAACCCCTCCTGACGATGGTATCTGCGCGAAATTCCTCTTGTCACTTGATACGAATCTCATAAATCCACGCGGCTCGCCGCGTTGCCATGTGTTGACATTCCTAGACTTTTACCGCGCGACACTTAAGCACTTTCGCAATGCCCCACCAATTAATTCCGCTTTTAATGAGAAAATTACTCCAAATCCAGCCCGGTGTGCGGTATCTGGGATTCGATCGCGGCTCTCGCCACCGAGACCAAGCATCTAATTACACCATCGATGGCATCTATGATTCGCCGCTTTGGACGCGCTTTCCAAGCAACACCGGTGAATCCAATCCGATTCGAACTTCACACGAAACGTGATGCCGTGGAATGCCATCGGCAGTCGGTGACAAATTGCGTCCAGCCTCGCCATTAAAGCGTAATAAGCCCCGGCCAGCGGACGACGGCTAATTTCGAATTGAAAAGTGAAAACTCAGGCGAAACCCACACGACAAAGTGGGGCGAGCGAGCTGCTCTCCATTTGGCTGCGACTGCGGGCACATTCCTCAACCAACATGCACTGGCGACTGGGCATCCTGCGAAGTCGTTCACTGTGCCATTAAGGCCTAACCTGGTTTGAGTCGTCGTCGGCCCGGAGTGGGGGCCAAACAATGCCCAAAACTGGTTCCAAGCGCACACACACATGCGCGTGCGCCCTCTCATAACCAGTCACAGGGGGGAGGCGGACTGGAAAGACATCCCTTTTGGCCCAGGTGTCTGATGGGAGATATAAGCCTTGTCGATGGGCCGAGAACATCTGCTTGGGAATGCGCATCCACCACCACGACCACGTAGCGAAGGTCCACGGGGCGGAGTCTGCTGGCGAAGGTTCGGCACACAGGGAGAGCACGAAAACGAAGATTGCCCAATTACAGGAGTCGCTGCTGGTGTGTGCCTGAGCATGTCCTTTGTGCTGAGCATCGCGGAAGGGCAGGGGGTGTGGGAGGGAGCGAGGCCTTTATCACCTTATTTGCAATTCCCTTCTGATAATAGCCCCCCGCGCCGGATGTGAGCGGGGCAACATGATGTTTCCTTCGGCAGAAATTGGATGGCCAAATGATGCTATTTAATTAGGGACCCCCCAGGTGGGAGGGAGGACTGCGGCTGCTTTCGGCATAATTAGCTGTTTACATGGCAGGCATTGTCGTGTCGTTGGAGTTTAATTAAATGAGCCTCCGTCGTCGCTGCGACTTCGACTGGAACTTGTCGAATTACGTTCACCCCGAGCGGTGGTGCTTCGAGCCGTTTTTCGGCGCGCAAACATCGCCGGCATTTATCGCTTCATTTTGGATGGATGGGGCTGCAGTTCACTTAGCACATGTGTTTGGGGGAGATGTGAGAAGTGTCCTGGAATGTGAGGATATGCGGTGAAACAGGGACTAATGGATTTTCGACAAGACTTGGAGGAGTTGTATCGAAGAGCTTGAGAGAAGTGAGTTTGAATGCATCAGGAAGGCAGCCTCGTTGACTACTGGGCTAACGGAGGGTTGTCAGAATAGTCGACGTAATAGGGTTTCCTGCACATCTAATGGCTGCTTGGTCCGCAGTAGATATTCTTCAGAAGCGATATTCCGGCGTCAATCTTGTGTTTTGGAAACGAACTTATATCGGATACCATTACGCAGTCAGACGCGAAGAGTATCACCGTCGGAATGATTGAGGATCTTTACGAAATTCGAGGTGTAGTCAAGGAGCCTCCAAGAAAACTGCAAATTGAGCTGACAGAGATTCTCTGGGTTGTCAATGACAGCCAAGCAAACGGACTTTTAAAGCGACACTGCAGCAAAGAATATTCTAACACTTGAGAAGGAACATATATGCTTGCCCTTAGAACCTCGCGGCTGTGGCTCTAGACAAACAAATTGGGTCCAATGTTTATTTTGCACAAACACCATCCTGCTACAAACAGCACAAGTCCTCCTGCTCTGGAAACTAGTGCTTTCCCAAGTAATGTCTTTTTTTCCTCGCTAGGGCTGGACATTCGCTGTAGTGTCAAGTATGCCCATTGAAGTGCCACGTGGGCTTATACAAAGGAGGAGTTGGTGAGGCGTGATTCATACGACTGCCAGATTTGTCAGCAAACTTGATTTGTGTTTCTCTTAGATCGCTTAGGTTATCAAAGATGAAAGAGGTTAGAGTGGCTTTCGTAGCTAAGGCGAGTACAAGGTAGCTGCGGTGAATGTGGTGCACACAGCTGTTGCGAAAGCTAAGAAGACGCTGCAGTCGTCTCTTAATGCCAGGAAATTTTTCGAATTGTTCACAGAAGACCATTGGGCCTGTACCCGCTCTCGTTTTTGAGCCATCTTGGTCGGTGTACAAGGATAATTCCTCTTCTGCTGCTACCATTAGCTCTTCGTCATCCATCTGGGAACCAATTTAGACTGTGCTGTCTGACCAACATTTCAGTATTGCAGTGGACCATATGGTTTGTTACTCCAATAGGTCATCTTTGAGCCTCAGAGGTGAAGAGCCCGTACAGAAGCTACAGAATGAGTCAAGGGGATAAAGATAAAGAAGCTACCTTAGAAGATATTTCTTTCCCAACGCTCTGTCCAATAGCAGAGAGTCGCATGTCAGAATAGCTTACAACCAAGGTATACAGCCTGCACATCACTCGTAGTTTGAGATCACAGGTTTTTCCAAAGGCATGTTTTCACTTATCATTGATCCACAAGAAAGGAGAGCCCTTTGACTGCGCTAACTATCGGGGGATAAGTCTCCTTAACATCGCCTATAAGATCTTATCTGCCGTACTGTGTGAACGCCTAAAGCCATTCGTCAACAACTTGGTCGGTCCATACCAGTGTGGCTTTAGGCCAGGAAAATCCACCATCGACCAAATATTCACACTTCGGCAGATATTGGAGAAAACCCAGGAGCAACAATACCTGGGTTCGATTTTAAGGCCGCGTATGATAGCATTTATAGAGACGAGCTATACAGAACAATGTCTAGTTTTGGCATCCCTACCAAACTCGTCCGTTTGTGTAGGATGACGATGGAGAATGCACGCTGCTCCATCAAGGTCGGTAAGGACCTAACCGAGACCTTTGATGTCAAAAAAGGATTCAGACAAGGCGATGAGCTGTCGTGCTACTTTCTTAACATCGTTCTGGAATGAATTGTTCAAAACTCGAACGCCAACACCAGAGGAACAATCTTTCAGAAATCCGTCCTACTACTCGCATATGCCGATATTGACATTATCGGAAAAACGCAGCGTGATGTCAATGGCGCTTTTGTGAGTATTGCAACGGAGGCCGCGAAGATGGGTTTAGCGGTAAACGAGGGTAAGACCAAATATATGCTGTCAACGAGAAAGGACACCCAACACCGACGTCTCGGTCAGAACGTCACGGCAGACAGATATAACTTTAAGGTAGTTAAAAACTTTGTCTACCTAGAAACCGCTATCAACTCAGACAACGACACCAGCGCTGAAATCAAACGAAGAATAACTCTTGCCAATCGGTGCTTCTTTGGGCTAAGAAAGCAATTGGTGAACAAAGCCCTCTCTCGAACGACCAAGGTAACGCTTTACAAGACCTTCCTTCGATGATCAGGCATATTTTTGTTACTTCATCGCGCGCAATTAACAGAAGCATGAAAGCTGTTAGATGCATTCCACAGCTGGTAACTGGTAATATCATCTTCTAAAACCTTTGGCTCCTCAACTCAAAGCTACGTCAAGAAGTAGCCTGTAAGACTCACCATCTCCTGGCAGTCGCCAGAGAGGACAACCTGAACCTTAACTGATGACAATCCAAAGTACTTTCCCGCGACAAACCATATCCCTCAAGATCTCGAAATTCTTCCAAACTACCGACTCCCTTTTCAACGCCAAAAGAAAGTGTGTATCCTACTGACCTTGTATTAAGTCAACTTCACTCTCCGTCTAATCCCCGACGACAACACGTCGATTTCATGCGCATTCTGCCCCCACGAGCATTCGACTTGTTTTCCTGGAAAAGCCCGCGTCCACCCCGAGCACTCCGCACGGAAAAAAAAAGCGAATCAGCGAATCCTGATCAATTCTTTTGTAGTCTAGCCTCCAGCGATGGACAGAGCCCTACAGCAAATATTAGCAAACGATAGCCTTCCCCCCTTGCTCTCCCGGTGTGCGCCCGTGATTCACACAACATGGCCGACCCATTAATCTCGGACCGCAGCAGTTCCACATAATCCCCCCGAAATCTGTGGAATCGGCCGCGACGCAGCGAATTACTTCATTATTGCCGCCCGGCCAGAGGGAGCAACAGAGCGAGCAATATGTGCCGTGCGCTGCCGAGCGGGGCGGCCGGGCAGGAGGCACGGAGAGATCCTTGTATGCCCAAATTCAGGCACCTAAATCAATGTCCGATCGTGATTCTCGATAAATCGAATTGGAAACCGTTCCAGTCGATCGCGGGGGCATGGGGCGTGGGGGGTGTAGAGGGCGGACAATGCAAACAGCAAATGCGCGTGCGCGCACACAGTCGACGCAGGACCGCATTAAGGTCCATTCCGCAGCTGGGGCACGGGCGGGCACACGAGTGTGGCGGTTCTGCGAATTCACTTCGCCCGGAATGGACTCATCAGGCATCGCACAATCAAAAGGGATACGCTACGCGCGTCTTGGGCTGTGTTCTCTTCTCCGCGTTTTGCGTTTTGCGCGTTCCCAATCCACACACATGGTTAGCCACGAATACCTCGCTGATTGCTTGATTTAGGTCCCATGTTGGGGTCCCGGACGAGCGTGAAGGGCCCGCGTCCCTTCGGCGGGGGCTTCCATACCTGGCGACCACGACATCCACGACGACGACGACAACGATGGACCCTACAGAGTTGCCGTGGTGTGTTGTCGACGCGTTGTTCCCCGTTTTTTTGCCCGGTTTTTGCTGTTGCGACGGTTGCGGTTGTTGTTTTTGCACCTTGGCCCGATTTCATGGTCTCACCTTTATATGGTGCGGGAGTCGAATCTCGGGTCTCGGCTCTCCAGCCCGCGATGGTGGTGGTTCCTTAATCAAGATTTCAGCCCGGCCTGGGACAGATACATTTTATTTTCATGGCGGTTCGCTGGCGGACCCCCCCTCGCAGAGGGGACCATTGGTTTTTGCTAGTGTGTCGGCTTCGGGTTGTTCCGTCGTATTGGGACATAAATTATTTATTTTTAGCGCAGAATCGATTTTGTACGGCCGTTGCGGTGTTTGGGGCTGGCACAGCCCCCTTTTCGGGCTCCGGGCCTGGAGGTGCTCTCAATTTGTGTGCCTCGCCGATTGGATTGCCTGCGTGTGTTCGCCGCGCAACAAATACAGACATTTTGTGGGCGAACACGGTCCGCTGCGACTGCAATGGGAACGGGCTTGTCATCTGGACAGCGACGAGGATGTTGAGGGCTGAGGCGAGAATCGTAGTGTTGGCCCGGTGGGGTTTGTCCAAAGCGGATTGATTTTGTCTAGCATTAGACGAAATGTGTGTCCACTGATTGATGGCGGACTGGCGGAACTTTGTGAATCGTCGTGTAATTGGCATAGTTCCGACGTTAAATGGTGGTTGGAGGGGTTATTTAGTACGACGGCGTTTAACACGACGAATGGACATCGTTTATGGCTCGGTGTTGATGAAACACCTTGGCATCGAGCCTTAAATAGTTCGCGTAGATTGAGGAGATGCCTGAATCGCCTTCGGATCGTTGACACATCTAAAGAGTTGTCAGCTCTTCTTGAAGACTTAGTGATCGTTTCGGGGTTAATCTCTGACTTCCTTGGCGTCTTAGAGCATCAACATCACCCATTAGCCATTTTAGTCGCTTTTTGGCTCCTCTTCCAACTCAAAAGGTATCGATTACATGGTTTGCATATTTAGATCGAGGCTGTTGAAAAGAGCCATCGTACAAAATTTGGGACCCACTTGACTGAACAGGAGAAGATGAATATGTTCTCCAACACTTGAGCCTTTAATTATACACCTATTCACAATTTGTCGGTGGATCATATCGAATATTTAGCAGTACATTCCGAAGAATGTAACCAGCCTACACATCAAATCTTACAAGAGAGACTTAATGCGACTTCCTTTCCAATGCATCCTAGACATACCGAACCTGTTGCAAAACTTACTGCATACTTTTCCCACTTCAAATTGGGTGCTTCCATTGACGTGCCTCATGTCTTGTAACTTGATCTCACAGATGTCGGGTGCAATTAAAACTCAACCATGGTTCTAGAATCATGTGGCAGGCGTGAGCATTCAGTAATGATCCTAGATGCATGGACCCTATCGAAAAATGTTAGCTTGTTATGCTCGGATTTAAATTTTGGGAGCGCCGAGCCATCCACACCGAGGTCCAATCGATCCCATTATCCATTATTCTCATGTTAAACATGTCCACCTTGCAGCACGATCCACTTTACGATGAACGATGAAAATTAAGTCCATCCGCTGAAATTATTGAAGCACCCCCAGACGATCATGAAGGATGAGCACTAGCTCCAATGCTGGACTCATTGTTGTGGGGATCGTATCCTCTTATTTCACTTTCCGTACTAATCATCTTTAGGTGTTCTCAATTCATCCTGATGTCGTAATACATTTGAAATGAGTGGGGAATTTCTAAGGCACTGGAGCAGGGATGCGAATACAGAGTGAAGAAAGTGAAGCAGATTGCCCAAAAAAACCAAGAAGATTTACAAAAAGTGAATCAGAAATAAAATCACACTCCTCTTAGTACCGTAGGAGTCCTTACGTGTCCGCCATATGGTCAAAAATGATCGCTTGTGCATGTGTTTATTTTCAAGCCATACGTGATCAATGGAACAAGTGGACGTATGGCTTGGCCCTATTGGTTATAAAAGAGGTGTTACAGAATGTGGCAGATCCTTGCGAGGATAAATACAGTGGTCTCTCCCTAAGTCGAATCACGTGATATCACAACAATTGCGATTTAGAGGATGGTGTATTCTATGACAAATTGTGGAGAATACTCAAAATAGAGGTAGAAAGAAATTCGACTTAAGGAGACTTCACAGCATCGGCAACTGTCATGCGTCTTATAGACTAGACTGCTCGCCGAGCGCCAGTAAGTTAGAAGTAGTAACACTGTACGTCCAACTAGTTTAGTACGTACATACGCTTTTTAAAAAAAATCTTTAATCTTAAATGGAAGCAAGCAATACGAAGTAGAATTAGATTGCTACGTAGCAAATCCATGAAATTTAATTAAAAGACTTGATCTACTACTTACTTACTTACTTACCAGGTTGGCGACACATGAACGGACCGAGCCTGAGCAATTGCTGCCTTCGGTCCCGGGCACGCTGCTTGCAGTCATCAAGACTGTCTCTCTCTCTCTCGGCGATGATTTGATCTCTATACCGGAGGTTCGGTCTTCCTCTCCTTCTCGAACCAAGACGCTCGGATTCGAAGAGCCTCTTAGCTGGAGCATTGGTGTCCATTCGCTCGATGTGGCCGATGCAGTGTAGTTGACGGATTTTTGCCTTCCGGACTACATCCACATCCTGGTACAGATGGTAGAGTTCGCGGTTGTGTCTTCTCCTCCATTCGCCTTCCTCGCGACGGGACCAAATATCTTTCGAAGGCACCAAGAATCAGCTTTGCAGTCTTGCTTAGTGTCCAGCATTCGGTTCCATAAAGCAGGACTGGCATAGTACGATTTTTGGAGAGCATGAGTTTAGTACCACTTAACTAGGTCCCGCTAGCGGATCCTGTAAGCTATTGTCAACATAATTAAATTGTGCCTTTTGGTATTAGCTACTTACACCTTACAACTTACACGCGTCAGAGTTCATAACCAGTCTTCTCCACAAGAGACAAAACAACATCGACTGCGCCATTCTATACGAAAGAAGTTATCTTAGTTGCAGGTTCTTGATAGTACAGGACTATTTGGCGAAACTAAGTGCAGAAGCTTAATGATGTGAAGTGCCTTGCAAGACCCTGTTAAATGTTGAAAACCGACTCGTGACAAAACAGCATGCGTTTCCTAATTGTTCCTCGTGCTGAAAGCAAGCGAGCCGATCTGAGAGAAAGCAAAATCCGAAAATCTTGCGGACTCTTAACTTTGCGGATGGATTGTTCACGGGGACACATCACGTGTGAGTGGGAGTCAAGATCTTTTGGATATGAAAAAGAGAAATATAACAAGACACTCCAATCAATAGCCTGAAAGGAGCAGTCAAGGAGCTATTCTCATATCGAACACTTCTTGACTGATTCCTCAAGTCGTACCATATTCTAGTTGCGCATCAAAATTTCCTGAAATCGAGCGGCTTGTCCATGGCGTTGCCTGGATCGTAAGGATTGCAGTGCTGATGAAACTTGTAACGATCAGTCGTCATGGTCCATGATACTCCAAGATACTTCCAAATCGACAAAAATCAACCCATCAATGCGCCTCATTGCAACCTTTTTGTACTCGCCTTGTCCCCTACTGCCAGACGACAAATTGAGGAGACAACTCATAGTTGTTTACGGAAGAGAAGTCGCGTTAACATGCGCAAGAAATACCCTCAACACGCCTAGAATCCAGTCCTCTGCCGACACACCCATCCGACATACCCCATCACTCAACTCAGTCTACTCAACCCCTGCAACGTCTCTATTCGCGATTATTTACGAGAACCCTGTCGCAACTAATTGCTGCGCAGCCGGAGCGTCTCCTCTTAATGACATTCATTTGGCATTTCCTGAGCCCCAAGCCGCCCCTGCCTCCCCCCGCCGCTACGGAATGAAGGTTCGACGTTCAAAAAAACGCTGCCTCTTCCAAGAACCGAAAGATGACTCTCTCGAAATTTATTTCCCTGCAGCCGTCATAAATTCAATGAATTCTCAGATCGCCGTCCAAAACTTAATCAGCCGCCTGACGATGACGACGCTGAAGACGACCGCGACGACACAGACAGCCGCTCAGGCGGCCGGACTCCGCGACGGAGACAAGCGGTGACATTGGCTAAATAATTTCGTTAAACTCTCGGTAACTCCGTCACGAAGAAGGTGGCAATCGGCCTCGAGTTACTATTTAACCGTCCATCCTCATCCATCACGCCAGAATCATCGCATAAAACTGGCCGACCGTCCCGTCCCGGCCTGGGCCTCGACCGCGACCGAAACAGAGACATATCACACTCGGAGCGGATATAAATTCAGAGGCGAGGTAAATGAATAAACGAGCGGCCCATTTGGGCGGCTGCTGCGTCGCAAACCCGTTCCTGGCCCGGCGACCGCGACGTTCTTAACAATTTAATTTATTCGCGAAAGTCCAACCGCGAGTCCAACTGCAGAAGTTCCAATCCAAGACGAGGCCGGAATCCAGCGGTTTCCTGTACGTGCATGGGGCGAGCGAGAAGAAAAAAGCGGCAGAAAACAAGACGCAACACTCGTTCCCGCGTGCAGCAAGGAGGCCCGTGTGCGAGCCCGTCCCGCCGGCAAACGCGAAAATTAAAACATACGTGGACGTTTATCGCGACATAATTGCAGCGATGAGTATCAGTGGTAGTGATCTATCAAGGTGTCCGGCCGTAGCTGCCGTTAATTTAATATTTGTCCCCTGCTCCCGTCGACGGCAACGACAACCAAGATGAACGATGGAGACGGACGGACGGACGGAGAAGATGCACGAACGACAGGCGCATTGGAAACTGGTATTGAATTTCCACCAGGAAGAGAGGATGAGGATGAGGATGAGGTGGAGGATGAGGTGGAGGATGAGGTGGAGGATGAGGTGGAGGATGAGGTGGAGGATGAGGTGGAGGATGAGGTGGAGGATGAGGTGGAGGATGAGGTGGAGGATGAGGTGGAGGATGAGGTGGAGGATGAGGTGGAGGATGAGGTGGAGGATGAGGTGGAGGATGAGGTGGAGGATGAGGTGGAGGATGAGGATGAGGATGAGGATGAGGATGAGGATGAGGATGAGGATGAGGATGAGGATGAGGATGAGGATGAGGATGAGGATGAGGATGAGGATGAGGATGAGGATGAGGATGAGGATGAGGATGAGGATGAGGATGAGGATGAGGATGAGGATGAGGATGAGGATGAGGATGAGGATGAGGATGAGGATGAGGATGAGGATGAGGATGAGGATGAGGATGAGGATGAGGATGAGGATGAGGATGAGGATGAGGATGAGGATGAGGATGAGGATGAGGATGAGGATGAGGATGAGGATGAGGATGAGGATGAGGATGAGGATGAGGATGAGGATGAGGATGAGGATGAGGATGAGGATGAGGATGAGGATGAGGATGAGGATGAGGATGAGGATGAGGATGAGGATGAGGATGAGGATGAGGATGAGGATGAGGATGAGGATGAGGATGAGGATGAGGATGAGGATGAGGATGAGGATGAGGATGAGGATGAGGATGAGGATGAGGATGAGGATGAGGATGAGGATGAGGATGAGGATGAGGATGAGGATGAGGATGAGGATGAGGATGAGGATGAGGATGAGGATGAGGATGAGGATGAGGATGAGGATGAGGATGAGGATGAGGATGAGGATGAGGATGAGGATGAGGATGAGGATGAGGATGAGGATGAGGATGAGGATGAGGATGAGGATGAGGATGAGGATGAGGATGAGGATGAGGATGAGGATGAGGATGAGGATGAGGATGAGGATGAGGATGAGGAGGATGAACTGAAATTAGCAAAATTTCACAGCTCAGATGAGAATTAGGTTGTCGCTTCCTTTTGGTGGTCCAAATGGAAGTCAGGTGCCTCAGCTTTTTGGGTCACGTTCGGCGAACCCCTCCGGGCCATCCCGCGTCACCTTGTAATAACAACAATCGTCTTGTTCGCCGCAATTACACGAAATTTATCGATGCCAGCCGAAATAACATCCCCGGACACCTGCAAGTGGCGAAATAGGTCCTCCCCTTTCAACTCGGACGCTCACTCGAAGCGCAAAACCAATGACTCTCGCGTCCTCGGCCTCCATCACACTTAATAACGTACTTAAGTAAATTATTTAATAAGCATCGCTGTCCGGCCGCACAAAGGATACCGCCCCGTTTCCCATTCCAGCGCACGGGAGATGATTATTAAATCATTGCAGCGCGTAATCACACAGCCAGCACACTGCACGGCGCGGCGTCCACGACGAGTACATCAGCCCATCAAAGCCATCAGTGCCATCACACAGCCATCAGCCATCAGCAATCAGCCATCAGCCACCAACACCAGCACGTCTCGCCGGGCCAGCTCCAGCTCCTGCTCCACAAAACGACGACTTAAGTACATAATGGCCATTATAAAGCATCATGGCGCGCACGATTTATGTTTTAATTTGCCATTATGAAATGTTAATGCGGCCGCAGATCGCTCACCAGCGCGGCAAGGCGGCAGGGCGGGCGCAGCGACAACCGAAGGCCAGCGGCACGGCGCAGCGCTGCGGCCAGCATTCCTGCCGCACTGCATCGCCTCGAACATGCGAAAAAGAAGAATTAAGCGATAAAAACGCGCGATCGTTTCGCGAAATTGCAGTGCTAAAATGCTTTGCAGCAATTTGTTGGTTAAGAGGAAATTACAGAGTGTACACTGTACACTACGTACATACCCGGGGCGGGGTGGATACTGGACAGGCAAAGAACGAGAAATTATGCGGCTCAGCGAGCGAACGTGGACACGATGGCCCATCCCGGCAGGGCATGCGGTGTGCCATCATGAGGATTTCCCTGATTATGTTGCGGGAGATTATGTGAAAATTGTTATTGCTGGCCGCTTAAGAAAATTCCCAATAACGACCATCATCGTGGGGAAATTATGAAATGCATCCAACGGAGGATGGGCCTGATGACGGTGGGGCTGTGTGCGCTTGTGAGTTGACGAGGGGCTACAACATTGTTGGATGGAAAATGGGAAAATGCATTTTGTCAGGGAATGGATGGCAGATGAGGAGGCGGAGGCTAGACGCGAGTGATTTGTGGCAAGGAAGTGATGTTCTGGGTGATGACACTGATACAAGATGAATCATGGCTGCGGTTGGGTTCTGGGAGGCAATCGAAGGCGGTCGTAGTTGTTGTATGTCCTTCGAGCACTACGCGGCACGAGAGTAAAGAGTGTCACGTAGCGACTACAGAAGACGTGAGTCAGTCTTATGACAACCTTACGTCCAATGATCAAGCCCCAACGGTCTTGTACTGCTGCAGGAAGTCCACAGGAGGTACGTGAGGACTACCGTCTCTCATTGTGCGCTGGCGCTGCAGTATGGCGAGCAGTGCTTCAAGAGGCTGCCAATGGGGTCTTCATTAATCATGTGCGATGGATGGCCTGCGACAGGCACGACGAGCTGATCTGAATCTGCTCCAATTCATTTCTACGTTAAAAATAATAAGTAGCTATTAAACCATCAGCAAAGTCGCATTTGATGTGCTGTGTTTCTCTTCGTCACCAAAACGAAACTCCTGGAAACATACAGGGTGTGAAAAATCCAAGTTTTTATTCGAAACTGCAATAAAATCAACAAAATTAATTTTTCCCCAAGACCTTGTTCATGGTTTCGGACTGTAGTTCACGGATTACTTGGACGCCATTGGTCTCAAGTCGTTTCTGGTCCTTAACGGTTCCCCACAGTAAAATAGTCCAGAAGACAAATCGCAGCTCCAAAGCGGCCAATTACCATCGCCAGGACTTCTAATACCACGTTTTGCGAATTTGGTGCAAAAAAGATCGATTGTGGCATGGAGTGTGCGCAATGCCACACCATCCTCCATGAACCAGAGTTCGTCCAATCCATGTATTAGGTTATTACGTTAGGTTATTGGGCTGCCAGCCAAATTGCCAACACACTTAGACCATGTCGGTCCATTGTAATATTCATGGTCTACCTCTGATCGACAACTTCTGTGATCGTGCCGTTAAATTGGTCCCAACTACAAATGGTGACTGGACCAGATTTGAAAACCACATAAAAGCATTGCAACGCTGCTTTCACCGAGATTCGTACTGGGGTCGTCACCAACTGAGGGCAGGCACTCAACCAACTCAACCACTCAACTAGTTGCAAATACTTAAATGTTCGGCATGACTCTGTAATGCCCATCGTTCACCGAAATATTGTTCGTGAATTGAGTATCATACTTTTAGCCAAAGCGGGCACATTCTCACCCGTCAGCACCGTACGACGACGGATACCATGAATGTTGTCAACTAGCAACTTATTAAAGAGGTCCCTTTCCACTTGCGTGCGCCACCTGAGTCGCGGTCTTCTTCTACTGCGCCGTCCCTCGGTGGTGGATTCGAAAATTTTTCGGGCCGGAGCATTGGTTTCCATCCGCTCTACATGACCTAGCCATCTCAATCGTTGGATCTTCACTCTTCTGGCTGAGTCGATGTCGCTGAACAGCCCGTATAGTTCGTCGTTATATCTACTCCTCCACTCACCATCTATGCAGACGGGACCGAAAATCACACGAAGAATTTTCCTCTCGAAGCAACCAAGAGCTGCTTCATCCGCTTTTGACAGAGTCCATGCCTCCCCGCCATATAGCAGGATTGGGACGATTAAGGTCTTGTAAAGCGTTACGTTGGTTGTTCGAGAGAGGGCTTTGTTTACCAATTGCTTTGTTAGTCCAAAGAAGCACCGATTGGTAAGAGTTATTCTTCGTTTGATTTCAGCTCTGGTGTCATAACGGTTCCTAGGTAGACAAAGATTCCATAAAGCAGAACTTGTAAAATAAGTGTTTTTGAAAGGCTGCTTTTGGTATAGTCAGACACCAGTTGTTTCGACAGACCTAAATAACATCGCTTGCAAGGGGCGATCTCCACTAGGATCTCGTTTGTGCAGTTCAGTTTGCTTCGAGGTAGACAAACCTCTTATAATTCAAAGCTGTCGATTGTGATGCCTTGTGATGTGTGACAGTTCGTCTTTTTCTCATTACCCTCAAGACCAAATAGATCCGCCTGTTATCTACTAAGGCACGCTCGAAACGCACGCATTGGTCGATGTTTGCCCGCCCGTGACTGTCATCTCCTTGCCTAAATTCGGTGTAGGTTACAAACGGCTCGGAGGTCCCTGAAACGAACTGCACCGTACATCCCGTCTGTGTTTGCGTGCTGCATCACAACCCGATTAATTTTTTTCCCCAGAATTCCTAATTCGGCCATCGCTTCTAATAGTTCCTAGCGATAAATGCTGCCGTATGCAGCTTTGAAATCTATAAAGGGATGGTGAGTATCGATTTGAAACTCGCTGGTCTTCTCCAGGATTTGCCTCAGCGGGGATATTTGGTCTATAGTCGGGCCGAAAGTCGCATTGGTTACTGATTATGGACCTGAACTCACGCATGTTAATTTATTTTCACGCATATTGTTACAAGATATGGGTCTGCGCCAGTATATGAATCTCTGATTTCTCCTGGCGTCTTGTGTAAGTGCGTGAAACCATACGTCGACTGATTGCTTCAATAATTGGTCAATATCAGTGCGGTTTCACGTCAGCGAAGTCCACTAAGACTCAGTCCTGCTGTTTGGCGCAGAAGCATGGACACTAATCAAAGCTAACGAGGATCTTCGGTCGCTTCGAGAGGGAAGTCAGTCCTTCCTATTATCCTTATCATAGAATGTATTAATGGTGTATGGAGAAGGAGACTTAATGATGAACTGTTCGGGCCGCAAGGCGTCGATATCTATGTCATATAGAGTGAATGCTCTAGCCTTACAAGTCTTCGAGTCCAGCCCCGGCGACCAGAACGGCAGCCCCACTGGTGTGAAATGTGCGTAGAGCACCCACGTCACACTCTACCATTCTTGATGTACTTACTTTTTCCTCGGAACGCCGATCTTCAGCTACCTTTATATGTAAGCACCTCTTTGAGAAGAATGTTTCAACCGCCATCCACTGTTGATCCTACTAGCAGTCTGGCTAGCAACGATTGGATCTCCATCTCATCTCTACAGGATTGCCCTGCTTTGCTAGATCAAACTTTCTGATGAATTCTCCAACCTTGGGTGAATAAGCTTACAACAGAAAGTTCCACTCCACACTTCTCCATCCACTTTCACTGGCTGCCCCAGCATCAATCTCCCACCAGTCCCCAGTCCGTCTCGTTCACCCTCCCTCACGCCACCCCTCTCAGCAAGACCATTGAGTTACCCATTAAATCGCATAACCCGCCATCACACATCACATCGATTCAACAGATTCTAATTCCTTCAACACCACTTGATACACGGCCACGTTGGCCATTCACTCTCCTCTCCAAGCGACGCCAATCCAACGAAACGAACCTCTGCCGCGACCACGTTCCGCTCCGTCGTACACATCCAGGACCGAGTCGTGCAATGAAATTGAATAGGACATTGGAACTCTATTAAGATTTCCGAACTGATTCCGACTGTCACACACCGCCGCTGCTGCAGGCTCTATTCCTTGGCCCAGCACATGCACACACTCGCGGGAAGAACCTTTCCACAGCGCAGCACCAACAGCCGCTCCATCGGCAGCAGCATCGACCGCCTTCATTATGGGGCCTCTGCCCCGGCTTAGATCAGTGCACCGCGATAGGCAAATCAATTGGAATCGTGTAAGAGACACTTTAGAGTGGAACGTTTAAAATATTTCTAATTTGTTGTAACTTGACACTGGCCCGGCCCGGGGGGCAGGCAGGCGGGACATCGGGCGACCGGGAGCCCAGCGATAGTGGTGACTGGCTCCGGGCTAAGTGCGGCTGAAATATTCACTTGGCCTGGTGATTCAATCGATGAATACATTGACATTCGCTGATAATGTCACGTTTGAGCGGAAGGAATGGGGTTGTTGTGTGCTGGAATGGGCCCCGGCCGGGAATGGAAGCTCATGTGAACTGACGACGACGAGCCGGCAGGGTTGTGACTCTGTGGCGTTGGCGAGACGCTGCAGCTGAAGCTGGACCATATTTAGAAGTGTAAAAGTTAATTTAGGACAAGTGAACGTCGCGCTAATGAGGGTCGGCCGGGGTCACAGGATGTTCCGTGGAGCGAGCCGAGATGGAGGTCTCTCTTTGGGTTAATGCGGCTTATCAATGCGCGAACTGTGGAATAATTGGATCGGGTTTTGGTCTGCCGGACGAACTGTTGGCTACTGGGAATGGTATTGGTGTGAATCAGTTGTGTGGGGAGGGGGAGGAGATGTGGCCAGTCAGTGGTTGGTGCACTGTTTTGAAAATTGATGACAGTGTTAAGGCAGCTACTGGATTATAGAAGGCAGAGGACGAACGGGGTTCGGATTATGTTCACTCGCTTCTCATGACTTTTTTGGAAAGCTAAGTTGCTCTCTAACTTCAATCCGGTGAGCCTGAGCGACAGCCGCCTGTCGTCAGGGTAAAGTTGGCCTGCGTTCGCATAGTCTATACATCGTGTGTTCTTGGCTACTCTCCGAACCTAAACTTAGCTTGAGCATTGTTCTTGATATCGACGTTGCTGAGCCAGCATAATGAGTCCATTCACATCTCCCGGACCACATACACATCTTTGGACAACTCAAACAGATCGCAGTGTTGTGACGTGAATCCCTTCCCACATATCCGAAGCAGAATAATTCGTGCGAAGCTCCAATCGTCTTCCGGAGACATATTCTTTTCGCAAAAGTTTGATCAAAGCTGTAGAAAGTCTGAGCCTGCATGAATGCCTTCTTAAGTCCGATAGGACCCTAGGGTGGTCCTTTTTATTGGTACCAAACATCCCAGCACAGTGGACAGTGTCACACGAGACGACCCTATGCCGGAAAAAAGTTCCGTGTACATATTGCCGAAACGAAACGAATGCAGTGCCAAAGGCACCAATCGACACTGAGGCATAACAAGAGCATGGACGACGTAATCAATTTCCAGCTGCTCCCATAATCCTAGTAATAAACGATCACATGTGCAAATGAAACAACATAACTGCTCTATAGAGAGCAAGGACGTGGTATAAATTAGTCGTAAGGTGAATCTTCCAAATGGACATGTGATGTTTGAAAACAGATTTCAAAATGGGCAAAATAAATACTTAATTAAATTGTCTCTCAATAATCTTGTGGCTTTACTTATTCTAAAATATTAAAACAGATCGCTCGCATAAGATGGACGCAGGACGGTTAGTAAGGCAGTAGAACTGATGCTTGGTGCCTAAGTCGAATATATTCGACTGCAACTCAGCTGTGAGAAAGGTGAACCGAGAAGAAGATATAACCGCAAACTCAACACGTTGAACTGTCCGCCTAATTCAACTTCTACAATCCCTACAAGAGCTGTTTTCTATAATTGAAAACGTTTGATATTACTTAATTTCCAGGTTTTGACGCGGACGCAAGACAGCTTAATTTTGATAAACTGAAGCCGCTTGCCTTGCATCAGGATCATGATCGATGGAAGTCAGAGAAACCTGATACGTAAGTACCTGATGCAGTAGTACCTGACCTGATAAAATCTGGCCTGCCCTTAACATTTCTTTCAATGAAACCATATAAAGGGTGATTTACGGAGCCGATGTTGAATGTGAACCACACCTAAACGTCATTTCAGTTTCTGCATTTCATTTGACATTTCTCAATTACAGACTAACTTAATTTGAACCATGGAAAGATAAACCATCGTGCAACGCGTTAAAGTTTTTCATGCTTATTATGAAAATGGGCGTTCAAATCAAAACGCATATCGTGCACTTCGTGATCTTTCGAAAAATGTTAGATAATTGAAAATTCTAGATTTATTTTGCTGGTATTGTGTTTTATTTTAATTAGAAAAATATTGAGTTCAAAAGCTCGACGTTACTGATGTGAAACAAAAAAAAATCAATTCAAGAGCTAAAGGATGAGTTAGTTTGGCATATTTACGGCATAGAACCTCAATTATGCTTCTGCGTCATAGAAAATTTGGACCATCGGATGGAGGATGGAGGTGTGCGCCGAGGTTGCGGCGGCCCTTTTTTGTCCATACATAATTGAACCATACCAATATTATCATAATAAAAAGAAATGACAATATTTTCCTTAATAATTTGTGTTTTATTCAAAATCAACATCGGCCCTTTAAATGCAACCACCCTTTATTTAAGTCTAATTTATTTATTTGTTTCTTAAACAGTCTTACAAATCATTTCCGTATGAGTCCTTAGAAACATTAATTCAGGAAAAAAACAACAAACAAAAGGAACTCCATATTTGAGTTTTAAACAAATGAGGCTAATATGGCCCAGCTTAGTTTTCAATGGAACCTTGTTGATAATTCCCAATATTGCTTCCCCGCCAAGTCTTTCGTAGTTTTGGCTTTTGTTCGGACATTATAGAACTCCAAGTAAAAATAAAAAAAGGTTAAGTGTTAATCAAAAAAGAGTGTCAAATGTGGCCTCCTGGGCAACAAATCTACACTTGGGTATCCCATATTTAACATACTGCAATTTGGTCACTGTGGTGGCCCGTGGCGTTGTGGGTATGTGCGTCGACCCCAACCTCGACGTCGTAGGTTCGATTACTGTTCTGTGCGACGAAAACAATTTTCACGACCCCACCTCTTTCGAATCACTGACAATGCTCAAAGAGTATTTCCTGTCTAGAAAAGGCTTCTCAAACAAAGCCGTTCGGATTCGGCATTAAACTGTAGGTCCCTTCCCCTCGTGATAGAACAATAGCACGCACAACACGAGTGGTTGCTGAGAAGCTAGGCCCTGGCCCTCTATGGGCTGTAGCGCCACCCATATTATTATTATTAATTTTGTTCACTCATTTTAATTTTTAACGCACATCGTAAGCTATAATAAAACACATAACCGAGTTTAGTTTTAGAAAACTGTAACCAATTTCACACTAAATTCATTGTAAAAACAGTTAAGGAAACTGCCAACCAACTAACAAAAAATTACATAAAAAGTTCAAAAAACCAAATACCCCCTATAACTTTTAAGGGCGTCAGTCCAAACTCACCACGAAAGACTGAGGCTAATCCAGTTTGCACGTGGTCTTAATGCATATTTTTTTTATTTCGCTGTGGGCCAAATTTACCGCACTTACTCTACATACTTACAACATATAAATTCCTTTCTGTCTTTCTCTTGATATTTGCCTTCAGCTCTTGATATTTGCCTTCGCTGCAAGCCATCTCTCCAAAACCATCTCTCTTGAATCCTTGAAGACGGCTACCCGTTTCGCTCGTCAAGTTGGCTGAGGTCCTTTTTCATTTGAGTGCGCCACCTTCAACATTCGTTTTTGCTGTCTGTTTTCGAAAATCCGCTGAATCCAGAGATTTGAATCGACGAAATGCCAGCTTCTATTTGACATTCGGAAAAGTTTGCTGACATGCTTACCCTAACCTCATGTAATTTGCTTTGACGTTTCAAAAGCCTCAACAAATAGCCGTTTCAAAAAAATTGTTGCACGTTTCTGCAATCGAATTCGTGGCGTTGAATATCCAAGTCAGTGATGTGCTGGTTGAGAAAGAAATACAAAAATGGAGTGTTCGCAGAGAAGATTAATCCCCAAAAAAACTCGTGCTGTTCGCGGCAACAATGAAAATGTCAGTCAGAGACAAAGTATCCATTCACTACTCCATCCGAAAATGCCCAATTCACGCCCCAAAAAAAACCCCATACGTCAACCATTTGATGCGGGATATGAATTCAGACCTCAGAAGCGAACAGAAATTAAAACAAAAATGGCGCGTAGCACACCATTAAAACTCCATTACCTGTCAGAGTCCACAAAATGTGCATCAACGACGCGGTAGAAGATTAACTTTTCCCGGAATTTAAACAAAAAACAAGACAAACCCCGGGACAAACACAAAAAAATAAGAAAACAACGAAAAATGAAATGTTCTCCTTTCGGGAAACAAAGATATTAATGAAGCCTCGATAAATAAAAGTGAAGACCCTAATTAAATGAAAATATAAATGAAATATCCCGATCCATTAATTCTGGCTACCCCCCGGGACACACTTGGACTCGGCTCTGTCTCTCTCTCTCGCTCGCTCAAGCTCGCCCAGCACACATGGCTAACGTTTTAATTTACGATTGCGCGTCCAACTGTCCAGGCAAACGAACAAAATTAAAACGATCTTTTGAATATTAAATTCGCCCTCGAATGTGTGTTGTGTGTTTCGGGGGGCGACTGTCTGTGCGACAGAGACACGACCGAGAGGGAGGAACCCCTTGCCGGTGTGCATGTGCACCTACATGAATACATAACGAAACCTATTAGCCTCCTCTCGGATTGGATTCGTCTTCTAACGTATCAATGGGGAAGAGGCAAGATACATGGTCATCGGTCGGTTGGAAGGTAGGTAGGTAGGTACCCGTCTCGTCGTTGCCGACAGGAAAGGGAACACATTTCGAGCGGTCGGCCGTTTGGTCTGGTCTCTCGTGGCCTTTTTAGGTAATCAACGAAACGAACGAAAATGTAGAAATTCGACTCTGGCCGGGGCCCCGATGGATGTCGGGATGTGCATCTGTAAATAAGGTTCGTCAATGTGGAGGGCTCGGCCATCATTAAAATCCGCTTTACACTGATTAGTTGAGGGGCAGTCGGCTGACTTTTTTTCTTTCCGTCCGTCTGTTCCTAACTCGCTGTCTCTTTCTGTTGGTCTTTCATTTTTTTTGGTTTTTTTGGTTTTTCAAAACGAGTATCCACTTTTTGCCGTGAGATTTGGCTTCCAATTTAAAATTCCCTCGAAACGATGAACGACAACGATGACGACGACGACGACGACGACGACCACGGTGAGACTATGCGGTGGCGTTGAATTAAAAATCTGTTTTGGGCAACCTTTGCAAAACAAAGGCTTGCCTTTGGACGATGGGGAACACACGCACACACCGTCGCGGCGTGCGGCAATAATTTAACGATTTTATTTCGGCCGTTCATCGCAATTTGCTCCGACGATGACGACGACGACGCTCCACACAGGCACAGTTGCCCATTGCCTGGCTGCCGCGGGACACCGGCCAATAACATCATTATACTTCTGATCTCCAGCCATATTCTCCTCTTCTGCTTAATTGCCTCTCCCTTTTTTGCTGGCATCCCCCTCCGCCCTCCCCCACCAGTCACATCGTGTGCTAAGCTATGTTCAGTCCATATTAAGCTCTTAATTTGTGACTGAATTTCGTTGCGATGTCGCTGGCTGGAAATTAATTATGGACTCTTGGCCAATAAAGATTGTCTTTCTTCTCCGAATCCAGGCCGCCCTCCCACCGCGGCGCAAAAATGTGAAAAAGATCTGTTCACTCTTGCTTTTGTTTGTTTCAATTTTCAACCAAATTAGCCCCGTGATTATGGGCTTTTGCAGCTGAAACCACTAACCGGGGTGTTAAAGATAATTTATTGTTGGATGGCTTGGGTTTTTTTTTTGCTTTTCCTCTGAAACAGGAAATCTGCCAAGCCGATGAGTCGATAATAAAGCGATAACCGCCATCCAACAATCAGAGTGAAGGCAAATTAACTTCTTTTTTTGGTGGGCAATCGATTAGGTAGCCACTTCTTGGAGGTGATTAAAGCGGCGGTACGGCGAACGGGTTTGGGAAAGTCTATTTTTGTAGCCATCAGCTGTCAATGTCAAGGACGGAATTCGTTGTGTAGCTCGTCATTTTCTTATCGCCGATTAATGACATCGAACGAGCGATGGCTGCCGACGCACGGCGCGACTACGCTTTGACATCAAATTCGTGGCCGAGCTTGAGTCTGATGGATTTCAGTGCGATTGAGTTGTTTGACCTCGCCTTCGAGATCTGATTGAGAGATCTTTGATTTAATCTCTTATCTCCGTTCATGGACTTGGACGCTGTTCCGGTAATTCTCGTTTTAAAGGCGTGATTTACGCTCGTCGAACTTTATGTGTTCTTAATGAAGTGTACGGGCGATTCGAAGTTAATTAAAAGGAAGTAATTATCCGGAAGCTTGAGTTAAAAGTTCACAAATTTTTTTTTTTGAGACTTGTGGATTTAGTAATTTGAGTCAGTTTTTGTTGTTTTCATACTTAAGCCAGTCTTACAGGGGTTGTCATGTGGACTTCCGTTCGATAACCTTCATTTCTTGAGTCATTGCGTGCTCCATGCAATTTCAAACCATTGGAAATTGAGAGAGGTCAAATCTGAAGCTTGGAAATTTATTGAAGGTGTTTAACCTTCTGCGGGCCACAAGAACGAACATCTTGCTCTTGGGTTCTCAGTGCCATTCCGTTGGTCTCAAAACCTTTATATTTTAGAAATTTGATGTAATACGAACACTCCTAACTTTAATATGTAATAGTTACAAATAGGACAGTTACAAATCTATAAGTCAGTCCAGCTGTTCGGATACGCTGATCGTATCGCGCGACATTATCGCGCGGTCCCAATACGAGGCTTTCACGGCAATTAAGGAATAGACGAAACGAGCTGGTCTAAGGGTCAACGAGGAGAAAACCAAATATATGCTGTCGAGCCAAAAACGATTCGCCGCAAACCACCTAGACCAAACCGCTACAATCGACAGCTACAATTTCGAGGTAGTGAAGGAGCTTGTCTACCTCGGGCCGGACGTAAGCTCCACGACTGGCATCGTAGTGGAGATCCGACGTATACGTATACAATCGCCCTTGGCAACCGACGCTACTTCGGTTTGTCAAAACAACTGGGCTCGAAACTCTTGACTCGAAGGACCAAAGTCTGCTCTACAAAACCCTTATTCTACCAGTCCTGCTTTATGGAACCGAAATCTGGGCACTAAGCAAGTCTACAAAGCTGATTCTTGGTACCTTCGAAAGAAAAATTCTACGACGGATATATGGTCCCGTCGCGAGGAAGGAAGGCGAATGGAGGAGAAGACAACCGCGAACTCTACCAGATGTACAAGGATGTGGATGTAGTCCGGAAGGCAAAAATCCGTCGACTTCACTGACTCGGCCACATCGAGCGAATGGACAACAACGCTCCAGCAAAGAGGGTCTTCGAATCCGATACTCCTGGTTCGAGAAGAAGAGGTAGACCGAAACTCCGCTACAGAGACCAAGGCATCGCGGATGTTAGCTGGCCTTGATGACTGGAAGCAGCGTGCCCAGGACCGTCCCCGATGGAAGGCAACAATTTCTCAGGCTCAGACTCTTCATGGTTCTTCTGCCTGGTAAAAAGGTTGCAAATATGAATACAAATCGCATTTTTTAAAAAACAGCGGTCAAAAATGTTTGTCTGGGGTACTTGATCCTACCAAGATTAAGACACATGCTCCGTTTTTTTCATTTTAATCCATTTTTATTATTTAATAGATAATGAGCTTACATAGCAGACAAAAATGCAAACAATTCTACTTGTAACTTACTGGAGCTCGGCGGGCACTCTAAGCTAAGGATAGATGCTCCAAGACAGGCCTTAGTGTATGCTATAAATACTTGTTATGATGTGGCATAAAATGTTGGACAGCTAGCTCTAAGCCCGGCTTGATGCATGCAGAGGTTGGTGTTTGCTTAACCACTTAATGCCCCTATTCTTGTTGTGATATGATCAGAAGTCACAAAAGTGTGTGATACGCAAATCGTAATGTACTCCTTATGAGGTTTCTTGTGAGTAATCAATTATTTGGTATTCTGACAAAAAAGGTCACCAGAATAGTGGTGATGGGCGAATCGATGTTTACCATATGTCATTATCGCCCTCAAAAGGGCCTTGAGAGGACGAAGAGAGAATTGAACACAAATTCTCAAACTCTCAATTTTAACCTCCATTTCTGTATGTTACGCATTTTTGCTCAGCAAATGTGTTTATTTTTCCTTTGATGTGCTGCGCCTACGACGTAAATCTCAACTTTTCCCGTGATGCTCACAAATTGTGAAGTTTTGCCTAAAATACGAAAACCTTACAGTTTTGTACTCAACTTGCTCTTGTGAGGCTCGTGTGACTTGTGACTGTGTGACATCACAGAGGTGTGCCAGAATAGGGTTAAAAGTCTGATCTATACGTTACGTGTCATTAATATAATAATATAATAATATAATATGGGTGGCGCTACAGCCCATAGAGGGCCAGGGCCTAACTTCTCAGCAACCACTCGTGTTGTGCGTGCTATTGTTCTCACACGAGTGGAAGGGACCTACAGTTTTATGCCGACTCCGAACGGCCAAGTTTGAGAAGCTTTTTCTAGACAGGAAATACTCTTTGAGTATTGTCAGTAACTCGAAAGAGGTGGGGAAAAAATTATTTGTGTCGCTCAGACCTGGAATCGAACCAACGACGTCGAGGTTGGGGTCGACGTACATACCCACAACGCCACGGGCCACCACCACGTTACGTGTCATTGCAAAGCCAGAATTATGAAAACCTTGTGCATGGGCCCATGAAAGTTATGGGAAAATAAAAGATTATTTCGAATCTGCAATCTGACTTACAAGTCAAGCTTCAAAATACCTAAAATCAGCTTGATGTGGGTTCCAATCCAAAGCCTGATTTCAGTAAATGCCGACTTGTCGAATTTCGATTTCAAATTCGGTAATGAAATCCTGGTAAGAATATCTACTGTCACGGCTTATATACAGTGGAGGCACGCCGCGCAGTAGCACCAAACCTGAGCCAGAAATACCATGAGTTGTATTTTAAATTCTAAACTTGACTTCGGTAAGCAGGAACTCCAGCACTACTATTAAAAAATAAGGCACAAGGGCGCCCCGACTAGGGCGTGGAGCTATAGTCGAATGATAGGGAGGGGAACAGTGCTACTTTGCTCTTTGTACAAGAGCTCATGAAATTTGGGTTGTAGAAAGAATGAGACTGCTGATATGAGATTTCTGTGAGAAACACATCAGTGCGGAAGGAACTCAATACTACTGCAAACAGAAATGACTATGCCACGAGATGTGCCTAAATCCGATCTGGCCCAAAGAGGATGAAAGTACGAAGAGGCGAAATCATCAAGTGATGTGCACAGATAAAATTAATGCGGCTCTCCAAATGACGAAAAATATCAGTCGAAACGACAAGTGAACCGAAAAATGCATGCATTCGAAAAGCAAATGTGAAGGCGAGGCTGTCGCATTCTACTGAGCTTGAAATTAAACGTTTATCTCAAAATGTTAAAAAGCTTATTTTGTGAACAGAGACTTTTCTAAACTTCAAATCCAAATTAAAAGTAAGCAAATCATGACCGTTTAATATAAAATAAAGACACGCACAATTATTGGAGAAGACGACAACCTTGATCATACCAACAATTTACTCCACCAGACCGCAGCATTATTAGTTAAATTGAACTCCACTCCATAACTTTGCAACTCTTGCGATTATAATTGATTTGATTTTTACGGTAATGCACTTGTTCAACGAAACAATCAATTGAAACTTCGCTGGGTTATATTTGATATTGTCTTGGAAGGCAAAGCGTCTTGATCTATTCTTCACAACCTTACCGAAACAAAATTGTTCACAAATTCAAATCGCGAATACAATCTAGCTAACTTAATGTTGCCCATATAACGAGCGAAAAATTTAAAGAACCTTCGTACCATCCTCGAGTACACTCTGTCGGTTGTTATTGAACAGCTATCGAGATAGCCAACGATGTTACGCAGCATATCCTAATTAAGTCAAGCTAGTCTTTGGCCGCCATAGTCTTTCAAATCTACACAAAAAAGGCATATTTTCAATTGAATCAGTGTCCGTTTTGTCCATATGTACACACCGCATAGACGCCGGAAAGAAGACGTGCAAGGAATATCGTTCTGCTGCTCCACCTATGTACAGAACCAGAGCACCAATGATGCACCAATGACCAACTATTTCCATCGAGTTCATGTGAGGCCTTGGGAAGAGATATTTGCCAGTGAGTTTACGCAAGTCTCTAATAAATTCGCAGAAATGCGATATGACTTGACCAAGTCACCACGAAGCTCCGGTTAAGGCTAATTTCAAGCTCAAACCACACATTCTGCCTCATCCAACAGAATCATACCTCAACTGCCCTCCTTTTCAAAATAATTCCAACAGCAGATATACGTTCATTGCATCACACCAACTGAAGAAACCAGCGCTGCCACCGCATCACATTAGACAGACGGTGGAGTGAGAAAGTGAATTGAGTTCTATTACCACAAAACCCCAACGATAATCGCCTCTAAGACAGAGGCCCGTCCCCTGGTCCCTCTTATGCAACGTCACGCGGTGAGAGTCCCCGCTTGGTGTTCCCGGGGCCTTTCGCTTTTCGTTCTGCCTTTGCGTGACGAACGGTATTTACTCAAACAAACCCCACCTTGGCAGCATGATTGCCTGCTAAAATATTAGACTGTCATTTGGCAGCATTTTGCCAAAACAATACCATCCACCCCGGGACCCTCCTCGCAGCGAACACAACAACATCCTGCGTGCACTTAATCGCTCGCTAGAAGCCTTTCTCCGACGACCAAGCAGAAGCAGAAGACGGAGGCGAACGCAGAGACAAAGACGAGAACAAGCAAAACTGTCAAACAGTGTCTCCTCGCATCATTTATCTGTGAAAACCAAAACCGTAACCATATGAGGATACACGTGTCCTGTGGTGCGTACACTAATCGGCCCTTTCACGTTCCGCACTTTGTTTAGCCAACAGTAGGGGCCAACTGCATGGATGGTGGCATTGTCGCATCCACAATGGCACGGACTGCAGGAGAAGCTGCAAAAGGACACACAAAACCATGGGTGCGCGGGGTCGATGTGTGCGTGCGTGTGTTTGTGGTGCAAACAAGGACGTTGAATAGGCATGAGGATTGTTTGTTTGCGGGGACAATTGATTTCGGAATCAGATTGCGGTGACAAAAGTCAGAGATTCGGTGAGTCCTGCCCCGGGCCCTGCCCATCGCTCGGCTGAATCGGTCGCATTGTGTGCGCCGCATCCTTGCGGCTAATGTTGTGTAATTCGGTTCATTACAACTGCCAGGACATCTGCTGTGGCATGGGATTTATTGAGGAAGCAATTTCGGTTTTTATTGGATTTTCGGATTGAATCGATGAATCTTCGGGGACTCGTCGGATTGTCGTGTCTGTCTGGATGCAGATGTGTGAGGTGGCAGGAGTCGACACGGGAGCTGATCAAGGACAGCTGGGCTCTGTCGAGTGGAACGACGGAGACTGGGTCACGTGAAGCACTTTCAATCAAAGACACACCCACCCGCAGTGCGCACTGCGCCCACAGTCCGTGCGAGAGTTAATCACTCGCCCCACTGTGCTCCTTCCGCAATCGAGTCGTAATTAACGAGGCCAACACCCAAATCACAGATGCGACAGCTGATAGCGCTCCCACGTCGTGATGGAATTAATGCATTTTTAATGAATCCATAAGCACACTCGCTTAGGCAACAATGACACTCGTTCGGCTCTAAGCAAACATTCACGCATGGCCACCACAGCACGACTTGCCAATTGTCGAGCCATGTAAGCCGTGGTAAGCACATCATCTGATCATCAGTGGCGCGGGCAAAACAAATAAATTATCATTCCTCTCGTCCGATTGTGGTCGGCTGCGTGCTCCCGCGGTGAGTGGCAGCATTGTTCCGCTGCGAAGCGGAGCAGCGACGAGCTAAACGTTCCCAATCTGGAAACGCGATAGCGACGGCATTAGAATACCCGAGTGGCCTCGGAAAAATCATAAATAATCGCCAAAGACACAAACGTGCAATTGCCCGACTGTGGACTCTTGACTGCCGACTGCACTGTGCCTTGCAACGGATTTATGGCGGACGTGTGGAATTGTGGCAAATGCCGCTTGTTGCGGCTTACACGCTCTGACGAGTTGCGCAGAGCGCCGCCGTCGCCGCACGGTGCATGTGCTTGTCGTTGGCAAATTATCACAGTCTCACGTTATCTCGCTGTGTTATGAGGAGTGAGGACGTGCAAGGTGCCACTTAGGGGAGTCGGCTGGGTTAGCTCTTCGCTTGGTAACGGCGTGGCACTGATCACAGGGAAAGTGTGAACGTGTTTAAATGGGCGGAATGGGAAATCAGGATTGATTTTCAGGACTTCTGGATGATCTCGTCCGAGGGTTGATCGAGATGAGATTGCGATCAGTTCGACAACGCGATGCAGTACACCATCAGGAAATGGCATCAACTGGCTCGGTTCCCTGCGATCACCGATCTTGTTCTCTGCCCGATCTGCTACAAATTTGATCTGAATTGGTGTAGATTGAATGTGCGTTGAAGGTACACGATCAATTGGGTAGATTATGGTGCAGGATGGATTTGGCTTCTTGCAGGCGTCCTCTTTCAAGGGATTTAAGGCTGATCGACGCTTCAGTAGGTTACCTTCGAAGAGATTTGGAGGAATGGTGGACGAAGGGAAGCCAAAAAGAGATCATATGAGTCTTGGTCTACGCTGGCAACTAATTGGACTCATTGGTGCTTGAACAGAGTCAGATTGCCAGCAGTAAAGTCTTGTATCGTTTAAATTTGCAAACTATTCTTCATGATCGTATATCTTGCGGCCAGTGGGTTGTTCATTGGCAGAAAATAGAAGAAAATGGAACTAAGTAACAAGAAGCCTTCTATAGGGTACAAATGGGGCTTCAGTGTCGCATGGTCCACCGTCTATTTATACCAGTAGCCAGACCCACACTGACGTGTGGAGTCGCGATTTGGTAAGCTGCTCTCAATAAGATATCATCCCCAAACTGCTCGAAATGTTGCAGCGCAAAGCATGCCTTTATTTTAGCAGAACGTTAAGGACAATCATCTCGGCAGCTCTGAACATACTCTTCAATGTCCACAGATAGCGGTCAGTACGACGATCGAAATGAAATTGCTATAAATGTAGAAGGAACTCCACTATCGTGGCCCTAATACATACACGATCTTATGACACCCAAGCTCCTCTTGGAGAACAATTTCTCAAGCAGCAGATCATACTCGCAAGTCTAAAGCCAGATGCTGGATGAACTCTGCGAATCTTTACCCCAAAAACTCAAAACAGAAGCACTTATGTGCATTATCTATAAGACCAGGCCTTCTCGACTTCTGTAAAAGCTGCGAAGACGAGCAGGAGTAGGTAACCATTATCCATCAAGGAGAAGTCACCTAGGAGCATACTTCTTTAACATTCTAGCAGTACTTTGCAGCTTTAGTGTCCAGGCTTCTTTTGCAAGACTGTTCAACGGATCTACTCTACCCAATGTGTGACTCCTGTCAACCAACAATCAGGCACCACAACTAACCTTAGGTGACCAGTTCGTTGAAAACGCAACGAATTCTTGAGTTGTGCCCATTTTTTTCCCTGAAAATAGCTCCGGTCGGAGTAGTTGACACAAGTCACTTGATATTGCAGAGACTTTTGAGCTGGGCAGTGACTTAAATGCAGCACTGCTTTACTGCATAGACTATTGAATGTGTGCTGATAAGAACCTACTTTTCGTGTTAACAAACCATCAGCGAGACGAATGGTAGAGCTGGACATAGAGGGTGTCGCTTTAACTACACCAGTTACCAAAAGATCAATGCTCTCAGCATCGCCTTCAGGACATTCTCTGCCATTCTGTGTGATCGCCTGAGTTCGTGAATAACAATTTTGATAACACTCACCAACTACCGTGAATTTCCGGACCACCTACGCATGACATGAAAACCGTGTCTAGTTATACATTTCTGCCAAGCTAGTCACACTGTCCTGGGTTGCCGATGGAGTATTCGTTGCTCCATCGAAGTGGGCACAAACTCACCAGGGCTTTCGATTTCAAAAAGTGATTTAACTAGTGAGGCGCTGTCGTAAGACCTTTTCAACATAAACCAGGAGAAGATTGTGCTAAGCTCACTCGACAGCACTAGAGGCAGACTTCAGATCTTCTAGAAGTTCGTACAATTGTTAGCATACGCCGATGACATTACGTTATTAGCAAAACGCAGTCAATGAGTCGTTGGCCAGCATTAAGACGGAAGCAGCTAAAATGGGTCTAGCAGTAAATGAGGATAAAACGGAGTATATGCTGCCTCAAGAAAGGACATTCAGCATCGACGTCTTGGACAAAACGTCACAATGTGCTGCTATAACTTCAAGATGGTTGTAGACTCCTTCTAACGTCTACCGCGGCTAGAACCGAGATCAAACGCTGAAAAACTCATATTTTTCTTCTTCCCCTGCAATCAAGTAAAACGGACCAAGCTGACTTTATACCCGGTGATGTTATCATCCCAGTTCTTCGTACGGCACTTAGGTTGTGGCCGAAGTCCACTCAAGACTGTGGTGCCATACAAAGACGGAGAAGTTCACCAGAAGCATGTTCTTCCGGAAATTCATGCAATTGACGTGATTAGTCGTCGATCACAGTGGGTAATTTCATGGAATTGGAAGGGAATTAGATGGGTTGAGATTTGAATGCGGGCGAAACAAAGTACATGTTGTCAACAACGAACATCTACAACATGTACACGTACATGTTGTTCACAACGCCACGATAGACTTCATCCACCTCGGTTCCCAAGTGCACAGTACGATTGCCTTCTTAACCAGGGTTAAACACAGAATTACACTTATCTGCCGTTGGTTGCTTTTGGTCGCAGGAGACAAACGTCTCTCTCGAAGGCCAAGCTAAAGTCATTGGAAGCAGTTGGACCCACTATACAGCAGGTCATATGCGGAATCCTGTTTTACTTCGCGTCGAGTCCACTTCATCTGGAGAGATGATGTGGCCCTGTGTGTGTTTGGTGTCAGTTCAAAAATTAAACCAATTAGTATTAAGTCGGGTTCGTGTGTTCCTGGAGAGGATTCTTGACCGAGGCCCAGGTTCACCCCGGACTGTAGCGCCACAAGATGAAGAAGAAGTATTAAGTCGTGAATATTATTTATTCCTTGATGCTCTTGTCTCGCCGTGCCCTGAGCCCATCGTTTTCCTATTGCAAGGGCTGTCCATGCCTACAAAGAGTGAGTGTGTCCTATTCTGCCAGTATGTTGTCGAGTTCCTACTCTAACCCCATGATCCCCTATCGGTTCGTGTGTCCTCTTTCGTGCATTTTCTGCAGAAGGACTCAACCGCCATGAAACAGCGAATGGCTTTGACTAGCACCAAATTGGTCAAAAACCGCATACAAGACTCTTCATTCTATAACCAAATGGTCGCCCTAAAAAAAAGTAAGAGAATAACAAAACCACCCAAACGACACCTCTTCTCGTTTTTAAATCCATAAACGATTTCAATTACCAAGTGCTCCCAGCATTCGACGTCGAATCCCATCAACGACGCACAACACACGCAACCCCTAGCCGGCATGGCAGGCGCAGATAATAGAGTTTTATGCCATCGTTACGTTTCGAAAGAAGATCCCATGTCCTGGTGCAGCCACCCGAAGTCATAATGAATTCGTTATCTCTTCGCCGCGGAAAGAATTGCGCGTGATGATCCCAGAACAAATACGTGACACACCATAATGGCGAAGGGTTTACAGTGGAATACAGCAAGCGTAGCAGCGCCGAGCAAAGGCCGAGCAAAGGCGGGAAGTAATTTATTTATTTTCTCCTTAAACGAAAAACAACGCCAATTCCGAGGCGAATTTATGACCCATGACAGGCAATCTATGCGCGCACACAGACAAAAGGCCCGCAACTGGCGGCGAACCCCTTTAACGGGCGACAAGACGACAAAGCGACAAAGAGGACACACCACAAAGCCCGGCTAATAACGTAATCACCAGAGAACCAGTCTCTCGTCGAAATGGGTAAACCCTTTTCCCATGTGGATTGAGCGTTTCGTATAAATCAGAGCAGAAGCCGACTGAGAAGGGGAGCTCGGCTGGGAATTGACACAGCGGACGGGAGTGCATCTCGCCGGAGTTCGCCATTCTGAGCGAGCACCACGAACAATAACATAATCAGGGTTGTTGCTCACATGAGGGTTGACTGACGCAATCAACCCCCGAGACGAGTTGAAAGGGAAATAATCAACTGTCGAGCAGGGATCTCATGAACAAATTGAATTAAGGGCTGCGTAACGGCGCGCATTTATCCAGGGGAGAGGTGTGGCCTGGCTGGAGTGTATCGAACGCTTTGAATGGATTACGTTAAGACAAACAAGGTACTTAACAGCTTCCTGGGGTGGCTGTGCACAGATGACTCTATGGCGCTGTCACGGGGAGGGTGCTGCGCGGTCAAGCGCGTCTGTCTCCATCAGGAATTCATGACGCTGCCATTTGTTGAGCTGAGGGGTTGGTTTCATGGCTACTCGGCGCAATAGGCAGTGAGGTGGCTTGAGCTGCCAGGGTTTGCATGGGTTTGAGAGATTCATCTGAGGAGCTGGACAGGAAGACTGAAAGGACGCAGCGGCATCAATCCAAAATTTGCTGAGTTTGACTGTCCTAGAGGCACGGTCGTTCAAAGCTCGAGAATGAAAGCTCGACAACATTTTATTTAGAAATTCGCAAGTAATGAGCAACGATTAAGTAGCTGTCGCCCTATAACTTGATTGGAAAGTTTTTGCTACGAGGCAAATAGTCATCCATTAAACCGAGACTCTAAAATTATATGGATCCGCCAATGAAACGATTCCGTCTCTTGAAAACCGTAGTACTGTTTCCGGTTTCTTTTTATGCAATCGATGCGATAGGAATGCCCATAAATTTACTCCCAAGCCAAATTTTTGACGAAGTGTTGAACTTAGTTAATCCAAAATATGCTTTACCCAACTCCATCTTTCCTACTCATCGTGATGTTCAGAGATTTAAAAGCAATGCGCATCGGTGTCTCCATTCTAACCCTTTGATAATTTTTCTCTACGCTTGTACCGTGTTTAACATTTAGAGGATATCCCACACTCCTTGAGTACGTGCCAATTATACAACTGTGCCCCCGGACGCAATTTAGAAAATCATATTAGACAACCCCTGGCATTGACAAGTGTCCACTGACAACGAAATTTATAATCCTTTCCGGCACCGGCACTGGCACCGACACCGCAGCACTCGTTGCAAATGGGCTTCCATTATTTGTAGTCGGCTTCTACTGTGGATCTGTCGCTTATGAGAATGCGCACCTCTTAGACTAGCCTACAAACGCGTCTGCTGGAGAGCACATGAAGGGATAGCCGTTGGCCCAGCAGCACATCGTCTAGACAACTGAAGTAATCGAGTGAACGTGACCGCTTACAATGCCACTGAAATTTTGTCGCATCATCGGACTAAGCGTAGCCATTTGAGCTGAGGCCAAACGCAATCCCCAACCACCACGACCAGAAAATTCGCAGTGGAGTCTCAGTTTGCACCCGTAGTTCTCTGCGAATGAGAAAACTCCAATTTGTCGCGGCCTCATATGAACGGGCCTTAAGACTTTAACAAAAAGATGGAGTTGAACTCAAACTCCGAAAGACAGCCAAATGCCTGAGTGTCATACGATTGATTTCAAACTGAGATTGGAAGACAATACAGTACAGAGGATCGTATGAAGAAGGGATACGTATTACGTATCGTGACTTCTCAAAGCACTGGTGGTATACTGACAATAAGACATGGTAGTTAGACCAATCTTAACCTACGGCTCTCTCGTCAATCATTCATTCATTTTAATTCATTTGTATTAGTTTATTCATAATGATCTTACATTATGGACAAAAATCTTGAAAACTAGTTGGACGTACAATTCTACTGCTAACTTACTGGCCCTCTAGGTCACACTTAGGCCAGAGTAGGCCCATTGTGATACCACGCGGATTGACTTCTCCTAACGCTGGAACCAGTTGGTGCTGCTCTCAGTTTTTAGCTCGTTACGGCCGCTGAAGTAGTAGGCTCCTAGGTGCAGGAGCCTACGACTGGCAAGAGCACTGCAGGAGCAGATAAGGTGATGAGTATTTTCTTCCTCCTCTTCATCCATGCAGCTTCTGCAAAAAAAAAGTTGACATTCAACTTCCAGTCATCGCAATCTGTCATGAATGAGTCGAAGTCGCACTGCGTGAGACTGATGATGTCCTCGATCTTTTTGCCTGCTCTGTACACGATCAAGTCGTCGGCATACGCAATAGCGTGCGGAGGAGAACTTATCAGATCGCTTAAGAAAATGTTGAACAGGATCGGCGAATTAACGGCACCCTGTTGGAGACCATTTTTAATTTCAAAAATACCTGTAGAGGTCACGCTGCCATTCTTGACTACGAACCGCCTACCGGTAAGCATGTTGTACAGTAGGTACAGCAGTGGTTTACTAATGCCTAGCCGATTGAGCTTATAGTAAAGTCCTTCTAACCAAACGGTGTCGAAGGCCTTCTCCAGGTCAATCAAGCAGGCGCCAGTGCATTGTTTCTTGCTCTTGTTCCATTGGATATCCGACACCAGTTTCGACGCGGCATGAATAGTGTCATGCCCCGCTCTGAAACCGAATTGGTTATCCGGAATTATATGTTTGTCCTCTGTCCAGTTGATCAGAGCTCTATTTACCACCTTCTCGAATACCTTGCTGATGTTCGGAAGGAGACTAATTGACCGGAGGTTGCACGGATTCGAAGAATCTTTTCCTCGCTTGGATATGGGTTGTACAATCGCAGTTTTCCAATGCTCCGGATAATGTGCATTATTCAGAGCATTGTTAAAAAGGATTGTGTACATAGTGACCACTTCCAGAGGAAGATGTCTTAGCACAATGTTGGAGATCCCGTCGATTCCAACCGACTTTTTCTTCTTTAATGATGCGAAGACCGCTTGAAGATCTGCCTTCGAAATGAACGGGGGATGAACCCCTTAAAACCAACTGACATCTTCTTCTTTATTGATGCGAAGACAGCAGAAGAAGATCTGCATCGAGGCTGGTTAGGCTATGTGTCAATAAAATATCCTTGAGAAGAGTTCTTAACGGAGACTTTGTCATACGTCCACTTGCTATGGGACTGAAGATCCAAACAAGGAATTTGGCAGAACCTACAGACATAGGATCCAACGTTTGCTTTGCGAGTGCCCAGTAACAGAAACAGAAAGAATGCAGCTTCTAGGTTCCTTTCTTCACAGAATTGGAGGACTCAACCTGTTCTGAATTACAAAACTTACTTAGATTCCTATCCGAATGGAGTTAATGTTAGGACTCCTGTAGGATTTACGGTAGTTAACAATTCTTACAATGCACACAATGAACCGAACATGTCGGAGTTAGTGACACACGGTCACAAGACCCGTAGAGATACCCACATACCCACATAGGACTGGACTGACTGGTCCTTCATGAAATTTAGACATTTGCACTGGCTATTGGTTGTAGAGTGTCGCTCACGATGAAGTCGATACAAATTGTGTGCTTTTGATCCTCCCGTGAGGAGTGCCTTGCTCATAGTTTATTTAATTGTTTTTAGGTCTCTTTCAGTGAAAACGAATTGACCAGATTCCGCTTTGGTAAAATCGTCCGCATATGTCTTGTCTTTACATCCAACGTTTTCCAGTATTCATAGTAGCACATTTTTGCTATGTTGCTTGCTAAGTTTAATAAAAGTGGTGAGATTGCGCCTCCTTGTGGCGTTCCTCAATTAACGCTGCTATGAAATAAGGCAGGGCATAGGCGTGTGTGATTGCTCTCAACTTAGCAAGACCGCAACAACGATCGCTGTAAATGCATCCCTTCACAGCAGTATAACAAACATTGATTCAGAGACTGCTTGCGACCACGGTCAACGAAATAATGACGTATGCACAACATGTTGGGGTACGAGAACCTCAGCCACAAACGCGTTTGCCGCAGCAGCCACAGAAATCATGCTCCGCTCGGACTGGCAGTCTTATTTCGACCCTTGGGTACCTATTTCCTCCAGAGACTCGCATCCACTCTTCGAAGTTAAATCGGCTATCCTCCCAAGCGTGCCTTGCTCACAGGACGGCCCTAAAACACCTCCAACCACCGGCTCATCTCATATCTCGCCACAAAGTGACAATTAACCGCCCGAAGCAGCACAACAATAAACCGTCCCCGATAAGACTCCTGTCCGGCTGTGTCCATCTGTCAGCCGGTTATTCACGACCGTGCCCCCATCGATCCATCAGCCATTACCGCCTCCGACAACCGACAATCGGACAATCGGACAAATCCGATACGATAGCCACAGTGGGACTTTCTCTAACCAGGATCGCACCTAACGACCCCCGAAAACATTACACATCTAAGACGCAGTAACACCGCATGTCACCGCAGCCTAATCACTAAGCCCATTAAGTGGCACTTTCGGCCACCAGCGATCCATCCATCAGCATCGCGCAGTGTCCCAACGAAAGTGACAATAAAATCCCATAAACCCCCCACACACACAGACACGGGAGGCAAGCCAGGGAACAAGAATGCCCATCCCATCCCCAATAAATTAGGCATCAGCGGAGGGAAGCCTAGGCGATGCCAGATGACGGCCCTCGCCGATGGTATCGCAGCCGCGCACAGCCTTTTAACCCGACCATCGACCATCCATCTATCTTAACTACTACTTAGCGGCAGTCGCCATAAATACCCGGGATGACGGCTTAAATGTTCCCGATAACGCGCGCGCCGAGGTACAGCCCCACGGTGTCACCAGTCACCACCAAATCGTGGATGCATTGTGTTCGGCTGCATCCAACCGACAGCCTATTTAATGCGTTGCCCGCCAGCCCAAACAACACACAAACACGGAACACCTATTAATTGTCGGGGCCGAGTCCAGTTGGTCCAGGGTCCGGTCCCCGGACCGAGGACGGGGATAACAAGGATGCCGCCCGATACAGCGACGTACACCGATATGCCCGGTGAGTACAATATAAATCCAAATGTTTTGACAGCTAGCTGACCGCATTTGAAGTCAACACCGTAGTCCGGGGTTTTGATCGGCCGGGCCACACACGTTACCTGGGCACTGGTGAGTCGGTGTCGGTGTCGGTGGCGGCGGCATGGTCACAGCCCCGAAACGAATCGATGTTGAGCCAACAGTTCACCAGCAGTTTGTCCTGTCTTATCTCGACTCCTACCTGAGCGGCCGAGATGACTGCGGGACGCACGCTGGGTGCAGGAACTCCCTGTACCTGTCCGGTTGTCCTGTGTGTCCTCTGTGCACTCTGTGCTCGGTGTCCTGCGGACGAGTGTGGAACGAAGGGAGCAAATTGGATTTGCGACGAGCGCAGGGGTGTTTTGGCAACAGAAACAGTCGGGATGCGGGGTACAGGTGTGCCCGGATCGGTTCCGGGACCGGACCGGGAAGGATTATGAATTTTGCGGTCAGCGGGCACTTGTCAGTGCCAGGGGTTGTCTAATTTGATTTTGTGGATTGCGTCCTGCGGCGTTTGAGGTTAATTCGGGCGGACACAGGCATTTGCCTCGCAGCCAGAGGAGGTGACAGGTTTGCGGTTTAATTAGGCAGGCACGTCGGGTGTGAAACGATTTGCGATGCGCATCGGTGTTCGGTGTCACCTGCACATGGCTGGTGAATATTCAATTAACGCTGCTCGGTCTTGGGCGGCCATGTCGGACGCATGGTGTGAGGGCCGGTGACGCTCGGTGCAGCAATTAGGAAGCTTAATTGAAAAATGTCCGATTGCGATCGGCGTTGAGTGCAGCGGGCAGGTTGCCTTCGGGCCGCAGATGTGACGGGTGATGCAACTGCGCCACGCCCGTTTTCGTTACCGATGGTATCACTGAAAGGGACGTTCAGGCTTTAGCTGGAAATTGACTACGACAACGGTCGTCTGAAAGTCAACAGAGAATTTTTTCCAGAATTCAGAGCCAGAGCCAGAGCCAGAGCCAGAGCCAGAGCCAGAGCCAGAGCCAGAGCCAGAGCCAGAGCCAGAGCCAGAGCCAGAGCCAGAGCCAGAGCCAGAGCCAGAGCCAGAGCCAGAGCCAGAGCCAGAGCCAGAGCCAGAGCCAGAGCCAGAGCCAGAGCCAGAGCCAGAGCCAGAGCCAGAGCCAGAGCCAGAGCCAGAGCCAGAGCCAGAGCCAGAGCCAGAGCCAGAGCCAGAGCCAGAGCCAGAGCCAGAGCCAGAGCCAAAGCCAAAGCCAGAGCCAGAGCCAGAGCCAGAGCCAGAGCCAGAGCCAGAGCCAGAGCCAGAGCCAGAGCCAGAGCCAGAGCCAGAGCCAGAGCCAGAGCCAGAGCCAGAGCCAGAGCCAGAGCCAGAGCCAGAGCCAGAGCCAGAGCCAGAGCCAGAGCCAGAGCCAGAGCCAGAGCCAGAGCCAGAGCCAGAGCCAGAGCCAGAACCAGAGCCAGAACCAGAACCAGAACCAGAGCCAGAGCCAGAGCCAGTGCCAGAGCCAGAGCCAGAGCCAGAGCCAGAGCCAGAGCCAGAGCCAGAGCCAGAGCCAGAGCCAGAGCCAGAGGTCCATTTTAGTTCCACCGGCTTCACGTTTCACTCTCAAATTTGGGATAGAAGGCGGCTTGGTGTCTCGGTGTAGTGCCTTTGCGGCTACAACTTCAACTCTCGCCTGAATGCCTGCAGTCCCGAAACAGATTTAATGAAACAAGCGCAAAAAAAGAACAATAAATCCACGTCCAAATGCACGCCCGGTCCGCGCCCCGTTCAAGCCTGTGTGCAGCGTGAATCGAAAAAAACCATCAAATATCGCAGCGCTCTGGCTGTGTCCGTGCGCACATAAGTCCGTATGTACCACCGCATCATCCGGCCGACCGCTCATTTTGAACAAAAAGCCTGAAACAAAAAAAAACCAAACCAACAAGAACCGAATCAAAACCAGAATTTGTTTTGCGTTTATCTGCTCGCCGGTCTTTGTGTGGATCTTCCCCTGCGCTGGATGCGTATCTTCTTGCTCTCGCGCTTACATATTGAAAATTGATCGAGATTCTTGTTTTCGTTCGTTCATTTCTGGTCGCGTTCTTTTTTTCCACTTGATCGCTTTTGTTCGGCTCTTGCGACGGAAAAAAGTCGTTGATTGGACGGGTTCACGTTCGTGTAGCATTCAATGGCTGAAGTTGAAACCATTTTTTTTTTTGCTGTTTGTGTTCGTTTTTCTCGTGTGCTTCTCGACAGAAATTGGATTGTTTTGCTCGGCTTATAGATACATTCGGTAAAACAACTAAATAAGTTTTGCCACTTAATTTTTGGCTGGGGGTATGTTCGCTTGGTAGCTGGTCCGGTTGTGTGCGCACACACAGACGCGTTTTGGGCCGCTTTTTCCGTCCGATTTAATGCGGTTGTTGGCACACAAGCGATGAAGTGTTTTGATTAAGCTTTGATTGGCGGTAATTTATTGTTGGACTTACAGGAGTCGTGTCATGTTTTTAGCGGTTTCTCACGGTTCACAAAATGTTTATACTTTTCGACGCTTCGGCGGGTGATTTATGTTTCAATTCGACGGCGTCGAAAGTTGCCGAACGTGTTGCGGGGGCTTATATGGGTCATGGAATTCGATGAGAGTCTTTATGTGGTTTTGGCGGAATTTCCAACTGGTGCACTTTCGAGAGACGGGGAAGCTATGTGCCAGGACATCGGAAGCTGTTCAAGTCGACATTCTTATCGCAGCCATTGCATCGGAAGTTGAGTGTTGAACTCAGCCAGGGCACGAAAGCAACATTAATCTCTGCAGCAACCATTCTGCGAGAAATAATGCGCGTCAATGCAAGTCGTTGGTTCTCAGAAATGCCTGGGGAAAGTGGACTTAGTTATTACGAAATAGAGGACCTCCACGCAACCGATGACACACACAAGTGGAGACGAAAGAAACTTTTTCGCTGGGTTATAGATTCTCACTCCCTGTAGCGCAACCGGGAGCAAGTAGAAGTACTCAGATGTAGGAGTACACCGCTTGAGATGAGGAGGTGTGATTGCGAACGGTGATCATCTCATCAAAACGCTTAAGGGAAGGCGTTGTAGGACCTCTGCAGATTGAGAGAGCACTTTCGGAGCTGCTCAATCGCGAACAAGGCACTGAAGATGACGAACCGGTAGTCTTGAGTCGAGCGGAGAATGGTCCAACGGTGGAGGAAGTCATTTTGGCAATTAAATCGCTACAGGAACGAGTGAGAGGAATTTGTATTCATCTGCCTTAAGACTAAGGTAACCTGGGACCACGGCGAGACAGCTGGCGATTGGTATAATCGTGCTCTTTGCAAAAAGGGTCAAGAGTGAGACACTACTCCACTTACAGGGGCTTATCCCTTATAAGTCTTCTAGGGAACGTCAACATTAATCGAGGTTATGCTTCGGTGATTTGTGCATAGATTAGTAATATTTCTCGCGGGTGTTGATGGTATGAGCCTTTTGCAGATTGATTTTTTAGACATTTTTTTGTGTATGTCTTTAAATAAACTATTCGGAAAATAATTCCGCCCAAAAATGTGATAACATAATTAAAAGAATGACTGCTTGCATAAGAGTCGAAGTAGATAGCTGGAAGATAGTGAAGGTTAAAGCTAAAATAAGAATACAATGAATTCTCACTTATAGATACGATATAATGGTTGTTCGGTTTACATAACCAAAATGGTCGTATATGAGAACCACTCAATTAAATATGGTACATATTTATTGAATTCAGTTAATACAAACTCAAGAACCTACCTTTACTTGAAATGTTTTGAATTCAAATTTTCGTAAATTCCATTTCGATAACTATTTCCGCATTTTAACTGTTTCCAGTTCAATATCAGCAGATCTGCGTTGAGAAACTCAAAAGAATTCCATGAGCACGAAATAGCAGTTTTAACTTTTGAATTTAGCAGAAATTTACTTATGTACGCACCGTCATTTCTTGGTAGGAAAATTTAGCGTTTCAAATATTGGAATTATTCACATAACTGAGGAATGCGGGCATGTGATTTCTTCGCCATTGTCCTGGAGAGAATGATGAAAAACTCACACGCCAACAATAGAAGCACGATCTACCAGAAGTCTGTGCAATTGTTAGCATACGCTGATGACATTGACGTGATTTGCAGAACTCAGCGAGCCGTCAATGAGGCATTTGCTGATATTAAGACGGAAGCGGATAGAATGGGTCTGGTGGTGAATGAGGGAAAAACGAAGTATAAGCTGTCCTCAAGAAAGAACATACAACATCGACGTCTTGGACAGAGTCTCACAAATGGGCTGCTATAACTTCGAGGTAGTCAGAGACTTCACCTACCTCGGCTCCGGAGTACATTGTACAAATAACATCAGTACCGAGATCAATCGTAAGATAACTCTTGCCAACCGCTGTTTCTTCGGGCTCAAGAGGCAATTGAGTAATAGAGCCCTCTCTCGAAGAACCAAGTTGACTCTATACAAGACACTGATCATCCCAGTCCTGCTATACGACGCGGAGGCATGGACAATCTCAAGCGTGGATGAGGAAGTCCTTGGTCTCTTTGAGAGAAAAGTTCTGCGTACGATCTTTCGTCCTGTTTGTGTTGACGGTTTCTAAAGGAGAAGATTCAACCACGAACTGTATGGGCTGCATAGCAACATTAGCCTAATTAAGCGTCTACGGATCCAACGGCTACGGTGGCTAAGTCATGTAGAGCAGATGGACACCACAGCTCCGGCCCGAAGAATCTTCGAATCCGAATGTGTCGGGCAACGCAACAGAGGATGCCCACGTTTAAGGTGACGCACCCAAGTGAAGAAGGACTTCAACCAACTTGGTGTGCGAAACTGGCGACAGCTAGCCAGAGATCGCGCTAGTTATAGAGGCTTGTTGGTTGAGGCCCAGGTCCACCCCGGACTGTATCGCCACACAAAGAAGAATACGAAGACGAAGAGCTGAGGACAACCGCACTATAGATGTTGAGGCGTGCAGAAGAACCGATAATCATGATCGCACAATAAATGTTGAGGTGTACGAAAGGCCCAAGACTATACTTTACAGGTTTAAAAAAGTACGAACAGCGTGTTGTCTTCAGAGAATCTTGTATCGAATGTGATCTCGTGCAGGCTGTGTTCTCCGGTGACTTTCGCTAAGATTTCCTTGCTTGCCTTGAAATATCTCAGAACGATCTTGGTTTCGAACTTGGGGCATTGATCTTTCTGAATGATGAACTTTCTGGAAGATAATACTGTTTGCCAAAATCTACCCCCAAATAGAATTCCAAACTCAAATAAGAGCCTCTGTCTGTTACCTAACCCACTCCACCGCAATTCATGCATCGCGATGGTGCTTTGCGACTTATTTGACAGAACCGCAAGCTTTTGGCCTTCTTTCTTTCAGAAACCTCGCTAAGTAATTTGGCTCGTCCACTGCCAACTGTAATCCAACGCCTCGAACTAAGCTTCCCGAACTTTGAGTGCCTTCAGAATTTGAAAAGAATGAAAAAACTAAATGTCCACCACACTTTATTAAACATGCACGTATCACCCACACTAAATGACCCACAAACCCACAAAATGATAAATGAATTACAGTGCTTTTGTTTTTTTTTTTCAATAGAAGGCCCTCACTAAAATGCCACGAGCTGGTATTATTATTCGTAGTGACAATCTACTCCTACCCGACGAATCTTCGACTTTGAACATGTGTGACAAAGCAATAGAGACGCCAACAAAACCGATGTCCTACACAAGTGGAGAAGGACCTCAATCAACTTGGAGCCACCTGTCTAAAGGTCGTGCCAACTGGAGAGGCTTCGCTGAATCCTTGATGAATCCGTGATCCAGCCCAGTTTGTAGCACTAAAAAAAGAAGCAGAAGAAGTGACAAGCATGTGGTCATTGAAGCATTCTCGACAATGGAAATGAAGTCCAAGGTAGTTGCATGATCCTGCAAAGAAGTAGAGGCACGCATTCGATAAATTCTTAAAAGAGAAATGCCCTGAATTTTTCAACTTATTCGAACTGATCTGGATGTCCTCTTCTTCGGTGCAGATTTTGTGTTTGATAAAACATTTTCATCATTGATTTTTATTGAAGGGCAATATGACAGGTATCTGAAATAAAAAAAAATCATAAAAATACATAGAAATAATACGGACATTTTCAGGTAAACTTTGAAGTTTTAGTCGCAAAAGTGGATACACAAGGTCAGGTCCACCTCGGACTGTAGAGTCCTAAAGAAAAGAAACCCATGCATATATAAAATGTTCAATCTCTGAAACAACCATTCTCTCAGCAAGGAGTGGGAATTTGTTGTGGTTCCAGATCAGGCGGGGTTATTGGACCGCATACTTTGTTTCCGAAAATTGTGCGTTTTGCAGTGGTAAAGATTTCGACTGGTTTATTCCTGCCGAGTTGATCAGCACCCGAAGGACGGACCCGACGTTAGACGACGATGAAAAGGTCGCCGTCAGTCAGTGCTAATAATCAGTGTCAAACAATGTCAGAAAATAAGTCCGTGTAGTTATTTAAAACGTCATAAAATATTCCATTCAAGGTGTAACTGTTGGCAAAAGGATCGAAATCGATATTTCGTAGGTATTGTAGTATATTCCTAACAATGTTGTATTTTTTTGTTTATTTATACTTTTGAGCCTAGGTCATACTGTATCGTCAGACATACCTACTAATCAGGCATATGACCCACGAAGAGTCTAAGCCTGAGCAATGGCTACCTTCTTCTGCACACGCTGCTTCCACTTTGCAAGACTAAGCAGAATTACATTCGCGATGTCTCGGTCTTTTTACTACTGGACCCTTGATATCCATAGCGCTCGATGCCACACGACGAATTTTTGCCTTCCGGACAGCATCCACATCTTGGTGTCCTCAACTTCTTCGACGACAGACAAGCTAGTCATAAGGACAAGATATGAACATTAAGGTCACGGGCACAGGCAGTCAACCCTCTCTATCCACAACTAAAGGTGTCAATCGAACGCTGGAGAGCCAGTCTCGCAGCCAGAATAAGTTGGAATGCTGTTTAAAATCGTTTTGTCGAAGTTCAGTGTCGGTTTGTTGTGATCTGTGCGAGGAACGTTTGGGAACAACCAACCAGAAGACTGGTCCTTCTGTGGTTTGCTCAGCAGATCGTCTCCAAAGGGTAGCAGTCGAAGAGTCACGTTTTTTAGCGAATGCGACTTAACTCGAAATCATACAAAATTGATCCAAATAAAGGGTTGCACACTGCATCTAAGCAACCCACTTTCATTAATTAACCATTCCCCAATCGAACGTTAACTACCCATAGCACCTTCACTAGTCATGCAGTGATCTCAATTCACATTCACTCGAACCCCTCGTGAAGAGACTCAATTGATCCACGAGCAGCGCGAAGACAAATGACAAAAGCTCCGCACTTCACTTCAAACCTCCAGCGCCAGTCGCAGCCGCAATCGCCCCCGAGGACCCCCTCAAAGGCCACGAGTAAATTGCCAAGTTAATTGGATTTCCTGCACCTCCGCCGTCCTGGAAATTGTTTACATTTCGCTTAAGTTTATTGCACCATTTGCTAGCCATCGCCACCACCCTAACGACCGCCGCAAACTGCGCGTGACTGGATAATGGGCAATTTTCTCCAAACTCACTCCAAGCACGCCCCCCGCCTGAAAATCACCGCATTCCCGCGTTCGCTCCCACAGACGGACCGGTATCGGGAATCATTTTTGCAAATTGCATCTGTTCGAACGCGGTTCATTGTCGCCCCCGGTTGTGGGCCGAGCAAGGAGCACCGTCGACCGGAGGTACCCGCAGTCGCGGTCGATTCGAAAGCATTTACAGCCAGTCTGCGGCGTCGATGTCTAAATTGAAATTCCAAATTGCGACACGTACACACTCCGCACTCCACACACAGACGACGGCGGAGCGGATGACATCACATGACACATGTTCGACGCAGCAGAACTCATTCATCCTGGTGGCGGTGCCGATCAGAGGAGGCGTCCCACTGTGAGCCAGCACTGCAGACCACCCAAAGAATCTGGCCGCAATCATAGGTCCGATATCGGTTAATTGTCCCTCTGGACGATTTGTGAATTCAATGCCGCCTCGCCGGCTCATTGCAACCGGACTCTAGGGGATGGTGTGCTGTTGTTCGCCTCTGTCTGGACTCTGGGGTAGGTTCCTCCTCCTGTTGTTGTGTCGGTCATTGTTGTCACAATATTGCTGCGATAATTTTCAATTTTGAAGCGCAATTGTTTACAGGGGATGACACAAACACGACGCGGCGCAATAAACTGGGATCAAAGGCGATGCGCAGCGCTCGGATCGAAGCGATGGGAGCTGCAACAGCAGGACCAGGAGTTTACCTGAGCCGGCCCGGCAAGGACCCGGGGTGGGTCCCTGGCAGCGAAATGAATAATGATCCTCGAGGACAAATGATTTTGTTTTCGATTTTTAGGTGATAGATGCACCTGTGGGCCGACTTGGGAATGCTGTGCTGGGTGAGAGCGATCGCTATCGGGCGAATGGTTCAGGGTCATGCCGATGGCGGACGGGTGTGTCTTCAGTAATGGTTTAACTGGAGTATTTTTTGTTTGCATCCAAGGTCGTGATTCGTCTTGAACTCGCTTAGAAATGGACTCCCATTGTCTCAAAATGGACTGTAAGCCTTTTAATGATGGCGGCGGTGGATGGAAGTGGATGGGAAGCAACGAGAGTACACATATCGAGTCGTCCAATCAATCGTAATCGAGAATAATTGATCGGAGGCAAGGTTGGTGCTTTCCGAAAATGTGTCTAGACATATTCAATGCATTGTAAACTGCAGAGGGACCAGGTAAAGACCATGGGGAATTGCATTTGAAACAACAACAGAGGGGGATGTGAAATCGATTCTGGATTTACTTTGGTTTGAAGCAGCTTTCATGGCAATATGGACATCATCCAAGTGGCTTCAGTGCTCCAAGCGATTGGTCCAATTTTTTGATGACCCGCTTTAATATGTGCGACGATGTTCCAACAATGGCGTCTAGAATGTTGGTCTAAAGTCAGTCAGAAGGGATCAGCTTGTTGAAGTGGACGAACAGGTAGTCATAAAATAATTAACTAGTGTCAAGTGCATGATCACGGAGACCACTTGATAAACGCTTGTCGTCAGATGACCCAGTGATCAAAATGCTCAGTCATAACTTTGAGTTTTGGGTCAATTGTATAGCAATCTTGTTGGAACCATAGCTGGAATATATCGAAGTTGTTCAACTCTGTGCGTTGTGAATTGTGTTCGCAGCGCAGAGCCAGATAAATGTGGAGTCGACTAAGAAAACATTGCAGAACACAATTAGCGAACTCACTTCGTCGTCTATGTTCGTCCGGGATCAATTCTTGTGTCAGAACCATTTTATATGTGTATGGTCCAAGTGCAGTCGCAAAATAAAAATTTGGCGATACCCACTAAAGCTTATCGGCGAGGAATCAACATCTGTAGGTACGTCTTCTTCCATACAACCCCCTAAGGCAGCTTTTCTTCGATTTTCATCACAATCCGATAATAAAGTCTAAAAAAATGTACCCATCCTTCAACATTCCCACATCGCGACGAATTACCTGCACTTTCAAGTCAGATCAACTTAACAATGAAATTCGCGTTGCTTATTTCATTTCCGCATATTTAGCCAGCCTCAAGCAATGCATGATAAAATGGCATGTGTTATTGAAAATGTTGACAACTGGACGTTATTGATACATATGATAGCAATTACAAGGACTAGATATCACAGCTGTTTGGTCATCACTCACAAAATAAGGTAAAGTGTCATTTGCAATATCTGAAGTGAATTTAAAAAAATGCGAGAAATTACTTATGAATGCTGTCTCACTATGTGAGCGGGAACAGACTTATTTCTGGATAAGTGAATAGTGGCAGGGTTACATTGTGTATTGGCGGGCTTAGCTGAACATTTCGTCGTTTAGGTTCTTCTTTGACAAAGTTGTCGATCGATATCTAGAGATGCCAGCAACGATCTCCGCAAACACACATACCCAATTGGCATACAGCCCGTTGTGGCCCCTATCTCTGGATGATCCGGCCAAATATGAACTAAAGTACTCAGCAGCCCTGTTGATAGAGGTTCAAATGAAGACTCGGCGCTACAACACCCACATACTTCGAATGCGAATAACACTTCTGCTACCGACCAAATAAAAACAATAATTTTCAGTGGAATGTGAGGTTCACTTGAAGCCAATGAAAATGGGTATAATGGTGAATGAGGACAAAACGATTTTTTTCGAATTTTATTGCATTATCTGCTTAGATGACTTGGCAATAACGTCACCTGCATCAGACTGTACCGTCGATAGAAGATGAAGAAGAAAAATGTACTACATTTTTTAATGCAGAAGCTAATTATTAAATTTAAGAACAATTTCAGTCAGTACCAATAAGTATACGGCACAAAGTGCTCTGGAGAAAAATAAAATCCAAACGAGACTACAGACTGCTGAAAAATCTTAAGAGAAGATCTAACAAAATTAATATTACCAACAAATTAATATATGGGTGGCGCTACAGCCCGCAGAGAGCCAGGGCCTAGCTTCTCAGCAACCACTCGTGTTGTGCGTGCTATTGTTCTCTCACGAGTGGAAGGGACCTACAGTTTTATGCCGACTTCGAACGGCCAAGCTTGAGAAGCTTTTTCTAGACGGGAAATACACTTTGAGCACTGTCAGTGACTCGAAAGAGGCGGGCGTGATTATTTTTGTTGCTCAGAGTTGGAATTGAACCTACGACATCGAGATTGGGGTCGATGCACATACCCACAACGCCACGGGCCACCAACAACCAACAATGAAGAGTCTAAAATTTGCTTGCAATCCCTTTAGAAGCAAGTTGCTCTTGAAATTGTTCAAGTGACTAAACCCACCGATTTTGTGTCGACCGTCGGAGCAATGACGTAGACAATACAATATATTGTTGCATTGTGAATTTTCCTACCTCATTAATAAACTACTCTTTCATTTTAAATCCTGCCTAAGAGAGCCAATATTACCCTAAGTATACACCATCACTGACTGTCTGATGTACCAAGGACTCCATTTCGGCTTGAGTGAATGGAGGGATTTTACAAAATAACTGCTATCTGACCGAAAGGAATTGACGACGTCCATCGCCAAGGATATTTAAAACCTTGGACCGATTTGTGTGCTGTTCAACAACCGTCATCCATCAAGATTTGATTTTAATTCGTTTTTCTATTTTGATATCATTTTCATATCTCGGCTCGTCTTGCCCTTGCCCAAAAATGGCAGCATTCTAAAAAGAGAAGTAAACAAGCAATATCGGATGTTGTTTAGAAAAAGAAACAACTTGCTCATCAGTGTAAAGGGAGAGGGGCATTTCATACCTTGTGGTTACTCTAGCCCCTCTGTCAATAAGTAAGCCTGACTACACCTTTTCCATTTTCGAAATTTCCATCTTACTGACCTTGTCAGTGTTTACATTTTATTGCTTTAGTGTATACACTTAATTGAAGAATCTGAGTGGTTAAAAAAAAGTTTTTCTGCAACATCCTCTACAGTCAATCGAATATGTGTGGAGAAACCTACTTATTGACAGAAGGGCTAGATAGAGTTCTAGCCTTGTTCATTCACATGACAATGATGACCAGACTCCATGAAGAACAGTCGCAACGTTTTAAAGCTCACGAAGGACGAGAAGGAGGGAGGAACAAGGCGCGTCTAATAAGTTTACGATCAATTACTTTACTCCAAAAGAAAAAATAAAAATACCGCTCCATAACCTTTTGAATTTGAAAAAAAAAAAGAATTTGACTAAAAGTTTAAAAAAGGGTCTAAGAAGGTGGATCGACATCGAAGATCAGCAGCGACTGAGTCAGAGAACCACAAGATGATGTCAATTGCCAATTCAAAAAACGGATTGAACGTTAGTATAGTATCGTAGTTTTAGAGTAGCTATCTTTCCTTCCTGACACTCCTATCTGTCCTACTCTAACTAAGAATTTCCAGACAGGAGACCTAGTCAAAGCGTTTCGACCTTTATCTACGAGACCTTGCTCAAATCCTGGTAAAGTGCTTGGTTATGTCATGATTCGTCTGCTTCGAGGAAAAGTTCCGATTCTTCAACCGGGAACATCTTCCCAACATCGATGGCACTCTTTATCGACGGTATCTCGAACATTGTGTTAAGACATCTTCCTCTGGAAGTGGTCACTATGTACACAATCCTTTTTAACAATGCTCTGAATAATGCACATTATCCGGAGCATTGGAAAACCGCGATTGTACAGCCCATAGCCAAGCGAGGAAAAGATTCTTCGAATCCGTGCAACCTCCGGTCAATTAGTCTCCTTCCGAACATCAGCAAGGTATTCGAGAAGGTGATAAATAGAGCTCTGATCAACTGGACAGAGGACAAACATATAATTCCGGATAACCAATTCGGTTTCAGAGCGGGGCATGACACTATTCATGCCGCGTCGAAACTGGTGTCGGATATCCAATGGAATAAGAGCAAGAAACAATGCACGGGCGCCTGCTTGATTGACCTGGAGAAGGCCTTCGACACCGTATGGTTAGAAGGACTTTACTATAAGCTCAATCGGCTAGGCATTAGTAAACCACTGCTGTACCTACTATATAACATGCTTACCGGTAGGCGGTTCGTAGTCAAGAATGGCAACGTGACCTCTACAGGTACTTTTGAAGTAAAAAATGGTCTTCAACAGGGTGCCGTTAATTCGCTGATCCTCTTCAACATTTTCTTGAGCGATCTGATAAGTTCTCTTCCGCACGCAATTGCGTATGCCGACGACTTGATCGTGTACAGATCAGGCAAAAAGATCGAGGACATCACTACGCTCGGGCAGGGTGACTTCGACTCATTCATGAGAGATTGCGATGACTGGAAGTTGAATATCAACTTTCAGAAGTCGGAAACCATACTGTTCAGAACGCCGTTGTATAAAGCTTCCGCGGATACGAAAAAGAATTGGCGAAAGTTCTCTATTGTAGGACGCCAAGGGCAACCACTGGCGCAAAGGATTGTAGTCAGATACCTGGGGATCTGGCTAGATCAGTATCTATATTTTAACAAACATGTAGATGCTGCTCTAGCCAGGGCCCGAGTCGCTTTCGCCCCTACAAGGAGACTGTTTTACACAGCCAACTCGATGCAAGGGTAAAGGTAATCTGCTACATGGCCCTCATACGGCCAATGCTTACCTATGGTTGTCCCGTGTGGTTCAACGTGGGTGCACGCTTGATGGAAAAGATTCGGGTGTTTGAGAGGGCTTGTCTTAGGGCCTGCCTTCGCCTCTACAGAACACCAGAGTCCCAGTACAGAAAATTCTACAGCAATGAGGTTTTATACAACAGGGCGAACCTGATACGAGTGGACAATTTTTTTAGTGAAGTTGATTAGAGGCCACACTGCGAGAGCGATGACTTCGGTTAATAACCTGATCTATGGGGCTTATTACCCCAACCCTCAATACCACGAGAGGGTACGTCATAACGGCTTCGTCCCCCCAGAAGCATTCCTCCATTTTGATAAGCACGGTCTGATACAAAATGAAAATGCGGTACCGATCCTGTATCACATCGCCCGTTCAACTGTGGATGGGCGACTCAACCACGACCGTTCCGTCGCACAACGAGCTGAGGATGGTCTCCTCCGCTTCAGTATGGCGGTGTCCAGTCGGGATGTTGCGATACAACATCGAAATTTGTGGTGGCTGAGGAGTATAAGAACTCCCTCTTCGAACCCTTTAGACCTGGGTTAAAAATGGTCAGTGCGTAACTCCGATTGAGAAACAGTCGGTTTCAGTCGTGCGCTTCTAATGTTGCAGCCACAACCTATGGCCGACCTACATAGCTTAGGGTAGTTTTTAAGGTAGCTTGTAAGTTGTACATAAATAAAAAAAAAAAAAAAAAAAAAAAAAAAAATTAAGTATACACATTTATACACTTGTGTGTAGTGATGTGTATACGAATGTATATAGTGTACATATATGTATATACACGTGTATTTGCATAAATACGTGTATATATATATGTGTATGTATTTCTTAGTTAAGATAGTTTTAAGGTATTTTAAGGTAGCTTGTAAGTTAGTAGTAAGTTTTATATAAGTAAAAAGAGTTCAGTTATTAAGTTTTTTTTTACATTTTTCTTAGTCATAACCTGTACAGCTGCTTTATATCCATACATATTGATAGATTAAGTCGAAAGACATAGTTTAAGATTAAGTTTAGCTTAGAGTGCCCGCCTAGGGCCAGTAAGTTAGATATAGAAACATTGTACGTCCAACTAGTTTTAAGCATTTTTCTCTAGTATATAAGATTGTCATGAATTCCAAAAATAAAAATGAAATTAAAATGAAATGAAAAATCGATGGCACTCTTTAGCGGATATGTTCTCAGAATCCGACCCAGAAAACATTGACTAGGGACTTCAATAGCCAGGAGTACTGCACTGCACTTGATGAATGGCTCTGCGAAATGAAGCTCTGTAGCCACGAGACTACGAATAAATTTGACTAGACCTAGAGCTATAGTCATGTCCATTTCTTTCCTCCCAATTGTCAACACAACAACCAGACAAAGAGAAAAACCTCAAATACAACGAATGACACAGAATTCTGGGTTGTATCGAAATAATTCAAAAATGACGGTAAATCTATAGAATTTCAATGCTCCATAAACCAGTGGTTGTCTCATAAGATCGACTGCTCGTTTGAGGGATCCGCCGTTTGCATATTTCCAATTCCAAACTGCTGTTGCTGGTACTTACCCACGACTCGCTCTCCCCCTCTCACCTGACAAATGCTTCCTGTTTGTGTCCAAAACATGACACAAAGGGCTCCTTAATCACACGCCAAGATCCAGCAAATCGTTTGCCACCCCTAAACCGATAATTGACTTAATGTTGCCCTCGGTGCGCACTCGTAATCCGTGAAAATCAACGATGGGAAACACGGATCTCTGATCACATCAGCTCAGTCCATCTAATCCCATTGACTGCGCATTTCTTCCCAAGAGGAGATCAGACGACCGCCTTCATCCCCCGTGTTCCAGGAAACAGCAGTGCGCACCGAGACCAGGGAAGACCATCATTATGGTCGTCACATTACAAACAGAAATCCCCTAATAGCCGATTAGGGGATTACGACGCAACAAACATGCCCTCACTTGTTACCGTGATCGCCCTCGTTCACCAACCGGCCGACCGGACTGGACGACCGGACGACCATCTAAGCGCTGCCGACCGCCGACTGCTAATCCTCCAATCATACCCACAAAATATTTTGACGTTTAACTGCAACAAACAATGGACACAATGCAGCGCCCAACACCGGACCGGACCGAACAATGGACTGACAGATTATAAATAGGACTCTTGAGTGTGTGTCGGGTTCCCTGGGAGTCCTCGCTGTGCGCGCGGGTGTTGGTGTGTGTGTGCCGAGGGAGCCAAGTGGCGGTCTGGTGTGTGATGTGTATCTCGGTGATGGCACTTTACCGGATGATTTGTATCTCGGACAATGATGCGACAGGTCCATTGGTGTATCTAATAGATTGTTTGCGGCCGGGGTGCACGCTTTGAGGATCGCCGCCCGCTCCGGACCACCAACGTGACCGTGATGTGCGGACGCAACGGGTGGTGCTGCAAATGAGATCAATTTCGTTTGCTGTTTGCAAAACACACAACGGGCATTTCCGGGGAGGAGAAAGACCAGTCGATTCGCGCGAGCCAGGACCGCTGCCACCACAAGATGGCGTCCCGTTCAACCTGTACCCCCGATCGCAGGTGCATTACGCCCTTAGATGCCTATCGGCGTATCGGTTGCGTAATAAAATCGAATTTATCGCCCGACTCCATGGTGACAGCGATGGATGTTAATAGGTAATTTAGGGTGAGCATTCGGCGTTTAATGGGCCTGCTGAGCCGATGGGCGACAACAGCAGTTGGAGATCGGTTGACGATTGGAGACGACGACAACTGAACCTGTTGTGCACAAGGAGCGGGGCATTCATGCCGACGCCCACAGTTGTGTCGCCGCGCGGTTGTTTCCGCTCGGCGCAGGACAGCGGGCATTTGGGGTGACAATAATTTATCCGGACGATTGTGTGACATGTGGAGGAGGAAATTTGTCGCGTATGTTATCGGGTGTTTGTTTCCCTTTGAGAGGGAGTCAGTGCGCGCATGTTTGACAGGCAATCTGCTTAGCATATGAATGGCTGCGGAGGGGGACTCTCTGACTCTCTGACTTTGGCACGACAAAGAGTTACAAATCCAGTTTACACGACGGCCGCGGTTAACAATGCGGACATGGGACCGTTTATTCGTTTTTTATGAGCTCGCTATCGTTGCGTTGTGTCTCGCTATGGAATTGGAATGCTGTTAGCAGTGATTCTTTGTTTTTAATGAGCTGATGGAGGGGGTGAATGGGCGAAGACGGTGCAGCCTCGGAGGTCGTCACGAAGTCAATGCGGACCCGACGATGCAACCAAGATCATGCGGCCGCCTTCTCTGGTGACGCACAGAACGGGTGACAAAATTCCACCAATTGGTTGAATCAGAATTTAACTCAATCAGAAGCCAGCACTTCAGTGCTCATCGCGTGGTCACCAAGTTCACGCCTCATTGATCTCCCCCCCGGGCGACCAGCACACTCGGCGTCTCATTAGAAAACCATAACTTTAAAGTTCGCATCTATTAAGAGGCAATTTCAATTAATAGCCCATCAATTCCTACACCCCGCCACCCCATCCAGTTTTCAATTTAAATTTAATTTCCCCGCATGACCTCATCGACCGCTATTCCGCCGCTCGTCATAGCAACTTGCTGTGATCACGGCCCAGGCACTTAACCCCAAATGTTCACATTTATGAGCTGCTTCGTTAGTTCGCACGCAGAAGCGGCAGCAAAAAAAAACGAGGAAGATTCCCCCAAAATGGCTCCTTCCCGGCAAGAGGTCCTTGTAATAAATTTCAAGAAGATTCTGACGCACACACGGACGCAACCCCGAGAGAGGGATGACGATGCAGCATTTTTATCGCCCGCGGCAGATGTTCCCAAGTGCTAATAATCTCATGGACGAACCGCAGAGTACACTCATCATCATCGTCGTCTCCGTCGTCCTCGTCGTCCTGTGTGCTCATCATCATCATCACCATCTCCGCCAGCGCCATGCTTGGCCGCGTACGAGTGAGTGTAGAATTTCTCCGCCTCCGGGCTGCAGCGGCAATGGCAACAGCAACAGCAGCGGCTGTTCGGTGTTCGCTGTTATTGCGAGGACCCTCTCCAAAAGAGCACGGCTAAGGGATGGTTACCACCACTTGTCATATATCATTGCGGCCCTGCCTTCCCACCCCGAGAGAATTCACACACAAGGCCATTAACAACACATCGCATATGTTACTCCATGTTGACAGCCATTTTGTGTGAGGGACGCCACAGCCACAGCCACATCCGGGCGATGGGGTGTTGATGATGTTCCTTCTTCGAGCCAGAGCGGTCCACCACCACCACCATCACCGTCGACCAATGGATGGATGGCTGAGTTGCAACACTTGGTGATAATCACCTGGAATTAGAGTTGCGGTTGAGCCGGGGTTTCGTCTTCCCGGCGGATTAGGACACCCGAACGGTGATGGATGAGATCAATAACAAAAGTAACGAACGAAACGGCATCCTTATCCTTGTTGCTGTTAGGGAAACATTTATTAGCCGCTGTCATGGTGTGGTGGGATCATGTGGTTATGATTGCGTGTCTCTCGAATGTGCCCATTCATCAGCTTGTTATCCTGATTCGACTGATTTGCTGCTGCTGCTGCTTGCTGGTGGCAGATGGATGAAATGTTTTATTTCACACATCATCTGAGCGTCCTCTGCTGTCTGTGCCGCGCCGTGGTAATGGCGCCGCCGCCGCTGGGCTCTTCTTCCTATAAAGTTATGAAGTACGTGAGGATTTTCTTCTCTCCTCGTGACAGCTTGTTGAAATTGTTGTTCTCGAAGTGATTACACAGAGCCGAGGACTTTTTCAATTGAAGCGAAGCAGATTAGTGGTGGCCGGTTGCGGGGGAATCGAGGGTGACCGCCATTGTGAGGGCCGTGATGAGAAAATCTGAGCAAATTTGTTGTCAAAAGGTTTGGGCATTGTGTTGGCGTTGTGTGTCACGAGCTGTCGTTGGGTGCGCTGAAGTGGAAGATGTGTGTGACTAGGACATGACAGGACACTTTAGAAAGTGGCAATGTAATAGGAGGGGGTCAGAATCTGACTGGCCTGAATTAAGGTCAGACCAACAGGGGAGTCGCGTGAGACTGCCTTGATCTGGGAAAGACTGTGAGGGAATTTCACTAATTTGGAGCGAGTGGAGATGACACTGCGGACTGACCGACTTCGAATTCGACTTGATTGACTACTGGCCGTCCCATTTCATATTTCAGAAGATTAAACAGCAGGTTTACTTACTTTCTTGTCAGCCCGACGCATGAAGGGTCCTAGTTTGTGGAATTGCGGTGGCGGGTCTAGACATGCTGAAAGCAGTGATCAGGACCAAGCTGTCTTACATCCGCGATGGTCTCTATAGCGGAGTTTCGGTCTTCCTCTCCTTTTCGAACCAGGAGGCTCGGATTCGAAGACTCGGCTCGGAATTTCGCTTTTCGGACTACATCCACATCCTGGTATAGCTTACGGTTGTGTCGTCTGCTCCATTCACCTTCCTCGGAGACGAAGGCACCAAGGACCAACTCTGAGGTTTTTCTTATTGTCTAGGACTGGCAAAAGAGGAGCCTTGTACAGCACGTTTTTGGTACTTCGAGTCAGGAGTCTTGACCCCAGTTGTTTCGACGAAGTAACATCGGTTGTCAAGGGTGGTTCTACGTCGGAAATCCATTTTTGGAGTTGACGTTTGTCCAAAGGCAGATGAACTCCCTTAATACTTCAAATATTTTACAACTGGTATTGAGCGCAAAATGAAATGCAAATTCACAATGCGACTCCTTGGGAACTACGCATCTTCGTCAAGAGGGAGTTGAGTTTGCATTTCCTTCCTCGTGGCCATTCCATCCCGGCCATTAAAAGGAAAATCCCATTAAAAAACCAAAAATAACTGCTGGCAGCTAAACAAAATCTTCAGTATTTCGATTTCGAGAGACGAAATGAATCGATTGTGAGTTCATAAAAAACGACGAGCACACTGTGTGGACAGCGAGCTTCAGAGCATCCACTTAATTCTTGTTGCGGCCATTTTGTCAAAGTCTCAAATTTCTTTTAGTGGTCTGAATTTATAATTAACTTAGGCAATGAACACGACTACATTGTCCATGTCTCTGTCAGAGCACGCACTTCTGCCTTTTGGATTTGATTCGTCAGCAGAGCACTTCTAAACAACGGAATTACCTCTGAAGTGCTTCCAGTTCATCTATTTCAGCTCACTGCAGCAACTTCCCATACTCATCTGCTTGTACTGCCTGTTTAAGGGACCGCTCTAGCTGCCACCCTTCTCAAACCGCTTCCTGGCTTCAAGCATTCGGAACTAGTCATAAACCTCTTAAATGGTAAAGTCCGATAACACCCTTTTATTTATGCACCAGCAGCAGGATATAGTATACTCTGTAGTGTGGATTGTGATTCCGCGATGTTGTCATCAGCTTCTAGCACTCCGATTAGAAGATATCGTGGTGTTTACTCAGCTGGCCTTGTGTGTTTTTTTCAGCTGATTGTTGCCCAGCAGAGGTCACACAAGTAAAGGGTTGTAAACTGCGACGTCGCTCGTTTTTGTCAGTCTGCAATCTCACTGTGGCGCCTTGTCGAGTTGTAGCCATAAAAAATAGCAGCAATTGACAGAACCTTGGCCTCAGCCAACAAGCCTGCCCAGCTGGCACGATCCTTAGACAGCTGCCTGCAATTTTGCACTCCAAGTTGGTTGAGGTCCTTCTCCACTTGAGTGCGCCATCGGCTTCGTGGTCGCCGTCTATTGCGTTGTCCCACTGGTTCGGAGTCGAAGACTCATCGGGTTGGAGTGTTGTCCATGCGTTCAACACGGCCTAGCCATATTAGGCGTTGAATCAGTAGACGCCTGACTAGACTTATGTCGTTGTACAGCTTGTACTGTTCGTGGTTGAATCTTCTCCTCCAGAAATTTCAACGCAAACAGGACCAACGATTGAACGCAGAACTTTTCTCTCGAAGAGACCAAGCGCGTCTTCATCCGCTCTTGAGATAGTGTAGGCTTCCGCGTCATAGAACAAGACAGGGATGATAAAGGTTATAATGTGAGCTTGGTTCTTCGGGAGAGGACTATACTACAATTGGCTCTTGAGACCAAAAAAACAGCGATTGACAAGAGTTATTCTGCGTTTAATCTCGGTACTGATGTTGTTCGCACTATTTACTTGGGAGCCAAGGTAGATGAAGTCCTTTACTACCTCGAAGTTGTAGCTGCCTATGGTGACGTTCTGCCCAACTCGTCGATGTTGTGTGTCCTTTCTTGATAACAGCATATACTTCGTTTTGCCCTCATTCACCGCTAAACCCATTTTTGCCGCCCCCATTTCAATACCAGCAAACGCTTCATTGACGGCTCGCTGATTTGGACCAATCACGTCAATGTTGACCGCCTGTGCTAGCAATTGCACGGATTTTTGGAAAATCGCGCCTCTCGTCGTGTGAGTTTTGCATGACCTTCCCAAGTACAATGTTGAAAAAGTCCCATGACAGCGCGTCGCCTTGCCTAAAACCTTTTTTGAAATTAAGGTCTCGGTGAGTTCGTTACCGACCTTGATGGAGCAGCGAGAGTTCTCCATCGTCATCCTGCACCACCTGACGAGTTTGGCAGGAATGTCAAAACTAGACATGGGCTTGTCTCGTCTATACACGCTGTCATATGCGGCCTTAAAGTCGACGAATAGGGGGTGGGTGTCGACCTGCATCTTTTGAGTTTTTTCGAGGATCTGTCGTAATGTGAAGATGTAATCGATGGTGCACTTCCCTAGTTCAGAGACGGCAACAAACTTCGGATACGGATGATCCCAGGATACTTATCATCGTTAAAAGTGGCCACTGAAACTCTTGCCTTTAGATTGTGTTCTCCATAAAAGTCGTGGACCCCAATGCAGTTGAAATTAGACGTCTGGATTTGTGTCCTGGTCTGTACGACGAATTTCTCACGGTACACCTATTTTGGAACACTGACAATGCTCAAAAAGTATTTCCTGTCTAAAAGAAGCTTCTCAAGCTTGCCCGTTCGTTTTCGACGAAACTGTAGGTCCCTTCCACTCGTCCACTCCACTGTAGGTCCCTTCCACACGAGTGATTGCTGAGAAACTAGGCCCTGGCCATCAACGGACTGTAGCGCCATCCTTATATTTTTTATAACTGTGAAGTGTGAGAGCCATCTTAACTTGCAGTGTCCTGGTCTCTCCTTGAGGCTTTATTAATTATTGTTGCTGATGACCACGACCATTAGATCTAGTGTGTCCTACATTCAAAAAGCTGGCAGAACTAGGAAGTCTGTCAGACACTTAAGCTACCAACATCATCGAATGCATTCGCTTCCATAATGGTCCTGCGCTTGTCATAAGCAACATTTTTCTCGATAGCACCCATTTGACGTCCTTCCATTTCCGGTAGGTCCGATAAGCTGATAACCCATCACCCATTTCCCATCGTCCTCGATAACGACGCCATCGAAATTCACTTTCCCACTCTGAATCTCCCAAATGGAACCATTGGCCGCAATTAGTTCAATTAATTCCTTCGCCTCGTATTATGACATAGAAAAAATCACCATATTACCGCTTGAGCGCCATATTTACATTTCCCTCGTCCCAGTGCCGTCGCCATCAGAACCACCACTCCTCCGTCTGAGGTCTGGTTTCTAGGAGAAAAAAAATTGGGACCACCGCGTTATTTTTTTTTTTTACTTAGCATTCGGCCCTCCCGCCAACCAGCAACGTCACCAACTTGGTTCCGGTTTATGTAAGCCCGGCCGCAACAACACAAGAGTTGTTTGAGTCTATAACATAATTTATGGATCCCCCCTTCATACTCCCTCTATCAGTCAAGGGGTGCACGGAGGAGGTCGAAGTCACCTAGCGTGACGCACGGAAATCCATTGTTTCCCATTTCGCTAGTTAGCCCATTAAATAAGTTCATTACATGCTCGACGATGAGGGGGTGAGTTCTTAACCAACTTCACCATCAACTACCGTCCGTCCATAACTACACCCTCGTCGCCACCCCTCCCCCGGCGACATAACTCGGAAGACAGTGGAAAGTATTCCAATTCACTTTCTAGGCCATTTTCTCGAACTTCTCCCGCCGGGAGTACACCAATTACCCGGCATGAGCTCACCACCGCCACCACAGCGACGACTAGGGAGACTGACAAGGGCTGGGGGCTGACTGCGAGCAGGGGCGGGTGGGGGCAGCAGTATTAATACCTGTGAATAATTCATTAGGCTTTTATAATTTCATTTCATTGTCGGGCCAACGTCGAGTGGCATTTATTTAATTAGCCACCGCCGAGCCCTGTCCTGAGAGCGGTCGCAGCCAGCCAGAGCAGCAGTGGGATTCGTCACAGCGACGGCGGGGCAGGAAGGGAGAGCTGGGGTGAGATTTGATAATTATCCTCGAAAGGTTGTAATTAGACGGGGTTCTCTCTCGGATCGAAAATAAAATTCCAACGCCCAACGTCCAGTCGGGGGTGTGGTGTGCGTCCCGTCCAGTCCGCGGCACAGACGTGGCCGCACAAAATTGGTTTCTCTTGACAATTAATTATCAATCAAGTGCTCTGGTGTGCAATTAAACATGTCACAAGGACCCTGCTGCTGGCTGTGTGCGCCCAGAGTGTGTGCGCTGGGGCCAGTGTGCGTATGTTAATGACCGAAGTGAGAGATGTTAATCGAAAATTAATTGATCCTCGCTGCGGCGCGGCGTGGATATTAATTAGCCTTCGCCAAGTCGATGCGATGGTCGAAGACAGGACTGTGAACTGTGGTGTCGGTGATGTGGACGGTGCACACGTTGTTGAGCATTTTAAGGAGGACACTAGCCGCGCGCTTTGCTGGAGGGATGTGTTCGAGTCGCGAAAGTGGCAATTACACGCGATTTAATTGCAGGCATCCTGTGAAGGGGCATGTGTGAAGTTTAATGACAGTTGCAGCCCTTTCAACTGAAGCCATCCATAATTTAAAGTCAAACGATGTCAGGCTTTAGTCACTCGACTGAATTTGCTTTCATTTGAAGTGGATTTGGTGTGGAAACACTGACATTTTTTTGCATGCGGTGGTCAGTGAAGCGCAAAGGGTGACGATAGTGTTTGCACGGGATGTTGACTTTGGGAATGACTTAGGACATGGGACACAACGATTAAGTGTCCTGATGGATATCAAAGCCTGGTTCGACTGGGAAACCGCACGTATAGGCAGAGCAGGGAGTTCCTAAAGGTTTTGTTGTCTCCGCAATCCATCTTGTGGACACAAATGAACAGGACCTGCTTACCGCCAAAAATTGGAGGCTTGTGCCTCGTTAACATATTCGCTTTAGAGTTTGAAAAGGAAGATCAAGCAAAAAGGGCATTCTCCTTTGAACATATATGCAACGTTCCAGGAACCAGGCTAATTGAACAATCGACCACCAGTCTGGGTTACATTTTCCAGTCATTCACTGAAATCATTTCCAAGGCAGCGCGTACAATTGATAAAAGACTGTCCAGCGTCGCAGTGTGACGCAACCACTGCCCAGGTCGATGAATGCTGTGACCACGAGCCCATGCACTGTGGCCTCCTTGACATATTCGTTCACCTGTTGGCAGAAGCTGGTTGGGGCGCTCTGGTTGGATCCCTTCCGCCATTCGTCAATCATCCTCCTGTGGGCAGTCTCATTTATAGTGCCCGAATTGCTGGCGCTCGAAGCATTCTACCCTGCTTCCTGTGGACCCCGTAGCTGCTGCCCCTTCAGGTTCTCGGGGCTCCTTCCTACGATGTGGTCTATTGTCCGGACGTCTGCTGTCCCTAAATCCCATGACCCAGTGGACCCTTTCCAAGACATTGCTGACAGAGACCGGCCTCACTGCTCGGAATGCTTTCTCACATTCAGCGTTCGCGATTCCCTGTACTATGTAGTTGACCAGGGTGTTCTCCTGCACGCGTCCTGGGGATGCTATCATCTTCATTGAAAATGTATTCCTCCGTGTCCTCCCCAGCGCGTTGCTTACGTTTCCGCAGACGGTTATGGATGTCTGAATCGTCGTCCATTGCCGGGAAGAAATCAAGGCTCCACAACTTCGCTGCTCCCATTAGTTGGGTAGTTGCTGTCATAAGAACTAATTTGTCGTCCATTGCGTAGATCCTCTGTACGTCTAGAACCTTTTCCTTCCACGACATGGAGCACAATCGGGCATACGCCTTGGGGTAAAACACCGGTATCATCTACGCGATCTCCCTGACCGAATTGTTATCTACCGACGACCGGGCGGTCTCATGCGCGTCGTAGCCCCAGTAAACTGATCGGAGTCGTCGAAGTCGTTATTCTTGAACTTGTCCTTCGAGCTCTTACTGTCTGCCAAATCTTTCAACTCCAACTTGGCCGTTCGTTGCGCTTCAAGGCTGCAAGGCCATAACCACGTCCTCTTCGCACTAGTACCGCTGCAGCTGCTTGTCCAACAAATGCTCGATCCGCTGACACATCGTATTGCGTCACGAAGGTGATGGCTCGCCCAGAACGCCCGCACGCGCTGTCCTGCCAACTCTTTGAATCTAGTCCTTTCTTTATTCAACTACCTTTGAATTGAATTGAACTACCTCTCAAGACAGACTGGAATTAAGAGGACTGCATTGAAGATAATCTGGCCCTTTGATTAATTCCAGTAGGGCACATAGAAAAATGATTTCGTCAATTAGAATTTGAGCCAATCTTCTTCTCCTTTGGCTGGCGCTACAGTCCGGGGTAGACTTGAACCTCCGCCAACATGCCTCTGCATCTAGCCCGCTCTTGTGCTAGTTGCTTCCAGCCACGCACGTGCAACTTATTCAGGTCCTCTTCTAGCTACGTGCGCCACCGTAGGCGTGGTCTTTCTTTACCCCGTTTTCCCTCGGGGTTGGAGTCGAAGATTTTCCGGGCCGGAATATTGGTGTCTATTTGCTCAACGTGACTTAGCCATCTGAGCCGAGAGATTCGACCTCGTTTGACTAGGTCGATATCGCTGTACAGCCCGTACAGTTCGTGGTTCAGTCTCCTCTTCCAAACATCATCCGTACATACGGGACCGAAGCTGATTCGAAGCAGTTTTCTCTCGAAGCGACCAAGAATATCTTCGTCCGCTTTAGTTAGTGTCCATGCTTCTGCGCCATACAGCAGGACTGGAACTAGCAGGGTCTTATATAGAGATATCTTGGTTCTTCGAGAGATGGCTTTATTCCTCAGTGGCCTTCCGGGAGCGAAATTGCAGCGATTGGCCAGCGTGATCCTCCGTCTTATCTCCGCGGTGGTGCTATTGCTTGTATTAACTTCGGAGCGTAGGTAGACAAGGTCTTTCATTACTTTGAAGTTATAGCTGTCTATAGCGATGTTTTGTCCAAGACGTGGTGAACGTTTTTCGTAGACAGCATGTACTTTGTCTTACACTCATTAATCGCAAGCCCCATCTTGGCCGCTTCCTGCTCGATGCTCATAATTGCCCCACTGACAGCCCGTTGCGTTCTATCGATGATCTCAGATATTGAGTCAATGACAGTTCAGAACTTGTGCTCTACCTTTCAATCTGCTGAGATATTCTGCAATCAATGATCTCGATAAACGTTAGTAATCGTTTCAACCTGAGTTGTTTCAGAAATATAGCAAAATAGGTTATAGCAGCCTAGCCACTAAGACTACTACAACTAACAAGGGCCGTTTCTGACGGGTTTTGAGGATCGAATCTTGTGACTAGAGTCCGATTGGTCATACACGACCATAGAAACAGGTGTGCACAAGTCGTTGTTAGGCCTACTAAGGGCCACTGTGGCAGTTGGAATATGATCCATGAAATCCATCAGGAGAGATCCATTCCAACAACTCTCAAGCGATTCCTAAGATTTCTGTGGCTATCGGCGAGCTCTTTGAATTCGATTCTTTTGAAATCAGAATAAAACCTAAAAAAATCATTTAACAGTGCTTGAGGCACCCCATTAAACTATTAAATCGCATCACACACATCCTCCCTATCTTCGACACTAAAAAGCGCCGATCCTCATAAAATCCGATCCAACAAAAAGCTGAGAAAATTGACGAAGATTAATCAAATGTTGTGTACTTACAACACAATAATTGTGTCAATTTTGTGAGCATCCGCCATTCAAAGGAGTCAAAGACATTCTTTAAAATCTCGAGGTTTCGACTCAGATTGAGAAGTCGTAGGCAAGAGGCAGAAAAGTACTGAAATCTTGAACTGCTTCCCGTTCGATGCTAAGCTTGGAAAATATACATAAACTTGATTATTCGTAGACAATCCATCCAAGGTCTTCCTAAACGTGTCGACCGTGTCTTCGGGAACTAGACTAGAACTGATCTACAGGAACTGTCACCCACATCATCAACGACTTCACCAAACAAAAGATCCACCACAATTTGTTTCCCCGCATCCTCCGAACCAAGAGCTGCAAACTAACAAAACACAAAAAGAAACAAATGCTGACAAAATATAGTCCGAACGTCACTTAAACGTTCCTAAAAGACTGAATCTCCCGAGCTAAGATTCCGCTGATACCACGGAACTGCCATTCTGTCAGCCCGTTGCCTCGGAACTCCCATTAGAGGCATCGCAACGCCACAATCAGCTGCCCACCGAAGCGCTGACAAAACGCAGTGCATAACCCCCTTTAGCTCGGCATCAATCCCCCGCCGAGGCCGATCTAATGCCTCGATAAAATCCTTTACAAATTATTTAGGACCGCCGAACGAGCCAGCAAAACAAATCCGAACGCGGCCATTCGGAACAACATATTACACACAGAAACCATAACATAAACCTCCAGACACCGGGGTACACAGGTTGGCCGCGATGAAGTCGAGACGGTGACGGTGGCGGTGGCGGACTGCAGTGTGGAAGCCTCGGCCCCATCATCAGTATGGGAGCCAATGGAGCTGGATGGCGAACCGAAAAACTCGAACCTCATCATCCGATTCCCCATCGAGTTGTTCGCCGTTCCATTTATAGACTTGAACCGATGCAGCGGCATCGGCATCGGCAACAGCATCCGCTGCCGCGGCAGCAGCAGCAGCAACAGCAGCCATCGATTAAGAGGCCACATTAAGGCATTCGCGATATCATTTAATAAGTTCCACCACCACCACCAGCACCGGCAAGAGCCCCAGCATCGACATCGCCATCGCCATCGCGCAGTCATCGTCTTCAGTGTCCTCGTCGTCGTCGAATGCAATATGCGCGCACGCGCACACACAGCCGCAGATTCGATGGCGATGGTCCAGCAGGGCCGCGCCGCCGCAGCCGACCCACCGAACTGCATCCGTCGAGGCAATAAATGTCTGACAAGCAATAAACAACCAAAGAGGATGCCCATGTTCGGAGGTGCATCAGCAACGGCTAAGGACTGCGAAGTAGTACTCCGCGACTGCACATTACTCCCGCCGCTGGAGTGGGGTGGTGGAGCACAGCGGCTGCATGCATGCGCACAAGGGGCCTGCGCTCGGGCAACGATACTCGTAGATTCCATCGGGCGCGCTTTGCCAAAGCTATCTGCGATCTGGAATCAGCGATGCTGCGCAAGATCGCCGCCTGATCTGGTTTCCCCATGCGCCTCCCAGCCCATGTCGCTGTCGCTGGACTTGTTGCTCCGTTTGTTGCATTAAATGCGCTTCGCATGTAATTTGACAGCAAATGTATTACTCTATCACGTCCTTATTATTATGCTCTCCAGCTGGTCGGGAGATGTCCATTGTTGGTGGTAATACATTAGCCATTACTCCGACAATAGATGTTTAGATGTTTTCGCTGGTCGATGCTGCGCCGCGCCGCTCTTGCTGGTGCTGGTGGTGACTGTGGGACTGCCGGTGGACGTGCTGGAGCAGACACAGTCGCGGCAATCGGCGGCAGTGTGCGAGTTGCAGTTGGCATAGGCAGTCGTAGGACGGGGGTCTATTGCCGATGCCGAGTTTGGAATGTAATTTAGCGCGCCGAGCTGATGAGATGGCATGGGTTGAGATAGCTCGCTGGCGATGTGGAAATTTGAGTTAATTGGGTCTTGGGGTCTCACTGAGGGGGGGTGTGGGAGGTTGGTGACTCTCGTCAAAATGTCACGAGTGACAAGATGTCATGCGGGAGTTGCGATGAAATGTCGCGAAAACTTTAATAGTGACGTGCTTCGGTTAGCTTCCGAGGGATTAACAAAAGAGGGTGTTTTTTTACATTATATTGGCAACACTGCTTTTTGAGACAGCTGATTTGACAGTTTTCGGCGTATTTTGGGGTTATTTATTCACGCTAAAGCAACCATGGTTCCATGAGAAAAATTGAATCTGGAACCACTGTCGGAACACAACTATGTCCGCAACAAGCCACTGATTGATATGCTTAATGGTGCTCCCGGAATCAATGGTCGAAATACCCTCAATTGTCCTGAATTGTGATATGATGTTTTGTAAATAGTCAAGTTAGAGAGACATGATTAATAACGTTTTGTTATCGAACTTGGAAGCGAACATTTGTCTAGTTTTCTTCGAAATACAGCTTGATGTATTGCCACGAGTATATACAAATTGGACCAACTGATTAGGCCACATAGTCACCAGTTCCTGGGGTCATAAGCCTGAAATTATCTTCAAACTTCTTCTTCTCTTTTGTGTGGCGCTACAGTCCGAGTGGACCTGGGCCTCAACCAACAAGGCTCTCCAAATAGCGCGATCTCTGGCTAGAAGTTTCCCGTTTCGCACACCATGTTGGTTGAGGTCCTTCTCCACTTGGGTGCGCCACCATAAACGTGGGCGTCATCTGCTGCGTTGCCCCGCAGGTTCGGTTTCGAAGATTCTTCGGGCCGGAGTTGTGGTATCCATCCCCTCTACACGACCTAACCACCGTAGGCGTTGGATCGTAGACGCCTAACTAGCCTTATGTCGCTGTACAGTCCGTACAGTTCGTTGTTCAATCCTCTCCTCCGTCAACACAAGCTGGAGCAAAGATCGTACGCAGAACTTTTCTCTCGAAGAGACCAAGGACTTCTTCATCCGCTTTCGCGATTGTCCATGCCTCCGCGCCATATAGCAGGACTGGGATGATCAGTGCCTTATATAGAGTCAACTTGGTTCTTCAAGAGAGGGCTCCATTACTTAATTGGCTCTTGATTCCTGAGAAGCAGCAATTGGCAAGAGTTATCCACGCTTGATCTCGGTACTGATGTTATTTGTACAATTTACTCCGGAGCCGAGGTAAGTGAAGTCTTTGACTACCTCGAAGTTATTGCTGCCCATTGTGACGCTCTGTCCAAGCCGTCGATTTTGTATGTCCTTTCTTGGCTCCGTTTTGCCCTCATTTACCGCCAGGCCCCCATTTAATCGCTTTCGTCTCAGTGTTAGCAAATGTCTCATTGACCGCTCGCTGAGTTCTGCCAATCACGTCATTGTCATCGACGTATGCTAAGAATTGCACGGGTTTCTCTAGGATCGTGCCTCTAGTGTTGGCGTGTGAGTTGTGCAAGATCTTCTCCAGGACGATGTTAAGGAAATCACAATTATCTTCAAACATCAGAGCAATAATGACGTATGAAATAAATGTAAGCCTGAGCAATCGCTTTCTTACATCTTCAGTCATTAAGACTTAGCTGTCTGGCGTCAGTAATGACTTGGTATTTATACGTAGAGTTCGCGGTTGTACCTTCTCCTCCCTTCACTTCGATAGCAGTCAGGACCATACATTTATCCGACGTAAAATTTGTCAACTTTCGATAGCCTGGGTCAAAACCACATGATATACAGCTACATTTTCGAGTAGTCTCGGGACAAACGTGAAATCAACGTGACCAAATTCATGTTATATCAAATGCTTGTTTGGCCATACAGCCCGAGATAGACATATTCCTTTACTACCCAAAATTGTAGCTGTCTATTGTGATGTTTTGTCCCAGAGGGTGTGTCACGAGTCGACTTAAAAGCTTTCTCCCCGATACACTGGGAACGTGCGACTATCTCCATCTGTTGAACTGAGTAGTAGAAGACAGTGCCTTTTAAAATCAATGAAAAGTTGTTGCGTATCGATTTGAAACCTTTCCATCTCCTCCAGGATTTGTCTTATACTACAAATGTGGTCTTAAGTCGATTTGCCGAGCTGGAAGCAGCACTTGTACGATTAGTGCGGTGCAAACGTTCACACTGTACTCTGGACAAGACTTAGTGACTTAGTTAGGTTAAGTGAGGATGTACCTTTATAGCGGTTGGAAGAGGTAGGGTCATTCGTCCTTTGCGAATTGATTATGTGTGTGGTACATTTGGTTGCTTGACAAATGGTGGTTCAACTGCTTTTGCTGATATCGTTTGCCCTCACACGCCTTGGACATGCGTTTCGATCTGATTGCTAAATGCCAATCAAGGTAGCATCAAACAAGATGGGCGACACTTCCTTTTCTAATTTCTGCAGCTTATATAGTCTTTAAGTAGTGACCATGACAAAACAAACCTAGTTCAAGTCGAAACAATTACACTGAGATACGAATAGCTTAGGGTACCCGTAAGGGTTAGTACGCTAGGTGTAAGAGTGTTTGTTAAACTAGTCATAATTCTTGTCTATAGTGTAAGTGAATAGAGTAAGGGCGTCAAATATGGCCTACCCTCAGTAGAAGTCGAATTAATTTATTCTTTTTTTCTCTTAAACAGTCTTGCAAATCATTTTCGATTCAGTCAGAAACTTTAATTAACAAACCAAAAATAACGAATTAAACAAAGAACTTCATATTTTAGTTTTATAAAAATTCCGGCTATGTGCCAGGGTTTTATTTTAATTTTCAATACACTTCATAAACTTATTGAAGAATATGATATTACAAATGTAGTGGCCCGTGGCGTTGTGGGTATGAGCGTCGACCCCAACCTCGACGTCGTAGGTTCGATCCCTGGTCTGTGCGACAAAAAATTATTTTCACAGCTCCACGTCTTTCAAGTCACTGACAAAGCTTCTCAAACTTGGCCGTTCGGAGTCGGCATAAGACTGTAGGTCCCTTCCACTGGCACAACACGAGTGGTTGCTGAAATGATAAGCCCTGGCCCTCTACGGGCTGTAGCACCGCACTGTATATGATATCACAAAAATTACGAAAATATATAACAGAATTAAATTTTAACAAGCTGTAACCAATTTAACACCAAATTTCACGTTAAAACAATTAAGATTAACGAAAATAAAATAAAGAAAAAACTCTGTATATAGGTCGTAACGCCATCATAGCAGTTTGCACGTGTTCGTAATGATTTTTTATTTCGCTTTTGATTTGTAGTAGGCAACATTTGCCGCACTCACTCTATAAGAAAAATTAAATAAAAAAATAAGTGACAAGCTTCCGACTAGCTGTGGGTCTTCCAACTGCACTCTGGCCGTTTAAGGTTTGACTGTAGTTTGCCTGCTCTACTGCCTGACAAATTGAAAAAAAAAAAAACTTTTCGAGAAAGTCTTGGGGCCTGAGCAATTCCCTGGCATACCCAGCTGGTAGGACACCTCACTCAACTGAACGCACTGATTGTAGGAGCATGTTGGCTGAGACATAGTTCCGGCCCGGCCTGTAAGAAAGTAAGAAACAAATAGCGCTGCACAGAATAAACAAAATTGTAGCCAATTGATGAGAAGGTGTAGTAACTGTGTAGAGATTAATTAACTGTACTGACTCGTTGCAGTTAATAAAAATGCTAGTGCCGACTAAGTCAAACTCACGAGGATTGTGAACCATTAGGGACCTATTATCTTTCAAAATTACATTAAATAGTGTGCGGTTGTGCAGGTAACTTCAAGTCCCTAGAATTCTGGTACACTCGAATGGAATCTCCTTCCTTTCATTCTAGCGATAACCACTACCAACCAATTTTGACTGATTTCAATCCGTGACGATTACTGAGTCTGGTCAGATTGAGTTCGACTTTTGGGACTCTGCGTTATCACTGGCTACTGTGCTATTGGAAATTAGGGCTCTGTCGTGCAACGAAATTCGCAGAAGCGGACATCAGAAGGGGGAGGTGGAAAATGCTGTGAACTTACTCTCTAACCTTTAATTCTAGTGGTGCAATTTAGCGACGTATCTGTAGCGGTGATGAAACGCATCCTTCCCTTTTTAAATACTTCAGTCTTCTAAGAAAAGCTGCTGGGGTCGAAAGCGTTTTCATTACCTTTCAAAGAGCAGGGTGGAAGCGTAGACTCGGCACTGTAGTTAATGGGTATTCAACCTGACTGAAATAAGCAACATAAATGCCAGTCATCTTCGTCGGCCCATTAAAAGCAAACAACTCAACAAACAAGCAACTTGCTGACTGTCAATTGGTGAAAATCAGCCACTCTAGCCTGTGTTTCCTGCTCCAGATTGTGTATCGCTGACATTCTAACCAGTGTCAAATCTGCAGAAGAGCATGATTATTTTCTAAAGCACTTAAAACCCCACAGTCGAATCTCAACATTCGCTAACAATTCGATTAGAATTTCAAATACCTTCCCCGAACCCATTCTTACTTGCTTCACACACCCTTATCCACTGAATACTTATCACCCAACTGCAGGGATACCCCCACCACAGTGAACGCCTCCCACTCCCGAATAGAGTCACATAATTGTAAGTAAACCATAACTAAAGAGACTCATTAAATCAAATTCACCTCATGAATAACTTTTAATAGAATTTCAATCAACCCCACAAGCAGCCACACGCACACCCACGCATACGCACACCGCCATGGGGAAGTGGAACCATTTTAAATTATTAACCCTCCCGACGAAACGCGAACGAACAGACGAAATGCTGTTCCTCTTGCTTAACACCAAATAATACTCCAATTACCAGTGAACACAGCACGTTTGTTATTCCACCCTGCGTATGTGTTTTCATTGTTCAGTCGCTTGCAACCCCCACCCCCTCCCCCCCTTCCAACGCAACCACGAAGGAAACATCCAACAAACACGACCCTTAAACGCTTGTAGTAAACTTTCAATTTGTGTTCGCTGCTTTTATTATCCTTGTTGAGAGCTCACCCACTTTTCCACTTCAGCAGTGAGTGCGCTGGGTGGAGGGTGGTTAAGACAACATCGAAACAACCCTCATTCAATTATCGCTTATTCCCGGGACGACCGCGGCGATGGTGTAGTATGTGCGAGCGACTCGACTGTGCAGCCATGATATTATCTTCCGGTGGCAGCCATTGTGTCCTGATTGGGGATGAACTCCTCTCTCGCTCACTCACTCACTCGCACGTTTAATCTCTCGGTCTGGCATGAAATTACCCATTTGCCGATAGTGCTCAAGGGAGTGGTTCGCCTCCCCTTCGCCGGCATCCGCTCAGCAGCACGACCCTTGGCGGTCGGTGTGAATGTGGACTTTGTGGTGTTCATCCCTTCCTTGGGTGTTTCTGCTTTTTTCCTTCTGCTGCCGTTATCTGATGGAATAATAATTTCCCTTCACTGGGATTTTATGTACTTTACCCTAAGTGGAATCATGAATTGCGGAAACCGTTTTATTTTCCTTTTTTATTCGCCCCTCGCTTCATGCACTTAATCTGCCCCGGCGAGGGGGATAAGCTGCCAACGGGGTGGACCGAGGGGATGATGGAAATTTATTATCCCGTGTTTCAACATGTTTTAGCAAAGCAAACTGAATTATCTCAACAAATCCATGTGCTTGGAGGTGGTGTGCTGTGGTTGTGTCCTGATGGCGAAACCACTTCAGAGGCTTCGGCCGAGAGGGTGCCGTTTGCCCTTCGCAAGGATAAATACAGTTGTTCGAGGGTGAACCACCCCCAGTGTGCTCTCGAAATTGATATTCTCTTCTGAGTTAATTAAAATCACTTCATAGATTGTATTAATTTTATTGTTGGAGCGAGGCGGTGCTTGTGTTCCATGAAATGTGGATAATTTATTTTACGACCACTGTTTGCCGGGGTGGCGTTGGATTCATTATTCAGGCGACGGAGAGTGAGTCAAATTGGATGGAGATGGGGAGGTGGGGAAGCTCTTGCAATCTGATTAGGATAAAGTTATTCCCATGCGCGTTGCCAACGCCTAGAACTGTCGAAGCCGAGGAGTGGTTAGAATACGGACGAAGTTTGCATATGTTCTAGAATTATGGAACTCCACATAGCATTAAGCCACAGTCGGCTGGTAATAAGCCACTGGTTTGTGTAAATGGACTTCTTTCTGATTTTGAATTTGTGCCTGGAATCAACACAAAGGAGGAAAACGAGGGCTTGCCTTACTAACTTATCAGGCGGGCGAACCATGGAGGGCCCAAGTCGGAGTCCTTTCCCTGCTGCTTAAAGCAATCAAGACCAATCGTCTTTGTAGCGAAGGTTCGGACTCCTTCTTCTCTTCGAATCAGACCCTCTGAGCTTTAGCGTTGATGTCCATGCTCTCGATGTGGCCGAGCCAGTGTTGTCGACCGACTTTGCCTTTTGGACTACATCCACATCCTTGTACAGCTCGTAGAGTTCGCGGCTGTGTCTTCTCCTTCATTCGCCTTCCTCGCAGACGGCACCATATATCCGAAGTAGAATTTTTCTTTCGAAGGCACCAAGAATCAGCACCGCAATTTTGCTTAATGTCCACCTTTCGGCTCCACAAGGCAGGACTGGCAGGATACATTTTTTGTAGAGCATGATTTTAGTCCTTCGAGTCAGGCGTTGTGTTTTGTGTTCATGAGTTACACCAAATCGTTATTAAGCATGCGTCTTTTTGAAGACGTCTGGGCCTATTAAATTGAAATCTATTCACGCAGACGAGCCTCTACCACACCTCATACAGTTCGAACAGTTCCTTTGACCGTCGACGGCTTCATAGGAAGAAACATTTGTTTGACCAGTTACTTCACGTGTTTGGTGACTTAAGCTGGCCCCCAAGATCTTGTAATTTATCGTTACTGGATATATATTTGTGTGACCAGATAGCCAAAAACTGTGTCTTTCCACACAAGCCCTTGACTGTCTCCAGTTATGGCCTGATATATGTCGAAAAATCAGCGCAACACTGCCGACTCAAAATTGCGTGCTGTTTA